>JAWNMS010000043.1:1485000-2234225 GCA_035043785.1 Drosophila planitibia | reverse complement strand
GAAACGATTTTCTGCAATTTTCCTCAATTTATGCGGTGTTTTTTAAATTTGTGGATATTTTACCCAAATTCAAATTGTAGCGTATGTCGAACTATCAACTTTAATTGTATAACTGTAAATGCTTATGATACCAGAAAACCTTAATTCTTTTGCAATTATGTGTTTCTCAATTTTATAAAAAAAAATTGTATTTGGGAACCTTCATGCCTGTAAGCTAAACAATATCTGAGTTGAATATAAACATTAACAAATCTTGTGACGTAGTTGCGAACCCAACGCCGTCTACGCAATCTGGTTATTGGTATTTTCTGTGCGATATTTCAGTTATCGATAATTCACATCGAGTCACACGTGCATTTGAACTCTCCGCAACAACACCGCAACAGCGAGTTGCTTCAGTTACTGTAGATTTACTCAAATTGAATCAAAATGGTGAAAAAGAAAATAGATAATCGCATACGCGTTATGATTGAGAATGGCGTCAAGCTGGGCCATCGCACCATGTTCATCATCACTGGCGACAAGGCTCGTGATCAGGTGCCGATTCTCTATGATATACTCATCAAGTCCACTGTGAAGGCGCGTCCCAATGTTCTGTGGTGCTACAAAAACAAGGATGATGCCATCTCCAAGTGAGTCGAGGTGCTGTTTTCAATTAATTCTTCAATCTCCATGCTCAAATTTTACGTGTCCGCAGTCACGGCAAGAAGCGTGCCAAGAAGATCGCCCACGGCAAGGTGGATATGAATGAGGTGGACTTGTTTGATGCGTTCCGTGTTTCAACCACCATACATGGTCGCTACTACTCGGAGACGCACGCCATACTGGGTCGAACCTATGGCGTTTGTGTTTTACAGGATTTCGAGGCACTCACACCCAATCTGCTGGCGCGCACCATCGAAACCGTCGAGGGCGGCGGCCTAATTATATTGCTGCTAAAGACAATGCAGTCGCTCAAGCAGCTCTTCACCATGAGCATGGATGTGCACATGCGATTCCGCACCGAAGCCCATCAGACGGTCACCTGTCGCTTCAATGAGCGTCTGATCCTATCACTGGCCGACTGCAAGCGCTGCCTGGTGGTCAACGATGACCTCACCGTGCTGCCCCTCAGCTCCAAGACGATCAATGTGGAGCCAGTGAATGTAAGCACCCCACAATTGATTTCGAGTTACAGTCGAGTGTTGCCAAATTGTTAACTGTTTCATTTTGTTTTGACAGCCGGTAAACATTGGCCGATCGGAGAACGAGAGTAGCCTCAAGGAGCTGAAGGAGAGCCTATTAAATGTGCAGCCCGCTGGCGCACTGGTTAATCTGTGCAAGACGTATGATCAGGGCAACGCAGTGGCCCAGTTTATTGAGACGCTGGTCGACAAGCAGCTGAAGCCGCCAATATCCCTAACTGCTGCACGTGGACGCGGTAAATCGGCTGCTTTGGGCCTGTCCATCGCTGCAGCCGTTGCATTTGGCTATGTGAATATTTATGTAACATCGCCGCACCCCGAGAATTTGATAACGCTCTTTGAGTTCGTGCTGAAGGGCTTCGATGGGCTGGAGTATCAGGAGCATGCCGACTATACCATCATTCGCAGTACAAATCCCGACTACAAGAAAGCCATCATTCGGATAAATATAACGCGCAACAGCCGCCAAACCATTCAATATATAGCACCCAGCGATACGCATCTATTGAATGCCGCCGATCTGCTGTTGATCGATGAGGCGGCAGCGATTCCACTGCCATTGGTCAAGAAGATGATCGGTCCGTATCTGATCTTTATGGCCAGCACAATCAATGGCTATGAGGGCACCGGACGTTCGCTAAGCCTGAAGCTCATCTCCCAGCTGCAGAAGGAGAACAATGCCCGTCCACCGCTTAAATTGGAGGAGTCCATACGCTATCAGTCCAATGATGATATCGAGCGCTGGCTAATCAATTTGCTCTGCTTGGACGCGAGTACCGTGCCCCACATCAGCTCCGGCTGTCCGACGCCCGATGCCTGCGAACTCTACTATATTGATCGTGATGCACTGTTCTCGTATCACAAGGCCGCCGAGTCCTTTCTGCATCGCATGGTGTACATCTATGTGTCATCGCACTACAAGAACACACCCAACGATCTGCAAATGATGAGCGATGCGCCCGCCCATCATTTGTTCTGCCTGCTCGGGCCTGTTCAGCGCATGGATCAATTGCCAGAGATTCTCGTTGTCATCCAAGTGGCGCTCGAGGGTCAAATCTCAGCGCAGAGCATCAGCGATTCTCTGGGACGCGGCAAGAAGGCCGCTGGCGATCTAATACCCTGGAACATAGCCGAGCAATACGGGGATCGTGACTTCCCAAAGCTATCCGGTGTTCGCATTGTGCGCATCGCCTCCCATCCCAATTACCAACGCATGGGCTATGGCAAACGCGCCATCCAACTGCTTAAGGACTACTATGCTCAGCGTCATGCCAATCTCGGCGATGCACCCCTGCCCAACAATCAAGGTGAGCAGGTCAAGCAGGGCAGGGATTATAAAGATCATCATCATCATCAGTTGAAGGGATCATCTCCGATTGACTCCATGGACTAATGTTTTTTTTATGATTGCAGCTGGCATCGAGGAGGTCGAGGAAGAGGAGATTGGTCTGCTCAAAGAGCAGATACGACCACGCAGTCGCATTCCCACTCTGCTGCAACGTCTGCATGAGCGTCAACCGGAGCCGGTTGATTATATTGGCACCTCCTACGGCCTTACCGTCGATCTGCTCAAGTTCTGGAAGAGCGCCGGCTTTGTGCCCGTCTACCTCAGTCAGAAGGCCAATGAGCTGACCGCGGAGCACAGCTGCATCATGCTGCACACACTGGCGACCCCAAAGGCGACGCTCTGGCTAAGTCTCTACTACAATGACTTCCGACGACGTGTCCTCAAGCTGATGCGCACAACATTTCGCGAATTCGAAACGAAACTCTGCCTGGCTCTGCTCAAGAACAATGCGGTTAAGGGCGATGATGCTGATGATGCATCCACTGTGCTGGACAAGCGAACGCTCGATGAATACTTTCTGCCGCACGATCTGCAACGGCTGGAGAGCTATGCACGCCAACAGTCCGAGTTTCGCCTTATACTTGATCTGCTCACCGACATTGCTCAGCTGTATTTCCAGAGTCGCATTCCCGGCCTGAAGTTGGATAATGTGCAGAAGGCAGTTCTACTGGCGCTCGGGGTGCAGGGCAAGACAGTGGACGCACTCAGCTCGGAGCTGAACATGCCGGGCAACCAGCTGCTGGCCAAGTTTTACGATGCGTTGAAGAAGTGCAATCAATGTTTCCGCATGGTGATCGAGCAGCACATCGAAGATGGCATGCTGCAGGTGGAACAACTGCCGCGTGGCGATCAACTCCAACCGCTCAGCTTGTCCCTGGACAATGAGCTGGAGCAGACTGCCCAGAAGCTAATGAAAAATCAACGCAAGGAACTGAAACGCCTCAAGGCCGAGATGCTCAATGAATACCAAATCAAGGGCAGCGATGAGGATTGGAATCAGGCACTGCAACTGACCAATGGTGGCGACAAGGGCAGCGGTCTGCTCTCCGTCAAGAGGTAAGGTAGCTATCGCTTTCACTCTCTTTTGCTGGCTCATTTCAGAGTACAAACGATTTTAAATTAGACACTCGGCTCGTAATTTTCATTCCGAGTGACAAAATCAAACTAAATAAAAATGTATTTTTTTACTTGGTATTAAGCTGACGTTAATCAATTTATTTATTGCAGCGGCATTAAGCGCTTGGATGCACATGTAGAGCAGGATCGGGATGCTGGTGCACCGCAGACCAAGAAGAAGAAGAATCCTAAAATGAAACGAGGCAAGAGCAAATCGCTGATCTAGTTTTTTTGGGCGGGGCGGGGGTATTCATTTATATATGTATGTGTTATATATTTGTTTTTGAATAAAACGAAAAGTGAGAATTTTGACATAGCAAATTTTATCTTTACTGCGTTGATCGCGCAAATCCTAAAAGCTGACGCTGGGCAACTTTGTGGGAGTTGTGCGGGAAACGCTTCACTTTAGAGCGAGTGGGCTTAAGCACAGTTTACAGATCGGCGAAATTGCAATATATTTCTTTTGTAGAACCTAAAAACAAAAAGTTCTACTGAGAGGCAAACATTTAATGTTTAATTTTATCGCCTTTACGGCGCTTACAAGTATACATTTTTCTTGAAGAATTAAATTCCCCCGCGAAATATTTCGCTACTTGTTTGATACCGTTTTTCTTAAAGGGAGTTTTTTATTATCGATAACTTTTTCTATCTGTAAAAAGTGATATAGAAGAAAAACCAATTCATACAAGTTCATATTCAATTATATAAGACAACGGACCGTTGAATTCGACTATCGAAAAATAATTGATACATTAATGCTTAAGTCTTGCGCACTATGCTTCAACTATCGATATATATCACAATACAACAGTTCTTAGCTGCAAACATTTGACAGTAACGAAACAAAAAGCAATTATAATCAGAAATAAAGTCTTCGCGAATCGCAATACTACGAAAATAAAAATGGGGAAAAAAAACAGTAAGTACTAGCGGATAGAAAACACAAAAAATAAATTGATAATTTCAACTTTTAATTGCAACTGCAATTGCAGAATTTAAGAAAGATGAAAAAGAGGCTG
The DNA here is from genome assembly GCA_035043785.1 of Drosophila planitibia. NCBI lineage: Eukaryota > Metazoa > Arthropoda > Insecta > Diptera > Drosophilidae > Drosophila > Drosophila planitibia. The sequence continues at coordinate 2,229,558 of JAWNMS010000043.1, read as the reverse complement.
CAGCTCCAACGCCAGCTCCTAAATCACAGCAGCCTCAACAGCAACAACAACAGCAAAGTAAGTATAAATGCATGTGTGCGTATTGCACACGATGTTATAGCAAAATAATGCAAAAAAATGCACCAAGAATGGCCAAAAGATAAAGCACACGTTTCGAATTACGTGTTTACCTGTGTGATATATATATAAATATTCGAGGAAGGGGAATCACCAAATTAATAAAATGTATTTCATCACCTTGTGCATGTTGCACATATATACATCATATATGTACGTAAGTGGTGTGTGTGTGTGTTAATGAGCGTGTGTGTGTGTTAATGAGCGTGTGTGTGTGCTGGAAAATTCTGGAAAGAAACACGATTCGCAATTTTTCCCCATTAAATCGTTTTACCTTGGTGATGTATTGAAATAAAATTTGAGTTTTTTATTTCGAAGTTTGCTTGCAACTTGCTACAACGGCCACGTCAATTAATAATCATACATTGCGAGCACATATAACGTATTCAATTTGCATTTTGCAGCAGTGACTGCCGAAACAGCTCCGACGCCGTCTACAAGCGCTGCGGCTGCACCGGCGCAAGGACAACGTGGCGGCACTGCTGGCGACGGACGTGGCCCCCCAGGATATCAACAGAGTGGCCAGCCACAGCAAGGTAAACAGGGCGGTCAATATGGTGGACAACAGGGGGCAGGCTATCAGCAGCAACAGCAGCAGCGTCAACATGGCGGCCAACAGGGTGGCTATCAGCAGCGTGGTAACGCTGGTGACGGACGTGGCCCCCCAGGATATCAACAGAGTGGCCAGCCACAGCAAGGTAAACAGGGCGGTCAATATGGTGGACAACAGGGGGCAGGCTATCGCAGCAACAGCAGCAGCGTCAACATGGCGGCCAACAGGGTGGCTATCAGCAGCGTGGTAACGCTGGTGACGGACGTGGCCCCCCAGGATATCAACAGAGTGGCCAGCCACAGCAAGGTAAACAGGGCGGTCAATATGGTGGACAACAGGGGGCAGGCTATCAGCAGCAACAGCAGCAGCGTCAACATGGCGGCCAACAGGGTGGCTATCAGCAGCGTGGTAACGCTGGTGACGGACGTGGCCCCCCAGGATATCAACAGAGTGGCCAGCCACAGCAAGGTAAACAGGGCGGTCAATATGGTGGACAACAGGGGGCAGGCTATCAGCAGCAGCGTCAACAGGGTGGCTATCAGCAGCGTGGTGCTACACAGCAACAGGGTGGCGCCATGGTCTCGCCACTGCCACAGACGGGCACCATCAAGCGCGGCACAATTGGACGGGCCGGCACGGTTGGTGTCAACTACTTGAATGTGGACCTTTCCAAAATGCCAAAACTTGCATATCATTATGATGTGGACATAACTCCCGAACGCCCAAAGAAATTCTATCGCGATGCCTTCGAGGTGTTTCGCACAAAATATTTAAAGCAGAGTGTTGCCGCCTTCGATGGAAGAAAGTCGTGTTATGCGTTGGACAAACTGGCCAGTGTCTCTGGCGAAGTGGAGGTAAGACTAATCCGCATTTTTTTGTTTTGTTTTTTTTTTTAATTTTTTACACTGTTGTTCTGCAGGTGGTGGATAAAAATGGTCGGACATTGAAGTACACAGTAGCGCTGAAGAAAACCGATAACTCTGAAGTGGATCTCAGCTCACTGCACAGGTGAGAGCTAATTGCGCATTTAATTATATTATACTTAATGCATTTTGCACGCATCCAGCTATATGAAGGACCAAATCTATGATAAGCCCATGCGTGCCATGCAATGTTTGGAGGTGGTGCTCGCTTCTTGCTGCCATCAGCGTTCCGTGCGTGCTGGCCGGTCCTTTTTTAAGACATCGGGTAATGGCGCAATCTACAAACTGGGCGACGGCTATGAGGCATTGGTGGGTCTATATCAGAGTGTTGTGCTGGGCGACAGGCCGTTCATCAATGTGGATGTTTCCCACAAGTCTTTCCCAATTGCAATGACTCTAATTGAGTATTTGGAGAACTATGGCCTACAGGAGACCATTAAAGAAAATACAACTATACACTACAACGCTCAGCGATTTATAATATCATTCTTAAAGGGCATAAATGTGGTGTACGAGCCACCGAAATCTTTTGGTAACGCACCTCGTGTCTTTAGGGTGAACGGACTCTCACAAAATCCAGCGCGCAGCGAAAAGTTTAAGTGTGGTGATATTTTCATGACAGTGGAGGAATACTTTAAAACACGTTCATACAAGTTGAAGTATCCGATGCTGCCGTGCCTCAGCGTTGGCAATCCAACAAAGGTCGTACTTTTGCCCATGGAGCTTTGTCGCATTGAGGAGGGACAGGCATTGAATGTGAGTAGGACTAGTACTATCAATCTCGATCGTATCATCTGAAATATATCATGCATCTTCACGGGCATTTATATATCAATTATATATACACATGTATTACATTTTTAACACACACATAAACACAGCGAAAGGACGGCGCGAATCAGGTTTCGCAAATGATTAGGTTTGCGGCAACAGCTACACACGAGCGGAAGGCTAAAATACTTGATTTGATGAAATATTTTCAACACAATCTGGATCCGACAATTAGCCGTTTTGGTCTACGCATTGGCGATGATTTTATAACAGTAAATACACGCCTATTAGTTCCACCGCAACTGGAATATAGGAATAGTAAGTTTGCAACACCAATGAATGGTTCCTGGCGTATCGATAGAAACCAATATCTGGCCCGTGGTCCAAAAGTTCACAAGTGGGCCATACTGCACTGTGAGAGCGCTCGTATGCAATACAACAAGATTATGGATTTTCAGAATATGGTAAATACTTTGCCATTTTTTTTAATATGTATCACTTCTAAAATCATATCGTATTTGTATAGGTATTAAGACAAGCCAAGTTCGTTGATGTTCCACTGGAGCCCGAGGCTGATATACGATCTTTTAAGGACGACAGGAATTTGGATATGCCATTCAATGATCTGAAGAAAAATAAATGCGATCTGGTCTTTGTCATCATACCGTCGCGTGGCGGTGCCAGCTACGAAATGATCAAGCAAAGGGCCGAGCTGCATTGTGGCATATTGACCCAGTGCATCAAGCAAAACAATGTTGAACGCCGACTGGATGACCAATTAGTTGGCAATCTTTTATTGAAGGTCAATTCGAAGCTCAATGGCATTAATCATAAGATTAAGGATGATGTACGCATCATGCTAGCGAATGTCATGTATTTGGGTGCGGATGTGACACATTCCTCGCCTGATCAGCGCGATATACCCAGCGTTGTTGGCGTGGCCGCATCACACGATTTATACGGCGGCTCTTACAACATGCAGTTCAGGTTGCAAAGGAACGGCGATGGTCGTCCCCGTGAGGAAATCGAAGAAATGCAGTCCATTGCGTCCGAAAATTTGCGCGTCTATTATCAGAAGCGAGGCCGCTATCCGGATCACATCATTTACTATCGCGATGGCGTTAGCGATGGACAATTTTTAAAAATAAAAAATTTGGAACTGAGGGGCATTTATGCAGCTTGCGACAAAGTGAGACAGACACAATTAGAAATATTCTTCTAATAACAATACTATTCACTATTTTCATTAATAATTATTCGACAGGTTAAAATTAAGCCAAAGATGTGCTGTGTGATTGTGGTGAAGCGTCATCACACTCGATTCTTTCCGTTGGGCACGCCGCATTTCAGAAATAAATTCAATAATGTTGAACCCGGTACAGTTGTAGATCGCGTCATTGTGCATCCGAATGAGGTGCAATTCTTTATGGTTAGCCATCAGTCTATACAAGGCACTGCTAAGCCCACACGCTACAATGTCATTGAGAACACTGGCAATCTGGATATTGATCTGTTGCAACAATTGACTTACAATTTATGTCACATGTTTCCACGATGCAACCGGGCCGTATCTTATCCGGCTCCAGCATACTTGGCACACTTGGCTGCCGCGCGTGGGCGTGTTTATATCACCGGGTAAGCATCATACAAATTTCGACAGCAATGGGAGCAAATGTAGTTGATTGTATTTTTCTTCTCATTTTTAGATCTAATAGGCCAAATCAATCGCCGGTGATTAATCCGGATTTCATGAAAACTAATCCCATGTACTTTGTTTAGAAATGTGTTAATATTGGCATTTCTTTCAACGTTTTTTCGTCAACTAAGTTGCCCATCTGAACGCATAAAAGGCCTTCTTTGAATTTTTTTTATTTTATCACATTTTTAAACTATATATACATATATATTAAACAATCATTATGCAAACTCCCAGCTGCTTCTCTACGCACAGCTCTGAGAGAGAGTTGAGAGTTCAAATATGTAATTTGCTCAGAACGTGTGTTCGATCGCTTATTATTATTATAATGGGAATTAATATGTTATTAAACAATTATACGGATAATTATAAAATAAAGCAACTGCGCTAAATTTGCTTGTGTAACATGTTTGTATGCCAGTTGGTGTAATCGCTTACATCGCATCGAAATGGAATCTGTGTGACTCTTGCAAACGCTCCTGCCTATCCTCGCGTTTCTCCTTAATGTAGAGCACCAATATGATGAGCACAATCACCAGGCAAGTGCCACCCAAGGCCACAACACTCATCAGAATCAGTTTGCTAGGCGTGACAAAGAGCAGCGCCTTCCAGTGCTGCGAATCATCGAGCGGCTTGGGCACAACTATGATCTGAGAGTTGGGTATTAGCTGTGTCCAGTTGTGAAATTTTCCATACAGCCCCACCACCAATTGATCCACAAAATTGGGGGTGCGACCGAGGCCAAAGCATGTGTACGGCAACTGGAGTGCAAAATAGGATGATTGCGGCAATTGGACACTGCTGCCAATTTGCTGGTCACCATCCTGTGTGGTTGTGATGTACGTAATAATCGGACCAGGCAAATTGCTGCCATATGTGCGCTTCTTACGGCCCAGCGTTGTGCGCGATGTGGGATTCTGTGGATTCACCAGACCTGTTAGCACAATCACCTTCACAAAATTGGCATCATAATCGAGAGTATTCCGAAATGCAAGTGGTCGATAATTTCCATTCGTTTGCTTCTCCATTAGTATCACATCCAAGACACCATCCTGGTAAAAGTCATAGAATGCACCAGCGACTGTATTATTACCCATGGGCCACAAGGCATTCCAGCGCACCTCAAAGGTGCGTTTGAATTTCTTGCTGCACGTCTTGCACGCCACATTCTCCAGCAGAAACGTCTGCATTATCGGCTTTGAAACGCTCAACGGTTGCAGGGTGACCAGCAAATCTGGATAGCCATCCAAATTGAAGTCGCCCATACGCGCAGTAATTGTCTTCAAGTAGACATCATTGGGGTTAGGCGGCACAAATGCCCATGTGACGCCCTGTGGATCCTTAAAGTTGACATGCACATCATAAAACATGTTGCCATCATGCACAAGTATTGTCGAGTTTTTGCAATTTTCCTGCACGCAAAACGGCACCACAATATTTTGTACGCCGCGCAACTCGAAGTCCATAAAGATGGCCTGACCGACCACGTAACCATTGCTGCCCACCAGCTCGTAGGTTATGGTATGCTGATAGCTAAAGTTCTCGCCGTCGGGCTCATTGATGCCATACCAAATCTCGTAGCCGGTTTTGGTTTGCAAAAACAGATCGGCCAGATAATCGCCATTCAAATCCAAATACGCATTCGCATTGGGTATGGTCAGAGTTTGCGTGGTGCCACCAGAGGGCATTGCCTGGTGTACGGCCTGTGGTGGCTCACGTTTGTTATTGAATATCCAGAAGCAGCGCGTTTCATTTGTGTCATTTGAATCCAGTCCATACAAATCGATGATCATGTCGCGGTTAAAATCGAGGGCCATTGCTTCGCCTTTCGTTTGGATGACTGGCTCCTTGGCGCAACTCAGCGTGGTGGTGTTGCCCCAGTTTATGTAAACGTCATATATACCATTGCTCCTCTCCACATTCACCAGGACATCCATCAGCGCATCGCCATCAAAATCACCGGGTATTACACTGACAATCCTTCTTGAACCAAAGTAACAGTTAGGACCAGGTCGCAGCAGTGGTTCCGTATCAAAGCCTGTTTATTTAAAATACATCTTTTAGTAATATTCAGATAAAGCATCCCTGCAACAGAATTGATTGTGGGTAGTGCACAAAATATAAAGTGATTGGAATCTCTGGGAATCGAATTGCTGGAAATATTCATACTACTCATACTTTTGAATCTAAATAAAAACGAATTTGATTGCGAAAGCACCAGTCATAATTAATTTAAAAGCAATTAGCAGTATCATAAATTATGAATTTTTAAAAAATACATCAACTTGAATGCTTGACTTGTGTTTAGAATATCAGCAATTAGTTTTTATCTATAATTTCGCCACAGCTTCAGACAGATACATTTACTTTGTTGGCAGAGTGGGAAACGCCTTCATCGTTTAGTGAATTATATGTGTACGTATACTGAGCCTCATATCTGCTTGAATTTTTTAGGTTGTATACGCACCAAATAGTATTTGTAGCATTTTTCTGTCGTCCTGAATGACGAATACGTCCGTAAGTTCATCGGAGTTAAAGTCACCAAAAGCTGCCACTACACCTTCCTTAATATCACCAAATACAATATTTGTGATATTACTGGATTGGACAACGGCCACGTAGAGCAGCCCCAGCAGCAGCCAGGCGGAATGCATTTCGCTGTTTGTTGACTAAATTTGCACTAATTGAATCTACTTTGTTTTCTTATTATTTTTGTTGTCTCTTCGCTAAAAATCAATACTGAGTCAGATGTGAATTATCGATAACAATTGAGAGTTACCACCTGCGGTGCTACAAATCGTTTCGAAAGAATCGATATCTAATGCATCTCTGTGTGTCGACGGTCGGAACAACAACGCAGAGAAAACTCTGCAAAATAATAACTAAATAGAAACAACTACACATACAAATAAATAAATCATGGTAAGTAAAAGGACATAATGCATCATGTATTTACGTGTGATTTCCACCAGACGAGTGTGTAGTGATATGTGTGTGTTTGTTTTGCTTGCTGCTGCTTCTTCCTGCATACAAGCGCCAGCGTACAAATTGTTGTTGTAGTTGGTGTATTTATGCAATTCGCATTCACATATAACTAAATGTGTGTCTGTATTGCATATATATTGTGTTGGCCATATTAACTAATGTTGTTTATTTTTGCAGAACAAACTGAAGTCAAGTCAACACCGTGATAAAGTGAAAAAATTCATCTCGCTAACACAAACTGGCGAACAGACAGCCATTTTCTGCCTGCAACAGAATGATTGGAAAATGGACTTGGCCAGCGATAACTATTTTCAGAATCCCGAATACTATTATCGAGAGCTAGATCGTAAGCGTATCGAGCAATTATTTATGCGCTATCGTGATCCAAGCGATGCTCTAAAGATCAGCTCACAAGGCGTCATCCGGTTCCTCGAGGATCTGGAGCTGAGTCCGGACTCCAAACTTGTGCTCATAATTGCCTGGAAATTTCACGCTGAGGTGCAGTGTGAATTCTCGCGCGATGAGTTTATCAATGGCATGTGCGATTTGGGCACGGATAGCATAGAGAAGCTGAAGTCGAAGTTGCCGTTGCTGGAACAGGAATTGAATGATGCGGGCAAATTTAAGGATTTCTATCACTTCACCTTCAACTATGCAAAGGATCCGGGCCAAAAGGGCATTGATTTGGACATGGCCATTGCATATTGGTGCATTGTGCTCAGTGATCGTTTCAAATTCTTGGACATTTGGTGCAAGTTCCTCGAAGAGAAACACAAGCGTGCGATTTCAAGGGACACTTGGAATCTGCTGCTAGATTTTGCCACCAACATCGACGATCGGATGAGCAACTATGACTCAGAGGGTGCTTGGCCCGTGCTGATTGATGATTTTGTCGAGTGGTGTCAAGAAAATAATCATCTTGCCACAGATCAGCAGCAACAGCACACGCAGCAATCAACGTCCCAGAAGAACATATCTAACGCTTACCAGACCTCGCATAGTACAAATATGAATTATGGCTAACGATTGTTGCGCTTTATACATATATATTCTCATTAATGATTAATTATGCTTTTTATTCGGATTATTTTAAATAATCATGATAATAAGCAATGCAAATTAATTTACATTTCTCTAAAAAAAAAAAAAACATAACGTAATAAATAAAATTAGTAAATGTAATCAAAAGTTTTACTGGCACCTCTTGCAAATACATTAATTTTTTTGCGAATGGCTTACTCGATATAAAATAAGCGATACATCGCAGAGATTATTATCGATTTATATTTGGCTTATCATCCCCAACTTGGTGTGTGTGAAGTGTGACCGTAGCATATAAAAGCCAATTGATATTGTTACAACGATTTTTCGTCGCTCTGGTTGCTTATTAGAAGCTATACTTATTAAATTGCTAAATATATTTGTGCGTGCGGCGCACGTGCATGTGCGAGGTTGTTTTGCATGCGTAGATCATGTGTTGTGAAAATAATTCAAAGTGCATGTACGGTGTGTAACAATCAATTGTTGCCCACACTCTCCGTGCAAGTGTGAGTGTGACCAAGAGTGCGTGCTGTGCGTTTGTGTGGGTACAAGGCAGTCAGTGGGCGGCCGCCCATAAGGAGTCTACCCACTGCCAGAACACACACACACATCACAAAACCCGTGTGTTTGCAGCACAATAATAAGGATGTATTTGCCTTGTTTCTAAGGTGTGGAGCAGTCAGTGCTGAATGACAAATGTATGTGTCACTGTTGTTGTTGTTGCTGCTTGTGATCATAATTAACTAGATTCCTTTTTCATTTCGCATTAAATCCTTCAAATAGACACCTTCTCTTCTCCCTCTATCAAACTGCCCTTGAGCTTAAACAACCATTTGGCAAATAATAAAACAAATTAAATTATCATGCGAACAAAATTTAAACAAACACACAGACACACATACACACGCGAAAAAAACATACACATAGGGGCACAGTTATATGTGTAAATAGGTGCCACTAAGCGTATATAAATAAAATGAAAACAAACTCAACACTTAACTGATAACCGCAGACCAGACGTCGACGGCGACATCGTGACTACGACAACTAGCGACTCACGACGATTGCATCTTTTTTGTATACCCTTTCTACGTAAATACATCCACACATACATATATACATACGCACATACATTTATACATACAAACGCAAGTCTCCTTGTCATTCTTACACAGGGTGTCGCGCTTTATAATTTTTATAATTATGTTTATAATGTTATCATAGCAATTAAGTGATATTTATACAATTTTTTTTTATTACTATTATGACTTTTTTTTTTATACTTTTGTAGAGGAAATAATAATTTAATATATATTCTTGATGAGCATCACTAGCCGAGTCGATATAGCCATGTCCGTCTGCGTCTCTGTACTCATTATTTGATTAAGTTGAAACTTGGCATATATGCGTCTTATTGCTTTACAAAGGGCGTCGATGCGGACCGGATTCAGTATATCATACAGATGCCATAGGAGCAATCATTAGAAAGGTTTAATTGGTGGGATCGAGTTAGGCGTGGACACAAATGTAAACGTTTCTGACACAATATATATACAAAAATGTTAAATACTCAATTCATAGCCAGACAATTTTTTTATAAACATAATGTTTCGAATATCGGACTAAAATTTAGATGTCAAGATTATTTAATCTTGGGAGTACTTAAGATAGCTGTTATTTCTTGTTTTTATTTTTTTATATGCGCCTAGCGTTGTTTATTAATCAGTAAGTTACTTCATTTCACTTCCTTTCCTTTTCCTAAAATGTTCGATATTACCTAGTAAGCTGAAGTTTAAATAATTGTATTTTAAAAATAACGCAATTTGGACATTAACTTAAAAGTTCCTTCGAAGCTTTAAGTATAGTAGTATAGTATATTTAGTATATTTCTTTTTATAAACTTCTCGTTTAAGATCTGTTGAGATTCGTTTTTTTTTTATTTGATATTGGTTTTTCTTGAGTTTAATAAACTAGTGAAACGGATAAATAATTAACGACACGACTTCTTAACTTGTACATGTTAATTGTGCGTGTCAATAAAGTTAAAAATATCCATTTGTGCGAAGACTTTGTACGCTTACTGTATATAAATTATATATGTATATATATATATACATATGTACGATATTTGTGATCACTCTTTCAGCAGCTGAACTATTTAATAATATAGGTGTGTGCCATATTTATAATGAAATTTCCACTGACGTGTGTGAAAATGGAAATTCAAGAAAAATGATCATTTAGTATTTGTTATCTGTGTGCCTTGGATGTGTGTGAGTTTGTATGGGTTTGATTTAATAATCAATTGCCAGTGTCTGGGGACGTTTTCAGCAATATTGTCGGCGGCATGCTAATTATTGTTTTCGGTTATTTTGCAGAAGCAATTGCAGCAGTCGCCATGACAGAAAGCATCAAAAGCAATCAATTTAACAGCAGCATGCAAGTGTCTTAATTGCAAGGATCTAGCAAATCAACGACAGGATCATGAGTCGTCAGGAGACATCGTCGCCAGGAGCGACATCGACAGCAACATCAGCGACATCAACATCTACAACAACAACAGCAGCAGCAGCGAGCATAGCATGCGGCAAAATTTCAACATCAACTCCACAAAAACAGGACGAACAACAACAGCAGCAGGAGTTCATCAATCGTAGCATGGCCAGCGAAATTGATGATGCCAGCGATGCCAGCGCCATGTGTGACATGTCCATCAATAGCAGCAGCTGCAGCGGCGCCAGTCCAGTGGCCAAGCGGCAATTGAGCTCGGCTACTCAGTCACGCATTCGTCCACAGTCCAGTTACTCGGCCCGTGTGCTCATCTTTGATGATTCCGATCAGGAGGCAGCTGCAGCAGCTGCCGCAGCCGTAGCCGCTGCCGCTGCCGCTGCTACTGCTACTGCTACTGCTGCAACTGTAACTCAAACAGCAGCGGTTTCGCTTAATGCAAGCGGCGCTGATGTTAGCAGCGGCGTTGAGCTATTGCCCGTATCACCGGCCAAGCTGGCCAACGATAATCATAACAACAGCAATAGCAATCATGGCTCATCATCGTTAATGCGCAATCTCAATCTGACCAAGAGCTCATCGGGCGGGTTATCGGGCAGTGCCAGTTCTCTGCATTCGCGTGGCTATACTGCGCTGCTGCGCAAGATCTCCTATCAGCAGCACACGAACTCTATGCGTGCCGTCAGCAGTGGTAAGTCTTATACGGATTCTGGTTAGTCATTCCAATTGTTCATATGACTAACTTTTGTTTTTCGTAGAAGCATCCAATTTGCTACGCATGCGTCACTCGTCACTGGGAAAGTCAGCGCCCTGCCTGACCGGCAACTATTTTCGTCATGAGTTGTTTAGTGCGCCACAACAAGCAGTGGGAGGATGCACCGCAGCGAATGTACCGTCGATGGCGTCATCTGGCCTCAATATCTCTCGTTCCGGTAGTGGCATTGCTCTCTCAAAGCATCATCATCTCCACGGGGTTGTTATGCGTGGTGCGGCTGGTGCTTCGGGTGCTAGTGGCGGTGCTGGCTCCAGTGGCGTCGCCCATCATCGCCTCAGCCTGGTGACGAATGCAGCGGCCGTAGCTGGTGGCTCACGTGCCCATTCACCGTATTCGGCCAGTCCGGCGGACAGTCCACGTCTCAATTCGCCCATGCCGTTTGCCTTTGCGCCGATTAAACGCATCGCCTCGTGTCGAGGCGTTGTCGATGGCAGACGCTGGTCGGTGGCATCGTTGCCTTCTTCGGGCTACGGCACCACACCAGGCAGCTCCAACCTATCCGTAAGCATTTATATCCGATTGCAAGTAGTTTAGCTTAACTCCCTTGTTGCTTTTGGCATACAGTCGCAATGCTCCAGCCAGGAGGGACTTAATCATTTGGCGCACAACATTCCACATGGTCAGGAGGATGCGGCCGCTGTTGCCGCTGGCGCCTGTTGTGCGGAGCACTTGAAGCAGCATTGTCCTAAGCACTGTGCCCTATTGCTGGCCGCGCACAAGCCACCACAGCAACAACTACAGCAGCAGCCACAGCATGCACCAAAGCTGGGACAGCTGCAGCAGCCACAGCCACTGAAACCACCGATCGCTTGCGTTAATTGCTGTGTCGATCTAAGCGTCGCCTGCAGCGGCAATGGCAATGGCAACGGCAATGCCAGCAGCGCCAATGCATCAAATGCATCGATGTCGTCTATGCCGGGCAGCGCCGGCGGTCGCATGTCGCCCTATTTTCGTCCACGCTCTCGTTCGCTGTCCAGCCCATCGCGTTCACCCATTGTGGACAATGAGATTGCCGTAATGAATACGCTGTACAAGGAACGCTTTCCCAAGGCCACACAGCAAATGGAGGAGCGCTTGAAGCACTTCATCAATGAGAATAAAAGCGCCGCTTGTAGCAGTTTTCGTGATTCACAGCCCATTGTCCGGTGAGTGTGGATAATCTCTTTTTAAATGCATAAGTATTTGTAATAGAAGGAAATATTTATCTGTATTATATACCATGAACATTACTTTTAATAATCAATTCAGCTTTTGGACAATTTAGAATTAAAAGATACATTTCTTGCCTTGCAGCTTTGTGCATCATCAAGTGCTGGAAATGGCGCGTGATTGTCTGCACAAGTCGGAGGCCAAGCTGATAACCTCACAGTACTTCTATGAGTTGAGCGAGAATTTGGAGCGTCTGCTGCAGGAGACCAAGGAGAAATCACCGGAGGCTGCTGCTGAGCTGAGCGGCGTGATTAAGAAGCTGTTGTTAATCATATCGCGACCCGCACGTTTGCTGGAGTGTCTTGAATTCGATCCGCAAGAATTCTATGAGCTGCTTGAAGCAGCCGAAGGACATGCCAAGGCAATGCCAGTGATTAAGGCGGATATACCGCAATATATCATACACAAGTTGGGGCTGAATCGCGATCCCATTGCGGAGATGCAGCAGGAGCAGCGTGAGACGCAGCAAATTTGTGAGGAGCATTTGACTGCCAATGATAGGCAGCTGGAAACGCAATCGGGTGTAATGCTATTGCATTCACCGCTCAATTGTACGGCCAAGCAATTGAGCAGCCTAACGCTGGATGCAATCCAACTGGATCCGGGCCATTCGGGTGGCAGTGGCAGCTGCACGCCACAACCCATGTTGCCACAACAGCCACCACAAACGCCGGTGGCTTGTGATGCCCAATCGACGCCCACATTTGCCTTGGCCATAAGCCAACTCAATACGCCAGCGGAGACAGCTGCAACGCAACAACAACAGCAACAACAACAACAGCAGCAGCAACAACAGCAACTGCTGCCAAAGGAAAATGACTTTGACATTGCCAAGCTGATCTCAAATGGCGCCTACGGCGCCGTCTATCTGGTAAAGCACAAGGCGACACGCCAGCGCTTCGCAATGAAGAAGATCAACAAGAACAATCTCATATTGCGTAATCAGGTGGAGCAGGTGTTCGCCGAGCGGGACATACTGTCGTTTGCCGACAATCCATTTGTGGTCAGCATGTATTGCTCCTTTGAGACAAAGAAGCATCTGTGCTTGGTCATGGAGTATGTGGAGGGCGGTGATTGCGGCACACTGCTCAAGAACATTGGACCGCTGCCCGCCGATATGGCTCGCTTCTATTTCGCCGAAACAGTATTAGCCGTGGAGTATCTGCATAGCTATGGCATCGTCCATCGCGATCTCAAGCCGGATAATTTGTTAATCACGGCGCTGGGTCACATTAAACTCACCGATTTTGGCCTCTCCAAAATGGGTCTGATGTCGTTGGCCACCAATTTATATGAGGGCTACATCGATTCGGAGACGCGACAGTTTTCCGATAAACAGGTAATATCTACTAAGATCACTCTAAGCATTCAAGTATATATTATTGACCTATCCACAGGTCTATGGCACTCCCGAGTATATAGCGCCTGAGGTGATTTTGCGTCAGGGTTATGGCAAGCCCGTTGACTGGTGGTCCATGGGCATCATATTGTACGAGTTTCTCATTGGATGTGTGCCATTCTTTGGCGAGACGGCCGAGGAGCTGTTTGCCCATACTGTCAACGATGACATTGAGTGGCCAGACAGCGAGGATTGGCCCGTGCAGTCGGAGGCCAAGGATATTATAACACAGCTGCTGCAGCAGAATCCACGTGATCGTCTAGGCACTCAGACCGGCGCCTTGGAGGTGAAGGAGCACGTCTACTTTGATGGCATGGACTGGAATTCGCTGCTGCGCCAGAAGGCCGAATTTGTGCCGCAGTTGTCCCACGAGGATGATACCAGCTATTTTGACAGTGAGTGTTTGCCTGCGCTGTGCACTCCAAATCATATTTTATTATTTACATGTATGTTTTACAGCCCGCATGGATCGGTACAACCACGATCTGGGTGGTGAGGATACGGATGACACGGATGATACGCCCGTCTTTGGTAGCTTCAATTCCTACACGCCGCAATATCGCAAACAACATTATAGCTGGTCACGGCATGCCACAGCGACGACAACGGACAGCGTCAGGGGAACAACGACCACAATGACAACATTGCCTTCGCGTGCCCAGGAATCCACCACAGCGACATCGATGGCGACGGGCGCAATGCCGAAACTCAAGAGTCAAGAGGGTGTGGTCAATAAGTTCTTGAATACACCACAGCTGCGTAAGCTGGATGTGAGTATTAAATGAACTGAAAGAAATGAATTTCAACATTTTGTGCCTGTTCATCTTGATACAGAGTTTAACTAGCTTTTATTGGAATCGGTTCATCATAGTTTTGTGGCCTTTTTATTTGTAAACAAACCATATCTACTATACTTTCAGCTTTCATCCAGCTGCTTGAAGGTTCCCTCCACGCCGGACACGGAATTTCTACCGGAACTGTTGCACAACGTGACCATTGGCAACGATGCCGAGCTGCGCATGCTTAAGCATTATTTGCAACAGCCAACGCCGCCGGCAGTACGCTTGCAGCAGCGTCACAGCATGCCACCGAATACGACGACGATCATTAGCACGCCGGCAACACCGCCGCCACCACCGACACAGTCGTCCACAGCGACACCGCAACCGACAAGCGTGAGCAGTTTCTCGCGCAGCACGCCAGAGAGTTCGCAGACGGACAGCGATGATTTCTCGCCACAGATAAATCGCAAGCGCAAAGGCGTTTGTGCCCGTGACATATTGCCGCGCTTCTCCATCTCCATTGAGGATGAGACGATCAGTGCCTGCAGCTCATCCACAGAAAACATGAACATACGCGAACAGTCGCCGCTGGCGCTGCAGCATCAGCCCAAGTCCATGGACAGCAGCAGTGGACCAACATCGTTCAAGCATCATCGGTCGCGGTCGATTGTCAAATCTGCCTCGGCGCTTGGACTGTCCCTGATGTCATCACTGGACAACACGCAATTGGCGGCACAGCTCTGCGGTGGCATTCAATCGCCGGGCAGCACTGGCGGTGGCAATGGCTCCAGTACAGCCAGTTCAAGGGATACATCGCCTTGTCGCGAGCTCTCGCCGCTGGTCACCAATCTCAAGCCGCCGATCATCATACGCCGTGGACCCCGTGGCTTTGGCTTCACCGTTCACACCATACGCGTCTATTATGGCGACACAGATTTCTATACCATGCACCATTTGGTCATGGCCGTCGATGAGGGCAGTCCCGCATTTGAGGCGGGCCTGCGGCCGGCCGATCTGATCACCCATGTGAACGAAGAGGCTGTCCAAGGATTGTACCACACACAGGTGCTGCAGCTCTTGCTCAGCGGTGGCGAGCATGTTACGTTGCGTGCAACGCCCCTGGAGCACACCAGCATTCAGAGCGGTGGCCGCAAGCGGGACCTCATGCAGAGCAAGCTGGCCAAGAAGGGCGTCAATCGCCAGAAGAAGCAAACGAAGCGGGAACACGACAAGAAGCGCAAAACTTCTCTATTCCGACGCATAAGCAGCAAACGTGCCAATGCCGAGATGCAACAGGTGAGCGGATAATAATGTTAGACTTGTTTTAAGCACACACATTTATGATGGTATTTTATTTATGTTTAAATTGCAAACCAGTACTCGGCGGGCACTAGTTCACCCACCACGCCATCGGCACGCAATCTGTCGCCGCTGGACTCTTCGTATCATAGCAGCAGTTGTTATCAATCGGCGGCCAACTCTTCATCGCAATCCACTTCGCCATCATCGTCGTCACCCAACACGCCAACCGGTTCCAGTGGTGGCAGTAATGGTGCCGGCAATGGTGGCAATGCTGCAACTAATTCCATTGTCGCAGCACCCGTCGCTGCTTTGAACGCACAACTGCCGATCCCGCCGGCAAGTCCAGTTGTGTTGCTGCCGCATGTGGGCGCCGTTGTGGGCAGCAGTGCCACATCTGTGGGCAATGTGCCAGGTGCGCTTTTTAAGCCTAACTTGATTTTGATATACTTATGCATTTTGTATTTAGTTTCGCCCACTGGTGTTGTGCCGCAGCTGTATCAGCGTCCCTCGACTCTGCATGGTCTGAAGCACAAGCTGCATGCAGCTGCCACTGGTGCTGGTGGCTCCGCAGCTAGCGGCAACACGGCCGGAGGTCTCAAAACACTGCACACGTCGAGCAGCAATGCGCTGCCCAATCGCCGCAAATCTGTGGGTCATATACCGTTATCACCGTTAGCACGAACCCCATCTCCATCGCCGCTGCCATCGTCGCCCACACGCTCGCCATCTCCTCTAGCCTTTCCGCTGGTGGGCCATCAGCCTGGCGCCTCCAATACGACACAGTCGTATAGTCCGGGAAGCACTCTGCCCACGCTGCAGACAGCGGTGAGTGCCAGCAGCAAGAAGGCTGGCTTTGCACGCACCAAATCCGCAGAGCCAAGCTCGCCGCTATTGCGTCGCGCCCTATCGCCGGATCGACTGCATCCGCGCAGCGCCGAGACAAAAATATCTCCGCTGTGCTGCTCGCCGCCGATCAAACAGCAGACACCACATCATCAGCATCCGCGCGTTGTTGCGGGCACTTGGCGACCAAGTGCGGGCGCATCTGGTGGAGCTTGTGCAACACAGCAGCAACACCAACAACATCAGCCGCAGCAACACCAACAACATCAGCCGCAGCAACAACAACATCAGCTAGGCAACAGCAGCACATCGGAGGAATCTCACAGGCAAACGAGCTCATCGGCAACTGCAGCAGCAGCAGTAGTTGTAATAGCTGGAGTAGCTGCATCAACATCATCTGCATCTGTTGATAATCAAGCAACGAATAATGTAGCCATAGCCAGCAGTTGTGAGCTGTTGCCACGAATTGCTGAAGAGAAGGATTCGCCCACAAGCACACTGGACAGCAGCAGCAGCGTGTCGGAGGGCTTTATGCCGGCTATTGAGGAACATGTTGAGGGCGAATCATCATCATCGCCCACTCAAACGCTGGAGAAACCATCGCCCAAAGCAGAGCAGCCGCCAGACAAGGCAAAAAATCGTGTCGAATCGGGTAGGTTTTGATCATATCCAATTAATTTATATGTATTTCATAATTATTATTTTCAATTGCAGGCAAAGCAAATGCGTCCAAAAAATCTTCGATTACAACGACAAGGCCAGCAAGCGCTGGTGTTATCCCATTTGCCATGGGACGCAAAGAGCCAATGGCCATAACAGCAACAGCAGCAGCAACATCTGGAACAGCAACTGTAGCTGGAACAGCAACTACAACAACAACAACAGCAAACAGCGTAACTTTGGCTGCCAAGCAAAAAAAGTAGCGCCACGAAACTGGATGTTTGTGTTTTAAATTTCATGTTTAGCGTTTTATCTAAATGTTCAGCGTTAATATTAACAATCCAAAACCGAAGCAACCGCAAGATAATGGAAGTTAGCCGCAGGAATTTGATAATTGTATTCAAGGGATTGTTTTACAAATAAGCTTATTTGCATTCTTTGGGCAAAAAACTAAACAAAATTAGCAAAGAAAATGAATTAGAAAATTGTGGAAACTAGTAGTTTGTAGTCTCGTATCTAACAAAAATGCCTAATACAATTTGTAAATTAGTAAAACAAGAAAAACGAAAAAAAAAAACGTGCGAAAAATATTCCAGTTAAATGCAGAAAACACTAGGAATCTGTGAATGTCGGCAGCAAGCAATGATGAATATTGTATTTGTATATATAAATGTATAACATTGGTAGAATAAGCGTTTATTAAGAAGAACGGAAACGTCCGAGAAATTTAAACGCACTGAGATGGTAATAGTCGAGTAAAGTCAAGCTAAAGTACGTACACACAAAAAAAAACAAAACAAAGCTGCTTGCTCAGTCAAATATTAATGCGTTTTTTGCGAATCTATAATCTATGCCGAACTCAATATATATTATATTAAATAAATGTTATATGTGTGTGTATTCAATTTTGTTTATCAATTTGAAATTGTCAACTTTTGACCACCATAATGCCAAGAGTATTGTGCAGTTTGGCCACACTGCTTTGGATAGGTGTGCAAGTGCAATGCATGACGATAACATATCTATCGATAACACATTGCCAGCTGTGCAGTTTGTACGCAGCTATATTAATTTCACGCCTAGATTTTCGTAAAGATGCTTCCCAAGTTAAGAATATCTGCATTTCTGCTTAAGGTGAGCACTGCACACTGTATTTTAAGACTTGCTTTGCCATTTGTCAAAATCATTGCAGCGCCTCGAGCGTGTCAAGCTGCAGTGCAGCGGTTGTTTATATGGCGTGTTCTATGGCGATGGCACATTGCTGCTCTTGAGTTTCAACGTTGAGGCGAGTGTGGGCCAATTGAACTATGAGCACACACAGCACAAATTTCCAGCCGAACTGGATCTGTGTGGCTTGGTGAAATTTGGCGAGTGTAGCGATACCCAAGCCCATCTAAATGAGGTAATTTCATCGGTGGATATAACAGATAACCCGATATTGCTGCAATGCCAGCTGGGAACATTGGTGGGCATGAAGGCATCGTTCTTTATGCACGGCAAACTAGAGCCTGTACCGTACGAGGTGATGGAAGCATCACAGCTCTACAACGATTTCTGTTTTACACGATTAAAGTGTGGATTCTTTTTGTATACCACACCGACACCAGAAGCCATTGCCAAGGAGATGCATGCGCTACGCAAGCGTGTCGCTGATGGCAGTCTGGTGTTCAATGTGTCCCAAACGAAGATCTATGTCAGCAGCAACTTTGGGACGCAGCACAAAAGTTTCAATTGCGATTCGCGCATTGAGCAGCTCATCGCTGAGATTCCGATACCAGAAGACACTCCGAGTGGCAACAATAAGAAGAAGGTCACGGCGACTGCCTCGGAACTGGTGAAGCATTACGGTGCTGTGGGCTGTGACTACGATGTGATTAATATTGATGTTTTGCGCTGTCGCTCGCGTGAGCCAGCTGCTGGCGATGCTGCACCGCATCCAGCGCTCAGTGTTTGCATCACGAATGAAGAGACCAGCAAGCAGCAGGTGCCGCTGGAACTGGAGGCAATGGCCATACTCTGCAAAAAGACAAAGCTGTTGCGTTTGTATGATGTGCTCATCGAGAGCATTTGTCGCTCGTTGCGTCTCTTCGAGCAGTGCCTCAGCGAGCGTCTCAACGAGCAGGAGCCGACATCAGAGCTGAAATTGCTGGCGCCACGCAGTTATCATTTCTATCCGCAAGAATTCGGACACTTTCTGAGCTGTGCCTACTTGGAGAAGCTGAGCGACGATGAGCCCAGTGTGCAGGAGAAACGCAAGCGATTGCATCGACAATTTGCATTGCCCGTTACACGTCCGTACTTCCGGCGTGCCAATCAGTGTCGCTTCCAGTGCGACATTGATGCTTCTGATGCATCCACGTGGACGCCGCTGCTTAACACACATCTGGGCGTACGTCCCAGTGGCGTGATCGATGGCAAGGAATATCTGGTAAATGGAAACTATCACTATTACCACTATTTGCAGCAGCAGATGCAGGACAAGGGCTGGGGCTGTGCCTATCGCTCGTTGCAGACGATTTGCTCGTGGTTTCTGCTGCAGGGCTACACGGAGCGTGCGATACCCACGCATTTGGAAATTCAGGAATATTTGCACAAAATCAACGATAAGCCAGCCTCATTTGTGGGCTCCTCACAATGGATTGGCTCCACAGAGCTGAGCATGTGTCTGCAGGGTTTTCTCAATGTGGACTCGAAGATCCAACATGTCGCCTCGGGTGGCGAACTCTCAACCATTGCCTCGGAACTGGCGATGCATTTCCAGACCCAGGGCACTCCCGTCATGATTGGAGGCGGCGTCCTAGCGCACACAATTATTGGAGTTGACTACTGTGTGCAGACGGGGCAGGCAAAGTTCTTGATACTCGATCCACATTACACTGGTGCCGATGATTTGGCCACAATTCAGATAAAGGGCTGGTGCGGGTGGAAGGGCATGGACTTTTGGGACAAGAAGAGCTACTATAATCTCTGCATGCCACAGCGCCCGATTTTATACTAAACTTTCCAATGTTATGCATTTAAGTACGATTCATTTCTGTCAAGCTTTAATGTTGCATGTTTGTGTATGAATTTAATATATATATATATGTACTGTATTTTATATATGCTAAGAATAACGAGTATAAACTAGAACAATCGGTTTGTATTGGAGTGTGTTCTCATTTAATTTAATTCAAATTTAAACAGACGGCTATTTACTACATATGCGATATGCAAATTAGTTTGGCTTATTTGTGTATTTGTGTACCATCATTTTGTTATTCAGTTGCCACAAACGTTCAGACGGGTCCTTAAGCTTACTTTTTTTTACAATTAAACGACTTTAGTCTTAAATACGATGTATGATTTACAGGGCGCTAGCCGCCGCTTTTTGAGTACTTCTTCCAATAGCGTTTGACATCGTCGTGCCCGTTCTTCTGCACCACCATGGTGCGTGTGCGCTCATTCTGCCACACCAGCATGTTGATGGACTGCGCATAGTCGCGCAACGTGACAAAGTCCGTTTGTGAGAGGAACTGATTGTAGACAACGCCCTCCGTATAGGTGAAACGATTGCGTTCCAATTCCCAGAGTTTTATTTGATCCACGACAGTGGGCGGCAGGCAGGATTTTGATTGAATTGCAGACTCGACCAGTTTCATGTTGGGATGTGCATACTGCTCCAAATAGCTAACGATTTGCTCGGCAGTAATGCCGCCACGCAGCGCTTGACGCACCGAGTCACGTGTAAGGACACCCACAACGAGATTGGGAAAGCGATACAGGAGCTCGGTGAACAGCCCCAGCACGGCCACCTGGAGCTGTGAGTCTGTGTAGGCGTAAACGCGATAATTTGTTTCCACCACAATGTAGCCTCGTTCCTGCATGCGCTCATCGTCCGCCGATGTGGAAGCCTGCGCCGCATCCTTGTTGGTCACATTAAGCGCCAGTCGTGTGGGATAGAAACGACCCTCCTTGCGCTTTCGCTGGAACACCAGCCCAAACTCGCGGAGGTGCTGCAGAAACATTAACATTTGGTGGCTCATGCCCTCCGAGCTATAGTCGCGTCCCAGTGTCGAGAAGCTCAGCTGGAAAAGCATGGATAGGCATTCGGGCAGTGAAAAGCCGCGCTCCTCGCAAGTCTCCAAATACTGCAACATAAAATGCCAGACCTGAGCGCGTGTGTCCAGCAGCAAAAACTGAAATCCCTGACGTGTGATGGTGATGCCATCGCGTTCATCGCGCTTCATCAGATTGGCATGCAACAGAATGCGTACAGCATCCGGACTAATGGCCTCGGCATCGGTGCCGCCATTCCGACTGCCCGTACCCACCATATAGTGGAGCACACAGCGCCAACGGGCCATCGCGTATGTGTCGAGGAAAGCAATGTCGCGCGGTTTGGAGTCTTTGTCCAGCGTATTGGTCATTGCCCATGGCTTGCCGCCGCCCAGCAGCACCTGACGCACGCTCTTCTTAAATGTGGGCGACAGCTCCCAGGCAGCCAGGCCGCCCGGTATGGCTGTGACGCGCCAAACATTCAAAGCAGTCAGGCAGCTGGTGGCCTCCATTTGCTCCCTGTTGGCAAGGATTACACGATATTTAATAACAGCTTGGGGTAGACAGACGCATGCTGACCGCATTACTTACTTGGCAATACGCTGTGCGCCCCATGAGCTGACAACGGCCTGCGGAACTGGTTGATCGACAAACAGTATGCGTATAACAAATTGTCTGGCAATTTCGGGCAGCTCGCGAAAGACGGCCAGACAAATGGGTGGATAATTGTAAAGCTTCTCCAGTGATTCGGGTGTTTGACGTGTGCGCAGATAGTCTTGAAAGTTTTTACACTCCAAATTCTCGGGGCTTTGTACTAGCGGGGATATTGTTGCACTGCTGCTCGCATAACGGCCAGACTTCGTATCGGCCATGGCACGACGTACCAAAATTATGTTTAACAATCTCGCGTCTGAATGCAAGCTGATATCGTTGCCGGCTTATCGATAATTCGATCAATCAGGTATTTAATCACGCTGCCTGTGCGATATTTAAGATATCGATGAGACGATTAATGTGGATAACTCTGAAACCTCTATTATTTTCAACAACTAACATTATTTATCGGGACTTATGTGCAGATTAATTGTCTTATAATGCACTGTGTTAAGTATTTCGATACAAGTATGGTGGTGATATAAATATTAAATATTTTAAAATATTTAGAATGATCAGCATACCTGTCTTAAGCGATAACGATAATTATAATATAATCAGTGCACGTCTGCAGTCGATAGAGCTATGCTGTTGCTAGCACCGCGTGTTTTGTAATATTTCTTGGCTTAAATTTCTCCACAAAAAATGAGTGACGATGAGGAGCAATACAATGCCGTATCGCACAAAAAGTTGCTGCAGGCAATCAGCAATCTGGGCAACGTGCAACACATTCGCAAGTCGACACGCGACGAGCGCCAGCAGAAACAGGATGAATTTCAGCTGGTCAAAAGTGTCAACACCGCAGAGCATGCAGCCAAAGCGGTGCGCTTGAATGATCTGGTTCAGATACTGCGCACCTCCAAGCACATTGAAACTGGCAAGAAGCTGAAAAATGTGCACAGCACCAAAAAGGTTTTGCAGAAGCCACTCGAGAAGCCAGCAGCCGATCGCATAAAGCGGACAATTGGCTATGAAAGTGTTTCGAAAAAACTGGGTCGCTGGGATGCTGTTGTGGCCAAACAGCGTTCCGCCGAGACACAGGTAAGCGAATCTATCTACCAAGATTATGCCTGTGCTAATAAACATATTCTTGTAGATATTTCCCATTCCTACGGAAACGATATACGTTAACACAGCGGCCCATTCAAATGCAATAAAAACCAGCATCAAATCCGATTTGGCCAAGGAGCTTCAAGCGAGCAATGAAAAGTTGCGTGAATTACGCAAAGCACAAATTGGCGACAATACCGATGAGAAGACCTTGGCCCAACAGGAACAGGAGCTGCTTAAAAAGAAAATGAACCGGCAGGAGCTGTATGCGCGTCGCCGCGAATTGGCCTACTTAAAGATGCGCGAGTCACAAAAGTCGGCCAAAGCGCGTATGCAAAACAAAATCAAATCGAAGAAATATCATAAGCTGCAGAAGCGTCAAAAAATTTTGGAGCAAATGAAGGAATTCGAGCTGCTGCAAAAAACGAATCCGGAAGCTGCGCTAGAGAAACTGAATGCATTGGAAAAGAATCGCGTCATGGAAAGAGCCAGTTTGCGGCACAAAAACACCGGCACTTGGGCCAAGAATCTTCAGGTGCGCGCCAAATATGATAAGGATGTGCGCAAAGATCTTGCTGAGCAGTTGGCTGTTAGTCGACAGTTGACCGAAAAGAAAGTGGACACCGATAGTGAAGATGAGGCAGCCGCAGTAAAGATGGAAACAAATGAGCAAGTGGATAACGATCCATTTAACCCCTGGACGAAAGTTAAAACTTCCGAAAAGGCTGACACCCAGGCTGAAGAGAATGAACCAAACTGGCGGACATATTGGACGGAGCGCAACAAAAATGAGAAGCTGCTGGTTAAGCATCGTGCCGAAATTGAAGACGCTAAACTGGAGAAAGTTGAGAAGTTGAAGGTGGACCAAAGCAAAAAGCAGCCTAAAACAAAATCAATGAAAAAGAAGAAAAAATCCGTAAGCGCTGTGGAAAATGGCTGGGTGGTTGAAGATGTCAAAGAGCCGTCTGTCAAAGCGCAAACAATTGAAGACATTTTCGACAAGCATGAGGAAAATATCCGCCAAAAGGTTGCAAAAAAGCTGGAAAAGCTACGGAAGCAAGCGGAAAAACTTGGGCAGCCCAACAAAAAAGGCAAATCCATAAAGAAGAAACGAGATGAACTGCAAAACCTAAAAGACTTGACATTCAAGAAGACCAGACAGCGTGTGGAAATTGATGAACCGCTCAACGAAGATGAGGAACAGCCAAATCTGGCTGCTAAAATTGCTGGCGAGTTGGTCAAGCCCCAGAAGGAATCTATGGAATCAGAACCGACAGCCGAAACCGTGATTGATCCGAATAAAGTGACAACCATAACGTGGAAGCAAAAAATGCATGCCTCGGATGCAATGAACGACGTGCTTGCGGATGACAATGAGGCAGATTATGATGAAGCGGATGCAGCCGCCGAGCGTCAATTGACGATAAGTCAGGCCTTTGAGGATGATGATATTATAGCTGATTTCAACAAGGATAAGACTAAAGATTCCGAGTTGAAGAATACGGAACTACAGCTGGCTATGCCCGGTTGGGGCTCATGGGCAGGCGCTGGTATTTCCCAGGAGATTATGAACAGACGCAACAAGCGATTGCTGCTAAAATTGGCAGCACCCGAGAAGCGTCGCGACGACAACAAGAATAATGTGTACATCAATGAAACGACAAGCAAACAGGCGCGTACCCACATGGTCTCCAGCATACCGTTCCCCTTCAAATCCCTGGCCGACTATGAGGCCAGCATTCGTGCGCCCATTGGCCGCAACTTTGTCCCGGAAACTGCATTCCGTATGCTGACACGTCCGGCGATCATTACACGCAAGGGTCAAGTTATCGAGCCGATGGACGAGAGTGAATTGGTTAAACCAGACCGGCGTTTGCGTCATATTGTGGACAGAAGAATAGATCGCTTGCAAAATCCACAAAAAGCCAAGAAAATATAGAGTACAATCAATAATAATGTTAAAACTAATATAAATGCGCTGATCTTTGAAAGTATGCAAAAATATGTTTTAGTTTTTTTCACTCAGCCCAAAAGTATGCTTAAAACTTATTGACTTTTGGAGACCAGTTAGCACGATTAAAAATGGATATTAATAATAATAAAATACAAAAGCCGTTACAGTTGATTTAGGATATTGTTTTTTTGTTTGTGTTTTTTTTTCAATCGTTTATTTTACAAAACATTTTGGCAATGCCAATAAATGGCTTGCCTTTGACTAAATGAATCAAAGGAAAGTCTCATTGCTAAATTGCGCGTTGTTTCTGTTGTTACTTAATTATTTGGAATTTTGTATACATATTTATATAGACGCTAAATATTGTATAAATCATTTAACATATGTATGTGTGTATATAAATAATACAATTTTTGTATTAACTAAATTCAAATCACGCAGAGCAAAGTAATTGCAATCTAAATCGACAGCAGATTTCCAACTATCATGAAAATTAAACAAATAATATTGTAAACGAATTATAAATTGGAAGCTGCAACAGGTGCACTTTAAACTATTTGACATTCAGATGTATAATATACACACATATATATATATTTTAAATTTGTTATTGTTGAATTTGCTTATGTGCTTGCAATATTCCAATTGCTTTTGCGTTTCTTGATTTTTAATTTTTTGCTGTTTTGCATGTAGCTACAATTTGGCTAATATATTTTATTAATATGTATGTATGTATATCTCTTATACTTTTGCATAATACTTTGCTTTGCCATTTGCACACGAAGCAAAAGTTAAAGAACTAGCAATAAACAAAAGTTCTTAACATTTATAAACTACTTAACGTAAAACGGCTCACATCAAATTGGTATTCATTTCTATACTTTGAATCAACTATGTTCTTAGCGCCGATTGATTTTCGAAACGATTCCACAAAAATGTGCATGGAACAATTTTCAGATAGAATTATGAATCCTACTTTGAATTGAATTTGACATTCAGAACATAGATGAAACATACTTTAAAACATATATTTGTATATATTTATATTGATATCCGTTCAATTGTGTACGCTTTAGCTGGCTTAGGAAAATGCCACGACTTTAAGTCGTATTTTTCGTTTTACTTAGGTTTTGATTTCTTTTGTTTGTTGTTTATCGAATATATGTATATGTATAGGGCTCATAGAATTGAACCCATGCATGCAATTGGATCATTTACAATTTATGTTTTGAATAACATAGTTTTGCTGCTACTAAAATGCTAATAAAAGACACTTTTTTTTACTTGCCAGGCATTTCAAAATTGCTTATCTTTTGATTTCCATACACAACACATACATTAACCAACTTATATATCGCCGACCCCTCCCCACACTTATCTCCCCTTAGTTTTGGTAAGCTTAACGGCTGGCAATCCTTTTGTAATACCCTGTTTGTCTTCAGTTATCCTCGTTGTGGCTGCATCCCCCTCTCTCTCTCTCTCTCTCGGTCTGTCCGTCCGTCTCTCACTTACATTAGGACACAGCACTTGCGACTGTTGCTGGTGCTATCGCTGACCACATCGCCTGTGTTGCCACTAAATTTGTTGACCGCACTCGCATTGCCAACTGCTGCCGCTGGCGACGCAGACTCAAACTCCAGTAAACTGGGGCTCATTGCGCCCAGGCCAAGGGGCTGTGTGGCAATTGGTCCAGCACCATTGTTGTTGTTGTTATTGTTGTTTGCGCTGCTATTGTTGTTATTGTTGTTGTTGTTGTTGTGATTAACGGTAGTGGCGGCTCCTAAAACAGAACCATTAGTTGTTGTTGTTGTAGCACTTGCTGCACTTGTTGTTGTTGTTGTGGATGATGAGAGTTCGAAATTATTAAGCACATTTGCGGTGCGCGAAAGCGAACGTTGCTTTTTCAAATTCGACAAAGTAACGGCACCAGCATCCATAGCAACATATTGCTGTTGCTGATGTTGTTGTTGCTGCTGCTGCTGCTGCTGCTGCTGATGTTGCTGCAGCAGCAGCGCATGTTGCTGCAGCTGTTGTTGATGTTGCTGATGCTGTTGGTGCTGATTCTGCTGCTGATGTTGTTGCTGCTGCTGCTGATGATGATGTGTGCTGTTTGTGTCTACATGAAGGACATTTGTTGTGGGTGTGTGGGTTGCGTTGGGTGGTGTCGATGTCGATGGGTGGGTAAATGGTTTGTTGGTTTGTTGGTTGTTTGTTTGTTTGATGATGATGCAGGCAGGCGGGCAGACGACACAAAACGAGCGACACACAAAAAAATAAAATAAACATAAAATTACAAGCAAATGTTATTTAAGTTTGTCTTCTATTTTTTACATTAAACAGCGAGTTTGAGCACGAATCTTGTGTACACTTTCACCGCTTACAGTAGCAGAAGCTTGTTAGTAGTGAGTCTAAGGACAGAACAACATTTAACTAGACTAGAAGACACAAATACCCTTTAGCAGCTAACATATAGAATAATAATAGGAAATAGGTTCGCCTTGTGCTTTTTTTTAATTTCTAGTCGCTCTTTGAATATTTAGAAACATTATTTTTATTAAAGAAAGAATAATTTGGTTGAAATTGTCTGTTTTACAACCCAAAGTACGCCTAATTCGTACATGGAGCATTTTTCTGATAGACTAACTTTTACTTCGCGTAAGAAACCAGTGCACATATAATATTAAAGATAATTGAATTACCTTTCCAAAATGTATAAACTTGTATGTTGAGTATTCCCCAGACATAAATAAAAAACTGAAAAATGCGCGAAGTTCGAATTAAAATTGGCCTTTGGTTTGTATATACACATTATATTATTTGTTCTACAAAGGAATAAATATTTTAATATTGCAGAAAGTTAAGCCTCAAGAGAAATGAGAAATACAACGAAAATGCATACAAAATTAGATGATCCAATGAGTTGAGTGACAAATATAAATATCTAAGAATATTTTGAACATTTTTTACCAAGGAATGAAAAACTTTACTACAACAAAACAATTAAGTAGATTCTACAATGGACATTACTTGACAAATCGACAAATATGAAACACATACAAAAGATAAAGCTCTGCATGAATTATGACTGATAAATCTCCAGAATCAGAAGTAAAAAGTATTGGCCAAGACAAATATCTATTTTATTAAATGCTATTCTTTTTGAAGAGTATGCGTTAGTCGACTATGCCGAACTGCAGCATGCTCTTTTGTGGCTTGACTTTCGTTTTGGTAAATAGACTCGTTAAACGGACACATTGCAAATGGACACAAGGGACACGTGGCATTCAAGCGGTGCTTCTTGATTGGAGCAAGCTGTGGTGTGATTTGATTTGTGTGTGTGTGTGTGTGGCGCGAGGGTGTTTGTGTGTGTGTGTGTGTGTGTGTGTGCGGGTACTCACCCACTAGAACTGTGACCTGCACGTTGATCTTGCCATTGCCGGCCGCCTTGGATGACTCAATCTGGACCGCTTCGGCGCTGGCAGCTGTGCCCTTGTCAGTCAATATGACAGCTGCAGCAGATGTGGCACGTTGCACCTCACCGGTGCACTCGTCGCCGGCCTTGAGCAGCAGCTGCTCATCATTCTCGCGACCGTCGGGCGGACGACGCGGCAGATAGGAATGTGTCGTTGTTAGCGTTACGTTGTCCACAGCATCCGCGGATTTCGAGTGCGACAGCAATTGGCCATTCTGGCTGGCCGTGGAAGTTCGCTTCTCAGCATTGTTGTTGTTGTTTATGTTGTTGGTGTTGCTGTTGGTGTTGGTAGTGATGCTGCTGCTGTTTGTGTGATAACCATAGCCATTGGGCAGATGATCACCAGCAGCGCCAGCAGCAGCAGCAGCAGCAGCTGGTGCCGTTGTGGTGCCCGTATCGGTGGCCTCCTGCGCCTGCAGACGCAGACGAGCCTCCTCCACGGCATCCTTTTTGGTTGTCAGCGTTTTGTCGCGCAGGCTGGTGCGACGCACCGATTGGGCTCTAAAAAATGAACGATTATAATAAGAATATATATTTTGTTTTGATTCATTTATTCATTTACCTAGTATTATTGCTCTGCGAGCGTCGAACGCGCCTTCGTTGCGCCTCTGCCAGTCGTTTGCTCTCCTGTTCCGTTTTCAGCTGCTCAATGCGCTCCCGTATCTCCTGATCCTCACAGATATCTAAAAAAAAAAACAAAACAGAGTCGTCGACTTTAGTAGCGAACAGTGCCAGCGATAAGTATGTGCACACACCTGAGGGCGTCTCATCGTCTTTGTTGCGCACATTCAAATCGGCGCCGCATTGGGCAAGCATCTCCAGAACTTCCAGCTATAATGGGAGTTGAAGGTTAACAGAGACTCGAACTATCTTTGGCAAACCGAAGTTTGGATACCCTTACAGAGCTGACCTTGTACACATTTAATTAACTGACTGTTTATTGCTATGAGAGTTATTGGACAAGTGACAAGTTTGCTAAAGATACCAAAGAAAAACCGGAGAAAAGTTGTTCAAGTTTGAATTTCTAAATTGTCTGAAATATTCTACACTCAGAAAAAAAATGCTGTCTAAGATTTAGCAAGCATCTTGAATACCAGCGTTTTTCTGGTAGCTAGAAATGTACAATATAATGTATAATAAATATATTATTCTATTCAGCTTATTGACATGATTCGAAATTTCCCAATTTGTCAAAACTGAGCCGATATTCAAAAGTAAAGGTTTTTTGATCAAGGTTTTGCCTCTCGACCAATTCCACTAGAAATAAATACTAAAATAATGGCACGCATTTCATAAATCTATAAACTCTTGCGCTTAATCGACAATCCCAAAAATATGTTGTTTACTATAATTATATTTTTCAGATATGCCTAAAAATAGCGTATAAAAGAGCTGTATGATATAGCGAGCCGATCTATTGAACTGTTAGATAAACTGCCTGCAGCAAAATGAATGATTTGATCAAAAATAGTTAAAAACTGAGATTAGTTTGAACATATTCACTGGGCTATGGATGCTGACAATGAATTAGGGAGTCGAAGAAGTTTGCTTGACCAGAGGCAAGCGACAAAAAGCGATGCTTTGCTTACATGTCCCCAACATGCAGCCGCATGCACTGGCGTCCACAGATCCTTGTCCATGGCATCCACGTTGACGTGCTGCTCCAGCAGAAACTCTACAACACGCACATAACCATTGGCCGAAGCAATATGCAGCTGCAAATGACAAGGATTGATGATTAATGATTAGTGATTAGTGATGCCCTGATGCAATTAGGGGTTAGGGTATTTAGCATACCGGTGTGGCGCCTTGATAGTCGGGCTCCTCTAGATCGCCAGAGATGCGTGCTAGCTCCATTAGTTCCTTCAGCATGACACGCTCCGTGGATGATCGCGTCTCATCTATCAGCTCCTGGGTGACGCCTCGCTGGGCCATTTCGCCCTCGATAAAGTCGAGGGTATTCTCATCGTCGCACAGATCGTACGGCATATTGCCGTCCGTATTGACGGCCAGCAGATTGGCATTGTGCCGGATGAGTATGCGCACCAGTTCCAAATGGCCGCAGGTGGCTGCCGCATGCAGCGGCGTCCATTTATCACTGTCCTGCGCATCCACATTGGCCCCATAGTCGAGCAGCAGCCGCAGCATGTCCACATTGTTATCAATGCAACACTGATGCAGCGCCGTCAGTCCATCCTCGTTGGCCGCATCCGGTGTGATGCCATGCTGCAGCAGCGCCGCCACCTCGGGCATATCGTTGCGCGACGCGGCCTCCAACAGCACCACGCTATTCTCGAAGCAGATGTGCCGCCGGCCGCTCAGCGTTCCCGACCCATTCGCATGGCGAAAATGATGTGTTGTATCTCCGCCGACACCGCTGGCGCCTCCGCTGCCATTCAATATATTGCTAACCGTTCCGGCACCGCTGCCCGTTTGACCCTTGGCCCGTTGCAGCTTCAGCCATTCCTTCTCCTTTTGGCGGGCGAGTTTCAGCTGCTGGGCACGTCGTCTGAACCATTGAAAGAAACGAGATTTATATGTGCATTCAATTTACTATATAAATATTCAAATCTATAAATGCAGAAATGTAGATTTATGGTCTAAAATGGTTAAGGCCATAGAAAAAAACGGAAAGGAAATCATTCTGATTTAAATTAAATTTCTTTTGATGTTTGCACGGAAAAAGTTCAGAAATCAAGCCAAAATAACAGCTTAATGGGATTTATTTATTGGTAATTCAATACGTTTCCAATTGGGAAATTAAAATTCAAATTGGGAAACGAAGAGAGAGAGGGAGAGGGGAGAGGGAGAGGGCGTGACAGAGAGCAATTCAGAGAGGCTGCGATAGAAATTAATTAAAAGTACGAAATACACAAAATCAAAGTTAATAAAAACATTTCTGTGGCTTTTTTTGTTGATAAAAAATGTCAAAAAAAAACAATATATATATATATATATAACATATGATTTTCTGAAATTTGTAAAGTGAAATTAATTCAAGCACAAATTTCGAGCAAAACGTTGAAAAAGTAAGGTTTATTTATTTGATTTATATTTGGGAAGTGAAATGCGAGTTGATTTCATGTAATTGCATATACTTGTATCCGATTACGACACACTTTCCACTTGCCGCACAGTTGCAGCACAGTTAAAATCAATCAAAACTTTGTGCAAACTTTTGTTGCCTTGCTGCAAACTTTAGTTGCTGCGGTTGCTTTTTCTTGTGGAGCGTGTGTAGCAATCCCTTGAAATAACAGAAGATGTCTTTAAGGAAATGGGAATTTAATTGCAAGCAGACAAGAACAACAATCGAATTGTGCGTGACTCCCAATCTAAATTGTTTACTAAGCCAATACTTTGTTGGCCTTGTGCGAAATTGACAAGAAGCTCAACATGTGAATTGGTCATCAAACCACAAACAATTTGAACATCTGTTTCTGTATTTCTTTTCCAGCTGGTTTCAGCTTTTTTCAGTTTATTTTGTGTGTCTGTTTCAGCAATTTCAAATACTCAGGTGTATTTCGTTGTATTTATAACCGAAATAGAGGAGTTAATTGCTGATCGAAAACATAGAAAACTTAACTGAACTTTTCCTGTGCGAATTCTATTTTAAATGTGTTTCTGCATGCCAAGTTGAAAATTTGTATTAAATATTATGAGAATCCCAATAAAATACTGACTTAAATGCAATATTTTCTGTAAATAATACATTTTCAATATTTCTCATGTTGAACATTTACTAAACATTGATAAACTCCTAATAAATTCCATTATTTAAAGTAAATTAAACATTGAAATTTATAACTAAAATCCTAATAAAATACAAATTATATTTATATATAAATATATTTATATCTTTCTTAAAAAAGCGTTTAACTGCCGCTTCACAACTGTCTTATAGAAAGTCTTTTCTTTACATATTCATAATTGGCCTTTTTGTATATCGTAACAAGATTAAGTATAATTCGTAGGGTAAAGTTCTGCACTTAATGCAAGATATAGAGATATCTGTATGGTTATTTCTTGATCATACTTACAGTCTTGCCAGCTGCAGTCTCTCGTGGGTTGGCAGACTTTCGACGGTTTGCATTTCGGCCACGAGATCGGCGTGCTCCATTTTCAGCTGTTTCGTGTAGCTGGCATCCTCCTGACTTTTGCGCTGTATTAAAATGCCCTTGATCATTTTGTCGCCGCTTGCTCAGCTTGCTCGACTGCCCAGATGATATGTCGTTGAATACACAAGTTTGTTTTTGGATTTTTAGTGAATTGGCAACTCTAAGTTGTTGCTGTTGTTTTTGTTGTTCGTCGTCTTCGTCGCTTGCATGCAAATTGTAATTTGCATCTTTGAGTTTGAGTTTCGTCGGTTGTCTCTCTTGTGGCTGGTTGATTGTTGCTATCATTTGAGAGCAGCGCCTGCTGCAGCTGCTTCTCTTATTACAAATATTATTATGTATTAGTATGCTTTTGGCTGTTGTTGTTGCTGTTGCTTTTGCAGTTGCTGCAACGCTGCAGCCGAGGAGGCAGCTCTCATATTTGTCAGCTTGTTATTTTACTCAGTGCTGTGTTTACTTTTGATTTCAATGTGTTTTCCTTTTGGGTTCCACAGCACAGCGCCACTGCAAAGAAAAACAAGAGAAAAACATATGTAATACATATATATATATACGACAACATATATATAAAATGCTATTATTTTTATAAATATATTTCCTTGAAACTATGCGAAATTAACTTTTTCTGCTTGCCACAAACATTTTAATTTCTACGAAATCTCATTCAAAATTAGAGCTGGAAATACTCTGACCTAAAACACAAAATATGCAGTTGCATTTAAATGAAAAGAAATAATATTGTCCATGCAATTTTGTTGTGGCCAATTTCTGTTTAGCTTCGGAAAAACAACAACAACTTCCGCAGGCAACTACTTCCGTTATGTGTAAGTCT
Organism: Drosophila planitibia; assembly: GCA_035043785.1. Classification (NCBI taxonomy): domain Eukaryota; kingdom Metazoa; phylum Arthropoda; class Insecta; order Diptera; family Drosophilidae; genus Drosophila; species Drosophila planitibia. Next base: position 2,195,882 of record JAWNMS010000043.1, on the reverse strand, counting down.
GAAACCAGTAAACATATCTTCTAGTTGGGCAAACAAGTCTAGAGACACTGCTGCTTGTTTGTTGCAGTTGCTGTGAGTTAGCTAGTTTGGGGAAGTTTGTCCGTGGTTATGGACAGCTTAGCCGTCAACACAAAATGCATAAGGCAAAAAATCCAATTGCATGAGAAAATTATTCTGGCAAAGTAAACAAGATAAATTGATGATGCCACTAAACTAGCTGTGGCATGGCCAGCAAAAGCAACAGTCGCGCCAATCGTGCTAATGGAACAGCTATCAACAACACACACACACACACACAGACGGAGAGGCAACATTCTGAGCAATTTTTTATTTAGGATCTGCTGAAGTGTAAGAATAATGTGACTATGTATTTCATTCACGTCCTTCGCTTGGTTCAATAGCCAAAACTTAACAGTAGCAGCAGCAGCAGCAGCAGCAGCATCAAATGTTGCAAGTCGACCAACCATCGTGTTGAGTTTATTTGATTTAGTAGACCAACTTGAAGACCATCCTGCCACAACCCAACCCATCCACTCTGTGTGGCTGTTGTGGCGCTCGCAAAGAGCATTTTTAAATAGCAGTTGAAAAGCGCTTTAAACAACTTTCAATTCTCAGCTGCCAACAGCACTGAGTTGCCAATTTTCTATGCTCTTTCTCTCTCTCTCTCTCTCTCTCCCCTCGGACTCTGTCCCAGTGGAGAGGATACCTGTGTGAGTAAGTCCTTAAATAAACAGCATAAAAAATCTGTGTGTGTGCCTGGGTATGTTGTCTGTAGTGGAAGCCACTGCAGCGCTCCAACTTCATGAATGTACATTAAAATTGCAACTAGATGCTAGCTACTTGAGCATATTTTAAGACTTAATCGGCTTTTCAAAAACTTTTACAGAAATAAGCACAAGCAGAATTTCTTTTTTTTCCAGTCTCTTAGTAAAATATACAATTGAATGGAAAAAAGGTTGATGGTACTTAAGCGATTTCCAGTCCATTTGTGTATCTAAAAGCTTGAAAAATGTTTTCGAGACTTAACAGTTCGAAGCAAAATTTGTGCCATTGAAAAATTGAAAATTTTACAAATATATCAATTTATTTTTTCCATAATTATGATAACATTCGTGGCGACTTCAAATTTCGAAGGTTTTCAATTAAAAGTTTTCATTTTCGTTGGATTTTGTAATAAGCCATAAATCAAAATGTGAAAATTGTTTTTTTTTGTTTTATTTTTTACTGCATTTCCTATTGATTAAGCCAAAAGTTTAACTAATCTGTGTCTGATGGGAGTGCTTATTAGTTTTCAGTTCAGCTCGTTAGTGTTGTTGAGCTGTTGCATGCTTGTGGGGCGTCCCCTGGTGCATGCAGTTTGTGGCACAGAGAGTTTTGCACGTTAAACAAACTAAAATTGGCACATTTACAAATGGGAGAGAAAGAGAGAGAGAGATGGAGAGAGGGAGAGAGAGAGTAAACCTGTGATCCTTCCAACTCGTACCTTCGCTTTGACAAAAATACGGGGTCAGTGCGACGAGGGACAAGGTGGCAGAACGGACAATCAGCACACGAATTTAATTTGCATGGCAAGCCATTTGGCGCAACATCAACTTCAGCTTTTGCTTCAGTTTCAGCTCCAGTGCCTCTGACGCTGACGCCGATGTTGACTGTGACTCTGTCAGGAGGTCGCCGTTCTCAGTTGGAACCCAACTTGAATCACATGCGCTCCTTTTTTTTATTTGATTTTGATTTCATTTTTCTCTTTTTTGGGGCGCACACAGCAGGCGAAAACCTCAACACAGCAACAAACGCAACAAAAGCAACAAAAGCAACAACAACAACAAAGAACTATAATTTACGTTGCCCTGCATTGCTGTGGCACAGTTTTCTTCTTTTTTTCGGGTTCCCCAGACCAGTGGCACAAAAAGCAACAGCAATAACAATAGGCCCGGTCTGCTCCGGTGCCTCTGACGCTTGGCCTCGCCACATGCCACATGCGCCCCCTGGGCAAACGCTTACAACTAACAGCCTTAACCCAATCCTCAGCCTCATCCTCATCCTCAGCCTTATCCACATACTCATTCACACACCATGCCACACATTCACATTCCCATTCACATGCCACTGCCTGCCGCACATTCTCAGTCTCATTGCGCTTCTCATCCTGGTAGTAGCCGGGTGCTAATGCACTCAATGCAAGCATATAATTCGCTGCCCTCCAACCTGAGAGCATGCAGCACTCGTGAGCCAACAAACGTTAGCCAAAGCCACCCATAAACATTATTTGCCCACCCACTGTTACAGTGGCTGCCAATATTAGAAGTGAGCCGCCGCAGTTCGTTTTTTTTTCTTTCGGTTTTTTGTTTTTTTTTACGAGCTTATATAGGCATGCAATTATTTCTATCAAGTAGCAATAAGGGAATTGGCATTAAGCCATAAAGAGTATATAAAAAAACGGCAAAGATTCACATTTAAACAAAAATGGGTTTCGATTTGCATGGCATAATAAATGACAGACTTAGTTGGGAAGGGAATATGTAAAGTTCAATCTCTTTGCTTACGATGCACCGGAGAAATTCATTAATAGTGGCTAAACGGACACAAACCTCAACATTAAATCTATATTCAAGATATATATCTATATATATATATACTTTATTTATGCAGAAAATGTATTAAGCCAAAAGGCTGCTTTTCGATTGATTCTTTTTTTCTATAACGGGGCAAAGAACCTTTCCTTTCTAAAGATTATCTTTCGTTGATTAGGGCACCTTTTTTTAGTTGGTTAAACATTTTTATGAAAAAGGAAAACTGTTTACAAAAAGTATATTTGCCAGGCAATAAAACACCAATTCAAATCAAGTTTTTCTTTCTCATTCGAATTTCGAAGAACATCCTCAGATTGTACATTTAATTTGCTGTTACATAAAAGATAAGCTTCCCTTTGTGAAGAAATCATCTTGAAGAAATCATTTGAAAACAGTTCTAAAAAATATACAATCAACCAACTTGAATTCAAGTTTATTGTCAGCTTACTGAAAAATGCCTACAGAATGTAGATCTTAATTTGCGCTTACAAATTCTTAAGTTAAGCTTATTTGTTCTAGAATGAATCAAACTAAACCATTTGAAATATTCTTGCATTGCTTTGCGAATCCTTTTCCACTGTGCCACTCATTAGAAGTCCTCTGCCCAGAGTCGATGCCAAACATCCGACACCAGCCTGAAGGTGTTTTTGGCGCTTGTTGTGGCTTGGCCCACATGCCGCTTTTACTGTTGCTGATGTTCTTGTTGTTGTTGCAGCTGTTCGCTGTTGCTGTTGCTGTTGGACTCATGTTGCACCTTGCGCCTGTCGAGAGCCATTCATTTTTGTGCGTCCCCGCTTTAAGAGTTTGCCCCGACACTGTTCAGGTCGGTCATCATCAACACAGTCGTCATCATCATCGTCGTCGTCGTCGTCGTCGTCGTCGTCGTCGTCGTCGCTGTCGTCACTTGCCTTGATGTCGAGCCACTTAGTTTGAATTACGCTTGATGAGTTTTTCACATTTTTGTTCGTATTCGTATTCCAGTTTTTTTCTGTTGGAAGTTGTTATCTTATATCTTAATGCCTTGGATTCCATAAATTACTTGCATTCGGCTTCTAATATAAAACAGTTGCATAAATCTGAAGCTTAAGCAGCAGTAATATTAATAACTTAAGGGGCCAACGCACGCAAACGAGAAAGTGTGCCACGGGAAGGAGACCCCAATGGAATGGGAAGGGACAGGAACAAAGGAAGCCATCATGCCTGACCGCAGATAGCACACGCATACTGATGGACGACAATGGCTTGGCTTGAGTTTTCGGCAATTGCTGATTCTTGTTGTTTTAATGGCTAGCATGATGCTTGCCACAAATTGTGTGCACATTTGTGAGCTGCAGAACCAGCTGAGGATGTTGCCTTTTATTGATGCGACAGCTGCAGCAGCAGGCAAGACCATAAATGAAAATTGCAATGCAATATCCTTGATGCATAGTTATTGCTTTCGCCCACCAGCTCGTTATGCACCTGCCACACGCCGCCTCAAGCATGACAAGACGACAGAGTACCGCACGAACAGCTCCATCGTAACGTAATTAAAATGTCTGGTTTATTGCAATTGCCTTGCGTACCCAAATGCACCAGTCACAACCAGATAAGCAAAACAAAAGTAATATTAATTAAAAATAATTGCATGTATATATCCAAGGATAACACCCAACAGTCAGATTGTTCATTATCCTCGATGATCGAGTAAATAAAAGTAAGTGAACAACTTTAAGAGCGATTTGTAAGCAATGCAGCCACTGAATATTTACACACACTTTGCATTTCATTAAGCAATTAGCTTTTTGTTCTTTCGCACTAATTTAACCATGGCAGTTATTATGCACCATTTGCTGTTCTGTGACTGTGAAATTATGTTTGAAATCATTGTCAAACAGAAATAAATAACAATAAAATAAATTGCTTGTTCTTTCGAGTTATGAATATTTACCGGAGACCAATAATAAATGCATATTAATGTGTAAGAGCCTCTATGATGGACTAGACCATATCCTCTATATGCTCCTATATATCCTATATATGCAAATCAGCCAATAAATATGATAATATTCACATAGATATCAACTCGCAACTATTATTCAAAATATGTGTATCATATTCTTGACTTCATTTTGTCGTTTAGGGTATAAAATGTTTGATTTTGCCAAAATAGTCAATTTCAGATGATAAATACAATTATCCTTGTGTACTGAAGTGAAATGAGTGAAATTAAATGGAATTTCGTAAGTACACATTTGCTTTGTTTAGAACAACAACAGAGCTGAGCCGCAGAGCTGTAGAGCTGCGTTGTATTCGAACACGTGCATTAGCATGAATACACTCCGACAGCCCCATTTAGATCAGATGATGTTTGTTTGATTTATGTAACCGATGTGTTCACTTTATTCACTCCCACTACTAATGTACTAATGTGCCATATCATTTGGCAGCCTTTTCGCTCATCTTTCTCCCTCAAAGTTGTAGCCGAACGTGTTAAGTATAATACAACACTGGTTGGATGACATATTCGAACACACGCACGCACACACGCACACAAGCACACACACACACACGCACACACCTACGCCCACACGCAGCACAGCATGTGGTTAATTTGTAAGCGTCGTCTTTCCTTTGGTGTTGTCAGTGTCACCAGGTTTAAGCTCTGTCCATCATTTATGTCGCCTTTCTTCCACGAAGCGCTTAACGAATGTTTTTAAAATCATGGGTTAATTTCATTGAACAAACCGATGGTTTTCGTTCTCGCTCGCTCGCTTGCTCACTCTCGCGCTCTCCCGCTCTCTTTCTCCTTTGCTCTTTACTTTGTTGATTGCCATTTGCGGTGGCCAGGTGGCGCGCCATCTAGCGTTCAATTGTTTGCGTATCGCTTTAATTATTGCCAGCGCCCTTTTTCTTTGTTGCCCAAGCTCATTTATTTATATTCACGCCCACGGCTCATTTTCATTTGACCCACTCACTGGCAAATGGGCAACTGGGCAAGTGGCAACTTCTCCTCCACCGCTTCCCCTTGCCACCTATCAGTACGTGCATCTGGCTTGTGTCTTTGTATTTTAAATTGCTGTTCCTGTTCTCATTTTAGCCGCGTTGTTATTTTTGTTGTTGCTGTTTTTTGTTTGTTGTTTTTTTTTTTTTTTTGCTATGCGTGGTGGGTGCATTTATTTATGTGCGCGCAAAGAGGAAAATTGTGTCGTCGCTTTTCGCAGGTGAAATATTTTTAATTAAAAAAATCTCTTGTATTTAAGCGAGTGTCAGACTTTGTGGCACATTGAGCAAACAAAATGCATTATATTCGTTTTGATGCGAACCGACTCTTTATTTTCAAAAACCATTTTCAAAAGGGATTATGTGGCATTAACAAATTTTAAGCACAGCAAGCAATTAAATGAGAGCATATTAGCTGCAGGGTTTATTATTAATTTTAATTAAGTTAGTCAGTTTGTTAAAATATACTTAGAGACTGATTCGTGCTTCACAATGCTTATATTGCTGATTGTATATATCTTTTATGGTATTTCATCTTCTAGCATTATTGTATTTAAGGTATCTTTATGAAGGGCTGACCTGCTGACTGTTTAATAATTACTTGCGAATTAAGCTGTTAACGACTGCTTCTGCCGAACAAAACTCTTTCACATTACACCGACTACTGAGCGACTCTTTTGCACAGTCTGGCAACTCTAAGCGATCCTTGCTAACGCTCGCTAACTGCCTGCTATGAGCCTCTGCTTAGTGCTGCCAGCCTTCTTTAAATGTATTTGTATATCGGAAATTGTGCTTGGGTTTTTTTTTCTGTTTTACCTTATTGCATCATAAACAATTTATTGACATAACATATCCGTCAAATGTTTTCAAATAATTTACCATATTAATTTGTAAAGTTATATTTTGGTAACATTCTTGGACCATAAATATGCTCAGAGCATGATCCTTAGTTGAAATTTGACGGAATTTGCTCCTTGGGACGTGAGTGAGGGTATTGGAAAGTTCGAGCAGAGCCAACTTTTACTATTTGCAGAGATTTACATACAAATTAAAAATACGTAAAAAGATTCCAACCACATATGGAAGTAAAATTTCCATTCAAACGATTTTCATTCTTCGTTTTTCACAACGTTGACATTTTCACAGATTGCACAAAATTTAAACGACGGACGGAAATACACTGGGCTACAATTTGTACATGATATTGACGAGATATGGAAAACTGTGTTTTCATAACCCGTTCAATGAAGTATTTATCAAGCATTGTTTACTCAATATATTTAACTTTATTACATTTTTCTCTGCTAGTCGTAACTTTTAAGAGTTGACCAACCGTCTTGTCTGGTTTATATACATATGTATAACAAATTGGATTTTATTGATTTCTTGGCTGGCTGTCAGCACGCTTTTCAAGAATTTCAAACACATATCAGCATTCAATCAACTCTCAAATCAACTTTTTCATTTTACAACAGTCAGTGTGCTCAGAAACCATCGCCGCAAACATGTCTAAAGTGCCCTTATGAGTAGCTAGTGGTAGTGGCAACATATTATCAGAAAGTCCTTTCACTAGCATGTAGCGAAAGGAGTTATTGCTGTGATAAAAACATTTTCTATTAGCTTTATACCGGTTTCTATGACCTCGCATTAGGCTAATGCTGTTTCCTTGTCAGGGAATCCACAGCTCAGATTGTCGAGCAGACTCGAGTCGAGCACTTTAAAGAGATATTAAAAGAAATAAAAAGCAGAAATGTGGCCACTTTTTGTTGATTTTTTTTCCTTTTATTGTTGCATTTACAGTCAACTGTTTATGCCCGCTGAGTGTGTTTGTGGCTGAAGCTCACCTTAATCATTTCCCCACGGCTGGAAGTCTATATCTGCGCTCCACTTTTTAACAAGGTTAGTGCCACACACACGTACAGCAATGTTGGGGCAGAAAGTTTCATTACGCTTTGCGCTGTTGTTGTTGTGGTTGTTCTTGTTGCTGTTGTTTTTCGGTCATTTGCAATATGCCCGCCATTTTGTAGCGACCCTACTCCGTCCCCCCATTCCCCCATCCCCCTGCGTGCCTATCGTCCCTCGAATTTCCATTTAAACTCCCCACTCACTTACTTAGCGTTCCGGGGTGATTTGCGAAATGGTGTCAAACGGATATGCATGTTGATTTAATTTGCACCTCCGCTTAAGCGCTCGGACCAGCAAACCAGCAACCAGCAACCAACCAGCCCAGCAGCGTACAAAAGTGAATTATTCCTTCTTTTTTTCATTTTGCGCCAGTCGCGGCGAGTAAATTAGACTGTTCTAGTTCCACAGAGATTGAAAAGCAACCGGCATTGGCCATGCCATGCCATCCCATAAACATATATCAAATATGCATGTGTCCTGTGCGAAATCAACGCCAGCTAATTGCGCGATTTTTATCACCTTACAAACGAGGTCATCCATTTGACTCGCAGACCCAAAATGAACCCACCAATAGCAAGTGAGTAAATGGACTTCAGATACCCTGTGATCAGTCTAAATATATGCTATAATTTTACGTTTAATTTTAATTCATTAGCAGCTTATTGCGAAGCTTATTTTCGATTTGTGTGCCTCAAAAAAAGAATCATAGAAATGCTCCAGTCAAGAGATACCCTATATTTAGTGCTAATGTCAGCTATATGACTTATAACTGATCAGAAATGTTTCTCCATAATCTACATACTTTACGTAAAGGGTGTGGAAAGGGGCTAGGTGGCAGTAGCCACAGTATAATGTAACTTTAGATAAAAATCTGATGTATCAAGCTTAACTTCAGAAGAACTGACAATTTAATTAGATTACAATGCATGGAAAGTCGTTAACAATAAAAATCAGAATAAACAACAAAACATATATTGTTCATAGCTCTTTGTACTCCTTTGCATATAGGGTAGTTAATACAATGAATTGGCCTTTTTTTTATGGCACAAGCGTTGGCAAAAATAATGCTTTTTTTGTATCGTTTTTTTCTTGTTTATGTTTTTTTTTTTTGTGGTGCTGATTAATTAATTAGGTTTTATACAAAGCGAACTATTTATCTCGCTGTGTATACGCAATCAACGCTGCCTGCGTATGAGTAATGGGCCCACCTAAATGTGAACGCTCTGCCGTGCCAAAGATGTTTATTACGTTGCCCACAGCATAAATGAGTCTCTCATTCTCACTCGGCACGTGTCCGAATGCTGTTATTTATTTATTTAGTGGCTTAATAATTGAGCACGTGATCTTATAAATGTAATGGCCGCTCATAATCCTATACTCTCCATATATATGATATTCTTCTGTCTCTCTCTTTCTCATACACTCTCTGCACAGCAGGGCATCCTTTCAACACTGGCTGGCTGTAAGTCTCAGGCTCGGTCTGTGTCTTTCTCATTTCCGGCAGCCAGTTGAGCACGTAATTGGCTTTTGGGAGTACACACAACGGGCAAATTTGTATTAAGTGTAGGTAGGTGCGCTGCCATCACAAAAAGGGGTTTACGGGCAGCTTAGGTATGCTTTATACGGACACCAGTCAGCAGACAACTGACATCGAACTGGAGGAGACGGGTCGGGTCGGCGGGGGAGGGGCTCGAACGAGGCGACAAGGCTTGAAAGTCAACGGCACGTAGTCCGAGTCGATGCTATAAATGGATGGCAGCAACATGGGGCACAAGTTTCGGTCGATATAAACATCTGCAGCTAACTGTACTTTCCGATCAAACTGCTAACTGCTAACCAAATTACAAATTTACATAATAGACGAAAAGAAAATGAACCCAATTATTTACCAATATCAGTCGAAATGAGCTCAAGGACTTAAAATATGAATTTTATTGAAATCATTAAGCATATCAGTTATCAGAGTTAAATGCTGAAATTGTGATTTATCTGAGCCAAAACTTTATTGTATGCTTTAGTTATTGAAAGACTGGAAAGTTTGCTGTTGAAAACAAATATCTACACAAATGAATATTCAAATGTATTCATCGATTTCACATTATTCTCGTTCAATTCGGTGTTTTTATATATAAATTATGTGTTTCACTCATTTAATTACTGCAGATATATTTAATCATTTCTACGTTTCCATATATCTTTATTAAATAAATGTTCTGCTTCACCCGTTTAATTATTTTATATTGGCCTTTCCAATGTTTATCTATGCCATATACAATTATCATAAATTCGTTATCAGTGTTCAGCCATATGCCTTTGTCGCTTATCTTTCTTTATTTATATCAGCTTATATTTAAAGTAATGTATTATAAATTTATTATTGTATCTTCCTTGCATGTTCTTGCATGAGTATTTCGAATACGATTCGATTATTTGCTTACCTTTTATTTTGCTTAACGAGCATTGCTTTTGGCCCCAAATACACAAAAAAAATTCGCATGCTGGCCATCAGCAATAAACCACAAAAAATGTCGAGCAAAAACTGTTCATGCAGCACATGCTACAAACCTAGGGCCCAGCCCAGTGCACCACCTTACCCCAAAGTAGACATATGGGTAGAGCAGCCCTGAGCAACCTCCATATGGGCGCAGATTTTTTTGCCGCCTTTCAAGCTACCCTGCAACATGTGAATTTTGCAATAGGTCTATACGATATTTTCCTCAACTTAAATAGATCATTTGTTTGTATAAATGATATGATGAAAAAGGAGAAAAATGCTTAATACAACTACAAACTTTAAGGCTTGGCTTCGACAGAAAATTATACAAATAATAGTCTCTCATACACAACTCTACAGTTTTTTTTAGGGTAGCTCATAGAGCCTAGCATCAACTATTGACTTTTCATGCCCAGTACCCATAGAAAATGGGTAAAAAGGGTATAATGAATTTGTGTAAAAGTATGTAACAGGCAGAAGGATGCATGTGCAATGTCATTAGGCATGTATATTATAGAACAGGACCAACAAACGAATCGATAAAGTCGATCCCTTTCCATGTCTGATTGTATGAGCTATTGGAATATAAGTCACATTTGGAATATATGTTTTCGTATACCAAACGCAGATCAAGATTACTTCATTTTATCGACAAATCGATATACGATAGCAACTAAGTTTTCGTATACCAAACGCAGATAAAGATTACTTCATTTTATCGACAAATCGATATACGATAGCAACTAGAAACTCAGTTTTAAGGATTTTCTTCTGGACAGGGGTAAAGCCTTCTGTGTTCAGGGTATCTGCATGTCGAGTTTTCTCGACTAGAGTATTCTTACTTGCTTTACTTGATTTTTTGCGCGATTTCTTGTTATCGTGCGAAGGCTTCTTCTTCTTCGTTTTTTTCTTCTTTTTTTTGTCATTCATGTCGCAAATATACCTAGAAATTCAAGCAAGCAAACACACACACAGACATTCGTTGGTATTTATGGGTATGAGTAAGCAAGTTTATCTCTCTGTGTGTGTGTGTGTGTGTGTGTGTGTGTGTATCTGAAAGACCTTCACGCACACTTCGACGTCCAGGTCCACTTCCGTCAGAGGCTCGTCCGTACAATGCACTAAAATAACTGTAAACAACAATTTGCAAGTGGGTGCAAAAGAGGCGACATATGCTCAATTGTTGGGGCGTGCCAGACAGAGACGCAGCCAAAGTCGTACGTCAAACAGAAAGGGAGAGAGGGAGAGGGAGAGAGGGAGAGTGAGAGGAAATCAAGTGCGGATGGGTCTATAAAAACTGCAAGGATGCAGCAATAAAATGCTATCGCTGTAACGGTAAAAAAAATATCCGATGGCGGCGGCAATTTAAACGCTGAGGAAAACCGCAGGCTAGCGCGCCACAATCAACCAACAAACGGGGAGAAGGTGTGTTGGCCAAACCGCCTCCACGCTCCGCCCACCCCCGGCAAGTGGTTCTGTTTGTTGCCGCATCCTATGCGAGCCATATGTGCAACGACGGCGCCTTGGCCAAAAGCGGGTCGTTACGTTGACAACACCCAACAATTGTAGTGTGACCCACATTCGCGGCATGCCGTGAAGCCGTAGGCCTTCCTCCCCTCCCCTCCCCACACCATCCCACTCTCCACTCTGCCATCCACAAGTGCCGCACGCTGCCACCCACTTATGGCATGTCTTCAGCTTTTAGATCGAAATTGAAAATTGTTTTTTCTTTTACTTCTCCGATTTCAATATGCCGACAATAAAGCCTCAACATGAGCCAAAGCTGAGCAGTTATCATTACTGTTATATGCAATTTGAATCGCTCGATGGGATTATTGTTTGAACTAAGTCATCATTGAAATTTTAAATGCAGCAAAAAGATGGACAGCAAAGCTTAAGCCACTGTTCAATTAAATTCGGAAAGTAAATAGAAGTTCTTAAAGCAAGTTGTATAAGTCATTTAATGTACTTAAGCACTTTTCAAGTTTATATATATAATAATCTGCATGTCAAATTTACTTTAACGAAAGTTGATTTCATTCACAAAGCTTTTTCTCGAGAATTTCAAATTGGCAGTCGACTAATGCAAGGAATGAATTAACGTTTTACGTTAATAATTGAAAAAAGGAATTGAAATATGAATAAAAATTCTTTGAAATTCCTGGAATTCCGGGGCAATGAATAAAATAACAAAGACTGGCATGAATAGTACAAAATTCTTAGTAGTAAAGCTTAAGGGGCAATGGAAATATTTTTGCTGTGAAAGGCAGGCAGTCAATAAGGGGAGACCTCAACATTGGGGTTATTCCCGGATTGGCCGCCCATCACTCTTTGAAACTGCCTGCTCGTCATAATCCACTTGTCAAACTTCAAGCTTTACCAGCCTTGCTGCGAAACGAGGACGAAATTTGGTTTTCTCTCGTTCAGAATTTCCAAAAATACAAATCGTCACTGGAATGTTTCTAATTTAATGATAATAAGCCCAAACCAATGGCCATCTCTCCCTTGCATCAGCAGCCAGTTGTTCTACTAGACTCTTAAAATTAAATTATAATCAGCAAACAAAGGCAGCGCATTCAAATGTCGCCTTGTCGCACTTTTGGCATTCAGCAATATAATTCATATACATTTGAGACGCGGGCAATTGTTTTGTTTGACTGGCCAAAAATTGATTGCTGAATCAACTGCGGCGTTTTATTGCCACTTCTATTGCACAAATAAGCATATATATATATATATATATATATGTGTATAAATATGTGGAAGGTGTTATATAACCGCTGCTATTACAATCTATGCTGCGGCTTTTGACTGGATTTAAGTGGATTTATTTAAAACATTGGCTGGTTTGCCGAATTGCCGCTTCTCTTTTCTCGCTGTATTTCTCATTGTGTGTTGCGGTTGCGGTGGCATCGCTTGATAAATGAGTTTTCCATGCGCCGAATTTGCCATATTATGCAAAATTATTGCCTGCTTTTGTGTGTGTGTGGCTGTATGTGTGTGTGTGTGTGTCTTAGTAACGTGTAAGCGACTCTCGGGCATTTTTACACTTGACTGGCTTTACCCTGCATATACATAGATATAGACATACATATATATATATATATATATATATGGGATATTATATTCGTTGCCACATAAAAATTTGATGCGTAATGTTGGGTGCATGTGATAAGCAAGAAAAAGATTTTAATGGTTGTGTTAAACTTGAAAGCACCGTCGCTTAGTTATTACTTGATGCTTGGTGCTACGGTTGCCCTTATCGCCTGTCAATTGCGTATTCGGGATTGGCTTATTGATCATCTTTGCCGCTAAGCTGTCAGTTTAATGCATCGCTCATACGAAGTTAAAGACGTCGTCAGATGCGCTGGATTAGCTTTAATCACAAGCCTTACGCAGTAAACAGCTAGTTACCAAGTTACTAAAAAGTTAGTATCAAGTGTAAGAAGAAGCACAGCAAAATAACTTGGTATAAAATAAGGGATTAAATACCAAACATCAACATCCTGGGCATGAGTTCAAGCAACTTTAGCGGCGAATTTACCCTTGCAGGACGCTGACATTAAACATTATTTGAGTTTGAGATGACAACAAATATTCGACTTGCTCAACTAAAGTTTCATTTGTTATATTTTTTATATTTTCCTAGATTATCAGCCATTCCTTGCAGACTTAACAGGTAAAGCTGTCGTATTTTTTGTTATTGTCACATTTTTGCATAATACATAAAGAAGCTGAGCTAAAATTTCATTTATTTCATTTATGTATTCTTTTTTTAAACGCATTTTTCCAAGATTTGCAGTTCTTCTGTGCAGACTTAACAGCTAAAAACAGGTATATTTTTTATTATAACATTTTTAAATATTATACTATCATAAATAATTCAGATACGCATTACTGCACTAATAATTTATTTATTTCATTGTTTATTCTTTTTGGTATTTTTATTATTATTATATATGCATTTAAATACAATTTCCAAGATTGCCAGCCCTTCCTTGGAGACTTAACAGGTGAAGTTGCCTTACATTTTCACTCAAGCAATAAAAAGAAAGCAATTTTGTTTGAGAACGTCACACTTGGAACAAGGATATCATGTCTGGCACAATCTATATCTGCTTTAGATATATCGAAGCAGCTCATTGGCAATATCCAATTTAATATTTATTCTAGGCATGTTTCGGTTTCAGTAAAGCTCTTTATTTCCTTCTTTCTTTAAGAATACAAGGAGAAAGTTTATTTACGCTTTCAGTTTTATTGATTGTATTGACTGTAAACATTGACTCTAGTTTAATCTGACTTAAAAGTCTCAATTTGTCTTATTTGTAGTAAGTCAATAAGACAAAATTCAAATGGATGCTGTTGTAAAACTCAAATTTCAAACAACAAGTAACGACTTGGCTTACTTTTCAAGATTCTGTCAAGCAAGACATGTCAGCCATATATTTGCCTCAATGAGTTTTCCCGGCCACAACAAATTGTTCGCACGTGGAGCGCTATGAAGTATGCAACAACTTTTGGCGACTGGCTAACTGGGCTGTATGGGATTATTTGCTGTTATTTTTGTGTAGCTTCTTCTGCACAATCAGCTGTCAGCTTAAAAGCCAAGCCTAAGCTGATCTGCATAAATTTCACGCAACTAATTAGGGCAACCAGCAAAAATTCCGTCCAAACGAGTACAAAAACAAAAAACCTCTTTGAATACAACAAGCGCCCCTGCAACTGAGGAAGGGCTGATGAATTAAGCGAGGGGGGGGGGGGGGGGGTGAGGGGGGCAAGAACGCCAAATTAGCATAATAAGAGTGAGTACAGCAATGCGAGTGCGATATGCAAAACAACTGAGCAAAAATGAAAGAAACTTTTCGACAGCACTCGTCAAAAACACAAAATGTACTTTGAGTACAGTAAAAACGATAAAAAATAATAAAAACCGGATAAGGTAAATAAAGTTAAAGCCTTAAAAGCTGACAGCAAACAAACAAATCAGACAAAGAAACAAAAAAAAAAACAGACCAAAAAGCAGACAAACAAATCACACTCCAAAATAGAAAAAGGAAAAATGTATCAACAAATTGGCAACAGATTAGCCAAAGGCCCGTTGGCCCCATTTGTGGCTATATCAAATTGCTTGCAACAATTGCACAACATGAACAACAACAACAACAACAACAATTTGTGTCTCCAGCAAATGGCCGGAAGTTGCGAGCAGCTGTCACAGGGCACATCTCGTTTCCGCTTGGCCAGCCTTGCGCAGAAATTTCGCTGCCAAATTATGGTCAGCCAAAATGAAAAATAAATTAAATAAATAACAATTAAAATTTGCAATCGACAACAACAATATAAAGGTGCTGCTGACCAGCAGCAGCAGCAAACCACAACAAAACACACATTGATAAACATCTTTAAAGTCTTTTTTGTGCGAATTTGTACCTGGAAGCTTCTACAATTCTGCGTAATCAATAAGTGGCCAATAAATTATGAAAGCTGTCAGCAGAAATTGTTTTTCTTTTTTTGTTTGTTTTTTACATCGACATCAATGTCTGCCTTTGCCCATGGTCACATGTGGGCATAATGATGAGTGCTTTGGCACACGCACACACACACACACACACACACACACACACACACACACACACACACACACACCTAAACACACACACCCAGTTATTTCTTTGGCCAATTGAAAAAAGTTTTCCCTTTTGTTCTTGTCTTCTCTGCCAGTTGATTTAGTTTTTTTGGCAGCAGAACTTGCACTGTTGCCAATAAATGACATTGTGGGATTTGGCTAATTACCGATTGGGCTATATTATCGTTGTTTGTGCTTGTCGATTTAGATTCGAAACTTTACAATTAATTCGAAAATTCACTTAATCCTGGCCGAAAAATAAACCATTTAATTCCAGGCTAAATAAATCGCATTTAGTATTAAATTACAATTACTTATGTGCAGACTAGATATCATTTATAACACTGAAGAAAAGCTGAATGAATATTCAGTTGTGATAATGATGATGGAGAATACAGTTAAGAGCGAACAGTTAACAAGAGAGATTATTTAGGTTCGTCATGGAACCATATAAATTAATATTGATAGGAAAATCAAGAAAGGCCGGTTATCGGTTATCTTAAGCACGCCGAAGATTACTAAATTTCAATATAGATTGAATAAAAAAACCCCACCGATTGCTTCTATGTGAGCTATGTGATAAGGTAGTCCGCAATGATGATGATTGCTTGTCCATAATTCCAATTTTATTATGTAATGTTATTCATCCAAGCACACAACTTTTGACTGATCGGTGGTAGAATATAGTATCCCATTCTCGATGACTTTTGCCAAAATGTGTGGGGGATAATAGCACACAGAACGGGTGAGTTAACTCAAGTCAAGTCACTTATCATTTGACAGATTGTTCCCATGGGAGCAATAAGATATGGTAAGCTGAACTACAGCACTATGTTTTCATTTCAGACTTTGCAGAAAATTGGTTGACAAATTGGTTGACTCGAAGCCCCACGACAAATATGATAAAATACTACGAAAAGAGTAGTGCTTTTAAGCGAAATATATACAATTTAATAACTACAAAAATTAAATATGCTTTCAGCAAAAACGTATACAATAAGTAAATGAATTCTTTTCATGAAAATAATTTGCATGTGTTGCATTGACACATTGTTCTTCTTTTTTATTTTTCAAATAAAATCGTCAAGCGTGAAATGATTATTAAAATAAAACTGAAATTCATTGTTCAAATACATATGCAGATTTGATGCGTGATTTTTGGTTTAGTAAAGTGTTTTCAACTAGCTGTTAAAACTTTGTGTGTGTGTGTGCGTGTCTGTGTTGACGCATTTATTATTTTCATTTAATGGCCAAGTGATTAGAATATGCAGCGAGCAGCTCTTAGCTTATGGCTGTCAACGGCACAATGAATTCCACATCTTGCTTCCTTCTCGGAAATTGCAAAAGATACGTGTAGCAATTTTGCGAAACTGTTGGCACTTCATTTGTGCGGGGCGCGGTAAATATGTTTTTGACACGCACAAATTAAGAGTTAATTTATGCGCTTACATTGAATGAAAATTCATTAAAATTCTTAGCCCCCCTGAACCCATTGAGAATGCGTAAAGCAATAAACATATATCTTTATATTAAATAATATATAAACCTTGACATCAGAGCAAACAAAGCCATTAATTTATAAGACTTGTGATAGGTAAAGATTTGGATTCAGCGTGTCTTTTAGTCGAACTTTCCCCAACTAACTAAAACATTCTAACTGGTTTTAACCTGTGTATAATATATACATTATTTACATCATAGAATTGCTCTATATATAGCTTTAATATATGTATTATGCGCTTACAGTCAATAATATCAATATAATTTATATTTCTTAGTGACTTGCAGTTGATTTTAATTAATATTTCTTTGTAACCTGCAGTTGAACCCCTTTTTTAGGCATTCTCGCATTCGATTTCAATTTCAATTTGATTTACATATTAGTTTTACCTGTGTTTTTGTTTGTTCCTGTGGCTTTTAAATGACTGTCGCTATTTATACTTTAGTTTCGTCTTCGAATTTATTTATATAGTTTTATTAAATAATCAGACGGCTGCAAACACTTGCGACCTGCTCACCCCTCTTTAGTATTGTCGCAGTCGCCGCATAATAATCACACACACACACACACCTCCATCTACACCCCTTCGTCTGTCCGACGAATCAACAACAATCTGTCTTTTTTATACCGTTTTGCTTATCTGAGACGGCCGCGCATATCACGTGAAAAGCAGCAACAACAACCACAAAAGAAGACAGAACGCAGAATAAAAAAAATAATAAGAAAAATGTCAATTGAATTTCTTACTACTTTTTGTCGTATTTTTTCTTGGGTGTTTTTTTTTGCTAATAATTTTTTGAATTGCTTGCCGCGTGCGCCACCTTATCGACATTGATTTGTTGTTGTTGTTGTTGTTGTTATCGCTTTAGTTGTTGTTTTTATCTCTTTGCTGTGTTCATTGCCTCGCTGCTCGCTTGGCATTTACATTTTCAGTTTTTGTTTCATATTTGGCATGCCTTGTGACACAAGTCGAATAAATTGCCAAAGCACAAATGGCACAAATAGCAAATAGCAGAAAGCAAACGGCACGCGGCGTATACGTAATAAAATTTCAAGCGACACAAAACGCGCTTCGAATAACTTTTGCCCCGACGCGCTCAAATTGTTTTACGTACCGAAGACGGCAACAACGACAACGACAGCGTTTTGACAAACAATTGAATAGGTCCGTTTTGTAGCTGACGCTGCAGCCACAGAACTGAAACTGAACGCAGTCGAAACGCTTGAAACATGGCCAAGCGCCCAAGAGCCAAAGCCGTGGCCAAAATGCCGCAGCGTCGTTCTGCCGACGTCGTCGTCGTCGTCGTCTCGTTGCCAATAGGCAATGGCAGGCGTTTGCATGGAGGGGGGAGGGGAATAGGGTTGCCAGTCTAGCAATGAATGAGTGAATGCCAAATGACAAGTGGGCGGTGAGTGCCAGACAGAGAGCAGCCAGCCAGCCACTACAAACACACACAGAGAGTGAGAGCAAGGGAGAGAGAGAGCGAGCGATTGCAAGGCAGAGAGAGAGAGCAGTAAACAAGAGAGCGCCGCTCAACGAACACAGCCGAAGTGAAAAACATCGAAAAAATTCTATGTTACACAGTGACTACAGTTCTAAGACAATGACAAAAAAAAATAAAAATTAAAGTAAAAGTAAAAAGTAAAAGTAATCATTGAACCCAATTAAATGATCTCAATAATTTATCAATTCAAAATTTTATATTAATAAATATTTAATGTAATTTAATAGCTTAAAATTAGTTGTAATGGCAAAAGCTGAATATGTAAATAATGTAATAAATACAGAAAATGTATGTTTTTGTTGCCTTAAACCTTCTAAAATGTAAACAAATAATATATATTTATATACAGCGACTGATTCAGTTTTGAAAGTTGTTTTAAATTAAACTTGATTTATAAATAATTTAAATATGATTGATTTCCGATTTCCGGCTATTTGCACATATAAAATTCTGTTTAGTTAATTGCATAAATTTATGAAATTGAGCTAAATTGAGGCGATGCCAATAACAAATTGCTGCCGTTTTTTTTATTAATGCTTTTAGCAAATGTCTACAAAGCTTGAACCACTGTGCGTATTTGCAATGTAAAGCAATGCACTGATTGATACCGTTGCATACAATTTGCGTGGGCAACCGGCAGAGCGAACTTATCAAATACCCTGCTCTCTCTCTCTCTCTCAATCTCTATGCAAAATGCAACCGCTCTCACGTTCAATCGCTCTCGCTCTCTTGAAGGCGCCAAGAAACAGCTGCTTAATGTTTATTTGTTTGCGTGTTTGCTTTTAATACGCGTTTTGCAGTCAACGTCGCCGTCTGCGTCGCAGTCGCAGTTAAGGCGTCTTTCTTTCATTTAACGCCCGCTCATCCATCCAAAGTAACCGTGTCGACGTCTTCGACGTGCACTACTCATTTGCCCTACACCCACCAACCCCATGCTTGGAAGGCGTTGCGAATGCCACATCAACTTTTATGGCCTTCAAATTGTTTCCGAAACGCTGCGCTTCTTGGGTAACATGCTCTCATCAACCCCCTGATAAAGGCTGACAAAGCAGTGCTGTGCTGTACTGTGCTGTGCACCTCGCCGTGGGGCAACATTATCAATTGCCCGCCCACGTTGCGACTTTTTGCCTTTGCTAAAAGATTTGCTACATTTCACTGCTGTAGATTTATTTGTCCGTTTACAGTTAGTCTATCTCTATTTCTGTTTTTGTTTTTCTTTTCCTTTGTGTTTATCGTGCCCGACTTCGACTGCTACGTATAATATGTTAAGTACTTCTACTTCTTCAACTACTACTACTACTACTACTTTTACTACTTCTACTATTGATATTTGTACCTGAGCTGTCTGTGTTGTTGTTGTTGTTGTTGTGTTCTTGCTTGGGTAACTAGTTTTTGCATCTGCATGTCGAATTGTTGTCGTTTCACATTTTGCCGCAACTGCAAAAGTTCTACTTGAATTCTGCGCATCGTTTTCATTGTTTACATTCGCCGCTGTTCCGTTATTTATTTGCTTTTCCCAACGGATATTTGCCTGCTGCTCTTTCGTGTTTAGCTTTCCCTTCCAACAATGGCGAACTTATTATTGGGCCGTTGAATACCACTTTGTTAAACAAACTTTGACTTTTTTTCTCATTTTTTTTCTTTGTGTGTTAGCCAACCAACACCTACGAAAAATGTTTCAAGTAAAAAAGGTAGAAGCAACAGCAAAGTGCACATTTTTAATAGTTGGCTATATTAAGACAAAAAAAAAGTACACACAATGCATTAGTCGAGAGAGCTTGATTATATATTGAAATATATTGAGCCCCCCAAGTCATTAGCTATCACGAATTGTAGAAAAATGTAGGATAATTTAGTATATAAAAAATATTCAATTTCTCACGTCTTTCTCAACCGATTTTAATTCCTATAATTCCTGCAATGATTAGTTAATATTTACCCATTTTCAATGGTTCAGTTTATTAATATATATGCATTTTAATAATTAAGTGCTGGGTATGTTGCAGTCTGTCAATCTATTTACATTCGACTTATTAAAACTGTAGACTAGTAGAACTGTAGCTATTTTTATCTTGTCTTGAAGGGAGAAATCGAACATTTTTATCGATGGGGTTTTTTCCATTTTCCGCACACTTTGTTTTTAATTATTTGATTCGTGATATTTCTTGATAAGCACGTTGCCATATTATGTAATTAAATTACATATAAGAGTATTTCATAGTCAACGGTAAGCAGTACAATTTTCGTATTTGGGGCACTTGTTTGTGGGGTGGCAGCTTCTGTTGTTATCAAAATCAGCGTCTTGAATGCTTGCATGAGTGCACGAATGGGAAATTGTGAATTGTTCACAATTCTCATTTAGCACAGCTGCTGAATATTGCAAATGCAAATGGATTTTTGGCTCTGGCTTAATCAGCGACGCATTTGCGCTGATAGGGGAGCAATGTTGCCACAAAGAGAGAGAGAGAGAGAGAGAGAGAGGGAAAGAATAGTCAACTTTATGGAACCCTCGTAACGAAGATAAGGTTCAGCGAGTTGGGCAAATATTTAACTAATGCCTGATAACTGTGCTAGCTGAATGCAATATGACAAATTTCAGTAAATATTACCAGCGAAGTATTACTTTTAGATAATTCTTGGCTTTGCTGCTGCTATTTTACGCCTTGTCATATGATTTATAAGATTTGATCATATATATATAAAAATTTGGAATTACTCAAATCATCAACAAAAATAATCTATAATCTTTTCAATTACTTCAGATTCTTCGACTCTTACTAGTCCAACGATATATGTCGCTTATCTTAGACGTTTTTTTATTTTATATTTATTTGTGAGGTTTGAAGGGCATGTGACATGAATCATATTTGAAGAAAGAAGAAATAAAAGGAAAGATTCAATTTTTTAAGATATACACGGGAATTAATAATATATTAAAATTATAAAAACATATAAAAGTTTATGGACATAGAAAATTGATTACTTATTTTTTCCATTAAGTAATAGTTTTTAATTTAGGAATATATGGAAACTATTAGGAGGAAGAAAGCTCTAAGGACTCAGCATATCCCCAAGCCGAGCTCTCTCTCTCTCTTCTAGAAATATATAATAAATACATATTATTGAATAACTCCTCGTACTTATTATGGGTAATGCATTGTGTACAGTATATATCTCCTAGTCGAGTGGATAAGGACGTGTATGCAGGTTATCCCCCAGTCGAGATCTCTCCTCTACAAATTATATAATTCAATATATTCCTGTATTATTTAAGGGTAAAGACTTGGCCACAGTATATCTCCCAGTCGAACTGTCTCTTCTATAATTATTGCTTGATTCAATATCTTATACACAGTCGAGATCTATCTTTTAATTTACCAGCATGAAATATTGAATAATCAATTTTAAGTTGCATGCCCCTCTAAGCACTGCTAACTATGCATTTTAAGTAAGCCACTTTATGCCACAAATTGCTAACGCATTGATTTACGGCAGTTCATAAGCCAATTGCAGTCTGCAACATCAAACTGTGTCTGCATGGGAAATTAATTTGCTGCAAGTTTCATGCTAATAGCAAAGCGCAGCTTGCTTCGTATAATCAGATGCAGCAGCAACAGCAGCAGCAGCAGCAGCAGCTGAACTATTAATTCCAATTCCTCCCCAAAAATAACACTACGCTTATCATTTTCCAAAACACATGCCATTTTCTAAAGGTCAAACCACAGTCATGTGGAATGTGTGTGTGTGTCTGTGTGTGTGTGCGTGTGTGCGTGTGTCTGTGCGTGTGTGTGTGTATGTGCGTGTGTGTCTGTGTGTTTGTGTGCCAGCTTAAACCCTTCGAGCGCAACATGTCGCATTGTTTCACTTTGTAGTCGCTGACTCAGTCGCTGGTCCATTTTCGGGCTCTGTTTCATGTTGTTTTCATCTGGAAAGTGGCAACTGACAACTGGCCACCCACCGACACCAAGCAGCCCACAATTGGTGGCTGCGAGTGGCATTGGCGTGTGGAGCAGACAAGCTGCTCTGTGGTCTGCAAATTGTTGTTGTTATTGTTGCTGCTGGCTGCTGGCTGCTGCTGCTGCTGTGCGTGGCTTTTCTTATTTGCCACCATTTGCCGTTACATTGTTTTCTTTTTGTTTTGTGGCGTTTTAGGTGTTGTCACCCCGCAACCTGCATCACCGATACCCGCCACCCGCCACCCGCCTCCCGCACTGCCACACTTCCCCCACTTGCCACATAGAGCGAGCTTCCTTTTCTCTATGCAGCTGCGGAAAAAACTTTTAGTTCAACACCAACATTTTTCCAGAGTACAAAACACAAGTTATTCTAAATTTAATCACTGGTTTTGCAACAGAAGCAAACAACCAACATTTTTCCAGAGTACAAAACACAAGTTATTCTAAATTTAATCACTGGGTTCGTAACAAAGCAAACAGCTGCGAGGAAAACCGCTTTTTTGTTTTTCCAACGTTTCAACTGAAAACACAAAACAGTTGGCAATTGAAAAACTCTCTGAAGGTAAAAAAAAAAAAAAGTTTAAGTGTAAATTAAAATTTTGTTTATTATATTAAGTTAAATTGGCAAACGAAATTATAATTAATGAATTTGAAAACATTTCTAAATATGTACGACATTTAATAGTCTCACATCCAGCTCAAGTTAAATGAACGAAAGAGTCTAGCTGCTTCGCTGTGAATTATGCATTTTGATTTTATTATTATTGTTTACATTCAGCAGAAAGTTTCGTTCCAACAACAATGTTGCCGGCGAGCTTCTTGTTAGTGTGCAGCTAAGTGGAGCTTTGGACATTGGGGCTGGGTCAGAGTGTGCAGAGTGCACCGAGAGCAGCGTGTTTTTGGAATGTTGATTCAGAAATGGGGAAGTTGTTACACGAAAAATATTTGTAGAGCAGGATGTATGCAAAAATATGCTAAAAGTACATGACTATGAATATGATGATAATGATGATGATGATGATAGTTCTAGCATTTACACAGTCGCCTCTTTGACCAGGACTTATTAATAGTTGACGAAATTTATTATTGTGGCACGTGCTTCTCACCCTTTGAAAATGAGCAAAAGGTGTATAATGAAGTTATGTAACAGGCGGAACTAAGCATTTCCAAAAGCATAAGGTACATATATATATATATATATATACATATATTCTTGATCAGCATCAGAAGTCGAGTATACGTAGTCTGTATATCTGTAAATACTCTTTTAGCATAGCAATAAAAACCACAATTTCAAATAAATAACCTCCCTGTCCTATCATAAATAATAAACTGCAGAAATTGAGACCAGATTGTATAAGAAACACTCACATTATTTTCATATTTAATAAACTGCCAAACTACTAATTCAAGCAGAGCAGAAGTTTGAGAAGTGATCTGCATAATAAGCAATGAGAACTTGCCCAACTTTTTACTACTTTAGTGTGCAGAGTCGATTAAAGATATATATACCAATATAAGTAGAAGCTGAGTTTTAATCGCTTTAATATATTTAATGGCTGGTTGCACGATATCTCAGAGTCGAGTTGTACTGAGAGCATTTTTAATTGTTTTTTGTTTATTAGTTTTTCCATAATTTTAAAGCAGAGACCCCGACCAACTGGTGAACGAGACTGGGTTAGTTGGCCAGCAATAAACTTTTGAACTCGCTTTTTAGCTGCCGATCTCTGAACTCAACAAGCTTTTGGCTATTGGATTTTTCATAGCATTTTTTGGCAACATTTTTTTGAGGATACTGGAAGTGTGGTTGTGTGTTTGGGTGTGGTTGTGTGTGTGTGTATCCAGTACACTTTGTGGTGTGTGAAGAAATTAACGTGAATTCTGCGTTGGCAGGCGTTGTTTGTTGTTCAACTTTATGAAGAGCAAAAGAGTTCATTAAAATGTCACACATAACAGCATAAAGGTTATCCGCATACAAACAAAAATATTTACATAAAAGTTAAGGGCTTAAATTGTTGCTATTGTTGTTGTTGTTGCTGTTATTGTTGCTGCTGTGGCAAATTTGCTTTTAATTGAATTTGTGTTTGTGGCTTTTATTGAAATTACATTTTTAATGCTCAGTGAGTTGCTTTCTTTTTTTGTTCACGACATAAATAATAGAATAGATAGCTGGTTGAAAGATAGATAGCCGCTGAAAATGGCTGATTCAATTTAAATATTTAATAGTGTGCTTTGCGGATTCAGCGAGGAGTGAATGAAAGCAGCAACTACTTTTGACATTTGATTGACATTGAAAGACTTTTCTGATGAGTTGAAAGTTCAAGTTGAAAGTTAAATAGTCCAAGAGATCTAATCTTGAAATATTGTAGTTTGGTGTAGCTAGTTCCGAGCAGAAGCCGTAAAGTTTGCTTACCTTTGAGATACACAATTATTTGAAGAGCATTTTGTAAATTTGGCTATTCACAATGACAAAAAGTAAGCTGCGCATTTCTAGTTTTATTCTTGTTATGTGCCAAGAATATACACGTTGACATACATTCCACCTACAATCGACTGAGTGTTGTTTATAAAGAGAACACGATGAGCTTCAGAAAGTGCTTCACTTTGAATTGGAGTAACGATTTCTCATCTCAGCAGGCAGCTGGCCTCAATATAATCATAAGCTTTTTAAATAACCGCGGGCAACAATTTATCGGTCACTTGCCACTTTTGGCCGGGGTTGGGGCTGGGCTTTTGTCTTAAACTCTTCTTTACAAATTGTTGCTACTTACTTGCTACATGTTGTCGGTTGCCGTTGCTGCTGCTGCTGTTGCTGTTGCTTTAAGCCTTCGCCGCAAGGGGCTAAGCACTTGGCAACAAAAAAAACCACCCGGCCATTAATCAAACTTCTGGACTTTGTTCAATTTTTCATTACTATTTTTCTATTTTCTTCGCGCGTATTATTATTGTTGTTATATATTATTGTTACGGTCATAAAGTTTTTGCTTGGGTATCGCTGGGTGCCTCAACAATC
Organism: Drosophila planitibia; assembly: GCA_035043785.1. Lineage (NCBI taxonomy): Eukaryota > Metazoa > Arthropoda > Insecta > Diptera > Drosophilidae > Drosophila > Drosophila planitibia. The sequence goes on along the minus strand of JAWNMS010000043.1, from coordinate 2,170,330 downwards.
ATGGGCGACTGGACAACTGGACGACTGACCAGTTGATGACCCCACACACAATTCCAACCTACCTGTTGCTATCTCTTTCTTTAACACTTTATCTTCCTCTCTCTCTCTCTCTCTCTCTCTCTCTCTTTGTGAGTTACTCTTCTGCACGCTCTTTTTAATTGTTAAGCGCTTTTCGCTGCCATATCTGTTAACGTTTTTCAGTTTCATTTGTTGATTTGGCGATATGGTTGAAAAATGTCAACAAAAAGCGTCAGCAGATAATAGCATTGAATAGAATTGTTTGGTTTTTGTTTACACAGTGAAAAAAACAGGTATATTTATCAATTTATCAAGCAATCAGTGGGGAAGCCATTTAAGTCACATTTAAATCGTATTGTTTTAATCCAGTTAGTTATAGACTACAGTTGTTTGTATAATTTCTTTATTTGTATTTGTTCTGCTTAAATATCATATTTTTATATAATAAAAATGGAAAATTTTCATTTTGCCAACTACTTGTATATTCAAGGGTATCCAATTGTCTGAATGACACTCTTCGTTGGGTATTTTTTGCGTTTTATTTTGCTGCATGTTAAAACAAAGGCTTGTCTGTTCGTATGCTATATAGATATGGACTATGTCATTCGATTTCTATGTGAAATTGGGACTCTATTTTCATTTTAAATTGATTTTTAGTCATGTGTGCTTTGTTACACATGCAATTCGATTGATTACAGTTTGATAGTTTATCACAAAATTGAACAGCATGTTTTGGTTTTTTTTTTTTTTGGTCAGTTACCAGCAAATGACTTTGACAGCACATATCTTTCTCGAATTTAAACAATCGTATTTGACAAATGACGGAAGTGAGTAATTAGCCTAACAAACGATACACCCGAAAAACTACCAATAGCAATAGTTTAGCCACTCCATTATATATGAGTCTAGCTGCTCAGAAGCTTATCAAATAAGTATTTGAAAAGAAAAAAAAACAGATTCTTTGCATGAGTTTGACAAGTTTACTCCAATCTTGTGACAAGTTATACATAAAATATCCAACCGAGAAAGGTACGCTAAACCAAGCCATTAAATATATATTAAACTTAGTAAGCTGACTGATGTTCAATATGAAAATACGTGCTGGTTATTAAAGTCTGAGTTTGTTCAGTTTGTTACATAGTTAAGCACTACTTAATTATTCTCTTTTAGCGATTTTTAATGGGTTTATGCCGCATATTCGAGAGATGATTCACTATAAAGCAGCCAATAACTAACTTAAACTAAGTGTCCTTCACATGTGTTTTACAAGGGAAGTTTTCCGTTTTACGAAAGCTGTTTCTCATATGAATAATTAATGGAAAATATAATTACACATTTTTATACTTAGGCAAAGAAAAAAGTAGTAAAACTCTACAATTCTTTAAGTATCCGATCAATTGCAATTTTGACCTTTGTACTTGAAATGAATTCGTAAAATGCATACCAGTTCGGACAGGTATCTTTATATAGAAACCAATAACAACAATCGATTGTCCCGCACAACGTCAATGTTTTCAGCGCCAAGAACAGCGGCAACTAAAACAATAGCCACAACAACAACAACAGCAACAGCAACAGCAACAACAACAACAACCTTTTCAAATCAACTTTTTGTCTGATTAGATCATTCGAGCAAAAATATCAGTCAAGTTGCGTCAGGCGGCCCGTTACGAGGGGTCTTTGGGGGGAGTGGAGGGAGGGCGGTCGTATGGGGGGCAGCAGTTACGCCTCGTACCGGGCAGCAGTAAAGTTAACCTGCTGCGGGTGCGATAATTAACTGAAATAGACCCGTGACTGGCAGCGAAAAAGCAACCAACTGAACAACTCAACAATCCAACCGACAAAAACAACAAGAATCACAATCATAATTCTACATAGATATATATCGCTCGATAGTACATGCGTGGGAAAGAGAAACAGCGAGAGAGACAGAGAGAGAGAGAGAGAGAATCCAAGAGAGTTTTAAAAATAAAGAAAAGAACATTTGAAGCTTGCTGAGTGCTCTTTGTATTCAGGCAGGCAGCTAGTTATAAGAATTGTGTGAGAGAAAAGTTCATAAAAAGGAAGAGGTATTTATGTGTGTGTGCGTGTGTGTGTGTGTGTGTGTGCGTGTGTGTGTGTGTGTGAGTCTTGAAAGGGGCTGTCAAAAAACTTTCTTGGCCGCAAAAGCCTCATTCTTTACTTCAATACCCTGTACACATAAACATTAATCAAATGGGCATAATAAAGTTATACAAACATAAAAAAAACATAACATAAACAATGATAAGTGCCAAGATTAGAGCAAAAAGCCCCCAAAATGTTTGCATATGGTTTTTTTAATTAAGACAATGCTTAATTTTTAGCTGCCATAGAAATATTTGAATTAATTTATAGAAATCGTTAAATCTCGTTAAATTTAATTTGTTTTATAGAAATGCGAATTATTTTAATATAATAATTACAAGCATGTCAAGAAGAAGATTTTAGATAGGAATACGAATTGGCTCCACAGATTGTGGTTCTGAATTTCAATCGGTTAATTTTGGTCAACGGTTCCGGTTTTTGGTTTGATACCCTGCGATTTACAGATGCCAACGCACAACTTGCTCGTCGTCTAATTTTACCTTTTAAAACATTTTTTCAATAGACCACAAATTGGAAAAAAGGCTCAAAATGAACACACAAAAAGAAAATTAAAAAAAAATAGAATTGCGCGTTAAATTCATTTTGGGCTAAAATCGAAATTTTGTAGCCAATTTCTGGCTATTTAATGACATTGGCAATTTTGGACACGAGCTCAGCTAGTTTGTTGAGCCGTGAGCCGTGAGCCATGAGCCGTGTGCTGAAATTGTGCCACAGCCACAAAACGATAATTGGCTTCCGATTCGAAATGGAAACGCGTCTGATTTCAAAGTGGGCAAAGATTCGTTTGCTATTCGTCCCTCCCCCTCTAAAAATGGTGTGGGCGGGATGAGGTGTGGCGGGGCGGGGCGGGGCGGGGAGGTGTGTGTGCTGCATGTATCGTGGGCACTGGTTGTCCTAGACCACATTTTGTATTGGCTAACACACACAGACACACACACACACGGGGAGAAAGACATCGAGTTTACGGCTGCCACTAATTGGCCATTAAAATGTTATAAATTTAATGCTTTGGGTTTTCCGTACTTTGGCGCTGCCTTCAAGCCAATTAGTCACTTGAACGCCGCCAACCCAATCGCCAATTGTATATACATCAATTTCATTTCGCTCTCAATCTTTCAATATGCTCTACTTGTTGCGTGTTGTCCGATTTGGAGACGCTTGCGAATTGTGCTTTCTTTTTATGAACACGAACACGTTGCTAACATGTTGTCAAAAATAAATATGAGAATTGACCAGGTTTTTTTTAATGTTTTTTATTATGAAATGCCCAAAGCATTAAGAAATTATTGTCTATTATTATAAACAAAAATGTCCATCATATAATGATTTTATAACCAGTTTTGTGTGATGAGCCACAAAAGCAAGATATTTTAGTATGCTGCGATACGCTAGGTAGAAATCGATAGGAAATCGATATCATCGATATCATCGATAATTGCATATCGTTAAGAAAGCTAGAGTTATTAAACTTGGACGGTATATTGCTGATCCTTTAAAGATCGGCATATTATTTTCAAGGATAAATAGTCCGCAAAAGGCAGGCATATTTCAAGTTATCCGCTCGAGTCAATAGAGTAAATCAGGTTTTCTAGAGAACTGTTTGCCAGATCTCTTAAGCATAATTCCCTGAGAAACCCAAACCGATCCCTTTCGTCAAACAGCTTCTAATTTCAATTTCAATGTGTAAATTGCTCATAATACAAATTCATAATAAATATCTCAAACGGAAGCCACCTAATTATAAATATAAACCCAATTAATCATTGTTATTCTATTGTATTTATAAAAATAGCACTTTGTTAATTTTGACATGTTTATTGAGAATTTTTGGGTAAATATTTATCCTATTTAATTGATCACAAATGTTGACAGTTGGCAATAACAAGTGTTAAAGTGCATTTAAATAATAAAAACCAATTTTAATTGATTGTGGCTAAAATTGAATAAATATATTCCAACTAAACAAATGAAGTGTGCTGAAAAAAACAAAAGCATAATTCATTTTTAGACGAAAAATATTACCAATTTAGAATAGTCATATAGCATTTAAAGCCTCTGGCCACTTTTAAGTACACTTCTTTCTGTCCAGCTTTAATTCCCTTTTGGACAAAAAAAATTAAAGCTTTCCCGAGCACAAATATTTATGGCTTTGACCTGGCCAATTTGCATGAGAAACTAGTCTAGCAATAACAATTAACGTTTATCTTACAATTTTAAATAATCTCCATACAATTATGCATTGAGCTACTTACTCAATTACCAAAAATATAAAAACAACTCAATAACCATTTTTGTTACTCGAAACGAAAGTACGAGTAACTTTCGAGCTATTAGATGGCAATTAAAACGGCAAATGAACTTTCAACTTGACAAACAAACAATACAAACAAAAATAAAAGCGAAGAAAAACATTGCAGAACTAAACCAAGCCAAAGAAAGTAAACAAACCAAATCATAAAGTCAAAGACGCAAAACTAACAGAACAAAAAACAGCAAAAAAATAGTCAGCAACAACAAACAAAATCAACCACAAATTAGTAAACAAAAGTAAAATTGCTTGCGACTTTGCTTGTTTTTTCTTTTGGTTCGGGGGCGGGGTCGGGGGAGTGAAGGTGAAGAGGATAGTGCAGGGTGTTTGCTCCGCTGCAGCAATGTTGACACCCACAAAAATGTTCAAATAGAAAAGTTTTGCTGCGTTATCATTTTTATACCCTTGCATGGGCATTTTGATTTTGCAGAGAAGTTTGCAATGCATTGAAAGAGACGTCTCTGAAACCACAAACTATATATATTCTTGGTCAGCATCATTAGACAAGTCGATATGGCAATATTCGTCTGTTTCTATACGAACTTATTTCTCAGTTTTAAAGAAATAATAGGTCGAAAGTTGAGTTGCAGTATAAATAACTTAATTGTTTATAAATTTAATCCTCAACATCGGTCGACTATATCCCATAGACCTTTTTCAAGTTTATAGTAATGTTAACTTCCAGTTTCAGTAAGTAAACTAAATGTTATGAATTGAATTCAATTTTTATTCTGGTTCCATTTCAGTACAATATTAAATAATAATATCAGTTTCTGTAAGTGTAAGTAAAATAAGTCGAGCTTTAAAAAGGTCGCCTGGCTTTAAAGCTATTTGTCATAGTTTAAGTCCACCTTAATATTAAATAAGTTAAGTGAAAAGAATATCAGTTTAAGTTTTCAAAGTAGCACAGGTCTTAAATCAAGTGTGCAAAGGTACGCTAATCTTCGGCGTGACTAAATTAGCCGTTCTTTCTTGCTTTTCTCAGTGGCTGAGCTGAGACAATGGTTGAAGATGGTTGGTAGGTGGGTGGTGGGTGGTGGGAGGCGGGGAGTGGATGCGGTCTGTGGAAATAGTTGAGTCTCGACGCGAGAACAATGAACAAAGTGAAACTGGCACAGAAATTTGCTTTTGAATAGGACAGCTCCGCATCACTTTGTGTGAGACTGTGAGATAATAAGCCTGGTTAAGGGCCAGTCCAGTTGGCCAAAAACTCAGCCCAGGCCGTGACAAATGCAAAAATGTTGGCTATGTACCAAGTATCTCTAACCAGCTAGAGATGAGAACGTGCCAAATTGATGAAAGAGATTAGGGAATATATTTAGTACAAGAAATGCGAACGTCAAACATAATTGGAGATTATTTCTTTCGCTCTGATTATGTTTATGATATGCCTGCTAAATAGCATTTATCTAAAGAATTTTCCAGCTGTCAAGATAATTACAGAAATTTCTATGCATTTTCCAACGTTTTCTTTTGTGATGAATAACTTTCTTTCTGGGATGTTATTATTGCCATTATACGATTATTACTCTGATGTTTATGTTCAGAATCACTTGCAGTTTCTAAAATGATAAAGTGGTTTAAGGTTAATGCTTAAGATTTTTAAAACAGGATGTCAAATCGAATCGTATTGTTTTCAGTAAACTTTATAAGTTCGTTCCTAATTTTTGGAGTATTCAGTTTCGTTATTGTTACTTAAGTGGACCAATAATATCATAATAATAGTTTATGCACATGGTTCTTTCAAAGACTTTTCTGTTGACGATTTGATTCTGAATTTTAGTCGTTAAAGTTTTCCGACTTGATTTCATTTCAATATTAAACATAAAAAGCTCAAGTGAACGCAGTCTTCTGATTTTTAAATTCATGTAAGTAATCATAAATTAAGTTATATTAATATCAGTTTAAGGTTTCGAATAATATGTTCATCATTCAATAATTAAGATACTGTTCAGTTCTTGAATCAATTTTAGTTCCATCTCTAATGTATATGCATATATGAAATTAAGTTACAATAGCTTCAACACGTCAAGTTTGATTTTAGCCATTGTTGAAGCAAGCCCCTTGCCACCTTTCCCCCTTTCTCCACTCTTTCCTCATTTGCCACATGTCCGGCACAACAAGAGATTTGGGCAAGTAATTCACATGGCACTAATTGAATTAGTTGACTGACTTTTGAGGCTGCTACCGATGAATGTTGCCAGCTGTGGCCAATGCTTCTGCACTGTTTCCACTGCTGTTGCTTCTTCTTCTTCTTCTTTCTCGCAAAAAAGGGGGCATGAAAATATACCGTTACACATTATGAAATAGCACTATAATGCAAAGTGAACAATTAACAACTTGTACCTGATTCAAATACGCCTTTGCAGTTAGCTCGACTCTGTGTGCTCTGCTCTGCTCTGCTCGGCTCTGTTCTGCTCAATAAGCCAACTAAGCCAAGGGGGCGTCTTTTGGTTTATCTTGGCTAATAGTTCTGGCAAATATGTCATCAAATGTACTGAAGACATTAGCATTACAATTAAATTAAGTTTCTCCTACTACTCATGTAAGCATTTTTTTAGTTTACACTTGAAATGGGAGACTACAGATAGACGAAAATAGATATATAAATATAGATAGATAAATATACATAGATTAATATAGGTAGTATTTATACTACTTGGAACTACTCTAAGCAACAACAATTCTAATATTATTGCTTATTGATTAACTTCCATTTGAACTTGACTCATAAATCGCTTCTGTGGCTTAGTCTGTGCAGATGTTTTTAAGTTTAAAAAGTTTATTTTTGTTCAAAACATGTTAGCTTAATTTAAAAGTTTTGTAATGGCATGGAACTTGATTATCACACTTGGGTTGAGAGTTTTGAATATTGTGTATTTATTCTTCTTCTGGCAAGTAAATTAAAATATAGACAATGATCATTTTCGGGTTAAGTTTTGGGTATTTAGTATATTTTCCTAAAGAATATTTGGTCTGGTTTAAATCTGAATATTTTTCTAGTGGGTGTTTAGCAATTATGATTTTTACGTGCAGTTTGGAATAGTTTTCTGGGTAGTATTTGGTCTGATTAAAGTCTTCTGATAAGTGACAAGTGAAGTGGTATATTTTAAATATTTTTTAGGGGATATTTGGTCTGTCTGTAAAAATTTAAGTTAAAATTTAGTGCTTTTAAATTGTAGAAGCATTCCAATTATGTTTTTCTCGAAGTCTTTATCTCAATTACCAAGCGAAAAACGTAACAAAATGTGTAGGAGCAGAATTTATATTCATCGCACTAAAAACTTATAGCAATAAGCAGCTAAATCTAAAGCAGCCAATCAATGCTTTTTTAAGACTTTGATCAGCTAACTTTAATTTGTTTCTTTCTTGCTGTTTACTACTTCGAGTTATTTATTATTTATCTTTTGTGCTGTGTGTTCTGTTCTGTTTTCTGTTCTGTTCTGGATTCTGTTTGAGTAAGTTGGCAAACGCAGCTGTTGCCAGTGCCAGTGTTGACAAACAAACACTAAACACTAATTAAACAGCTGGCCAAAGCATGCGATGGCATTGAATTACACAGACATGGTTAGCATATACATATATATTATATAAAATATATATATATATACATATATATTATATAAAATGTAAGAAAGAGTCCTTGGCTGAGATTGAGCGATAACCAAAGCGTATTAAAGTCGTCTCATAAATTGGCCAAAACAAAAGCCAGTCTGATTAGTTACCGTTCGACTTTGGGCTGGTAAATAATAAATTTAAGAGAATTACGTCAAGCAAAATTGGCAAATCAATGCAAATGACTGGACAAACCACAACTGGAAGAAAAACACAAAGAGCGAGACAGAGAGGGAGAGATAAAGAGAGAGGTGGAGAGAGGGGCATAATCGGACAACGACTGAAAGCAAAAGCTTTTGATATTAATTAGTCAAATGTACGTTAAAGCCACATAAAAGATGTCAGTGTGCCACAAGGATGTACAAACGTGTTTTTTGATTTTGTATATTAGAAATTGAATTAGTATGCAAACAAACAGGTAAAACGAGTAAGGTCCGCCTGCAGTCATCATCACTTACAACGAACTTTGAATGCTCTTCCGCCTGAGGAAATTTCAATGATTATCGCTAAACATGAATCAATCAAAGAGAAGCCATAAAATGAATGAAATGAGTCTGCTATTTAAAATATTAATTAGAAAGAAAATTTAGAGAACAAAAGAGGGAGAGAGAGAGAGAGAGAGAGAGAGAGAGAGAGAGGGAGAGACAGAGAAAGCGTGGTAAATTTTGGTTAGCAGTGAGAAATGGTGAGAAATTATTTAAGAGACTATCCTAAAGTGCTGCCTTATGCATATGTAGTTAAACAGATCATTTTAATTTTCATTTTTGCAAGAGTTATCAAGTTTTATACACCTGTAGTTAAAAGTAAGTTGAGTTAGTGTTTTAGTGTTGCTTAACTGTTTACAAATTAACCAAATTAGCATAATCCGGCAAACTAAGTGATAAATGCGAAATGCTTAAAATTGTAATATTGTTGAAAAAGTTTTAAAAACGCTGAGAGAAATTTTGTATTAACATTTATTGAGTGTGAAAAATGTTGTAATGGTTTTTTCCTATGAAAAGTCTTAGTTATGCTGATAAAGCTGAACATTAAGCGTTGATAAATGTTTTAAGAGTTTATTCTTATCTTAGACTTAGTTGTGCTGAATTAGCTTGATAATTTAGTATTGATAAATGTCCGCACATTTTTGTTTTTTTTTTAAATTATGTTGTAGATTAAGTGTTGTTAACTGTCTTAAGAGCTTTAGTGGTCATTGTTATACTGATTAAGCTATATTTTAAGTCAGGTCGAGTGTTCTTAAACGACACTATTTTATTTATATATTCCACGATATATAATTCTAATTCAGAGGGTATTGAACTATACATTTCGAGAAAATTGAGCTTGAAGCTTTTTTAATGAAAGTTAAAATTCCCTTTTAAATAACTTCGCCAAAAATAGTCCGATCTCCGAGTTATATTCAATATGAGCTCTTCCTAAATTAATTTTAAATTGTAAAAAGAGGTTAGCAAACATCAAACAAGATTATTCCTGTCTAGCCTTAGTTATATTTGCAGCTAGCTTTAGCTGTATAACAGAGCCAGTATACTCCGATTAGGTAGAGTCTGCGATACATATTCATCTAGCTAGCCGAGCACTCGTTTAATGAAAGTGCAGCAGCAGCAGCAGCAGCAGCTGCTGGCAACAAGTTGCACGCATGCGCATGCCCAGTCAAGCGAGAGAGAGAACGAGAGAGGGAGAGAGAAGGAGAGAGAGAGAGATAGAGGGAGGGAGGGAAGGAGAAAGAGCGAGAAGGAAGTCAATAGTTGATAGGCGGCAAGGCAAGGCAAGCACAATGTGCATATGGCAATGCCTCTAGAATATTTTTTGTGTTTGTTTGTTTCGAGTCTCATGATTATTGTAACCGGTTTTTGGACTTGGCCGCAAACAACGGCAACAACAAGTTGCGACTCCCATGAGTGGCTGCTGCAACTTGGGTTCATTGTTTACCCAGACTGCGCTGTTGTTATTATTATTATTACTATTGTTGTTGCTGCTGTTGTTGTTGTACATACATGTGCTTTACTCTTTGCTTGCCTACCTACGATCTGCCCAGACTCGGTCGCAGTCTCAGTCTTGGTTTAATTACACTTTTTCTGACGAAGCACACACACACATAACTCTTCACATCTAGCGGAAGTTGTACAAAAGCCGCAACAGACCGGCCGCATAACAACAACAACAACAACAGCAGCAGCAGCAGACAAGAAATAATAACAACAATAATGTAACAAAAAGTTCAACAAACATGTGTCACATACGTGCACATAAAGCCCAGTTGCCTTTCGGTCAAAACTCTTTGGTCGTAAATGAAGTTTCGTTGAACTCCCTGGCGATGCTTTATGTAAGCCGCTTAAGAACAAAAACAACAACAACAAAAATAAAGAAAACAAAAATCATAAAATTGTTTAATTGACGAAAAGCTTTAAGACTGAACTGAGAGTTGACATAAAATGCTCATAAATCCTGTTACTTTAATTTGCACGCCTATTATTCCCTGATCTGATACAGTTTTTAAGGTCTAAAGATTAATCCAATATCAAGTTTCCATTTAAAAATATAAAGTTTTATATTAATTGCAAATGAATAGATAAACTCGCTTATTAAATATCCAAATTTTTATTTAAGCAGTAATAATCCTTAAAGTAAAACATGCTTATTATTATCTGATCTGATATAACTATATCTGTTTCTGCTGAACAGCTGAGGTCGGGACTGGATATCTATTCTAAATTTTTCTTACTTACAAATAGTTATTATATCAGCATGTCTTATTGTAATACTAAAATAAAAAATTAAATTATTGATTTATTCACTGAATATTTATTAAATTAAATATTGTTCAAAAAAATTACATGTACACTTAAATTTTAATACATTTTTTCTACGCTGATTACAAATATTTGTATGTATTTTGTAATGTTAAAGATACTATATCAATCAATAATAATTTTGAATAGTACAAATGTTTTTAAGAATTCAATGCCACGCATTAAAGTTTCTATTCAAATTTCTTACAAATCAATTGGTTTCCAAAAATAAGTCTTAAAATTAGAAAGTGGCTCACTTCAATGAAATTAAAAGCAAAGCTTAAATAGCAGACCTTTTTGGAATACATATAAAAAATTAAAACAAAAAAGAGACTTACATCAATTAACGAAATGCAGCAAAAAGCGTCAATTGGCGTTGACGTTGATGTCGTTGGTGTCTGTTATTTTTTATTTTTTTCACTGCTGCATTCAATCAAAACACAAATCACACTGCAATTGTAAAAAATTGTATTTATTATAGACTTGAGCACACACTTTCACGAGCACAACAAACAATTAATTGACTAGATTTTTGCAGTTTGTACATATTCCATTTCTCTGTCTCTGTCTCTCCTTCTGTCTCTTTCTGTACCTCCTGCGATGAAACGATCAACAGCTGGCCAATAGTCAATAGTCAACAGCAAGCGGGTTTGGTATGTTTTGCACTGCGCAGAGACGTCCATAAAAAACTTTCGCTCAAAACGGATGCAGCAGGCGACTCACTCACTCCTCCAAATGGGAAACTTAGCTGCAAACGGATTAAGAAAGAGCGAGAGCAACTGGTTTCTTGTAACAGGAATTTGGACAGTGTTGCCAAATGGCAGGCATTTTATTAATTATATATATTATGTTATTTGTTTCTTTTATTTGCAGAAACAAAATAAAACACACACACACAGACACACACATTCGAATATTTTTCACCTGAATTATTTCAAATTCTTTGTTGTTGTTGGTGTTCTAATTTATTTGTTTCAGCGCTGGCCTACAAAAAACCATATTTTTTTTTAATTATTCTCGTTTTTTGTTTGTTTTTGTTTTTGTTTTGCACTTTCTTTTGGCGCTTGGGTATTTTTACTGCTATGCCTGCAAGAAGTGATCTTTTTTCTTCTTGTTCTCTCTCTCTCTTTCTTGCCTATTTATATCAACTCACGCATACCACACACATGCACACACACACACACTACGAAAACCAAAAACCAGCCAAACGTAGCCGACAACAACAACAACAGCAAACACACAGGTGAAAATTAGTGCAGCAATTTCGTGGTTGTACTTATTTTTTTTTGTGGCTGTTTGCTGTTGCGGTTTTCTGTTTGCTGATATTACAGTATTTTGGCATGCGTACCACTAAAATAATAATTAAACAGCGAATGTGTATAAATTAAACTCAAATTTATGTTTAAAATCGATTCAATTCGTTGCTGCATTGCTTTGCATTTAATTTTAACTTTTTTTATATTTAGATCACTTTCTTATTATTGCAGTTTAGTTGCATTATGTTTCAAACATACATTTGACTTATTTGGATTTTCAAATAATTTATTATACGAGACGGCGCGCTGAACAATAGACAACGTTCACGATTCGGCGGCAAAACAATAACTAACCATGGCACATAAATAATGTGTAAGCGCTGCGAAAAAGCTGTGACTGTGAGCACGATGAGAAATGTTGCGCTCTCATTGACTGTTATACTCAAATTGGTAATGTTACTGCCAGAGTGATCTATTAATGTTAACATGATCTGCAGGATGTTAATAACATTTGAGCCTGGAGAGAGATTAATTTACTCGTCTTTATTTATGTAAATAAAAGTATAATTTTTGAATTTATAATTAAATACAAATATTTATATTCTTGATCAGTTTAGTCTGCCTCGCAAAGCAACAGCTCTAACATAATATTATTATTTCCCAATATTTATAACAGGACTTGAAGATGTCAAAAGTTGAATTCTTTTATTTGTAAGAAATCGAAATGAATTAAATTACATAATGGACAATTTTATGATTACGATATAATTGCAAACGATTTAACCTTATACAACTATTTTGGCAACTACGAAGACGACATGAATGAACATGTTTACTAAACACAAACACATTTAATAAAAACTTAAACTAAGATAGGCCTTGGTGATTTAAACGGTGGGCAAAATTGCAGTCAGTTTCGAGTCTTTCTTACGGTTATTGCAATAAAATTGTAAGCTAAAAAACTAACTAAAATATATATATGCAGATACAGAAAAGATTTGGTGTTGCTGTCAGGAACGTGTTGAGGGCGTCGAGCAGCAGACCATGGACACATCCATGGAGTTGCAATCGTAATTACTGCTGCTGGGCAGCTCCTGGGAGAAGGCGAAATTGGAGGTGCTCGTGTGGGTCTCATTGAAGCCACTATCGGTGCGATATAATCCGATTCTTGGTGCAGCCTGTTGCGGTTCCTCATCTAGATCAGCTTGTGGTGCCTGCTGTTGCTGCTCTTCTTCCTGCTTGTCCGACTCATCCAGCAGATTGGCGCTGAAGGATTGCGACAAGTTCTTGCGATTTGTGGAACGATGTCGACGATGGCCACGCGGCGTATCCGAATTGGAGGAACTGCAATTGAAGCTGTGTGTCGATAGCTGTGACAATTGCATACCATCAGCATCAGCATCCTCCTCCACCTCCTCCTGATCGGTTTCATAGTCGGGCATCTCATCCTGCTCGATCAGCGATTTCACTGACAATTGACGAGCACTGTTCACTCGCAAGCGACTCACACGCTGATTGATGCTGCTATCCGTCGAGTACTCCAATGCCATTGGCGATGAGCTGCGATCCGGCGTAAATTTACACGCCACTCGTCCCGTGCCCGTCAGCTCCGAGATCGTCACATGTTCACTGCTGCTGCTGCTTTGATTGTTGCTCGCAATCCTTTGAAATCGCCGGCTCAAATGCTCGGATGGTGCTATGGGCGAGGGCAGATCGACGAGTTCATGGAGCAGTTGTTTGCGCTTGCGTGCGCTACACGGCCCGTTGCCGTCGTCCGGTGTGCCCGGATTCAGGCCACACAGATTACGGATGGGCGATAGGCAGCCAAAGCTGCTGGAACCCTCGCGCGGCGAATCGGACAATCGGCCGGCAAACATAGTCTGCTTGGCTTGCGGACTCGAACCGACCATCTGCAAATGCTGATCCTCGTCCTCGGCTGACTGCTGGCGCTCCTGCTCCATTTCACCCAAGACAATCACATTCTTCAGATCGAATAATTTGCGTCGCATCGAACTGTTGAAGAGATCCGAACCACTGCCAGACTTGAGGCGTCGCGATGATCCGGCCAAATGGGACTGTAGATACGGACGCAGTGCCTCCTCCAGCGCCTTGGGCAGCACAGGTGGCAGCGATAGCTCCGTTTGCACCTCAGAATCCCGCGACCTGGGCTTGCTTCTATTCGAAATGGGCGTATTATCATTTTGGGCGATTTCATTGAGTATAATGCGTTGCTTGCGCAACGGACAGTCCACGGGACTGGGCACTATGTGAGATTCCTTAAAGAATGCGCTGATGGCCAGCTGGGCCTTGGACTCCTGATCGGCGTCCGGTGAGTCATGAAACTGTGTCTCATGTGGCTCCACATCGGCTGGCTTCAGTTGCGACACTTCCTCAATATCCCATTCAAATTGAGTCGACGACAACTGCGGCGTTCGCGACCGGCACTGAAACAGCGACGGACTGCAAAAAAGGATTAAGGAGTTGTCTGATGGGAATAAATCCAAAAGGAAAAACTCACCTGGCAATTAGCGGCAAATGCAGGCGTTCGGTTAATGCGCCCTCAAATGGATTTCGCACCTTTTGCAAACGTTTTGGTGGCGGTGTGCAAACAGTTGTTGTTGTGCACATTTGGGGACTGCTTTTCAATTGCATTTTGTTCGCTTCCTTGGCGCCATTCTTCCGCGTTGCTGACGAAGTTACTGAGAAATTGTTGCTGTTGTTGTTGTTGCTGAGGCTGCGTCTGCCGCTTGTCGTCACTCGGCATTTGATTTCGTTGAGACTGGCATAGTATCGCGTCTTGAGTGCGTGCGGTGTACGCACCTCATCGGTGTACATTGTGTTGCAAAAACGATATTGGACAATTTTGGACAATAATTTATAGAAATTTTAACTAGTTTTCTCGCTCGGCCGCTTAATGCAGGCAGCTGCCAGTATTTCAAATGAATTGCAGTGCTGCGAAATGACATTGAGCATTAATCGATAAGTTCGATACATATGTCGATCATTTGAAGAAAAAAAAATAGAGCGCTTGACGTCAAAACTACTTATTTTTCAGATCAAATAATTTAAATAAATAAAAGGCATACTATCAGTTTATTTTGCAAATTGTAATTGGCTCATTTTAAGTGTGTCAACAGAATTCGATAAGTTGTATGCAAATATGAGTTACCAATCCCAAATATCGTAATCGATGTAATTTCTATTCCACTTACTGTTTGAAAGTTGTTTTTTTTTGGGTAAATAAAATTGTGAAATTAAAATGGAAAATTTGTGTCGCACTTGCGCCCAATCATCAAATATTCTAAGCGATATATTTGCACCAATGATGATCACAATGAGGGGAAAGCAACAATTATCCTGCATGGCGGACTTGGTCAACGAACTCCTTGGCTTCGACATGGTGACAAAAATTAGTGATGCACTGCCCCAATATATATGCCAATTTTGCATTGATGCTACAAAATCGGCTGTCGACTTCAAGCGCAATGTTGCAATATGCAACCAAAATTATGTCCAGTTAAAGCAAATGAAGGTAGAGCCGGAGGAGAAGGTAATAAAAGTAAAGCATAAAGTGGTGGAATTAAGTAGGGGAGAACAAGAAGAACTTAATGCCATTTGCGCTATGATCGATATCGAGGATTTGGAAGGATGCTCGTCGAACAAGTCACAAGTTGAATCAAAGCCCCATAAGTACAAGACTCGGCTAAATACAAGCTCCAACAAAACCAAACAGAAAACCAACATTATACAGCAAACAAAAGGCAGCAGCAGCAATAAATCCCAGCAAAACGAATGTCCTTACTGCAATTTTACGCTGAGCACCCCTGGCAACCTGAAGAGTCACATTCGCCGGCACACCGGAGAACGTCCCTTCAAGTGTGGCCACTGCCCAAAAACGTTTCTACAGAAGATAAACTTGATTGTGCACACGCGTGTACACACTGGCGAGCGTCCCTACCAATGCGCCTCTTGCTCTAGGTCCTTTGCCCAGGTTGCCGGTCTTCTTTATCACGGGCGCAAATTTCCAGGACATCAGCTGGACAAAAAACCAAAGATTATTTAAAACAATTACATATTAAAATAAAATATAATAAATGTAGAATACATTACTTAAGAAACAACAACAAAACAAATGTCTTTTTATTCATAATTCGTTGTGAGAGGGATGCAATTGATAATTGCTCGTTGTTTTCTATGAAACTCATGACAAATCGATAATATGAAATTGAGCAGCGCTAATAATATTTCAAATTAATTTGCTGAGTTAAATAGTTGAGAATTTATGTTTTATTCTTAGCGAGTGTTTGTATTTCACTATCTTAGTGAAAGTGAGAGTAATTAAATTTTGTCATCTTAAAATGATAATTTCTTTAAATTTTCGCTACCGATTACGTCAAACTTGGTATTTTTGTTTGATGTGAAATGAAGACTTTGGTATATTTTCGATAGCCAGTTGCGGTCACACTAAAGCTCATTCTTTGAATCTAATTCCTCGCCACGCCACGGACGGCCGCAATCTAAGTGAGAGCAAAATTATTTTTTTAATTGCATAAGAGAAATTAATCACATGCTTAAAGCCAAAAGAAATAAAAAATTAAATTTTACGTTTTTGAAATTGTGCTACACCTAACTTATGTAAGAGAATAAAAGTGCTTGTCGTACACATTTTGCACCGTGCTCAAGGCTCGGCAAGTGCAGCGCATTATGTAACCTAGAAACGTGAAGAGCGAAAAAAGTGAAAAGTTCTGCAAATACCAAAAGCAGCAGTAGCAGCAGCTGATCGATCAATTTAGATTAGATACACGGTGTGTTAATTATATACATTTAACAAATCTCTCTTGTTTTCGCTTACAGTTTAGAAAGGACAACAACACCAACAGCAACAACCACAAACATGTTCTCGTCATTCTTTCAAACTGCCAAAAATTCACCATTCCGGACGCCATTCAACCGCGTCCAGTGCGATGATGGCCAGTCGGCTGTGATGGGCTCGTTGACTCCGTCAGCTGTTGGCAGCCAACCGGCTCCTGTGGTTGGACGCGAAATTGCGGCCGCTTCTGCTGCTGCATCACCGACCGATTCCTGTGAGTTTGGCAGCTCCAAATATTTTGCATTGTGCGGCATTGGTGGCATTTTGAGTTGCGGCACAACGCACACCTTTGTGGTGCCATTGGATTTGGTCAAGTGTCGTCTGCAGGTCGATCAGGCCAAATATAAGAATTTATTCCATGGCTTCAAAGTCACCGTGGCCGAGGAGGGCGCACGTGGTCTGGCCAAGGGCTGGTTCCCCACCCTAATCGGTTACTCGCTGCAGGTGGGTTCAGTGACAATTATCTAATCACAACTCTCTAATTGCCATGTGATCTATTATGTATGCAGGGCCTGTGCAAGTTCGGTTTCTACGAAGTGTTCAAAGTAAAGTACGCTGATATTCTTGGCGAGGAGAATGCGTATCTGTATCGTACCTATGTGTATCTGGCTGCTTCCGCATCGGCTGAGGTCTTTGCCGATATTGCACTGTCGCCATTTGAGGCGGCCAAGGTTAAGATTCAGACGGTGCCCGGCTTTGCCAACACATTCCGTGAGGCTGTGCCCAAGATGATGAAGGAAGAGGGCATTAATGCCTTCTACAAGGGTTTGGTGCCATTGTGGATGCGTCAAATCCCATACACCATGATGAAGTTCGCTTGCTTCGAGCGTACCGTCGAACTGCTCTACAAGTGAGTTGCGGGATAAATCAAATTTGCATTTGAATTTTTCATTAATGTTTGTGTGCTTTTTGCCAGGTATGTGGTGCCCAAGCCACGCACTGAATGCTCTAAGGGCGAGCAGCTGGTTGTTACCTTTGCCGCTGGTTATATTGCTGGCGTCTTCTGTGCCGTTGTCTCACATCCCGCCGATGTGGTCGTCTCCAAGCTGAACCAGAGCAAGGGCGCCTCCGCGGTGAGCGTTGCCAAGTCATTGGGCTTTATGGGCATGTGGAACGGTTTGACGCCACGTATCATTATGATTGGTACGCTTACGGCTCTGCAATGGTTCATCTATGATGGTGTTAAGGTCGCCTTGGGCATTCCCCGCCCACCACCACCAGAGATGCCCGCCAGCCTGAAGGCCAAGCAAAATTTGTAAATAAGTGGTTCAGAAAACAGTACACCCAAAAATACAACTGGAAAATATCTCCATTAAGTCTAAATTAGAGTAAAGATCAGGCAATTAGCAAAGAAACGAGGCGGCAAACAACATTTAGTGGCATGAACGAGCTGACGATACGAACATCCCTTAATTTACTATCAAATATCTATATTTTGTTCAATCTATATCTATATCTGTATCTGTATCTGTATCTATGAGCATTTTAGCCATTCCACAATTACTATTTATGCATTTTCACAAAACTGCTCTGCAAAACTATATTCTACATTCGAATTGCGATATTAAGCTATACTACTAAACTTTAAATATTCCATTCTAATATTGTTTGTGTATATTTTTAGTCAACATAAAATATGTTGTTTTCCCTACCTCAACGATATATGTATGTGTTGAATTGATGGGTATGAGAACTTGATATTATGTAACAGATATGATGCGCTACTTGAATGCCACTTAGAGTATTTCCCAGAACCTCTGAATAAACTAAATTATAAAAACAAACCTTATATGCAACTGTGTTGTGTTTTTTAAATTATTTATTAACCGGTTTATCAACGGCGCGTGTTGCACTTGCACATTGTAATCATTTACCTATACTATATAGTATCGATTTCACTGTGTGATAACCTATTACCTCAAAAAGACTACTACGACTTTATTTATTTACTACAGATTATGATTTTTTATACTACAACATCACTTTACCATATTATCATTATTTATTTATACCACAGTATCATTATGGTATAAATAAATATACCTACTATTCTATAAATATCAGCGATTCAAAATAATAGTTTATGGTTCTTATAATTCGTTTTTAAAGGATTAGCAATGAGATTGAGTTCTTAAAAAGCTATATAAAAGAGTGTTTTCACATTTGGGATTAATAATAGCCATTAATTTTTATGGTTTGGTTATGGTGATGGAATATTTATGGGATTTAGCGACGAAAATGTATAATAACAACCTCATAAGCTGTATGGGAATAGAGATAGAGCGGCTATCTTAGGCACTCCGAAGATAATATACTCTTACAGATAAGACAACATCTTCAGCCTGCCAAAATCTACATTTCACTATGAATACATTTTATGATATAGTCATCGGATCCGTACAGTTGCGAAAAAAAATATAGCACAACTATGACTTTTTTTCTTACATATAACGAAAATAAACCATTCGTTTTTAAGCTTTTTGAAATGTGGATATTAAATATATTGTTTAGTATGCCCCTCTAAATTAAAGTAAGTACTGCTCCCGGAATTCTTTTTAATATGTATATATATTTTGTATCATGTGAAGGATAAACTGCTGAAATTGGCGAACAAATAATATCACCTTTTGCGCTTGGAAATAGTTTATTTATAATTTTTCATTTGTTTTTCTTTTTGGTTGTAAAAACGGATATATTTAAAATTTCATCATCACTGAGGGACTAGTTCGTAATTCGAAATTGACAGATTGATGCAAATCATGAATTTATTTATAAATCATGAATTATATTATATATATGAGATCGGAAACATATTCTTTCAATGCGTTACAAGCTTCACTACAAAATATTAATACATTATTCTACAAGGGTATAATTATCACTTCACACTCTGTGTTTTCGATTAGTGTCTCGCCTCGAAATAAAAATTAAACATTCTAATTTCTAAATTTTGAAAATAGTATTTATCCAATAGTTAGAAAGTGGTTCTTAAACCGTATACCTATAATTTAAATATGTTTTTTGCTGACTTGGGATAAAGCGTTTTATGTTTTTTATATACTCCAATATACTTCGAGACACCCCAGATTCTTAGCATAAAGTCAGCTGTGGTGCATAAAGTACATTAAACAAAAAGTCTGAAGCGTAAAAAATATTAATAAAAAGAATATAGAATCAAATTCGACTAAACATTTGTACCCACTTTCAATAAATTATTAAAAATTCTTCGTGTCACTTCGGCATTAAGTATGCAATAATTATAAATAAAGAAAAAACAGTTGTTTTTTTTTCAAAAAATATTTATTTTTATGACCGATGAGCTTAATATATATATATATATATGTATATATAGTATAATGGCTCGTTGTATCATGAGTTTCACTGCGTACATGTTGTTTTCAATTGGCGTTTGTTAAAAACTAAATAATCATAAAGTTATGGATAAGAAAATCTGTTTTCTCGTCAGTTATTTTTGCTCGTGGCTACAGGGGAGAACTTACAATTAAATAACCTCTAAGCACTACAGCTAAATGTTTAAAAAACTAAACGCATAGTTAAAGTGTATATAAATGTATTTAACAGGCAATTTTCTGGTGCATGATTTATCTATGCATGTAATGTGTATATATATGTACAGATTGCTTAAGACTAAGTTTCAAAGTCGGGTTGCACAAGAACAATTAGAGACTGGAGTTTTTTGTTTTTTTTTTAATGTGATGTTTTTCGTTTGGTTTTTTATTATGAATATTATTAATATATTGTATTGCAGAACGTGTTTTCTCCGTAACAAGCCATTTCAGTCTTAGAGTTTCAAATAACCAAAATAATAATAAACAAAATTAAAAAAAAGAAATTCTATAAAAATGTTCCATGCAGAACTTAATCACTAAAAT
Organism: Drosophila planitibia; assembly: GCA_035043785.1. NCBI lineage: Eukaryota > Metazoa > Arthropoda > Insecta > Diptera > Drosophilidae > Drosophila > Drosophila planitibia. The sequence goes on along the minus strand of JAWNMS010000043.1, from coordinate 2,149,454 downwards.
TGTTAAATATATTCGTTTAGAGTTTTTTTGTTGTTTGTTTTGTTTTTTGTTCCTGTTTCTTTATTTGCAAATGAAGAATTTCGAAATAATGGTTTGCTAGGACAACTCACGCTTTTTTGTTTTAGTTAATATTATTATTTTTTTTTTTTGTATTTGTTTTTACTTTTGTTGTTTCGTGTTTAAACTAATATCAGTTATATAGTAGACAATCACACAGGCATACAGACAAACATAAAATCGACAATAATAGTAAAAAATTGATATTGTTATCGTGACACAATCAAACATATAACTACTAGTTTTTTTTTATGTTTTTTTGTTTTTTTTTTGTTGAAAGAGATATGTATGTGTGTGTGTGGTAATATTAGGATATGAACTTGAAATTCAAATGAGTTGGTTTTTATAAAACTCAATTATGCTTAGAACTTAAAGTAGTTTCTGTTTGATTGTACGTAGAGAAAAATAAACCTCAAGTCAATGGCACCTTTTGGATTTGTACCAGGTTCTGGCTTTAAAAATTGTGTACGGTTTCAAATAAATGATCAGTTTCATCATCACATTAATTTTGTTTTGTTTTTTTGTTTTTGTTTTGGATTCTTCGGAACCAATGTTTCAAATGGAAATCAATTCCAGCCGCAAGGACCTCGGACAGCCACAGGACCTGCTTTCTGTTAGCTATAGCAATTAAAGATTAACCCACGCTTCATCTACCAATATGGTGTAGTAGACTCTGGGCTAGTCTGCTGCTGCGCCTTGGCAAGTGCATCCGTCAGAGTGGATCGCATCTGTTGGCTGTTGGAGCTGCGATTCTGTGACTTATCGTACGGCGACAGGGCATTGTAGTAAAAGGGCGAACGTTTGCTGATGGTATAGTTTTTGCCCTGAAAAAAGAAACAATATACACGATTGTTAAGCAGTTGTTAATTGTTGGATATGTTTTGCTAAAACTCACATCATTATTGTCCCAAAATTCAGTATCATTGCTGCGATAGCATATGCAGAATTCCAAACGTTTGGACGATGGTGGCAGCGTGATCTTGAATGAGAATGTATCGAAGACGACGTGGGCACAGGTGGCGGGACCATAGGCCCGGGCAAATGTACAAAATATGTCCTGTTGGCTCTTCCAGTCGTCCCAGGTGGTGCGCACAATGACCTCCTTTTGAAAATCGACATTCTTCACTTTGATGGTGCCGACCACAATCGATTCCTCATCCTTGACAATCACATTCTCCAGCGACACTAAATCACGCTCAATCTTTTGTCTATCGATTGAAGAGTTCAATTAGTTTTGGCAATGCATAATATATTAGTTTCAATTTGTGTAACCCACCTAAATGTCAAATAATCGGATGCTGGCTGCTTAAAGTCAACGGTCCACTGATCTGGCGGATGCGGGCTGACCAATCCCTGTGTGATTTGCTCCAGGAACTTCATGCTCCAGTATGGTGGCACATTCGAGGGCTCCGACATGACGCGCACCTCCGTCAACGAGAGACCCTCATCGTCGGCAAAGATCACATGTTTCTTGCGCAAACCACTGCAATCGAGAGAAAAGACGCAAGAGAATAAGTAAGTATTTATATAGATGATGTTTAAATATATATATGTATGTATATTCGAGAGCAGTCATTCAATTTCGAATGCATTTTTAGCCTTGAACCTGGCCTTATCAGCTGTACTCTTGCTGTGAGACCACCCCACGTAAAAACCAAAAAAAAAAAACCCAGCAAAATGTGTACACATCTTTATTCAAGGGTCATCAAGTCAAGTATCATTAAGGATTTCTATAATTATGCTTAAAAAAGTTTATGATTTTGTTTGTATTCGAATTGAATAGAAACTGCGACGTTGCATTTTTGTTTTCATGTGAGATTTTATTTTTGGCAAAACCAATGCTTGAATTTGAGAAACACAAATGTAGCCAACCAAACTCAAGTGACCAATTTATCTATTTTTTTTTTGGGTACATTTTGATCGGGTTTGCCAGCAAATTGCACAAATCGGAAGCTGTCAGCGCCCATTTGCCGTGTTCATTTGGCATTTATAGATTTTGCCTCTTTTTTTCCGATAAAAACAAAACTCACTTATTGTATACAAAAATGATTTGAGAATTATTTAAGCCAGCAGTTTTTATTATTATTTGCACATTTCGAAAATTGTTGTGCATTTCTTTTTTTGCGTCACAATATTTGGATACACATAGACTCCAACGGGGAGTGTGAGAAAAATGATTTTGTATTTGGTTCTATTTTGGTCGGCACGTAGCATTTTCCGAATACATGCCCAATATTTTGGTTTCGGGCGAAAGAGTGGGAGACAAAGAGAAAGAGACAGAGAGAGAGAGAAAGAGAGAGAGAAAGCATATGTCTACTATTTAGAGTATATCTCTGTTATGTAGATATGGATATTTTGTGTTGGTTCCAAGACACCCACTGTCTTTTTGGATGTAAATAAAACACGCCCATTTCAAATGCTTTATAATATAAATTATTCATCTGACGAAAAACGCACGAGTTTGCTAACTTAAATGAAAAACAAATGTATGTGAATAACAAATGTGAAATAAACTGAAATTATGGCAACATTCTTGCGGTCCAAATTATCGATATTTTTTTGTGTGTCTAAAACAAGAATGCTCTGGACGACTTGGCGATACCTTGAACTCGAGTCTTTACCTATTCTAAGTAGTATAACTGAAAATACTGACTGCTGTGCAATTTGAAGATTTCCTCCATATCTCTCAACCGAATTTGATCAGATTTTTAGAAAGATATAACTTAATATGTTTTGAGCTTATTGCTATTATATAATACTATCAATATTAATCTACATTTATTTATATTTATATATTTATGTGGTCCGTCTGTTACACATTTTTACACAACTCCTGCATACCCTTTATGGCCTATACCCAATATTCTATTTTATTGCAATTCTATTTATTAGATACCAATTTATTTTGGGGCTTGTTTTATTGTCACAATGAATAAATAGAACTGTAGCAAAAGGAATATTGAAAAGCTAAACAAACCCTTATAAATTACTCATAATATGCTCAACACACTTTTTAATGAATTGCAAACACTGAGAGCTTTTAGTATATATATATGTCTGTAAATATGAGTACACACATAGTTACGATTGTGTACTTTCTATAATAAACGTGGCCAACACACAAATGGTGGCTATTTGCTTAGTTGGCTGGGTTTATTAGTTCGAAACCAATATCAAACAGCCGGCTGGCTGCGGCGCTTTGCTGCCAACGTTCGGCGATCACGCGTCGAAGGCGTGCAATGATCAACGCTGCATTTTCTTCAACAGGTTTTTGTATTTCATTTCTTTAATCAGCCGATCGAACGATCGCTGCTCGCATATATATATATATATATATGTGTGTGTCTGTGTATGTCTGTGTGTGTCTGTCTGTGGCTGTGTGTGTGTGTGTGTCTGTGGGGGGAGCCCCTCAAATCAGGTCTCGTTTTCGAACGCACTCTCCTGCGCTCTAAATGCCGCCTGTGTCAACTATAAATTTGTAGTTGTTTAACTACAAAAATTTTACATAGCTTTACAGCTTTTCAGCTTTTGAGTTTCTCATAGATTTGTGGCTTTTATAGGCCACTTTTGGCTGGAGGAAGCCAAAGAAATGTTGAAACGGGTTTTGCATTTCTTTCTTGTTTTCTGGCTGCATTCATTTTAAAGACAACAAACAAAAACTGCATAATTTATATGGGTCCGGTTTACAACAAATTACCAGTCCCCAAAAGCGTGTAAATGTCTTTAGTATGCGCTGCACATAAAGGTGCGAAAGAAACCAGTTTCCTGTAAAGGGATTACAAAATACATTCAACCAACCGATAAGCTATGCTATAAGTGTAAACTTTAGGCACATTAGCTGTCATTATCAACAAATACCAAATATCTTTGAGGTCTTTCATAAGTTTGGCAGGTAAAAGTACGCTTGTAAAAGTCAACAACCCTTTGCGATATGCTTAACTAAGACATATAATTATACCTTGACCTTGTCAAATATTTTTGTCACCTGATGGTCAGTCTGCTGACCTTTACACACAGCCTTGTTGTCCGTCTGTAATCAACTCATAATTATGACAAGTTGCTTCCGTCTATTTACACACTCTCTCTCTGTCTCTCTCTCTGTCTGTCTCTTTCTCTCTGATAATACAAATACCATAGAAAATGAGTTTAATTCAAATTAGTCAAACTAAAATTCTATAAATGCTATATTTGTCCACTCATAAATATTCGACTTTTATTTTGTTTAGCTTTTTAAATCAAAATTTACACATTTTAATTTAGAAATCTTTATGTATTTCAAGCACAAATTTTTACACGTGATGAACGAATGCTCAAACTGTTTGTATAAGTTGGACGAGAGATTGTACACATTTTTACATTTAAATATATGTATATATATATAGAAGTGTATGTTGAAATAATTTTTAAACTAGTATACACCCAAAAAAAAATAAAAATAAGAGAACGCAATTATCACGCGTTTAGTTTGAAAATGCTGTCGTACATTTTGGCGGGGCCTTGGCGTGACCTGGTACGCTGCCATAGATCTTGTCGGGTCTATTTAGTGCCTCAGATCTTGTCGACTTTATTTAGTGAGGTAATTAAAAGTGTGGCATGTCTCGGCTGACAAGCAACACTTGGGTAGGAAGTACCTTTTGTGATTGATGAATACCAGCACAATATTGGCTAGAATATTGAATATTGTCGCATCATTAGATACAGATATATATGTATTTAAGACTTTCCTTGTCAACAATTCACATCAAGCTTATCTATATCAATGTAATTCACGTTCTTACATCCTTAAGTGCATATTTTAAAATTATAATTTCAATTGCTTTACAAACCCTCGAGTTATTTGAGTTTGGTAGTTTTTCAAAGCAAAAATGCAGTAAATTTTTAAGAAACAGCAGGCAAATACAGATATCTATAAGCATCCCTCTCTTAAGGTGTGAGGATTTATTTCAGAAGGAGTAAAATGAGCCACGAAATCAAAACCAATATTATTATTATTATTATTTTGACCGCAACAGGTTTTTTCTCAGTGATTGAGTGCTATACGCAATCGCAAAGCTTAAAAAAAATATATATATATATACATATATGTATGTGTCTGGTTTACATTGATAATGATGTATGTGTATGTGTATTCGTTACATGAGTGCTAATGGCTTAAGGTGATATCAGCAGATGTGGCAATCCCCGTCTAGACTCTAGACAAATGCCCAACCAAAAATAGTATCTGTATCTACAAATGTGCACGCATTCACTCTCGAACTGATGTTCCTTGTTTGCTCGCAACTGCACTTTCCATTTTGTATTTTTAGTCATTTTTTCTGCTTCAAAATGTCAAATTCAAGTGCATAGAAGCTTTTAGCCGCAATACAACAGTATGAGTTGTATATAGAAATATTTTTAGTATGATAAGCTTTCAATTTGATTTTGCTGTTTCAAGATTAAAATTCACCTACATACATATATCTTAAAGAGAGACAGGGCAGGGGTGAAGGGAAAGCTACATAATAATGTCATCATGTTGGAATGCTTTTGTACTAAAAACCTTGATTGTTTTGTCTTTTATTATCTTTAAATGGCAAATACAAACATACAAACATATTTAAGCTATTTTGAGAGCCCAGAAAAGGTTAAGATTCGGATTGCAAATTTGCACTCAACACTTTAAATATTTTAAATGGGATTAGGTACATTTAACTGCACAGGCCATTTTCTATTATATTTATAAGATATATATTTACATTTAGAAAAAAACCCCTCTAAAATTTAGACAAAGAACCATTTTCTTGTTTTTAAAAATAATTTCTAAATATATTCTATATAGAGATATGAAATCCTTTTTTTTAATTTTTCAGAAATATATTTCTTTTATGTTTGTATATGTGAAATCTTAATATATTAAGATTATTAATTATTAATGTTTTATAATTACATAATTCACGAAAAAGTTAATTTAAGTTATTAAGTATACATATAAGAAGATCACCCTGGAAATTGATATATTTTTCTAAATTGTAGCAAAGTAAAACACTGGTTTTAAAAAAAATACAACCTTCATGTTTTAGAAAAATGCTTTCTGAAGAATAAGGTGAGTTAGCCTTGGCTCCAAAATTCAAGGCGTATTTTTTCCGAGTGTACTTTTATCCCTGTGACATGTGCTCACGATGACGTCTATAAATATTGTTGCGACTGCCAAAGAAAATGTTTAGATTTATCTTTCTCTTGATCTCTGGCCAAATCTGGTTTAAATGCAGCTGCAAATATGTATATATATATATATATGTGTGTATATGTATCTTATGGATAATTTTCAGGATCTCTAGATTCTGCTGTTTGCTTTCTATTTACCCTATTGGGTGTCACTGTTTAATCACACCCAACTCAATTGCAATGTAGTTCAGTTTGCGGTGGCGCCATTGTCAACCAAAAAACTGACGTCAAATCATTTTGTGGTTGTTTGTTTGCACTCGACCCACTCTGGTTACCGTTATGCAAGCAAACCCAGTTGGCCAACTCACCTCTGATCTGAATGTGTCACGAATCCATCGCTGCTGTCCAGCTCTGTTGTGTTGGTGTTGGTTCTGTTGTTGCTGTTGTTGTTGCTGTTGCAGTTGTTAGAACTTTGGTTGCTTTTGTGCAGGCAGGATTTGCGACTGAGGCACGATTTTGGATGTTTGTTGAGCGCTGGGGCAGAGACCATGCGTTCCAAATAGCTGCGACCGGAACGACTGCCAACGCCAAGGGGCGTGCCACCCGTCTTAGTGGGCAACTGTTGGCCCTGGGCGGCATTTGATGCATTATTGACCATCGCCTTGGAGGCCAATGTGACCGCTTGTGGACGGCAATAGCGTGATGCTATACTATTTGGATCATCATTGTAGCTGAAAGCAGACAGAGATGCACAAATGAGTATATAAATCCATATTATAAATAACACTTATATATGTTTCTTAAAAGATCTGCGCATTAAGTGCATCTATATATCTCTTTTTCTCTACATGTCTGTCTCTCTCTCTCTCTCTCTCTCTGTTTATCGGGGGGCCACACGGCGCTCACGTTTACTTTCTTTTTATCAGTTGTATTCTGATAAGATTTTCCCATTATATTATGGCGCTGTCTTTTATTTTTGAGTGGCGATAACAGATGGCATTTACTTAGCACGGCATGGCATGGCATTGTTCAGTTGCTGTACATATATTCTATACTATCTATAAAGAAATAGCGTCGCGCTTCTGTGCATTGATAAGCAAAGAAATTGTTGAATCTATTTGGAGTGACCTCTGCTCTTCATTTGAATAGAAATACCCGCACTCATGAATTTTGGTTGATTTGCACTGCTATTCGTATTTTGTGTGTATTCACAATATTCGTATGTGGTCTCTTTCGCACATGATTCATCATAGAATATGGCTTATTTTTGGACATCAACTGTTTGCAGTTTCTAAATATTCTTCTTTTTTTTTTTTGCTGATTCATATCAAATACTATTTTTCTCGTCTATGAGGTCAATGGTCTGATAAGGCAAATTTTGATGCTTTTGTTATTTTAAATTTTATTAGGTAAATGTTGACAAGGGTGAATTTTATATGACTTCTATAAATAGAGGATGTTATCTTTGGAGTGCCCAATTTATTGTTAATCTGTTTACTTGGCTTAAAAAAATATTTGCTAATATTGTTTATGTTAATTGTAATTTGATTTTTGTTTTTTTTAGAAACTTGTGTATTCGTCTATATACATATGCGATGCTAAGCCATTTTATTTTTAGCTTAAATGCGATTTAATTAAAATGTATCGTATATATTTTTATGGTCCAAAACTGAATCTTTCGGCACATATGGACAAGCATGATTAAAATCAATTGCGTCAAGCAGAAGCCAGCACAAGACCCAAAGTTCCCCAATATAATTGTCAAAAAAAAATATGTTTAATTTTTCAAGCGCCACGCGCAATTCTTTTGCCGTCAGCATCATTTGGCCCCACAGAGAAAAAATAAATCCCCACCCTCCCTCGCTGCTGCGTCTCCCTACTTTTTAAATCTCTTTATTTCTGTCTGGCGGCAGCAGCACTGAAAGTTTTGTTTTGATCATTCCATTCCTTGCCTTGATCTTGACGGCTTTCAATAATTTTTCGCAATTTTGTTGTCAACCAGAACAACCTTAACATATTTTTAGTGTGTGTCTCAGTGGTTTGCAAAAAAATGTGTGCTAATTTAAGATTTTCCAATATTTAACCTGAACTCGCAATAACATACAATACACAATCGATTTTGTACTTAATATATTTCCGATGTATTCGGAAAATGTTATATCAATATTGAAACCATACAGAGTACTTCCTTTCTTGGGGGACAGACTGGTAAATATAGATATTTACCCACATATTTTTATTGTTTGCATTGACAGAAAAAATGTAACCTACATCTTGGAATGTGTTGACCTCGAATAGTCAAAATTTCTGTAGAATTGTTAGTATAATTGCTATGGTTTATTTAAAGGGTATGCGAAAATCTTTGCTGCACTGTACAGCACCTTAAAGCTTTCGCTTTATATTTTTATTGAAGTTATTTTCGATCACCATATAATTTATCGATTATGTTATTAACGGAAGTGAGCTTTTCATTAGTATAATATTTAATCAGCACTTGTTTCATTTTGTTTCTTTTTTGTTTATAACAAAATCACGTACGCAGCTGTTTGGTTTATATCAGAAAATACACTGTGCTAATCTAATGATAAAAAATAAATTCCAGAGTAGAATTTTAATGCACAAGCTTTAAGCTGTAGAAAGTATTCGATTTTATGGGCAAATTTTTTATAAAGCCTAAAGCTTGTTATTAATTTATTACAAATAAAAAATAAACAATTAATAAAAAATTTAATTTTGATTGGTTGCCGAAACTCGCGTTTTCAATTGAAGCCAATTAATGGTGACCAGTACAGATTGAATGAGCCCCCAATTTGTGTTAATAATATATTTACAAAAATCATTTATGTGCACTTACTTCAATGTTTGACGCTGATGTCCGCTCATATAGTCCGATAGGAAACTAACGGGTGGACTGTGACTGAATATGGGTGGACTGTGTGAAATCATTTTATAGCTTGCTTTCTTTCTATAGGCGTAGATCGCTAACAAGGAACTAATTATTGATATTTCGCTGTTGTAATTAGCAGCAAAGGCCTGGAAATTGGAATTAAAAAAATAAACATATATAAATATTTATATATTAACAAAGTGCGAAAAAATGTTTAAGCGTAAAAAGAATTTTAATTGTAATTAACTATAAACAAAACGCACGAATGCAAATGTTTAAAGTATTTAAATTCAAAAGTATTTGAGTAATATTGCTGTAAACATTAAATTTGTATTATTGTGTATATTGTTTGTGTGTAATCGTTTATGCCGAGTACTTACCGTTAGGTGGTATATAACTTTGTTGTGGTTTTCCTTAGTTCTCTCTTTCTCTCCCTTTCTCTGTCTATCTGGCAATCTCCGCCTGTTAAGGAACTTTACTGGTATCACTGTTACTTCTTGAATTCTTTCTTCTCTTCTTCAACTTTCTTATGGACCTCTATTTTTTTTTCATATGTGCATCACGCGTTCTCTTCTTACGCGTCAGACAATGAAAATTTTTGTTGTGTGAAAACTTTTGATATTGTGTTGAATATTTCAAACACACACGCACGCACACACACACAACTTGAGCAGCACCGCACAAAACAAAACGACGAGCGACAGAACTAATTTTACAACAAATAATTCGAAAAAATATTAAATTATTTTTTCCTTTTCGCGCGTTTTTCTTCTTTTTATATTATTGCTATATGTGAATTGATTTATATTTTATTTTTAGTATATCATTTGTAATTAGAACGGACACGAAGAAATTAGGACCGCATCGCGTTTTGTTATTGCCTTGTTGCCGTCCGGCTTGAAGTACCGTACGCCTCGACGATACGGAGACGAATAAACTGTCGTTGCTAGGGCAACTTACCGTCAAGACTGCCTGCCAGCCAGGCAGCCAGCCAGGCAATCGCCGCCTCAGCGATCAACGAGAGAGAGCGCCGTTGTCGACATACGATTTGCTCGCATGCTCGAGAAGCTATTCTCTCGGGATCTTTCTCAATCGGCCTCTCTCTCTTTCGCTGCTCGCAGCTGCATTTTAATGATGATAGCGAGTGCAGTGCAGTGATTATTGTTGCTGTTGGAGTGGGTTTCAATTTAGTTTTCGCTGCTATCATTGTTTAGTTTTAGTTTTAGTTTTAGGCGCCGTGTGCGCCTCGGAAACAAAGTCACTGGCAGGTGTCAGGCTTGATGGACATGATCAGATCAGATAAGATCAGCGGACAGATCATTATGAACATTAGCTCGTGCACTCGTCTTGTCAAACAAAATTCATTTTAATATAAAATTAGCGCGAACAAGCGCGCATATGTATTTATTTGTTTGCATGCGATCAGCTTCTGCGACTTTAAACAGCTGCTGTATTTAATCTTATCATTCGCATTAGCTTCAATCTTCTCATGCTGATAAAAACAAAAGAGAGAGGAGCGAGAGAGAAAGAAACTCACTGAACAAGTACCCGAACTCAACTTAACTCAACTCAACTCAAGTCAATGAGTGCCCATAATAAATTGCTGACGTTTTATGGTTCGAGTCTTTTGAGTGCTTTTTTTAGATTTCTTTATAGGGTCTGCAGTTGGGTAGCTGCTGCAATCGGAGACCTGAACCCGAACACCTTTTCATCCTACGCTTTTCTTGGTGCAATTTATGTTTATTTCACGTTGTCTTTGTCGAGGGTTGTCGGCTCTAAATCAATTATGCTGCTCTTCTGGGGGAATTTGTGTAAAATGTTGATGCTTAGATATGTAATCTGCTTTATTCATCGACTTTCTTATGCGCTACGGGAAAATTGAGCAGGTATATTGTTTGGACTAGAGATATGACAATAAATTGAACTGAAAATTTCGTTATTTTGTGCTTTTCTGACCTCTTTTTACAAATTAAATATGTATTTAGCTGGCTGCTTGTTATATTTATAAAATATATACTTTTTTAAGTGTTGTTAAAGACATTTTCAAAATTTAGTTGTTCAACATGTGAAAAGTGACATTGAAGGAGAAAATGTGGGCAAACTGTAATAGTTTGATTTGATTAGTATGCGCACAGTGCGTGTGTATTTATTTTAAATTTATGCAGTGCACTCCATTGAATAACTAACATGAAGTGAGGTGACTTGCGAGTGCTTTCATTTGAAGTACCCACATCATTTTCATAGATGACAACGACAACTCTGTGAAATTGTCGACGATTTCCGACCCGGCCGAGTATCATTGGATTCGGGTAACGCCGAATCTATTTCTTGTCACGGTGCATAGAAAGTATGTGTGTGTGCGTCTGCATGTGTGTGTGTGTGCACTGCATGTGTGTGTGTGTGTGTGTGTGTATGGCGTTCGTGACTCGTTGACATTCAATGATGGCGGGCAGGTTTGGGTCTTCGTCCCAGTCCAGTCGGGGGTCTTAGGTAGTTGTTGAGAAATGCTCGTCGAGTGCGTGATCTCTAATATGATAATGCAGTTTTTGTCTCTGAGCGTTTGTGTGCGTGTGTGTGTGTGTGTGAAGGGTTCACGAGAGATGTTTCTTCAAGTGTCTCAATTGATTCGTAACCACTGTGCCACTTTCATTGGGTGGCACTTCTGTGTGTGTGTGTGTGTGTGGGGGGAGGGAGTCAAAACACTGCACACACTCGCTGCTGCTTCAAGTCAAAGTAATTTATTTGCTTTTGGGAGCCGGCGGACTTTTAAAAATGCGCTTCGCAGATCTGCCGGCCGGCCGGCACTTGTTCACCTAGTCGCCCCACTCCCTGCCTGCCAACCACTCCACTGCTCCACCCTCCGCAACGAACCGCTTGCTGTGGCTAAAAGCCGGTTTAACGATGCATCGTTTCTGAAGTGGCTCGTTGCATTTTTGCCGGCCACTTCATCAGCAGTCGTCTATATACTACATAAATACTATATGTATATATATATATATATATACCATAGACTCGACTCCCCTTAGTTAGTTGTGCTGATCTTCATTGCTCATCTTCTTCTCTCTGTCTCTTTGTTGCACTGGCCATGTGGCATTCACAATTCTGCGTTCTCGATTATGAACTGCACTTGAAATCACTGCGAAAATGTTGCTCAAATATTTATACAGATATATTATAAATGTATATATATTTATATATATATATATATATAGATGACATTATGATATTATATATATATGGTATATATACAGACCGAGTGCTGTCTGTCTATTTCTGTTACACTTTTCATACTATATTTGTACGAAAACTATCTCAGCCGAGCAGCAGCGGATGTGATGCATTATTTAACAGACGACTTTCCATTTTTGGTCCGCGTGTGGGTTACCACTTGGACACGGCACACATCCAATGATTTAGTATTTTAGTTTGTGATTGCGGGCTAAAACATGTTTTAGCACTAACATCATATTTTACATGTCGCTTTCTACGCCAGAAGTTGTGGCCTATCAGGTCGATCTGTAAAATACTGTTATTCACAAAATGATTGCAATTTACTTGACAATTCAAATCTATCTTTATTGCACAGGATATAGCTATTTGGTATCAGATTTGTATTTTACATTTTGCTGACTGTCATGGCCCCGGGCTACCTGTTCGGGTGCTCAGACCTGCTACTTTGTTGCCAAATACCAGCGCATTTTGATGCCCCTTGCAAACCTCAGCTACCTAACATGTTAGCCAAAATGATCATGAACAAACAGAAGGAACATTTGTTAATCATAAACAAATATGGTTGACCATTTGCTGTCGATTTCTAAGAACTCATGCTTTCCAAATAATATATATATATATTATATATATATATATATATTTATATAGAGAAGATAATGTACTTTCTGAGTCACGTATTTTTATTTTTCACTCAGAGTCACATCCTAAGCATTCACCTCATTTAAATATATAGGAATTTCTATGTAGAATTTAGGTTCTTTTTGCATTATTTTTATTTTGGAAATATTATTTGCAAACCCTTTTGTATATAACCTTCTGCTTATGTGCATCAATTGTTAATCTATCTGGGTGAAACCTGGAATGAACCCTCCCTTTTTCTGCAGGCAGAACATATGTCGGATCCAGTCGGATCGGATTAATATATCATGTAGCTGCCATAGGAACGAGCGAGGCTTGTTTACTGGTCTTTTTGCTTAATCAGATTTCGAAATCAAAATTGCCAAATATGAATATTTATACGCGTCGCACATTTGGACGAAAAATCATTGAGATCAGACGACTACATCTTATAGCTGTCATAGGATTGATCGATCAAAAGATGAGTTCTTGTATGCAAAATTATTTAGTTTTGTAAGATATGAAAACCATACTTATCCAATATATGTAGCATTATGCTTATATTATATAACCGGTTTTTCTTGTATTTTGTTTTTAGAATTTTGATTTGTGGAACTCTCGGAAGTGACAGTTTATATAATAGTTATACAAAACCGATGAAAATACAAATTGATTGTTGACATTTTAAAACGCTAGGCTTTGTCGTGCGAGAAAGCCAAACAAAATAGACTCAAGCGTAGCAAGCGTTGTCTGGAACTGGGTTTCGAATAGTGACCCGAACCAAGGGGGCGTAGTGGGCAGGGCAATAGCAACAACAAGCTGATGAAATCAGTTGAGAGCAGCCAATATCAGCAATGGCGCCAAAAGTGAAAAGATTATCAGTGATTAAAAAAGGTATTACTACAAATTGTTGCTACATACATATTTGTATATAACTATATATATATGTATATATGTATGTAAATTTGTAGTAAATATGTAAATAAATATATACGACTGAAAGTTTAAATTTAGATGAGAGGCGTGCGACTTTCAGTGCTTATCAATGTAGACGGCGATCACGATGCTTAGAGGGGCACAGCAGGTTGAGACATGGGATGTTATGGGGGGCAAGCTGATAAACTGCGCAGCATAAACTAAACACAAGTCTAATAAAAATAGCGTTGCGTTTATTTTTGGCAGACGACGACGAAAATCATGGCGTAACTGACCTAGAGCAGCTGATCAAGGCGTGATCAACTATTTGGCAGCAGCAGCAACCAAAATCAAAAAAAAATGTAAAAAAAAATAGAAAGCAAAAATTATTCTATAAAATTAATTTGTGCATGCAAATGAAGCGTAGCAATTAGTCAAAGCTTCAGCACTAATCATCATAAATAATCATATGCATATATATGTGTATATATATATGTATGTATAAATATGTAATCATAATGCATGCTCATTTTATGCGAGGGTCAATGAATAGGCGCTTAGAAAACTGCGAGCTGCGATCTGCGATCTGTGATCTGTGAGCTGCAGTCGTATATTGAATCGAATCGATTAATAAGTGTGCGTCGCGTAATTTTCCATTAATTATGCGATTTATTATGCAAATAGTATATTGAAAGGCGCGACGACTATTTAAAGATGCAAGCCTTGTTTGTGGCTTCAGTGAAGCCATCGAGCACGAGCTGATCACGTTTAATACTTGTGACTCTCTTGGACAGGCACCCAAGTCAAATATGTAAACTGTTGTGTATTTTGAAAAACTGTTTCATTGACATCAGAGCGACTCGACGTCTGCCTGCAATTATGATATGGCCCATTGTGTCTGCTGATAAGCGACCAACTCCACCCAGACCAGAACATACCATGTACATGTGCAAGTACACCGAGCCCGTAATAGCCGAGACCTCAAAAAATAAAACAAAAAAATAAAAGAATATTAATCACCAAGCGGCTTATCAACAGACCCGAACTAGTTGTATTGCTCTTCATTTTTGGCTCTGTGAGTCTCTAATTATAGTCTGCGGCGGGGCAGACGAGACGAGTGTGTTTGTTTATGTCTGTAACATATTTGATTAGCTCTCGTTGGTAGCGAGTCGCAAATTGAGAGTTTGGATTTGCTGTTTGCGTAGATAATATTGATATATATATATATATATTGAATCATCAAACAGGTTGCCACCTCAACACAGATTTTACGTTTCTATACCCTGAACCCAATAAAAATGATCAAATATAATCAATATATAAATATTGGAGTTATGCAAAAATGCTAAGACGTAGAAAGAGATGTCACCGACCCTCATTGAATTTATCTATATTTTTGAACAACATTGAAAAACGGGTCGACTTAGCCATTTCCGTCTCTCAGGAACTTTACGAGCCAGTTACCTCAAATTTGGAATTTTAACTCTCAAATATCATTCGCAAATCAAGTTTTTTAAATGGTATCAATAAGTTCCTCCGTTTCTCCAAGAACAATCAAAGTTATTATCAAAGACACAATTTTAAAGATACATTTGTCTAATCAGGTATATGCGTCGACATAATACTTACCATCTGTATTAATTTCATCATCATCGGTTAAGAAATACTCAAAAATCGCCTTATTTATAATCTACAAAGCAAGCATTTTCACCATACGACTTCTGATAGGTTAAAGTGTGGGCTCGGGGCACTTACTTATCTAACCAACGTTTTCCCACAAACATTTCTATACTTTACTTATCTAACCAACTTTTTCCACAAAAATTTCTATACTTTGAAAACAATTTTATCGCAGATCTGCTGTTTGAAACTTTCTTATCTTTATTTTGTTGCTAGGAGAAGTTGTTTAAATGCCAGTCACAAATATGAAAAAACCGGCTTCAAATCAGTTTGATAAACACATTAACTAATTAGGCGACTCTAAATACATATTTTATAAAATACATTGTTTTTCAGCATTTATATCAAGATTTTAATTTAATTGAAATGTACTTTTCAACTAAAGGTTAAGCGATGACAACAAATGGCGTTTTATTGATTAAGTTTTGAAGAAGCTACGATAACCAGTTTGAAAACTGCAATGTTTTTTATTTGTAAATAGATAAATTGGTAAATATTTGGGTAATTTTGTGATGCTACATATTTGTAGCTATTAACACAAATAGTTAATTCTTAACAAATATACATAATATACCTCAAATAATTCCGCCTTTCTTTGAAAATACAAAACTTTACAGCATCGGTTGTGAATTGAATTCCGGTTCCGGTTTATGGGACATTAACATAAAAGCGAACGAGGCAACATAAAACATGTTTGAGCACTGCATTCAATGTTGAATGCGTGCATTGCACCGCACAGATTCATACATATATATAGCAAAAGTATCTGTATCTGCTGGTTGTGTGTATGTATGTACTGTGCCTGTGTCTGTGTCTAGCTAGCTGATAGTTGTTGCTAGAAACGCGTAGAGAATTCAAAAGCCAATGAGTCAGTCGAGCAAACAGTTCGCGAAGCGTGTCAACAGGTAAATATGCAATTTTTTGTTTTGCGTTCTATTTGACAAAATTGCGCTAAGAAATTTGTGTTTTGTTAGATACAAATTCAATTAAATTAACCTTCTAGCATGAGGCCAGTCAAAACTTGTTTGCCACATGAAAAACTAATTGAGTGCAAATCGAGAAAAGTTTTCGGCACATTGAACCCCACATATATGTAGCTTAACCTGAGAAAAACTCAACAGAAATTTGCATTTAGCAGTTGTGTATTTCAGCTATTTGCATGCCTCGCAAATTGTTTTTTTTTTGTTTGTCAGCAGCATCGTGTCTGGAGGATTGTTGTTGTCTTTCCCATTGTGGGTATTGCAAGCGGAAAGAAATGGCATAAAGTCACTGCAACTTGAACACATTGGGTATCCAGACCTGTTGCATACCCCTTATGGCAAACAGTTCGCACTCTCAGGCCTGACCATTTTTTAAACACTCATTAGTCTCAACTGGGTCACCTTTTGGCTTATCAGGGCATTAAACAAGCTGATTAACTTTATATGGCCGTCTGTATATAAATAACTACCGATACGATTGAATAATAATATTTTTTTTATTTTTATTTTTTTGCAATGCATTGAAAAATTTTCCATCTTTCCAAAGTCAGTTTTGATAACAGTCTTATAAATTAAGAATGAGTAAAGCCATTTCAAAAATGTTCATATATTTCCATAAGAATTCTTGTACAATTTACTTATATTTTAAAACGTGCGCAGTATAATTCCAAGCCAAGTTAAGGGTTACGGGTCTTATCTGCAAGCCGGAATCTTGTAATGTGACGTCAATGGAACAGACTTTCTGTCTGTGATTGACGGCAAAAAACAATATTATTTAATAAGTTGTAGGTGTCGCAGCTTATAGTGCACTCTTAAAGCACGTGATTGTAAGGGTGTTATTTTTGATAAATGTTTCTTTTTTGGAAAATGATTTCCTGCTTGATTATAATACTTTTTCAATAGTTTCCATCTGACTTATTGCTTTTTTTTCGAACTCTGCTATAATGCCTGCCGCTAATAATGCCTACACAAAAATGTTGCTGAAAAGTTCACAAAACTACAATTGAAAACCTGTCCCAACTCCCGCGGTGTTAAATTAAATCTTTTTGGTTGGAATGCTGGTACGCCCACTCGCGAGCGCCATCTGGCGGCAGGAAGCAACAGCGCATGGGCGTTACTTCAATTTGAGCGTAATTTTAAGTTTACTGTTCGCTTTTACTTCTTTTACTTTTGGCTCATTAGCGTATCTAATCTCGGTAGCTAATCGGACGTTTGGGCTAATCTTGGTAAAGTTAAGTGGGGGGCCTATTTAATTTCGGATCTGTTGTTGTTGCCAGCGAATCGCACGACTTGCGTGCAACAATGTAATCTTTATTATCATTGGCATTTTAGCCTGTGGCACCTCCAATGTTAAGTTCAATGACTAGATTTAAACGTCATTTCTTGTGGTTATTGTTGTTCTTTGTGTTTTATTTGTTTCTTTTAATTTTTGCCTTTTCACTATGCTCAATTAGGTGTTGGGGAACGTGTTATCAATTTTATGTACATGCTGCCCTAGTTTTTTATTTGAGGGCCAAGCTTTTGAAATTGAAAAATGCCCAGCCAGAGAGAGAAAGAGACAGAAAAAAGGGTGCGATAAGCTAAAAGAGTCAAAATTGAATTTACATATATATAAATAAATAAATAATAATAAAAAACGCTTAACAAACATTTTTTATTTGAGTAATCTTGCATATAACAGATGTTTATTAATTTCGGTATTATTATTATTTTTTGTCTTCTATTTTGCTTTTGTATTTTTTACAGCCTATAGCGTTCTCTATTATCATCATAAATCTTTTGGTTTTCTGTTTTCTGTTTTCTCTTGTTTGCTCAAATCTTTGTCGGCGTCTTTTTATTGTTTGTCGCCCATTACTGACCTTTTTTTTAAACATACATACCTATAAGTAGATGCATACGTAATAAGATTTCTGATGCACATTAAAGCGCATTAAATTAAAGATTTATTAATTTATTTATGAATTCAAGACTTAATCGAATAGACCACCTCAAGGGAGGCAGAGTTGAGGTCCGAGCGGATTTTGAAAAAGTGATAACGAAATTCGGATCGATTTAATTGTTATTTAATTACACAATTAGTTAAATTTGAGTTGAATCCATTCCACCCTTGATTAACACCATATCATCATAATTATACAAAACCGTTGAATATTGTTTCATATTAACAGGTTCAATTATGCATTTAATTAAAATTTGTGTATTGTTCATAAATATATATATGGCGAATTTATTTATTGATTTGCTGATTGGATTACTCTCAATTTTGGTAAATTTGTATTATATTTTGAATTTTTTTCTTCCCAAAACACCATTTTGATAAGACTTTTGTTTTGGGTTATCTGACTTGTATATATACCTATTGAGTGGTAGATAGCCTCTGACCGGATCTTGAGTTGCTTACGGGGTTCAAGGGAAATACTCAATTGGAAGTCTGTCCGGGAGTGGGAATACAAAGACACAATTCGACTTTGATTGGACGGAATAGTTCCGCTATTTTATTGCTTCAGATTTTACATGAGCTATTAAATATATATGCGCTTCAACCAATCCACATTAGTATTTTTAGAATTCCTATTGGATTAGACTAATTAGTGACTTGTTGTTGAAAACCCGCCCACCTAATCAATCCAGAATCATTTTATGATTATAAAATTCAAAGCTTGCAGGCCTGCCTCCCGGGCATTCCCAGCTGACAAAATCTTGACAGTTGTGCTGTCCAAGCAAATCAGTAAAAATCATCTTACTTATTTTCTATTTCTACTATTAACTGGTTTAAGTGTTTTTCGAATTCAGATTTGTAGCGTTGCTCCTGTGCTATTTAGTAACATTTGTTTTGAGCGTGTACCCGAGCCAAAGACTTGAGCTGAACCTTCGAGCCGAGATAAGGTAACTTAATGCACATGCCTTGTGAGTGACAGCTTGTAGTTTGCATTTCCACCCACCGCCCGCACACCACTTGTCTGGTGTATATTTATAGACATGGTTTATAAGTTTGTTGAGTTCTGTTCACCTTTAATCAGTTTTGAAGTCTGATTATCAGGGGATCCTTATCGCCGACGCAAGGTTCCACCTGCAAGCTGCAATATTCTTGCAATTAAATGTTGATTGAGCACTTTCAAGATGAACGCTGTGTGCAAATGGGCGTGTTTTTTGGGGGTGTTTTTAATGTCTTATCAGCGAATTAAAGGCGTTGATCGTAGATTAGTATCGACAAGCCCCGTACAATCTACTTACTATTTACACATAAGAGCAATTATAATAAACGAGTTAATAGTACTAACAGTGTCTTGTTAACCGACAAGTTGGATAAATGTCATCTATTTCTTATATATTTTATGATTACCCATATTTCAAATAGAGCGCCATATCTCAAACCAATATATATCAAATACAAACTACAAATACTATCGCATGAAATCTCGCAAAGCAATATTCATGTGGCGGTTGTCGATACTAACTAGTTTCAAGTTCTTTTGGTGAATAACATGGACTTATCGATGTTTTACTACAAGCGATTGAATATTTAAATAAAAAATAAT
The DNA here is from genome assembly GCA_035043785.1 of Drosophila planitibia. Classification (NCBI taxonomy): domain Eukaryota; kingdom Metazoa; phylum Arthropoda; class Insecta; order Diptera; family Drosophilidae; genus Drosophila; species Drosophila planitibia. Next base: position 2,129,403 of record JAWNMS010000043.1, on the reverse strand, counting down.
TTGCATTTTGTTTATGTTTCTTATTCAAATGCACGTCAGAAGCAATCAACATTTAAAATTTTTAAACTTTGTTTTTTATATTATATATATATTTCTTATTAAATGCAATAAGTATTAAGCATTGTAAAATATGAAATTAAATGAATTCAATGAAAAACAAACTAGCAAAAAGGAAAAAGGAATCATGCCTAAGTTATAACCCTGTTTCATTGTCCAACTCAATCGAGCATGCCTTATTGCAATCTACTTACAAAAATCAAATTATATAACATTAGGCTTATTATGTCTTCTGCCATTGGAATCTTTCAAGTTCTCTATTTCAAATAATTGATTTTCTCGCAAATTGTTTAAGATTGATGAAAATGCGTTGGTTTGCCTCGCATCTCGTAAACATCGGAAGGCAACATCGATGCTGGAAACTAATTTAAAAACATCGGTGTATCGATATTAAATCGATGCTTCTTCCAGCATTAATATTAGCTTAGTACTCACACCAAGAAGAAGCATTAAATTATAAACAATTAAGAAAAGAACAACATTCCATAAGGATGGTAAGTAACCTCTCGCTGCGCTTCTTTTATTTATATTGTTTTTTGTTTGTTCAACATTTAGAGCTGTAATTAATTGATAGATTGAGACTCATACATTTCTGGAATGAAGCATGGGACAATAAGTGTTGTGACAAGGGTCTCTGATTAATTATAATAATTGTGTTCCAAGCCGGCGTCGGAAACGGCTGCGGAGACCGCCTCGGGGAATGTGAGAAGTGCTCCTCCATTCGTCGACAGCTGACCCGGCGTACGTTTGCCACCCCACGAATGGAACCGCTGCTTCTTGCCGAGCACAACCGAATTGCGTTTGTCGTCCCGCTGCACCCGGATCCGACATCGCTCAATGACCGCATCCCGTATAATGGCTGCAAACTCCATATCATTGAACTGACCCATTAGCAGCTTGAAGAATGCCCAAATTTCGCCACGCTGTGATGTCGGCGATGGTGAATACTGATGAAATGGCCACATATCCGCTAGTTGAGCATCATCTGAGGCAACTGGACGAGCAGTGTACGCATCGCACACATCCTCAAAACTGAGTATGGCCTGCAGTATGAATTTGCGATATTTGGCCAATTGCACTTCGCAGGTATTCAGCTCCAGCTGCACATCCGTTGAGCCGCCGGACGATGATATGTGCGGCATTGGCAATGCATAAAGCTGCCGGCAAATGCTCAACAGCAACAGCAGGCGCCAAATGGACAACATTTTTGTGTGTTGTGTTTGTTGTTTGTCGTGGAACGGTTGCTGGAGTTGTGTTGTATTCTGCTGTAATCGGAACGCCCGTCCTCGTAGCTAGGCTATGAACAACTGTGCAGTCCAATCTCACGTTCAGTGGCTTTATATATGCGCAATCCACCCGGCCAGCCAACCATCCACCCATCCAGGACGACTGTCAAGTTTTAAGTTCATAAAATAATAAGCGTTGTCGTTTACATTTACAAACCGTTACACACGGCTAAAGAGCGAGAAGTTCTTAATGAGCACAGCGGCTTTTGGGAGGTGGTGGCGACTCCAGCAACAAGTGTCATAAATATCTTAAGCTGCTGACTGTTGAAACAAATGATTCTTGTTTTTTTCTCTCTTTTTTTACATTTTTTTACACGCGCTCCCCCGTTGGAAATTTATTAATCCTGTCCCATAGATAAACGTGACGTGTACTTGAAAGTGCGCTACGCGCTCCCTTTATATCCACACACACAGGCTGCTCATTAGCTTGTGGCAGTCAACCACCCAATACCCAACACCCACGTGCCACATGCCACATGCCACCCCCTTCGTTTGCCAGTTGTACAAATTGCTCGCTGATTAGCAGGCAAGCGTATGAAATTAATCATATGCAAATAGCCAAGTATCCTTCCATTTTGCGCTATGTGTTTTTTTCTGTTCCCTTTCCCATTTTTTATCCCTTTGCTCGAACTTCTGGTTTAGCCCACTTGTTGAAGATGCTCACGCTCTCTAATTTACTCGAATTCATCACAAATTTGTGTAGGCGGTAAAAATTTAGCTGCTTGCAACCAAGAATAAAGTCTTGAATTCCTTAAAAATATTCACTATTTTCGATGTATTTGCAGAAATTTCGTTTTTGTGGCGATGGCGATTGTCCTGATTGGGTTTTAGCTGAAATCATATCCACTTTATCCAATTTGAGCGTGGATAGCTTGGAACAGTTGGCCCAACTGGTGGCCAAGCGCATCCATGGTGAACCCTTTGAGGTAAGTGACCAAATACTACTCTGCTATTGCTGACCTGCTTTCGGTCTGATCTGCTCTAAGCTGTTTTGAGCTGTTCTGGAAGCTTTGGTAGCAGCTCCTAAAGCAACTCCCATTGCAGCTACGCAAATCAGCAGTAGCATTTTCAATCACCGGTTAAATAGGCTAAATATAAATAAATATTAAATATGCAGCTTAAATTGAATTTGACACTTTTCTAGGAAGCTGCCATCAGATCCCTCACCTCAACGGTCACAAATGATGGCAAAACAGCCGTTGCCTGCATTCATTATATGCTGACAAGTGCGGCACGTTATAGCTGCACCGATGTGATCTTTGGCGAGGAAATCCAACAGCTTGGCTTGCCCAGAGATCATGCGGCGGCCATGTGTCGCGTACTGCAAGCGCATGCAATAGCGATACGGCAGAAACTTATTGATAAGGCATTTAGAAGTGGGTTCGTTACACATGCCACATAATGTCATCTATTTGAACACACTCTGAACTCCACTTTCAGTTAATGAGCTGCAAAGCATACGAAATGTTACCTCGCTGGGCGAAACGCCTCCAAATTGTGCCACCTTGGAACTGAAGATCTCGCAGGAATTAGTCGATGGATTACCGAAGGATACCACGCATATTGTTAATATTGAATGCGCCCAGCTGGGAGCGCTGCTCGATGAGATGAAATTGGCCCGTGATATTATGCTCAAATATGAGAATAAAGAGAGTATATAGACATAGTAAAAGTACTTATTGTGATGCGATTGACTATATTTATATTTCATGTAGGAGACGGTTTGAAACATGTATTTACTATTTGGGAGTTTAATTTGTGAGTAACAGTTTTAGCTTGCATTCCCGTCTGAGGTATATTTATAAACCAGGTTTATAAGTTTGTTTGTGTTATGTACACCTTTAATCTGTTTTGAAGTCTGTCTATCAGGGCATCCTTATCGCCGATGCAATGTTGCAACTAGCCTATTGGAAAATATAATCAGTTTGCTGTTGATTAAGCACGCTGGGTGCAAATGGACGGGATTTTTGGGAGTGTTATTAATGTGCTAGGAGCGATTTAAATTCATATTGTTTGTGAACCACCTACGAACTTCCCTGCTTACGAGTGTTTTTTAAAACTATATTGAAACTTCAGAAATGAATATTTCCTTGCATTCGAATTAATGCAGCTGATTCGATATTAATTCGAGTCATTGGTTTCCCATGACACCAACCAGCAAGTATCTTCGAATCGTAAGTGTCTTTGCTAAATGGTGTCCTTGCTAGCGCTGCCTACCATTTTACAAGCAATGCTATGTTAATTTCTTAACATGGCTGTTAAGTTACAACACTGTTAGAGCGTGGTGAATTTTACATTTTTAAAATGATATTTCTACTTGCGGACATTTAATTTCATTATGGTGAAAGAAGATATCCTTGGAGGACGAGGACCACATCCTGCGTGTATATAATTTGCGGCCAAGTTTAACCCGTAGAAATAGTATAAATGGTATTTTTGAAACAATTGAGGGACTTTCAACTATTATATAAATGGTTTCAAGATAATTTCTAATAGATAACAATTATTCCTAAATTGCATTATATGGGAGAAACGTTGCTGCTCTCTTTCGACAACAATCTCATAAATTACTCTCATAAATGTCACCAAAAATCAACCACTAATTTAACCCTTTTCTAACCCAAAAAGGCGACTAAAACACCCACCCACCTTACCTCGGCCACCACCTCCCCAACCACGTTAACTTGAACTGTGTCAAATTTAATCAACTGGCGTGCAACCTGCGCAAGGATTTTTAACTACCGTTGCGCCATTATTAATTAGAACGTAACGTGCAGCGTAAATTAAGCGAAATTTGTTAATAAAAACGATGGGCAAAATGGAGAAAACCCTTCCGCATCCCTCACAGACGTAAAGTCTTCTCGCTGCCGCTCATCCGCTTTGCCACGGCAATTAGTGGCGCATCCTTTGGACTCTCTGCGTTGTGTGCAGGACAGGTTATTAAAAATTATCTGCAGCAGCTAAAAAAAAACAACGATGAAAAAATATGAAAATAAAAAGAAAATTTCAATTAAAAAACGCAAAAAAGAATAAATTAATTTCGCTCTCTCAGTTGCTACAGTTTCTAATTATGAGCAGCTGCGCAGCGTTAAATGTCAAGCCGAAAGTCGCCCGTATTATTTGTTTTGTTTTGTTTTGTTGCTTTTTTTAATAAATTTGGCAGTATTATATTTTCAATTAAACTTGACCATGTCAAAAAATAAGTTGCGAAGCTTTCCAATTTTATTTGTATTTTTTTTTTGTGTTTGCGCTGCGTTTATTTCTTGCGCTTTATTCTTTTCGTCCTTGCCACATGTTGCTGACACTTGCAGCACTCGTTGCCACCTCCCCGCAATTTATTCTCCACTTGAACTTTGATTTATGATGGCATACGGTAAACTTGTTGCCACTCCCCCAACACCACTACTGCAGCATTGTCACCTGTGCGCCTTAATTAAATTTCCCCTCGAGGTTGTCAATGAACATTGCAACATTGATTTCGTCCTGTGGTTGGTAAATAAACGTACCAATTACTCGGGCAACTATTTGCCAAATATTTAATTTTAGTTGCATCTATTTGCGCAAAATGATATCCAAACAATACAATGTTGTACATTTGTATGTGAAGGGGGCGGGGCAAAGGACGATGCGTGTAAACAGAGCGGCAATGTCAACATTGTCACGCAATGCCAGTTTTGGATGCTATGGACTAAGTGAGGGGTTGCCAACCAAAGCTTATTTGATGCCTGCCAAAGAGTATTTCTGGTTTGGTGGTTCAAAAAGTTGATGGCAGTAAAAAGCAACTGAAAATAACAGCAGTTGAAAGATTTTTTAATAAATATAGCCAAAAATCCATTTATCATATATCGGATATTTGTTAATAAACAACGAATATTCATGAGATTATAAATAAGAAAGCTAAAAAATATATAAGATGATTTTAATAAAAGTTAGCCGAAAATCAAATTATCAAAAAACGGAAATTAACAATTAAATTTGTATTTAAAATTTACTATAACTTATACATAACATATTGTAAGTAAACTTTCTTAGACGGCTAGGTAAATACTTTTTTCCCTGATTAAATTAACAATTTCAACAATATATTTATTTTATTTTATATTACATTAATTAAAACTTAAAAAATAAACTCTACTTGCCATAAAACAAACATAAGATTAACTTAACAAGGTATGTTATAGAATTTCAAAAACACTTTCTCTTCTGGCCACCCTCGCTGCCCACACACAGCGAGCTACGTCATAGTCTCTCCTTCTCCACCACCCAGATTGCTCAGCAATTGTAATCAGCGACTGGCAACGCCTAAACATGTGATGTGTACCGTTAGTCTGCCTCTCTGCCGCCTGGCAATGCTGTCACATTACGCGCCTGTTACCATATCTTTACAACTGTATCTACAGATCGTCGTCCTCCACGCACTTGTATGACAAAGCACAAAACTTAAAAACCTTATGCATGTGATTTGAGGTCGTCTCATGGGGGGCGTGGTGGTGGTGGCACAAAGAACCAAGTGCGAGCCTTTTTATACTTTGCTACGGAAGGCATCATGGTATATTGGTTTTGTGCAATGTCCGTCGTGCTGTCTCTCCGGCTGTCCGTTTTGGAGCATATACTGGGCTGTGCCCGCGTCAGACAAAGTGTACTACGTCCACTAGGGGGCTAGGAAATCGTTAATATCGATAATCGCATATCGATAAAACCACATATATCCCAAAATTTTAAGGCTAAAGTCATCAAATTGTCCTTCAAAGATCGGCATATGCAAAGATTATAAATGGCGACATCTTTCTCAGTTTTTGAGTTGATAGATATATTACTTTATGCACCGATAACCGATAACTTTGAAGGAAAGGCAAACTTGAACAGTACTTCTTGGGCACACCCACCCTGTTCTTTGCTACTTGTGCTCCGCTGGAGTTCTCTTATGGTATCAAAGTATATCGCAGTCGGTTATGCCCGACTGCAACTTTCTCTCCTGTTTTTTTTTTTGCCTGCTCGGGGATTGAGTGAGCTGCTTGACTGGATGCTTGGGTCTGGTGGTGGGATTGGCCTGGTTGTCTCTGTCTTTGCTGCTAGTACTTCCGTTACGGCTCTTAGCTGTTGCCAACCCACTTTAGTCACCCTTCGCTTCGGGCTTTTGTTTGGGGTTTCGCGCTCAAATGCCGGAAACACTTTTTGACTTTTTCAATTTGACTTTTGTGCATTTGGTTGCCTTGCTAGTTGGGTGACTGCAGTGGTTTGCCACTTTGCCACTCTCCCACTCTCCCCCCTCATGCGTAATAATGAAATAAACGTTTCGCTAAATGCCTACGTATTTGGCACGGAGTAACAGGGGCGCTCGACAAGGAATCGCATCGTTTAATTTGATGAGGTTTTCAATAAATTTTGGGTTTGGGCAAGCAAAGAAATTTATATAAAATAGAGGCTTTTAAGCTTCCAATATTTAACATTCTTTTGATAAGTGGTATTGAAATCACATATTATCGCAATCTGAAAAGTGTTTCTTATTATTCGGCTTATTATAATTACTTCCTATAGTACATGAAAACAAGATCAATTATAAATTACTAGTCTTAGAACTTTTAGGCAGAAACATTTCATCGTAGGGAATTCGATCGAATATGTCCTTAACCTGGTTTAGAAAGACTTTGGCAAATGTATCCAATATCATCGGTTCCCATTCATTCCAGATCTCCACCCATCGTTCGTTGAACAAACGATTCACCGAGATTGTTAGATCGGTGTTTTCAGGAAAAAGTGAGTCCATCCATAATATCCACCTAGAGAAAAATAATTAGTTCATTTTTTTGGCATGCCTAATATATTTATATACGCACCTTTTTAAACTGACAATAGGACTCAGCCCTTGGATTTTGAGGTATCGTTTATTTTTTCGAAACTCCAGTGACACTTTCAGTTTCAATGTAAAAGCCATGTTTTGAAACTCAGACGTTGATTCACCGGTCAAATTCACTTTTATAATCCAGAGTCGTCCATCTCCCGTATAGAGTCCCTTGTGCACCAAACTGGGTATGCGTCCAGATATTATAATAGCTGTTGATGTTGGATCTTCTGTGAAACCCTCAACGCTTGTAATCGTTGTATTTTCGAAACCATAATTAACTTGCTTAGTCAATTTAATGTCTGCATAAAAGAATTCTTTTTTAGTATTTTTTGCCAGTATCAAATCCGGAACATCGACCAAATCAATTGGTTTCAAGCCAACTTCAGGTATTCCTTTTGGATAATTTTTGATAATGTTGTTTATTGAATCAACCATGCATTTATCATCTCCAAACGCACATCTCTTAATTTCCTTTGCTGAAATCGTATTATGGAATTCAATTGGTAAGCTAATTTTGAATGTGCTACTTACGGAAAGCGTTGCAAGAATTGAACAAAATCAGTATATATATACTGATATATACAGCCGAGTCGTGGCACAACATTTTCCGCCTATAAACAAGGTAGTTATTCAATTAGCAAACGCTGCTCGACACGTGTATCCAGTTTAGTAGTCCAGCTTACAATAAGCTAACTGCCTTCACTAGACGACTTCGATCGCAGTTGGCTTTACTAAAACCAGTTGAACAGCTTGAGTACTCGCACATCGGGCGACAGAGAGACAATTGCATAATAGTTGCTTCTATTATTATTACTCATTTGAGAATATTATTAAGCTGTTAAACAGCAGAGTGCATTTTTAATTTTCTTTGCAAAAAGAATATAAGGTCGGCCAGTTAAACATATCTGTGTTCATAATGTTAAGAAATGGATAAAAATATTCTAGCTCAGTTACAGAGTCTAGTAAATCCTAACTACTAAGTGCAATTTGTTAAAAAAATGTCACGGAAATTTATTTAAATTATACTCGCTTGCCATGCATTCCACATTTTAATCTATCTTTGACTGAATTGAATAATAACTAAATCGCTTTTATCTTTACGCTTTATTAAATAATTAATTAATAACAAACAAATCAGTATGGCACTGATTCCTACTTACCCAACTACTTTATGAAGTGGCTTCAGCTGCATCTGTTTTCAAGAATCCCATATTCTTACTACCAATTACATCTATTGGTTTCAGGCATATCTCACATCTAAACTACACATTTAAATTTCAAAGCAACATTTCTAAATTTAACTTGCTGTAATTGTAATTGTTTGAAAGCTTATTTTGAATAAACTTAAACAAGGAAAGCACTGCAGGCAGTTACGGAGTGAAATAAATAAACAATTCAGACAATTCAGAATGCATTATTCTCATTCTACTTTTATGTTTTTATGTTTAGTAGTCAGCTAACAACGAGTCAACGTGATTCAGTAAACATTATCGATCGACGATCGTATTAAACTGACGTAAACTTAGTTGAACAGCTCTCATATTTATCATATTGCATTTATTAGCTTATTTCATTGAGCAGAATTCCAGTGGAGTGAGAAGTAATTACATCAGAGAGCAGTAAAGCTGCAACTAACTAAAACTACGACTAGGAGATACCCCTTACTAAACTTTGTATTTCTATGAAAATATTTCTAATTATTTATATTTAGTTATTGGACAAATACAGCCAAATATACTTCCACAAATTCTTTATTAATAAATTTTGATTGCCCAGTTGATATTATTACAGTATTCAAAGTGATTTGCCCATAAAAACATTTATATAGTTTTTTCCTTGTAGATTTCCATATTATTAATCTTCTGTGCAAAGTCGATACCAGTTAACATTAAACTCAAAACATTTTATGATTATGTACATTTAAATCGATATAACTAAAGAAACTAAATGTTGTAGATTCAATAGTTAGATTTATAGAATTCGTTTCTTGCATATATTAACGCATTTTAGCATCTAGTAGATAAAATCTCAACATTTCAAGAACTATATCTTTACAAATTAGTTGTGAAAATCGATTAATAAAGTTTTGTCTTCTTTAAGCTCAACTTATCTATAGTTGAGCCCACATATCATTAAAGTCGGACCAAACACCAAATTGTATTTATCATTATATACATTGAAATCGATACTTGAGTTTGCGTCTTCAAAGTTTTAGAAATGTTAGCGCAATATTCATATGACCTTATCGCTTTGAGTGCTGGCAACACCTGAGCATAAAAAGTTACCGTTTCCGTTTCCGTTTACGCTCGCTTGGGTTGATCGACTGTTTCACATTAATCAGCGCATAAATTTAACGCATTATTATTTATGTGCCTGCTCTCGTTGTTGTTGTTATTCTTGCGCATTTTATTTTGAAAATAGAAATTGTTTTACAAATGTCACGCCCCGCGGGGGCAGGGAGGAGTGAGAGGAGGAGTGGTTGGCGTGGTGGCAACAAAATAAATGGCGCTAAAATGATTCAATTACTGTGGAGCAAAAAAAAAAAATGGAAAAAAAGTATGGAAACAGGTGGCAAAGCTGGCGACAAATTCTGGAAATATGGGCGTGGCATGGGAACATTCTTTAGACGTGTTTATTGGCGGCGGCTGCAGCTGCGTTGGTAAAATGTAATAAGCGAAAATAAGATTTTAATTGCCACTTTATGGGTGGCGTTGAATGCCATTTTAATGCGCACCCAAAAAGGTGGCAAGGAACTGTGGCCACCTGTGAATCCTCTAGCTGAGACCAAGTCTAGCACATTGAACAACACTAATTGGTGTATGCTCGATTTCCGTTTCCGTTTCCGCTTGCATTCTATTTATGCATATCGATGAGATTAGTCTTCTATATAAGTCGGACTGAAGTTCTAGCCTTACATTTTAGCTATTGCGCATTTGCTGGACACCCATTCCATGTTCTGTGCTTTCCCCCGAGTGCGAGGCTAATGCGCAATTTCCACTTCCTCATCCACTCTTCACGGTCCACTGCACACGGCCGAGGATGAGAGTTTTTAAGCGGATTCGCCATGGTCTGTGAGCCCAGCTAGGGTTATCCCCGGAATTGCACTCTGTTTAATGTTGGTTTTTATTGTGGACGCAAGTAAATCAAAGTTGTCATTTATTTATGATTTCAGTTAAGCGATTTACCATTAGTTAAATTGAAAGTCCAATTAAATAGGTATGAGCAATTCTTGTAACTTTTCTTACAAATAATCTATAAGAATATTTTTTGGAGAGCAAAAATAAATATTGCAATAAATTTCTAGTTTGTTTTCAATACAATTTTCATAAAATTACAGCTCACTGTGGAAAGTTTGGTTTTCGATTTATTGGGTAAGTAATTTGAATAATTTGTAATGTGATTTCAATAAATTTGATTTTTACGTAAATTAGGCTAACGTGCCGCGAAAGCTTAATGAACTGAAAATTGATTTTCCTTGGGATATTTTCATTACATTTTGTGTGATGAATCTTTGCTGTAGGGACAGAAAGTGGAGGCCATGTTGCTGTTGTTCGTCTGGTTGCCGAGATTTGTAGTGGCCCATGGTGTGAATGTTGTCTGGACTCGGCTTGGTTCAGCTGGTTGGCAACGCGACTCTGTGGCTCATATTGCAGAGCAAAATGCGGTTGCTATGCACAATCTTGTTGGGCAATAATCAAATATAGCACGCAAAGCTCATCGGAATTTGTCGAAGAATGGTAAGGGATATTTTAGGGATGCCTTTTATATTTTAAACATAAAATAAAAACCACTGGTAAACTGAATTTGACATGCCTACATAATACTCACCGCATCAAGCAAGATCTGACATGTCTTGACTTTTTCTTTGACATATGCCCAATGAAATCGTTGCCTATTTTAACGACATTATTTGGCAAATAGCTCAATACCTGAAACCTAAACTAAAATCAATCGTAAAATAGTAATAAATATTTATTGTTGTCGTTTCTGTTGCTGTTGCTGTTGCTTTTGCTGTAACACATGTGAAGATTATAAAAATGAATTTTTATTGTTGACCAAGACGGAAAAATGCCGGCAAGCTACTCAAAACCCCAAGCGACCCTTATGCACTCAAATTTTAAAATCAAGAATTGACGATTATGCAAAAATCCACAACACACACACACAAAGCACCTTTATGACTGCGTCGGATTTGTATGTGTATGAGTGTGTGTGTGTGTGTGTGTGTATACATATGATTTCTTACCACCTCCTGAGTATGACATTTGTTTTATGCCAACTTCAGGCTGTGGCCGCATAAAGGCCTCCATCTTGGGGGCCAACACATGAGAACGGCCTGCGATAAAAGTTAAATATGCAAAGATGAAAATCTATAATTTTTTATGAGATTTTCTGCGACACCGGACGATGGGAGGGGGAGGTATGCGCGGCACAACAGAGCCATGTTGCCACATTATGTCGCATTTTTATGTTGCGATCTCTCGCGTGTATTTTGAACTAATTTGCCGCCTCCCCTTCGCAATTTGTTGCGGTTTTTCGGCATTGACGAAATTTGCGCAATTTTTACGATTCGAGATTTGCACGAATTATGTAGATATATATATATATTTTTTATAGTTTTACAATATGTCGACCCAGTTCGACCATCAAAGTTGCATTTGCTGTTGTATTGTATTGAATTATGCATGTTTCCGCTGATTGTTGCCTTTTTTGCTTAGGGTGATGTGCAGTATGTTTTAAAAGAGAACTTGGGAAAAGGTAATAGAATGAAATCAGCTTGGAAATCGGATTAAGAAGGCAGTTTTAATATGCACCTTGATGGCTGTCTCATTTTTTATTGGTATCAACGTGCATTAGATTGTAGATCTCTAGTTGGGGTTAAGAAATTGAAAACATTATTTTTCATTCATAAATCAAAAGTTACTAAATAAAAAATGAGTTTTGTCTGTCTCTGTGTATTTGAAAATATAATTCTACAAGATGCCTTTCTGCATGTTCGGCACATGTCAATAAATTTGTAATACCCAGCTTATGGTCAACATTTTAAGGTCTGTATCTAAGACCTGATCAACAAATTTCAACACGTGTTTGGGTTGACACCCTTCACAAAATCAAAACAAAACAAAAGGAAAAAAAAGGCCAATCCCTAACCCTCAATAGGTGGAACAACCCGCGTAGTGTTGTGCCCACTTTTTTAATGGCAGTTGTTGCCTCAAAACAAATCCCACGATTTTGTAAACTCTGTAAAATGTTATCTCTAATGCTTGGAATTTAAATTTTTGGCGCATAATTTACATGAACATTAAACGGGCAGCAAACCACGACATCCACATGAATGATGAGGCGTCGGCACGCGGCCAACCGCAGATACCCTGCCGGCTGGTCCGCCCCCTTTTCCTGTTCCGGCTTGCCGCCTCTGTCGAGCCGTGGGATGTGCCAACAGGCAACTATTAAACGCTTAATGGCAATTTCATTGTACGGCCGGATATCAGCTATACCCGATAGCCGAAGCGATTCATGTTGCCACATGTTTTGTTGTGATTACATGTGAGTTGACACGCCGATTTTCTGCTACCGCTTTGCCAGGCCGACTGTGCCACGTGACCTGGTCACGTGTCCTCAATTCGGCCACAAAACAAAATGCTACAAGTTATTCCGTCTACGATGCCCCAAAGAAAGTAGACCATATCGATTGGATTAAGCAGTTTGGGCTGCGATTCCAGGCAGGCTTAGAAATGTGAAATTATTATATATATTATAATTGCAGTTAAGGAGAATATTTTGTACAATTTGAATACCTCCAGATTTATAATACCCTCATTTTGTATTCTTAATTTTTATTAATTTTAATTTCTTAATTTGTTTTCAATTTTATATATTTTTTTCGAAACTTTAACTTAAAAGATTTATTTTTTAAGACGCTTTTATTAAATAAATACATTCTAAGTTTCAATTCAATAAGCTAATTTTTTATTAAGAAGCGGCTTAAGTATATTTTTTAGCAACTTCTGTTACATTTTTAAAAGCGACTCATTTTAAGCTGGTCCTAAACTCGATTGTTCAATTTATAATTATAATTTTTATTATATATATTTTTATTTAATTTTATGTTATTCTATAGATTCATTTAATATTTTATCTGTTAGGGTACACAAGAGTCGCATATGTCCACGTTATTCATTGCCTAGTGTTTTGTGCCTTTTAATGTAATCAAATTATGAAAATAATATGAGAGCGTCAGTAGTAAGTCAAGTTGCCAAAATGTTGAGTGATTGTTTGTCGCAGGGCACCTCCCTTTTGCCCGCCTGCTGTGATTCACTTAAGCAACCCCTTTGGGGGCGACCAAATAAATTATATTTAAAATGCTGATACCCCTTGGTACCCGCACCCGCAGCCCCGCAGTCTTTACCCAAGTCAGTCCCTGGGCATCAGGGCTCGTCCCAGTGGGTGTTTCTATTTCAACACTTGAGACCCACTCAGTGTGCTCCAATTGGATTTACGTTTGTGCTTAGAGGCCTTGTGGAAGGCGCAAGGGGGAGGGGCAGTGGGATATTATGGGTTTGCTGGGTTCGCTGGGCTTTTTGGAGACTCGTCAGTCGACCGCCCACGAGGCTTTGCTTATTACTTTTCAAAAGCATTAAAATCTTGCACAGTCTTTGCTTATGGCTTCTTCTTTTAACTGGTAACATCTCCCGCAACCCTCAACCCATCATGTTTCTTTTGTTGTTGTCAAAATGACACATCACGAACTTTTTTAATTTGTTTATGATAATTTACGTGTTATGTAATGCACTGAGACATGTCTGGCAGTCATTTATAATGGAGAAAGCGAGGAATAGGCCTGAGAAATGACTACAAATTATGCAAAAGAAAATAATAATAAGATTAATTTATTTATGTGGATAACATCATAATTATCTATAGTATTTATACTACAAAATTAATTTTAATTAACTGATATATATTTATAGTCTCAATGAAGTATAGAGAGCGATCTCTAAGACTTTAAGGGCGAATCCTTGCTTGAGTACAATCAATCTCAGTCTCGTTGTTCTGAGAAGTTGTGCGCAATATGCGCACATTAATTAATTTGTATTAACACACACACACACAACAAGAAGTCAAGCAGTTGTAGCACAATAATTAATCAAATCAAATGCATGAGTTTCAGTAATCATATGCGTTCTGTTTGTAGCAACAACTGCAAAATCAAATCAGCGCCCAAAATCCGCTCAACTTGCATGTCAATTACAGCTGGCGAATAACACCCAACCACCCACCCATCCCCAGCCCCCGTCCCCAGCAGTCAGACCCCCTCTCAGCTAATATACAAAGTCAATCGGCACAACTCATGAACTCATGTCGCAGCGAGGGTCGCAATAATAATAGATTGGCAGTTTGGGTCTCGATTATTCATGCCGCACGCACAAAATCTATGCAAATCGAATGCGAATTGCTGGCGTCATAATCACAGCGAACTGAAATTGGCTAGCGGCATAGCGGGACAACTAGATATCAATATAATTTTCATTTTGGCCAATTTCATGCTAAATATGCCGCCGTTTGCATTTAATAGTTGATAAGCCCACAAAAAAGGAGCGCGCAAGATGCAAATTCAATTTTGCCATCTAAGCCGTAGCTGCAACAAATTTGAATACCCTCACTGAAGGGTTACTATACTTTTACCATTTATAAGGTGAGTCAATAAATAAATATACTTAATTATAATTGATATACATAATCAGTAGATTAAAGGTGTTCATCTTTTTTATAAGCTCAGTTTTAAAGTTAGTTTTAGCTACTTTATTGAGTGCATAAAAATCAGTAGAGGAAAAGTCGATCTATAATTATTTTTCTTGCTCCAAAAAATGCTGTGATTTTTTGTTGTTGATCTTAAGATATCAAATATTATAACATATTTTATTACTAGAATCTTTTCAAATGCTTAAAAGTATTTTAAAATCAAAGCAAGCATAAAAATAATAAATCGAAAACAGATATTGCTGGTTTAATATCTGTACTCAACTGCAAGGGTATTTAAATCTTCGCACAGCGTGAAAAACTGCTCAATCTGGCATTTATTTTTATTGCATTTTGAATGGGTTGCTTTGGCCCTTGGCTGGGCGTCAGGCTTTTTTAATTTGTCTAAAAAATGCATTGGCAGATCTGTGCCGAGATTTATGCACACGCAGCTGTGTGTTGTAATTTTTAGCATAGATTCTATTCAATTCTTTTTTCTTCTCTTTTCTGTTCGTTTTGTAACATTTTTTTCAATATTTTTTTTAATTTTAGACTCTTTTGCTGCTGTCCGCGATTTATTGTGTGCAATTTTTTTCTATCTTTACGCGCTGGACGCGCACATTGAAAACGAATCACGTGAAATCTAAATAGCATCATAAATCAGAAAACGACGGCAGGTTGCTTCGCTGTGGATTCGCTTGGATTCGCTAGATTCGCTGGATTCGCTTGTACTCAGAGTGGGACTGGGACTGGGACTGGGATGCATTGCAGTTGGTTTTAGTCTCTCCGTTTCGTCCAGACAATGATAAATGTTGGGCACCCGTCCCCCCTCTCAAACAAAAAAAAAAAGAATGGCGAATGCGTCGCTCGACTCTCGCATGTGTATGAAAATGGCAAATCGCTAGACGGCCTTTGATTGCGCGAAAGCTGCCCCCTACTCTTCATCCCCACAGAGATGTGGGTGGACAACAAAAAAAAAAGGTAGAGCACCGGTCATTTGCTCAGCCTGTTCCCCAGGCATGTAAATGCAAATGCCGCTCGATGGTGGCCCATAAATATGGGCGAGGGTGTGGCTTTTTTTGGGTGTGCGGCTAGTTTCGTCCTTGGAGACCAACCATACAAAATGGCAATACCTTATACGCCTTTTGTTTATTTATTGGCGCCGTGTAGCTTGCCAATTCTTATAACATGTGTGATAGTCCTTCTTCTCTGATTTTCTTATATTTTTTCCTTTTTTTTTCTGTATGATTTATGCCTGATGAAGCGATTGCCAAAAAGCTCACTGAAGCAAGTGGTTTTCTAGGCATTTTTATGGGTTTTTTTTTTTAAATAAATGTATATATTCAGAAGTAGATCAAATAAATGCAGTATATAGTATATGGAACGATATCATAATTTTCATTTGCCTAAAAAATATATTTAATCCAACTCTTGAAGTTGGATTTCATTTTTATATGCCAGTTCCTCCAACGCAAGCAAAAGGTTCTCAATATGAAAAGTGCTTTGTGCTTGAAATTGGATTTGCTTTCTCCAAAACAAGCCAAATGTTCTTAATATTAAAAGTGTTTTCATAATAAAAACCCAATAATTACAATACTTCATTGCGTATGCTTCAAGATTTGCACTAAATCACATCTGTAATTTCTTTGCTAATGATTTCTATAGTCAACCATTTGACTTGGGCTTCCTTGATTACCATATTAAGTTATATGCAAAATGATTTACACCACAAGCAACTGCCACAAGCTCCTGTGGGACGGGCATAAAATGAAATTGTTTTATTAATATTACGAGTATTACTTGCAATTACTTAGTCACACCCGAACCCGTACAGCTCATTGGCCCATTGGCCCATTTGGCCGGCACATAAGCAGATTAATTATGCGACTTTTGCTATTTGCCGCGCACACAGATTTCCAGTAAGGGGTCCCATGTGGTCTCCTTCCTCATGATGATGATGATGATGATGGTGAGGATGATGATATGGTAGAGAGTTTCGGCTTCTCTAATTATACGATAAGACCAAATTGACCCCAACTCGATGTGGCACCCCATTTGCCCCGTCGTATGGCTAAGTATATTTATACTATAGAGTCTGGTATGTCCGTGTCCATGTCCTTGCCAATGTCCGTGTAATGCTATTAATACATAAATCTGAATATTAATTTCGACCCGATGTCGAAAATGGATTATGAACTCTCATATGGTTAAATGTTGAGCCATTTATATGGCTGCCAGTTTAGCAGCATTTTCCGTTTATTGTTTGTAATTAGAATTAGAAATTTTGTGTGTGTATTGCGTTTTCCGTTAACTGTCGTTCACACAACATGTGTGTGCCTGTGTGTGTGCCAAACAATTATTTATAAAAGTGAAATGCTTCCCATTTGGTAAGCACAAAATTAAACATAGTTTTCGTTATGTTTCCATCGCAAAATATTGGTTAATATTGCGTCTGACTTGGGCGACTATTTTTGTGCCTTGTGTGTCGCACATTAAAATGCTTTATGTGTCAGCCAAATTAATTGTATATATTTTTGGCAAATACGAGTCAAATAGACCCACTGACGTAGTTTCTTAGGTGGATTAATAAATATTTGAGAGCGTTGGCTATAAAACCCAAAAAAGGTTTATACAACACTTTTCTTTGCGAAATAACATCAGTAAATTGTAATTTAGATATTAAAAATATTGACCGATTGTTCCTATGTACACAACATAATATGGTAGTCTGATGTTGATAGTTAAAAATTCGGGATTCGGCTAGTACTGCTGATTAAGAATATTTATACTGGTGTCGGAGACGTCATTGAAAATATATATAGTTCAAGAATCAAAAGACTCAAATCGACAATTAAGTTGAGAATTAATTTGCATACCAGAAAGGCATTTGTCGACTATTTTTTACACATTATACCAAACTGCGGTCACTTTATAACCGGATTCGGCTGTTTACCTCGATTCTTTGGAAACCACAAGGAAGCCAACAACCCAAAGCCAATAGTTCTTCAAATCTGTGGAAGTGGCACCAACTAATTGCAATTAGAAACTGATTTACCCAATTTGTTTATTTTGCGGTGTCGTTTACCCAAAGATGCGAGCCAACTTCTCAATTTATAGTTGCGGGTAGATTTTTGGCAAATTTTTGCAAACAAAACTTTAGACATTTGCGGTTGAATGCTCTGCAGTATGCGACAAATTTTTCTCAGAGATTTGGCAAAACGAAAATAATTGAAAATTTATGGCAATAAAGTAGTTAAACTATTTTACCGTACACCAATTCGCTAATTGGAATATGACTTAAGAATTAAGAAAGAGATCATATAAGAACTTAACTAACAGATTGGAGATTGTCTATTAGGTTAATTTGCATCCATAAAAAAATGCCTTCTAGAAATATGGTAAAATCAAATACTAAATTCGATGAAAACCGCTATATGTATATTATATATTATTAATATAATATTTTATAAATTGTATTAAATTAAAAAGCACATTTTCGAATACCTTAAATGATAACCCAACTAGCAGATTGATTTATTTATATACAAGCTCATTTAAATCCAAAATATAAAGTTGAAGAAAGTCATTATTTGATTAAGATTAAATAAAGCATTTAGGTATTTATCACAATACAACACAACACAACGCTGATGGTTTTTTGTTATAAATAGATTCGTTGATTTATGCATTGTCGCTTTTCACTCAACTTATGCTCAAGTGTATTTCATTTGGCCAACTACTAAATAACGTAAAGCTTCGCAAATGTCTAAGTAGAGCCATATATCAAATAGGGTAGCGCCCAAAACTGACGTATTCATGCATTACCACAAGTCGCTGACAAAGCTTTTAGCGTCACTTGAAACTGTTCTGGGAATGCCCCTGCTCCCTAAACCAGAAGGACCTCCCATTGCTGCCCAAGTGATAATTGAATTAGAATATGGCGTCTCACACACACACACACACACAAGCACTTGGCTATAACTTTACTGAAACAGAAAATACAACACATGTGCGACATCATTTGGACTGGTTTGGCTTTGGAGTTTGGTTTTCTTTTCTTTTTTTTTTTTGGGTGCGGATTTGTTGCTCGGGGTGGTAGCCAAAGAAATATTATGCTTTTAACAATTTTAGCATTTTCTCCATTTACATACATCTTAATTATTTCTCAAGATGGTTTTTGTGTGGATTACAAAAGCAGATGACATGTGTGTGTGTGCGAGTGTGTGTGTGGTGTGTGAGTGTGTGTTTGCCAGAGGGTTGTAAAATTTAACTGGTAGCATCCTTGGCGTCGTCGTCATTTTTACATTTGCATTTCCAGCTAATTTGCTTAAATGTTTTTAGGTGCCCGCATTTGGGTTCTTCGCTTAGCCCTATCTGTCTCTTACGCCCACTCTCCGTCCCCCTCTCTCCCTCTCTCTCTGTGTATTTCCGTCTCTGTTTGTGAGTCTGCTGCAATAATAATAACGTGCGACTTTGTCGTTGAACATATTTTTACGATTTCGTAGATTACGACATGAGAGGACTTCGCTAATTACTTACCGCCCACCTCTTCCCCACCCAGAGACACACACATGTGCGTTTTGGTTTGGCGTGGGAGTTGTTGGTTTAATTAGCGTTGTGCCCCATTAGTGCCCCATCT
Organism: Drosophila planitibia; assembly: GCA_035043785.1. Lineage (NCBI taxonomy): Eukaryota > Metazoa > Arthropoda > Insecta > Diptera > Drosophilidae > Drosophila > Drosophila planitibia. The sequence goes on along the minus strand of JAWNMS010000043.1, from coordinate 2,109,836 downwards.
TAATTTTCATGTGTAGCTCCTCAAACTGACTTATATTAATGGCCATTTAAATGTTCATTTGAGTGTCTAGCAGAATTTGCATTTTGACGCCAATATAAAATGTGATTTACTCAATGCAAATGTATTTGAAGTGTTCCGGCGTTAATGATAGCAGTTTTTTTTTATGGTATACTATGCCGTTAAAGGTCCTCACTTTCACACAAATACAAAAAGTCGCCGAGTCGAAAATGATAAAAATGAAAAGCAACCCCTAATTATGTGCTTACCCTAAATATGATCGGTTAATGATAGGGTAGAGAATGAGCAACAAAGCACTGCAGGGAGGGAAAGAGAGAGAGATAGAGAGAGAGATAAAGTTAGGGGAAGGGGGAAGCGAGCTAACGATCAACCCCTGGTTGACTTTTGTATATGTCCAAAAGTCAATTGGGAAAAATTAATTTAGCAAAATCCTTTTGTATTTCCCATTCAGCCGAGTGTTTTGCCACGTTTTTGATGAGGGACTGACAGTGGCAGTGAAAAGTAATTTGTGCACTAATAAGGCGGCCCTATACAATAGATCACATACACTGCAAGAAACTAGCAGAGAATGTTCAATAGAAAAATAAGATATGTTGGAAAATATTACAACAACTTTTATGAATCATAGTCAAATATTAGGAAATACTTGCTGCAGTGTAGACTAATGTAAATTTATATTATTTGTAGTAAAATAAAATCAATATGAAATAGTTTTCTGTATAGATAAATATATTTAGTATTATGAAAGACTCCTAAATATCTTTACTTTAAAAAAAATTCTCTATTATTGCTTATGTTGTTTTTTGTATTTTCCATACATATTCCATATGCGTTTTCCAAACTTCCCCAAACATTTTTTCACAGTGCATATGCACAAACTTTGCGCTACTTTCCCCAATGGAAAACTGCAATTGTTTATGTCCTCACACTCATATCCATAATCGCATTTACACTAATTGGGTGACGGTGATCAATCAAAGAATGAAATCGAGAAAAATGGAAGCAACCAGGAGAGAGACAAACTCTCCAAGAGACTGGCGCATTGTCAAAGCAACAGTCGCCTGTAAACCTGAAATTGAACTCAATGAACCGATTTCCGGTTTGTGAATGTGTTCGTGTTTTTTTTTGGGTACCTGAACCAGATTGTGCATTTGGATGGCAATGAATCCCTCCTCTATACAAAAACGGAAGCAAAGCAGGCGAGGCAGCTGAGTCGACTTTTGGCACGACCTGAGTTCCCCTGATGTGTGTTCCTGGTTCCTAGTTGTCTGTCTGGCTGTGTGTGGTTGTCACCGCTGCCATTATCCTTGCTAATTTCGCAGCTCAATGAGTCTTTGGAATTGCGTTCGCTTCTATCATTTTTGGGCGATCTTTAATTGCGCAGCTTGGCAGCGTATTACAAGCAAAACGATCGACTCGATCACAGCCAGGGACCGAATCGAGCCTAAAGTGTGATAAATGTGTTTTTGAAAACAGGCTCTGTTGACTTCAGTTCATATATCCCTTTTGGTATAATTAGTTATCGTCTTGTTTGTTGTTTATTAATTGATTGCTTTGTGTTCCTTATGATATGTTGATTTTTATCAGCGGTATACTTAAGCTGCAGCATGTTTCCCTGCAGCTGCATATTCCCAGCAATATCTACAGTTGCGTCACTTAAGTGCCAAATGTGCCGGCATCGAATGTATCCTTATAATATACGCAGTCAGTCAGTCAGTCACGCAGAAAACGCCATGCAGGCTAAATCAAATGGTGTGGAAAAAATGTATCGCAAAATTGTACGCATTTCCACAAAAAATCATAACATCTGCAATTAATCCGCCTGTCATTTCACTGATTCACCGAACTGAACCCAAAATGTCATTTGAGGGCTAAACTGTCGCGTGAACACAAAATTGATTTTTATAGATATTTATAGATTACAAATTTTCCACATAAGCACCCAAAAAAAAAAAAAAGCCAAAAAACAAGAAAGTATCTGTAAAGAACGAAGCATTTGTAGCATAAATTTATTCGATTATTTCGATTTGCTCTTATTTTCTTCTTTTGGTTGCAACCCTCATATGTGATAGATTATGAACTTGAAATGGTGAAACAGTGGCAAGCAGCACAGCACACACACACACACACACGCACACACACAACAACAACAATATCCATATCCATCTCCATATGAGGCAAAGACAGAGACGGAATGTGTGGCAGGATTTTATGAGTTCGCTTTTGGCAAGGAGACAACCCACCCGGAATTGAGTTACTTGCTGCTAAATGAGGGACAGTTTTCAGCCCAGCCCATTAAATTAAAAGGCCATAAATTAGTTGGCTTTAATGTCAGTTGAAGATTTTCGCAGGCAGTGTGAATTGCATCAACTACTATTGATTGTCTGTCTGCTCCATTGTTGGGTAGTTTTATTGAGTTCGGTAACTATTTTATGCGTTTTTCATTGAATTGCTGGAGCTACCTTAAAGTCGGACACAATGCCATGTTGCGTGGATTATTACGGATTCACATGTCGCAGCTTTAATTAAGTAAGAAATTATGTTTACCAGCAAGTAACAGTGATTTTTATAGTGTCCTTGTTTTTTTTAATTCGTTCTTAAGGTTGAAGGAAGTTGTATTTAGTGTAAGCTGAGTTTAATATACCTGAATAGAGTAATTTTAAATATATTTCTGCGTACTTTCCAATCGTCCCTATATTACTTGACCTCATTTTATTGAATTCAGATTGGAAATTGTCATAAAGCTTACACTTAAATTACTTCAGGCAGATGATCCGCAAAACTGTAATTAGCCAACTAAATTATTACCATTCGGAATTTCTGCGTTGACAGTCAACTCAATTAGTATTCGTATGCCTTTCGACTACCCTCCAAAACCGTATACCTTTAATAACAATGCTTTCCAAAGAAAAAATGGAAAGAATCCCAATTCGTTGCAGTCATATTTAAAAACTTAATGCCTATTAATAACAATAGATGTCGGGCTGCTTTCGATTTGAGGCATAAAAATGGACAATTAATAAACTGTGGCGCATCGCAGCTCATGGGGCGAGGTGACAAACGTTTAAACAATAGAAATTGATGAGATCCTGTAACGCATGCATTACATGGCTAATTAATTGTATGCCCCGCTTGGCCAAATTGTCAATCAAAGAGCAATAAATTCGCCAGCTGGAGGGCATGCCAATGAATGAGTAAAGCTGCTTCTAAATAGCAGTAAACTGGTGATGAGAAGAGACACAGAGACAGAGAGAGAGAGATAGATAACATTCAATGAAGAGTGCAGAGACTGCTACTAAAACTATTCACATCCTTTTGCATAATCCACATTGGGACCAGAGTCAAGTAGATAAGTTAAAGCCAAGTAACTAGCGCACATCAGGCAATTACAAAAACAACACAACTAAAATAGATACAACTACAGATGCTTACACACACAGACACACACACACACACACACACACACACAGATTTACACAGACACACAGATGCACAGATATACGCATACAATATTTGTATGTATAAAATGTTCAAATCATCAAACAATAAACTCAAAATGGACTCCATCGCTTGTCGCACGTTTCGTTGCTCATTTTCATGTCGAGCGCGTTAAAAAGCTAACTCCCCACTACTCACCTACTCACTTACTCACTCTCACTCATTCACTCGCTCACTAGCACTCTCTCTCTCTCTCATTCTTTCACTCTCTCTCGCTCTGGATCTGTCTCTCACTCTATCTCGGCGGCATCTGTGTGTGCGTTCCTCATGCGCAGTTTCCATGCAACGAACTGGAATTGAAACACAGGAAAGCGCTTAACATGGCCATTTTGATTCCAGCTCTGCGCATGACTCAGTTTGGTTTCTTTGGGGCGTGGCCAAAGAACTCACAGCTCACAGAGACTCGCACTCAAACACTCACTCAATTTCAGCGCTTCTTTTGTTGTGTGTGGTGAAGTTAATAAGCTGCTTTGAGCTCGCTGCCTTTTGGGCTTGATTACATTTTGACCTTCTCTACTTATTTTTTTTTATTTATTTATTTTTTTTGTCGGTGGAAGGGGGAATATTTTTAGGTTGTTTTCTTGCGACGTGTTTGTTGCATTTTTAATAGGCTACCGAACGCTCTGGGGTAGCTCATTAACAGTCCAAGTTGATTGCGATTGCTTGAGATTTTAATTAAAAAATGTAAAATAGAAATTCGGCTCTGAGCAGAAGTTTGCCACTTCACATAATACAAGTTCACGTAATTTATTTAAGTTATGGAAATACATATATTTGGAACCAATAAAATTATTTCTATTTGTTGTAAGCTTTTCAATTCCTCACTATTACTAGAAGATGATTCATATTGATGAGTGAGTCACAAATCATATGGATATTTATACATTTTACTGTGTAAATGAATAGTTACTGTAGCCTTTGGGTGCATTTATAATTATTTATTAAAATAATAATTATATTCATATTCCCTTTATTCCCTTTATTGACTGTCCATCAGATTATGAAATTTCTCAACTGGACACCTTTTTCTTGCTTCAAATTTATCATTTGTCAGCTCTATTAACTTTAATACAACCAGTGCTCATAAATAGCAGTGATGGTCATTAAAAAGACATACGTACATTGTTTAGCTATAAACATAAACAATAATTCAATTTAATGTAAATAGCAAAAAAGTGAGCAAAAAACACGGCATAATCAATGTTGTCTGTCTGCAAAAAGTGCCAAGAGAGAGAGAGAGAGAGAGAGAGAGACAGAGCGAGAGACAGAGAGATATAAACACACACACACACACATGTAAATGTATACATATATATATGTATGTGTATGTGGACATCCCCCAAAATAGACAGGATCAAGTTGCAGTGCTCGTATATCAACATTGGTATCCACCCGGCAAACCCCAACAACGAAAACAATTTGGTAAGTTTTCGAAAATTTGCTGCACAAGCGACTGCCACTGTTTGTGTGTGTGTGTGTGTGTCTATGCCTCGTATGTGAGTGAGTGGGAGCGAGTCTAATCCTTCGAGCGGGATAGCAATACATTTTGGGAAGTCCATGTACAAAGCTTAGAAATAGACAGACAATAAAAGCTTCATGAAGCGACATTGCCGCCATTTGCCATTGTGCCTGTGTGTGGGAGCGAGCAGGCGATAGACCATCCATGAAGTTTCTGTTGATTTTTATCATTTATCGATTTCGAATTTGTGTCGAGGGACAATTTAGTAGACCCCTTACCAAATGTGTCTCTCTTTCAGTGTGTGTGTGTGTATGTGTGTGTGTGTCTCGGTTTCAGCTCTCCCGGACATTCATGAGGTGTCAGTTGAATTGCGGGTCTGCGGCGCCTGCAGGCCAAACAATTTGATGGCCAACTTCACTGGCTGACTGGCTGAGTGGCTGGATGCGTTTTTGGTATTGGCATTGGATTGGTATATCTGTCCTAGCCTGTCATTGTCAGCCTAAGTGCCCCGGCAGTGAAGTACATTTCTGGCCTGGCCTGTGTGTAGGCGACTCTCAACGAGTAACTATTTGGCTATTTATGACCATCACATATCCTTGCACTCGTCTCATTTTTCACGATTTGCACAGCGGCCAAACTGTTGTAAAGCTGCTCGCTTTTTTCTATGCATCCATGGAAGCACTTTAAAAGTGGCTTAGAACTTGTAGTTTATTCAGAGTTGCTTAGAGTTATTGGTCAGTTGTTTATTTTTTTTTATTACATATTCGTTGGGAGAGAATATATTTAAGTATGTGTATGAAAACTACTTTGCTTCTTTGATTTTCTACAAGTATTTTGATATTTTGTAGATAAAAGATGTTTGAGAAATTTGCTTGTAATATTTTGACAAGCTTTAAGACAATCTCATCAATAGAATTTTTTAATTACTATAGTTTCTTACATAAAATTATGATTTAATCAAGACTTCTTCAATATAAATTTATAAATTGAAGTAGATCTGCTGTTGATGCTTATAGAAAATAACTATATATGCTATTTTCTATATGTTAACTATGTATAGAGAAGAACAAGATCACAATATTTCCCCATTACCTGATATATATGTTTTGGAAGGCATTAGCCAGAATTCTTAACTATCTGTGGCATTTCACAGATCACGTTGATCTTTCAAATGCTTTGCTCTACATTTTTATGCAATTCCTTTTGGCCTCATTCATCTCTGAAACTCAACAATAAAGCAATTAATCAATTTTATTGACAAACCATACACACAAACAATGCGAACGAGACCCGAACCCAGGTTGGATTCGCCAAAGCAAAAGACCCGCAGCAGCTTGCAATTTTTCAGCAAGCAGATTAGCAGGGTCCTAACTCAAATGATACACCAGGGACACGTATGAGCGAGCAGTTTATTGTGTGTTACCGAAAATCTATTAACCTCAGGCTCAATAAGCGGCTTATGAGGATTTACCTGAAACCGAGCCGATCGCCACAGTCAAAAATCCCGAATAGGGCACGTAGCCCAGACTATGCCATGTCATATAAGATATTTGGTACGCCTGCGCAGCTGGAACTAAATGGCAAATTCAATGGCAATTCACACTCGTCTGTCAATTGCTGGAAGTTGACTTTAGGCGCGTACTAAAACAAAACAATGACAATAACCCGATAGAAACCTGGAGGCCGGCTCTTGGAGCGGAAGTGTGCGGAAGTTTCTTCCATGGAAGGAATTGCAATTTAGAAACGTGCGTGGGTTGCTCTTTGCATGAGTTTGCAGTTTGTCCTGATCAGAGTGAATGAGAAATGCTAACCGAGTGAGTGTTTGAGCATTATATAATTGATGTTTGATCTGGAATTTCACAACGTAATACGGCGGCTGTTTACTTTGGAGCGTATGAGTCTGCTAATGGCTCGTCGAGGCAATTATCGGCGGTATGCTAATGGTATTTTGAATAGGCCATAGCCCGGTCTCCTCTCCTCTCTCTCTTTCTTTACCTCAATGGAGCCTATGAGGTTATTGTTTGCACAGCTAGAGAAACTTAAAGTATGATTAATGTGGCTACATTAGGCATAGATATATATATATATATACACATTGGTGTACAATGAGAGTTCGGTAGTGATTTCAACATTGCAACAGAGTCATTAGTGGACTATCCTAACAAGCTTACACTTGGAAAAAATATATTTAATAGAGTAGAGCAAATTGTTTGCCCGATTTTAAATGAATTTTTATAAAATACGATCTTAAAGCATGAATACCCATAATTTTCAAATATACCTAGTATATTTCTGGGTATTTTACAGATATTTCGTAAATTTAAAAATCATTTCTGCTATTTGGGGCAAGTTAAAATTTATTGAGATTTCTCAAACACTATCGTTGATTTTCTAAGTGCATTAATTGAAAAGAGGCTTACTCCAAGGTGGTTGTACGTGCCCCAGCTCTACTTGTTGCTCTTTTCAAGTTATTCACACTCCTCACATCTGCCACAGACATTATATATAATACATATGCGTATATGTATTTGTCAAGTGCTTGAACCCCGATGGCATTCATAATTTGATATTGTTCATTGTTCCATCAACCTGTTTCAATTTCATTCATTACTTGCCCAAGTTTCTCTAACAATTTTTGATTGACAGTTAATCAATCTTATGGATTTTAGCCTGATTCTTTTCACACATGAATCTATTCAATTCGGTTCCGTTCCGTTTTTGTTTTGTCTGCACCTTGCTGGCAGAAGAAACTCTTTGAGTTAATCCTTTTGACTGCAGTTGGGAATATTTGACGGATTGTCGTCTGACTTATAGACTGACTCACTGACTCCCTGACTCCCTGACTGGTATAAGCAGATTTCCGGTCTGTGTAATTGTTATGAGCCCTAAGCCCTTGCAACTATTGTTGCTGCTCTTGTGGGTGTTGCTGAGCTGATTTCGGCTGAGCAATGTGTACTATTATCCTAGGCTGTCCAATGTGTGTGGGTTTCACTGTACATAATAACAAAACCTGCGGTATTTTCGGTTCTAGACAGAATGTATTCACCAGCAGTTCAAATACTTTACTCTCATATTGAAGTACAACACAATAAAAATATTTGAAGTATCTGTTATTTTATCATTTTATTCTTTATCAATTTGAAATAATTAAAATTACAATTTAATTTAAATACATTTTACATAATTTACTGCAGTATTTCATCACCAGCATCAATAATCATTTATTATTATATCATTTTAAATTTGCTCGCATATTTATATTTAATTTGAATAAAACCTAAAGTCTGTTCGAATGCACGAAATTTTAATTACAATGTTTGGGATGCTTTCAATCAACTCTTTCTCTCGATAAAGATAAACAATAAAACTAAATATACAATATGTAATAAATTCAGTAAATTGTGTGACTTAAAGACGACTTAGCATTAAGAGCCCGGTTATTAAATACAAAATATGTACCTAATTACTAAATAGTATGTATCTATGCGTTTTAAAAATTAACATAAATATTTACACGTGAAACAAGGGTGAGAACTTGAGGAAGAATTTAAGTTGCGTAACCTTAAAATTGACGTCTTCAGAAGACTGTAAAGTGGCAAAACCTTAATTTGTTTTTCGTTTTTTTTTTGTTTTATGTTTTTTTTTTTGTTTTGTTTTATTGTTGTTCTGTGTAAGTAGCTAATATAAAGAGTGAAATGGCCGACAAATGTTGAGAGCCTTTCCACCGTGTTGTAGTTGATTAGCTAGCGCTTGTTGTATTTTTCAATGTTAATCCTTGCCATTTTTATTTGTTTTATGTTTTATTTTTCTTTTCTTTTGTTTTTTTTTTTTTTGGTAAATTCGTTTTAATGACGATAATTATCCTGATGCTGCTGCTGGGAGCTGCCGCTGCTGTTGCGACTCCTTTTACTTTGGGTGGGTGCCTCGCCCATGTCCAGGCTCTCATTGTCGCTATCCATGGTCTCGCTGCAGTCGCCATCGTTGTCGCCACCCATGTCATCCTGTTTCCGCTTGGCCGTTGCCATTTCCGCCGCATGACGTTTGCGCCATTTGGTGCGACGATTCTGAAACCAAACCTGTAACAATTCCAAATTTAAATGGCAAACTTTAGAAACGTGTGTATGTGTGTGTGTGTGTGTGTATGGCAATTAAAGTTTTAAATAAGCTGCCGGCCAAGTTTCATGTGTAATTAGGCACAGTCCACAGGAGCAGGCACACATTGTCAAAGTCATTAAGTCGAGGCACCGTTTTGCGAGCATTACCCATTTCGCCCCCGTCTCTCACAGCCCATAAGTCGCATCATCAACGCCGGTTAACCCTCAATTAAGACAATATTAAGCCCTGGACAGCGTTGGCGTTACCCAACAGCAGTTACACAAGGCAACAACTGTAGCAGTGGCTGTGGCAGTGGCAGCGGCAGCGGCAGCAAAAACTATGCAAAACCATGACTAACGTCTTTGGTTGCGCTTCATTTTCCATTTTGCAACAGCCTCAACGCGCTGGCAACATATGTTGCATGGCCCACCCTGCTCGTGCTGCCGGCCTCTCGCCCAAAAATGGGGGATTATACTGCACAGGCCTAGACACGTTTTTCTCAAGGCGTGTGCTGCTGCTGCTGCTGCTACTGCAAAATCGGGCATAATTTCAACATTTGTTTGATGATGGAGCACTTTTGACAGGCCTCCGACACGAGCTCATCGAGCGGCCAACAAACATGTTGTAGTTCAAGTCATTAACAGCGCTTTCGAGTGGCCATTTTAAAATAAAATGAATCAATTTGATAAGAGCATAATGTAAACGTTTTTTGGTTCTTTTTTTTGTTTAAATGTTGCTAACTCATTTATAAGTTGCTTTAGTTAATTTATGTTGCTAGAGAGATCTGGGTTTTATGTTAATTGTTCATTCTCGAGTTGCTTTAGCTTGACAGGGCTTTAATAGAGTGTTGTTGCTTTTTAAAAAACTGTCTCATTAAGCAAATTGGCTCTGTCTGATTTTAATAAAATTATAATATAAGCATCGCCGGCCAGACCAGGCAAAAATCACCGTTGCAAACGACCCAAAGGTGCAATTAAACCAGATACAACATAATTTACAACTTCATTTGCACATTTGTGTAATTATTATTTGCAACATTATGCGAAATAAAAATACAATTAATATTTTTTCCTGTTTTACATGCGGCATGTTCTCGCATGCCAACGAAGAAAACAGCATCCGAAAAGCGATTGGGTCTTCTTATTTTTTTTTCGTTTGCCCGGCCCCAGCACAGACAAGGCAACAACAACAGTAACAACAACATTAGTTGGCATCATTAAGGCTGCTTTTCATGGTCATTATTTTTTGGTAACAGCTGTGTCCATGTTGCTCGGCCAAAATGTGAACTTGTCGCTGGTCTGGGTATTGGGTGTGTTGCTAGAGAATGTTATGCAAGGAACTTGGAAACAGGACATCAGCCCTGTCGTTTTCAACATCATAACGATGGTGTATGCGTCATCTAGCACCCACTAAAGCATAGTTTCTAAGTGGAAGGCAACAGACTGTTGAGCTGCGGATATGTCACTTGGTGTGTATATTTTGTATTTTTTTTTCGACGAGAGTTGAATGCCTAAAAACTTTAGAAACACACAGATTGAGCGCTTGAAGCAAGTGTGGCTAAGCCTACTTAAAAACTTATATTGTTTATGCCTAATACTTGAATTAAAATAATAAAAACTTTACATATACCTAATCAGTCGCCAGATAGAATAAGCTCTTCGTTTTTCTGTAGCTTTAATGTAATTGCAAAAATGCTAGACAGATTCTGGACTATATTTTTTGAATACACCTCCTTACTGTGCTCATATTTAATATTATATATTATTATAATATTAATAAAGAAAATGAAAATATATATTTAAAGTTGCTGTAACATTTGTTCAGACAGATGTGCAACGTTTTTATGACCACACAGCGAGATCAAGTTCGCCTTCAGCTTAGAAGCGGCAGCAACAGTCGAGGAAATTTATGACAGGCAACATGTCAAAGTCAATCAAATGTTGTGGCAATCAATTTGACGTGGCAACGTTACGTTACGCTTCGGATTGGGATTGGTTTTCTGTGTGCATCTCGGGCAAACGGATTTATTTATTGCGGCCAGGATGCGACGCTCATAGTTATAAAACATATGTCGATGTTTTGGTCAGTTTTTTGTTCTTTTTGGCACCAAACGGCGGGGCGTCCGTCAGGTGTCGGTGAGGCCCAGATAAGGATGAAAAGCGTTATGTAAATTTCGTAGGAACGGATGTCAAAATCATACCTTTTTTATTTTTGTTTTGCCGACATCTACTATTATGTATGCATTGTGTCTCGGCGCTGGCAAATATATGACTCTGACCAAATTGGAAATTTATTTGTTTACGCGCAGTCCTGTTTTGCTTCAGATCGGATCGGATCGCATCGCATCGTATCGGAATGGTACGCTTGGGGTACTTAAAAGTCAGGAAAATTTACAACATGGCTGGGCGCGCACACCTTTAAAAAAAAGTCCGCTACCCGTTCCCTGATCGACTGACAAGTTGCAGTTACGTTTCTCCTATTGGTTAACAAACATTTTGATGCCGGTTTTTGTTCTGTGGCTTTTAAGAGTTGCTCGTAAATTTTAGTTTGAGCTACGGGCTCACCCTCCCTTTTATATGACGGTCTTCGGTATAGGTATTTATGTGAGTTTCTGATTTATTTGCGTTTTGTAGCCCATCAACTTGAATAATAAAATGTCTCTCTCTCTCTCTGCATGTGTTTGTGTTTTTATTTGACTAATTGTGAGTCGAAAAGTGTGGAGCAATGGCGCAGTCGCTGATAGCGCTGCCTAATGGAAGACTTCTCCATCTCGGCATTGGTAATTCATTCTCTATGGCATTTCTCTTCGTTTTCCATTCATTAACACACAATCAAATCCATTAGCTGACAACAATGGGCCAGGCCAGCTGGTATTTTGGGTGTTCTATTTGTCCATTTCACTCAATACAAGTTCCTAAAAATCAATTAGACAATATTTCACATACATATCTGTCATAAGTTTTATGATCAGCCTGGCCCATTGTCAACTTGTCGGCTTGTCACTCAGAGCCATAGTTCCCCAACGGCCAAGCCTGATGCCATTGTCATTGTCACTTTTGACATACGCTTCACGTCGATTTGGTCTATAAGCTTTCATTATATATGTGCTAATTATGCGGCAAGTTTTGATTTCGAATCCACAAAACAAAATCAAAAAAAAAATAAAAACATTTTTAAATCATTTGAGAGCCATTAGAAATAATAAAAGTAAACAATGGCAGCATAATGAAAATGGATTTAGATCATTGTTTAAATTTAGCTTTGTCAGAGCTTAATATATTATTATAATTTTTAAATTAGTTTTCAGTCAAGGCTTGAAGAAGAAAACAGTAAGCTAAACTGAGGTATTTGGAGGTTGTTATAAGTATAATATGTTATAGTTCATTTGAGGATTGGATCACGACAATCACTAGAAAATGCTTTTGATTACTACGGTTTCATTTCGAGCATGCAATATGGAAAAACATATACAATTACCCAAGCAATAACATGACCTAAACACACAACCAAAACCCTACAACGCTCTATCGCATGTGTTTACATAGATGTACTCTGGACAATCAATGTGAAAATCTCATACATTTATGCAAAAGCGAAATCACGAAAAAGCTATAACAACGAATCATGCAATAATATTATGGCTTGTGGCACTAACTATACAAGTCCATATAGACGCACAGCTAGAATGTCATTAATAATGGCCGCAGACGCTATAATTCACAGAAAGAGACAGACGACAGACCGAGAGACAGAGAGAGAGAGAGAGAGAGAGAGGAGGAGAATGTGGGCGAGAGAGCGACGTGGTACCGTTATAAGAACGCACAAAATGGCGACCATTTGCATTAAATGATTGCCAAAACAGAAATGTCCCTCTGCTTCACTTGTCGGGCAGAGTGTGGGTCTGTGTCCTGTGTCCTGTGTCCAAAAACGGTTTTAATTATGATAACAGCACAATTATTCTTGTCAAGATCATTTGGCATGCGCCCAGTTGCAGCCACACCCACGCACACACACACACATAAACAAACACACACACACACTCGGTCTCTGAACTGTTTTGCATTTTGTGTGTCTGTCATATTTTTGGGGCTGTTTGCAGTGCTTGTTGTGTTTTTGTTTGTCAATTTGCATACTATCATCGTCATGGCTGTTTTTCATCTCTGTCTGTCTGTCTCTCTGTCGGTCTGTCTCTCCAGCAAGAGAGAGAGAGCACAACAACACACACACACACACGCATACTAATTGAATATGTATGAAGCTGATGTTGTCGTCGTTGCTGCGTCCTTGCACAGAATTTAATTTACACTCACCCAAAAGTCATGCAGTCATTTGGCATGTCTATCAGACAGAGGCCAACCCAATCCTGCCCAACACTCCAGCATCCATCTCACTGCCCATTTGTACTCGTCATCAGGCGATGTCCTTTCACCTCCCCCACCCAACCTCCTCTCCTCTCCTCTCCTCTGCAGCTCTTTCAGTATCTGTTTAGCTCCTGCACAAATGACGCATATTTAGCTGCAGCTCAAGCCATCAATCCTGTGAGTCTATCTCTTTCACTCCCATTCGCTCCTGGTTCTGGATCTGGCTGTACATAGAAATGTGTGCCTGCTTTGTACGCCTTGCAATGCCAACGGACTCATTCATTGGTAATTAATCATTTTGCTCATCATAAACGTGATTTCTTTCACTCGCCTATCTCCCAGGCAACCCTGAAACCCTGATTTGTGCACACGATACCCGAAGCGGGTTGGAATCTACAAATTGCCCGACAAATGAGACAATCAAGTGTCTACTAATGAAATTTCAAATCTGAGCATATTATCATGTATCACAGTAACTAACAGCTAGTCGAAGCAACTAAAGTTGTGTACAATCAACTTTAATTAAGTTGAGTTACATTTGAGATTGGTTTTCGAAATAAATTAACTGGCTTGCGAATTATAATAATAAATAATATATTAAAAACATTTTAAATAATTTTCTTATGTATTTTGCAGTTTAATTTTGACAACATGCCTAAAGCGACGACTTAAGCACATTAATTACTGGCTCACTTTAATTTTTAGCGACTGTCAATAAACCTATTTGACTAAGTCGTCTCGACGCTAAGCTAATCGGTCTGCTCAGAAAATAGAACCCACCGCAAAAGCAATTAACTGGCCGAGCTTATGACTAATTTAAATGACAGCCCCAAAGATATATATATGTGTATATATATAAGGCGCGACTTTTAGGGAACTGTGGCAGACACGTGCATTTCGGGTGAGGATTACATGAACGCCTGATGCTGATGGTGATGCTGCTCGACAAATTTGACGACACAAAGGATTTATTTGTTGATAACAATTGCGGGTGAGAAACAACCTTTGGCGAAAACTTTAAAGTGACGCGCAGAAGTAATTTTTTTTTTGTTTTTTCGGCATGGGAAAAAGGGACTGACGTGTGCACTAAGCCTTTAGGGCATAACCCACTGGGACTGGCAGGGGTACTGTTATACCCCAGTGGCAGACCTTTGGCGCCATTTTGTTTTCGGGATTCGACACGAAAAAAAAAAAAGAAAAAACCAAAAATCCATGAGCTTTGCGTTTCAATAAAAATGCAAATTGCCGCAAAAGTCGATGGCGGAAGTGGATGGATATTTGCTCGTATCTTGTATTTTCCGGGTTTTTTTGTACGAGCTTTTAATTTGCATAGACTCGCATGGGGTAAAAGGTTTCTCGATGCGCTTACCTTCACCTGCGACTCGGACATTCCTAAGGCATATGCGAGCTTGGCACGCTCTGGTCCAGCCAGATATTTGGTTTGTTCGAAGGTCTTCTCCAGCGCGAATATCTGCTGACCACTGAATGTTGGGCGGGTGTGTTTCTTTTTGCCATCCTTATCGCTCGATGGATGATGCTGATGGGATTGTGACAAATTGGCAGACACTGGAAAACATGAATGGAATAAAGTTTTCGTTAGACTAAAACAAATGAAAAACGGAACATTTATTTATATTTAATTAAGCATCGTCTTTCAATGGATAAGTTAATGAATAAGAATAATGATAAACATTATTAATTTATCGAAGATATCTACTATTAATAAACATATAAAAGTATTCATATGTCTAAATGTATTTTATACAAAGATAATCTATACGGAATAATACTGATACAATTTCATAAATTCTTTACATTGAAAGTAAAATGAATATCAGTCCATATATTTTAGTTAAATTCAACAACAATTCGATCAATAATAATACAGTTTCTCCCATAAAACTTTTCAAATATATACAATTTACTTTTAAGACTCGTGTTTACAAGCTCCAAAAGTTGTCGCAGTTTTCATGATTTAATTATGAAATAATAAAATTTATCGAGATTATATTGTACTTAGAGGCAAGTTGGAAAGGTAAAAGGGGGATGGGAGTGTGGCTGTTGCTGCTGTTGTGGCAAAGTTTTTTGACATTTATTAATTGTTTATGGGACGCGCTTTTGGCGACAGCTGCGATTTGGAAGAGGTGGCTGAGCTGAGAAAGCATTCGTTGTGGCTGCTGTGGGTTATTGTGGGTTGTTGGGGTTGTTTGTGTGTATTTGGCCAAATAAATGCATGTTTTACTACAGCTATTCAGTTGCGTCTAAAACAAATGCAAATTATTTGCCAAAATTGATTTCCATTACGGGCAACCGCCAAAATCTAGCGAACAAAATTAATGCAAATTTTGTAATTAATTTGGGCAATTCATTTTGGGCCAACTCTTGTTTTATTTTAAGCATAATAATTAGACACTAATTACAGGTCGGGGTAATAAGGACAGAAAGAAAGAAAATGTTGCGGAGCTAAGCACACGTTGCGACAATTAACAAACCCAAATTGACCACACAATTTATGAGGACCACTAAACATTGGGTCCAATGGGGCTCCTCGGGCTTTCATTAAAATCAATTAGCCAAAACGACAACGACAACGACGATGACGACAAGAGGCCAATAAAAGCAGGGACCACGCCCCCCACTCGAGGGCGCTACGTGCACAACCTCCACCCACAACCGGCCCCGACCCCCTGAAGGCTCGTAAAGGCAGTCAAGTGGACATGGCTTGGGTTGGTGGTGGTCATAAAATTAAACGGTAGCAGCCGACTCTCTCTCTCCCTTACTCTCTCTCTCTCTCTCTGTCTCTCTCTCTTGCTGTTTCTATGGATGGGTGGTCTGAGTTCAGCTGCAGGGTGGGTGGCTGCAGGCAGGGCATCCTTATGCCTTGTGTGTATGCTTTCAATTAATGTCACCCCATTATTAAATGATCCCTAATTATGTGAAATGATTTAACTAAATATGCACAGGGCGAGCCTGTGTCGCTAGTCGACAAAGGTAATGCCACAATACTGTACACAGCCTGTGGGTGGTGCTGGTCGTGGTGGGCTTGAGGGTTGCTCTTCCGGCAGGGTTTGTCTTTTTGCATGGACACCAAATTTATTTCAGCATTTGCCTTTTAAACGGGAGGTTGACTCTTTTTTTTTTTTATTGGTGACTGGTTTGCTTTGGAAACTTGGGTCCCTTTATGATACTTTGGTGCAGTTCCTGGGAAATTATTAATTTAAACTGTAGCAGTTAGGACATGGAATGGTGGGAACAAATAGCAGATATAAAGAACCACACCCACACTGAGATCAAGTACATATACTGATATAGATATATGCTTAAAATTAATACGAAAAGCCAAAGTTACTAACAATGAATTCTATTTATAGTCGGGTGAAGTAGGAGTGCTACACAGAAAATATGTATTCTATTCCCAAGACTGTTTTTAATCTAAGAACATTTTAAATGCAAGACTTAAAACTTGGTAAACTTTCATATGCATTAAAGAAAAAGAGGCATGCAGCAAGACAGTAAACTTATGAATTATTTCTTAAAATATCACGACAGACGTAATTTCCAAGCGCCATTATTGTATTTTCCAGCTGCAGCTGCACAATTCGTTTGCAATAAGTGAATATGTAGAAACATAAAACAAAAAGCTAAATGCAATCGCATCAACATAAATATGTGCCATTAAATTTATGATTTTTCTTTTCGCAGACAATTCAAAAGCTTAACAAGCCAACAGCATCAGCAGCTACAACAAAAACAACACTTGTCAATATTTCCTGTCAGTTTCTATGGCTGCTGAGGGAGGCGAGGCGGCCTTTAACAACAAGGCCAAGCCTGGACCGTAACAAGCTTAATCCCAAGCAAGAAAAATTGTAGCAGTGATAATTTTTTTTTTGTTTTGTTTGTCGCGAGTATATACCCCTCCCCATCCCCCTCTCTAGATCTATTGGGCCTGCAGCTGCGTCCCAAGGACCCTCATAAATAACCGACAAATATGAAGCGTTTATTTGCTCATGTCACGGCCCTCACGCAGCGTTACAATATGAAATGAATTGGCAATGGAAATGGCAGCAGTCTCACTTTCTGGAGCGACCCTCGCCAGCTCTCCTTACCAACTCCCTCCAACTCCCCACAACAGTTGGTTCTCCCTGCGGCAGTTGTCTATAATCGAATAAGTCACCCTGTTGCCAACGCTGCATTTGCACTTTTCTCCTCTTTTTTGTCCTGCTTTTGTTCTCTTTCAAATACATTTTTTCTTCTGTGCCTGCCACTTTTTTATGGCGTTAATATTTTGGCTATCGGCTTGCCTCTTTTGTTCGGTATTGATATTAATAATGTGTGGCAAGAGGGCGTGTCAGGTGGGCGTGTTGTGTTTTGGCTCAATGCCGCTTTATTGAAAATATTAAAAAGTCATTTATTATGGGATTGTGTCTGCATAGCGAAAAGGTAGCGAGAGCATTCACTGAATCAATCGTCAATAGCAACTGTTGATAGACAGTGAGAAAAATGTGTGCGATAATGAACAGTGGTTAATAAATATCCTGTAACCACTGTGATCATTAATATTTGATAATTGTCTAGTTACGTGGCCTAGGACTATGGCACACATATGTATAGAAAAGATTCTTAGCAATACTAAGGCAAATAATAAAAATTAAAATAATTTATGTTAAATAAAATGCCATAAAAACTACAAGTGACAAGTTTTCATCCCTTTTTCGCTTTCGTCATTAAATCCTGCGAATTGAATTACACTTGTTTACCGTAATTCAAACAAAATATGATTCATTATTCCATAAACTTTTTAAGGGAGTCTTTTGTATACATATTTTATTATACATTTTAATTTTAACTAATTTTTTATTAAGGACATTTTAATTAATTTCTTTTAACTTTAGTCAAATGATTCTAAATAAATTATTATGCATCCTAAAAAGAAACAAAACTTGTAAACAAGAGTTACATAATAAAACCTAAAGATCTTCAAAATATCCTATCACTATAATTTCATTTGATCTTGGGAATTTTACAACAATGACTTCATCCTTTCCGTGTGGTGTCTCATTCATATAACGCATTACAATATTGAAATATCTTTATGCCAATCTCCAAAAACAAATGATAAGCAGCTTGTTTACCCCAATAAACTTAACGATAGCTTGACATAACTTCCTTTCCTGCCCTTCGACTGTTCATCTTGAGCTTTTATAATCCTCTCCATAGGTAGCAGGGCTCATTAAGTGTCGCTGCTCTGTATGCTACCCTCTGGGCTCTGAGCTCTGGGCTCTCTGGGCTCTGACTTTGACTCAGCATCTGGCTTCATTGCATTGTTTTATGGCCTGTTTTATGCCCGATTATATGCTTAAAGCACAAGTTTTGCTGGTTAGCGATGAGGAGGAGCAAAACGACACCGACACCGACACACAAAATGCCACTTGAATTTTAATTAAACGCAACAGCTAGAAGAGCTTCAGTTTATATCCAGCCGTTGTCTCTCTCTCTCTCTAAGTTTCTCTGTCTTGCTCTTTCTCGCTTTCTCTCTCTCTGAATGCCTCAATCCTGCAATCCTGGCAGCTGTGGGGTTTTTTGTTTTTCTTATTTTGGGCCTCGTTTGTTGCTGTCTTCATTAAGCTTAATGAATTGTGTCAAATGCAGACTGCGGTTTTGGTTCGTTGCTTAGTTGTTGTTTGCATGATTCGTGCAGCCATTTGGTAATCTGGTTATCTGGGCAGGTCTGACAGCTATATAGCTGACTGTATTTTTAATTGCCTCTTTTTTTAAGCTTGTATTTACTTTTTATATGCAAGTTAATTATTTTACTAACAGTATGTGGCTTTACATGAATGAGAGAGATAGTGTGTGAGAGAGACAAACAGAGAGAGAGAGAGAGAACGGGAGGGAGAGTGAAGCAGCACAAACAGTGTTTCACACACTCCAGTCACAATTGCTATGATAATCTTTACAGAAATATTTTTTAAACTCTTTTATTTTCACATTGCAATTAAAATAATAGTTTTCCTCAAGTAAAACTCTATAACTCTTTGAATTAAGCTCAAATGAACGCAGAAATAAAGCCTTATTTTTCAAAAACAGTTTCCGATTTCTGTGTTGCAGATTTAAGCACACTTTTTATGCCATTATGGTTTCAACTCAACAACTTCTTCAGTTGGAAAATCAATATGAAATTTGAGTTTACTCGTCTGTGTTGCACATGCTATAAATTCCATTTAAAAAACCAAGACCAAGTTGAGAAAACATGTTTCACTTGCTTGTCAATGGTTTTTCCTCATCGTTTCCACATCATTTTGCAAGCCAAAACATTGTCATATATTTCCCACATTTACATAAAACACAACACAAACACAAATTGATTTGTTTGTGAGAGAGAGAGAGACAGAGACAGGGAGAGGGAGAGAGAGAGAGAGAGAGTGTGCGTTGATTATTTACATAAAAATTGTATATTTATTTATTTATTATTTGTATACACGTATTTATGGCTGAAAGATGCCCGCCGACGTCGACGAATATGCGACAGCTGCTCAGCCAGACAAAACGAAAAGCAACAAAAAAAAAACGAAAAGGAAAAACTTTTACCGGAAAAGCGCCTGTTGTTGTGTGTTGCTCTATATAAATGTTGGCTGTATATATACTAGTATGTTAAGGGGGTTGTGTGTGGGTGGGGGGGTGGTAAGGCATAAGATAAAGGCAGACGCAGACGCTGCGAGAATATGTTGCCACATTATTATCTAGACGATGGCAGAGTGAACCTACAAACAACATGATGGGGGTTGACTCGTCCTCTCTCATCTGCCAGCAGGGGATGCCAAAATGGGGCAGCTGTGCGTGTGTGTGTTGGTGTGTTTGGTGTGAGTTAGTGGTGTGTGTGTGTGTTTATATGCTTGTAGGCTGTCATGTTAACAAGGCAGCAAAAGCTTTATGTGAACGTGTGTGTTAACTGTGTGTGTGTGTGTGTATTTTGGTATACTGCGTGTTTTATTTGAAAGCTGCGCACAGAGGACATCGCACCAAAAATGGCGGTCGTTCATTTAAATTTTTATCTGCGCACAAAAGTATGCTATATGTGTTTTGGGTGCTACTTTGTTCTGATTTCATTTTTCTTTGGTTTTCATTTTGTTATTTCATTGTTTGTGATTGCGCTCTTTATTTGGTATTAATAATGCCATTGCATTTCATTAGCTAATATTACCTGCAATTTATTGCATTCAATTTATGTGTGGCATATTAATTAAATGTGAGTGGCATTAGTTCTATTTGCTTTATTACCTGCCACACGTGGTTTATGATGTCTGCTTTTGCTTCTATCATTATTTATTTGCCTATATTATTTGCAATGCAATTCATTAAATCCAATTGCACAGCTGCCAATTTCAAGCGAGTTCATTACTCTCGTTAGGGGCAATCGTTTGAACAGTCAGTGCCCTAGTGAAGGGCTGAACTTTATATAACTGCATTAATTTGGTCGTTATCGGTTGTACTTATCGCATTGCAAGTCAATTTAGTCAGTTAGTCAGATAGATATGCATCACGGATAGCTAATCAAATGTGCAGACACAGCTATCAGTAGCAAAGTCTGCAAATATTGTTTCCTATAATTTTTATTCAAATGGTTACTTTGCGCAAATTCAATTTTCATTTATTACCTATGCTCTTTTTGCTTCTTTTAATTATTTATATTTTTACTTAATTACCTTTAACACCATATTCTTATTCTAAGTGAACGTTGTTCCAAAAAACTAGAGTATTCGAAATTTTGTAATTTGAAGAATGTTTTACCACAAATAGAGTCAGTTTTTTTTTAGCTATAACCACTTCGCAGCTTACTGCACTTAACTCCCACGTGAGACTAGCCCAGCACTGTTTGGCAAATCAATTGAAATAATATTTATTTAATCGAAGCTGGCTACCAAGCATTCCACGACACACTTCAGAAATCAAATCGAAAACAAGACACATACAACAACGACAACGACAACAACAACAACAAAAACGACAACAAACACGATGCAACATTTCTCTGGTGATCTCGTCACTAATTCAATAAGAAAATTATGTTCAATTTCCGACTTTAAGCCCAGTCGCCAAACGGCAAATAGTGCACAGTCATGGCCGCAATTAATAGGCAAACAGCAGCCAGCTGATGCCTGCCTGCCTGGTTGGCAGTAGCCACAACACACTAAATCAAATCAAATCAATTGCCAATGCGAACGATCATTAACCATAACTATAGCAGAAAGAGCAACGAGGGCGACGGTGCGGGGCGAGGGGCGTTTAAATAAATAAACAATGTGAAAACGAGTTCGAATTCGAGTTGAGGCTGGAGTTGGGCGATTACTTAATGAGCTTAGGTGTGAAGTGAATGTGGGAGGGGGAGCGGAGCGGAGCGGAGCGAGTATGGCCAGCTCAGTGCCTTATAAATAGATGTAATAATGAAGTAACCAGAGATTCAGAAGAAGTCGAATGATGCTCGAAAGCGTGCGAGTAAATTAATTTTTCATATGCTTTGCAGCTCGAACATTATCTTTTATGTGTAGTCATTGTCAGCTCTTTACTTGGATCGTTGGATCGTTGGATGCGTCGATTGCCGATCGTTGATCGCTGATCGTGTTAAAGTGATTCTCTTGATTTGTATTTTTCTTCTCTCTTGTTTTTTCTTTTTTTCTTTTTTTTTTGGTCTTCTTTTATTTATTTGTTGGCCGCTCGCTTTTAATGAGTCGAACAATGCGCCATGGGGCTGCACTAAGCACATTGGACGCGTCATATTGGTAATCACTTGAGTAGCGATCCATGATCATTAGGGGCAGCTGCCTCATTCGCTGCGCTTTGTTAACGGTATCAACAACAGGAAGTCGGCAACCAGCTCTGCCTCTCTGCAACCGATATAAATGGGTATCGAGGTGTGGCTTTCATTGTTGACAAATCATCGGAGGGCAACAATTGTAACCAAATTACGTGCCACCGTGCCACTGAATGCACTGATTGCTGAGTGCCTCTTATTTGCAAATTAGTGCACATATTCATTTCATTTCACTTCACTTACTTGTATTTGACAATCGCTCACGCCACGCTATCGGATTCGCCACCAATCCCTGCAGTCCCGGCCAGTACAGATGCGTGCGATCCACAATGTGTCCGGCGTGCGTCTTCAGTGGCGCTCCCTGGCTCTGCGATAGGTATTGGGCCATGCCCGCCGCAGCGGCGGCTATCGAGAAGCGTGGTATGCCAGCTGTGGATGGAGTATTGTAAAATGTGAAAAGATGTCTCAAGAATCCTTAATGAGTCTTAAATAATCTTAATGAAGAGCTCAAATTAAGAACTACAATCTCAATTCAAGAATATATTTTCAATATTGAGAATAAAATGAAAGAATATAAACACGAATAAATGTTTATATTCAAGTCTAAAAGTATACTAAAAGATATCTTAAAAGATACACCAACAAAAAATAAATTCTTAAAGATAAGTATTTTCTCATTCTTGAATGGAATATATTAATCTTAACCTCTAATTAGGATCTGTAATTTCAAATCAAGAACATTTTTAATAAATTCGATGAAAGGTTCTTCATTATAGAATTGGAACAATATTTCTATATTTTGTAGATTTTTTCACTCTGTTCACGTTAAATATATTTTGTGCTAATCTAATTGTTTTTTTTCTAATTCGCTTTGCAAAGATTCACCTCAGTCTCTTGGTCAGCTCAAGTTCATAAAGAAATCTGCTTCATTAATGCTCAAATCTTAAGATCATATTTGTCAAACAAAAATGCATAACTCAATTAGTTAGGAATGAGTTTGACCAAGTTTGCTTCTGTTGTAATAAAAAATCATTAGCATACTGTTAAGACAGATTTAGTCACTATTTTTAAATATATCTAGCAAAATTCTTGAACTGTAGCTTTATTCTTATAAAACTTATATCAATTTTATAGCTAACCAAATATTCTTCATATTAGCTTCTGTTGCCAGGTCCAAAAACAAAATAAAAGCTTCAAACATCTGCCTACTCATTGTGCCTAGAAGTTGGGCCATTAAAGCGATTTGAACGAATTAATTAAAGGCCATTAAATAATTTGTCATAAAAAGAATGAGAAACATTTTATTTTCTTTTTGTTGTTTGCAACTGAACCAAAAAAAAAAAAAAACAAATAAAACAAAATCAAATCACATAAACGCCCTCGTTAAAAATAATTAAAAATGTTATGGTAAATTGTCAACGCCCCGTCGCAAAGATCGCTCCACTATGCCCCTCTTTCCCCGCCCCTGCCACACTGCCCCTGAGCCTCCTCTTTGCCTACATCACTTTTTTTTGCCGTCATTTCAAACAAAATGTTGACCCACTCCTTATTAGTCTTGTCGGCTCTGTCATGGCGCACAATTGGGCTACATTAAACTGTCAAAAATTGAAATCATTTTAGTGAAACGGCCAAGTCATACATATATGTTGTATCTCAACCCTCCTCCCCCTTCCCCACCCAATCCTCCGCACCTATCCAGCTCTTTTCGTGTGTCATTTTGATTTAATTACAAACAATTTGACAACTAATTGCTAAACGTTTAAGTATCGCATTACGTTTTGCGTCATTTTGCAATTTTGATATTATATGATTTTGGAAATTGTGCCCAATAAAATGCTCTACTCTCTGTGCTGGGGCCGAGGGCGGGGGGGCTGAAGAGCCAACATTGTTTGTAGTTGCTACTGCTGTTGTTGCTGTTGCTGTTGCTGTTGTTATTGTTGCCATTTTATTGTGGAATCATGTCAAACCGGATTCGTGCACAAAAAAACATTTGTTGTTGGCATTTCTGAACCAACCAGTTCCCAAAGCATTTAAAACAATTTTTGGGGCCATGTCTAATGTCGATTCAATACATTCAGATTGCATAATGATGGGCAAAACCATACTTGTAATGTGGCCCATATCATTCATTGGTAGCAATCTAACTTTACCAGAACTTAATATTAACCAAAAACAGCCTTGGAAATTTTGTGAACTTCTACTTTGTTGACATATAAAACAATACTTTATCTAAAAAGATGTTATTTGGTTTGGATTAAACTATCTTTGTAAATTATTTGAGAGTTTTTACACTAAAATTCATAGTTCATTTAAAGAATAAGCCGCGATCAAAGAAGCATTTAAGAATTGGCATATTTTTGATCAATTTTTGGTGGGGGAAAATGTTTGCTAAATTGTTTTCTTCCTTTTAAAGGAATATAAATATCTCTATACATGTAAATTTATATATTTATATATATATGATCCTTGTTTGCTTGAACTTGTATATTTTATAAAGCAGTACTATATAAAAAATCAAATATAATACTCAATATTGACAAACATGCCGAACTCAGGAAACTGAAGAATCTATTAATAAAAGAATTTTATATCAAATAAAACAAGCTTTTTCTCCTTAGGAGCTTTGAAATCCACTATCCAAATTCGGCTAAATATAATGCCACTTTCTTGAGATTGGTTCAACATCTGATAATATTCTACTCACCTCCAGTTAAAGCACTTAGACCCGCCGATGTTACCGGCGGCGGTTTCGATAGTATCGTATCGATGCCATGCGGATTGGCAGCACCGTGTGTGTTTGTTGTTGTTGTCGAGCTGCTCGAGCTGGAGCCCGAGACACGCTCACTAATCAGATGCGAATTGGGACTGTGGCCATAGACGAGGCCATTGCCGGTGGCACCAACTCCACTGCCTCCGATGCCCTGTGCAGTCTTCATTTCTGTGGTCATTGAATGCAGCGCCGCCAGCGGTGGACCCAAAAAACTCAATGGCAACTTATGCTCCATGTTGTTGTTGTTGTTGCTGTTGTTGTTGTTGTTGTTGTGATGGTTGCCACTGAGAATGTGATTGTTGTTAATGTTGTTGTTGCTATTGTGCAGGCTGAGCGGATTGAGGCCGCTGTTCTGATGCTGATACTTGCGACTGGTCAAGTTCTCAGGACTGTAGTCCGATGGCGGCGGACTGGACTCACTGTTCTGGCAATGATCCTCGCCGCCGCTGCTGCGCTGGCTCAGTGCAAACGATTTGGCGCTATCCACACCAGGACTGGAGTTGTGCTCGTAGCGCGGCGAGGGCGACGATTCCGAATGTAGGCGTGACGATGCCGGCGGTGGCGTTGTCGATGGTGAATCCTCTGCCGATGATTTCGCCTCCAGCAGACGACCGCCCACAGAGCCACCATGCACAGCCTTCAACAGCATTAATGGGCTGCTCAAACCGTTGCTGTTATTATTGCTGTTGCTGTTGTTGTTGTTGCTGCTATTGTTGTTGTTGTTGTTGCTGCTGGCATAGGCTGCTGCTGCGGCAGCCGCACTATGATAGTCGGCCAGCTGTTGCTGATAGTCGGCGGCAGCCATCGCATGCGCATGCACATCAGCGAATCCATTGCTCAATCCCGCTGCAGCTGCAGCGGCCAAATGGTGGCGCTGTGCCGCCGACGGCGGACTGCCCTGGGCAGCGGCAGCGAAATTATGATGCCGCATATAGGGATTGATGAGATCCATCTCCGTGGGATCGTTGCCGGGTGAATGCAAATAGTCGACTGTGGCGCACTCGAGCGCGTTAACCGGACTCGGACCGGATGCGATTGCGTTTGCGGGCAGGCGATGATAGAAGCTTGGCGGCAAGGCAAGATTGAAGGCCGAATTGGCCGACAACTGAAATGTGGTCTGGGCTAGATGATGCTGATGTTGTTGCTGCTGCTGCTGGTGCTGGTGCTTGGTGATTGTTGGTGTGGGAGATGGATTATTGCTGCTGTTACAGCTGCCATCCGCGGGCTTAATATTCAGAAATGGACTACCCAGCTTGGAATTGGAATCGTTAGGAACGCGTTGCACTGATCAAAATAAAGTCAAGTCAAGCTGATCACTTGAGTCTTTGGGATTGCACAACTTTATATATATTTATACAAATGAATAAATATATATATATATATATTTATAATTTGAGCACTTCTTATCGATTTTAGAGTTTCAGCTCAGTGTTTCACTTGGTGTATTTTAGCACTTCAAGAAGAACTCGAAACTTGTCGTGATTTGGATCTCGATATTTTATGCCACGCGCGCGTGTCCGCTTGTTTAGGCCTAACACTAACGAATGATTTCGAAATTGAGTCGGACGACTTCACTTCACCAAACGCCAGAGCAATCTCAGCAAAAGAGCCAAGCAGCCAGCAATCGCAACAGAAGTAGCAGCAGCAGCAGCAGCAGCAGTGGCAGCAGTGGCAGCAGTGGCAGTGGCAGCAGCAACAGCAGCAGAAGAAGCAGCAGCAACCCCGTTGGTTGTTGCTCTTTTCCACTCATTCGGGCGCAGCATCCCAAAGCGCAGAAGAGTGAGAAGAGAGACGCAGACTGTTTCAGTCGCTCTTTGGTAAATCAGTGTTGTTTGTGTTTGCTTGTGTGCGTTCCACAATCACTGTAAACATGCATTGAAGCCTGGAACGCATTGGCATTGGCACAAAACGAATGGGAATTTTATTATGTACATCATTAAAATCAACTATTTCGGATTGGATTGGAGCTGGAACTGGACTGGTTGTGTTGCGTTGCCTCGCACTGAGAGTGTGCGAGAGAGTCGTGTACGTGTGTGTGTGTATATGTGTGTCTGTTGTGTGTGTGTGTGTGTGTGTTTGGTTGAGTGCATTTACAGTATTGTTACTGTTGTTTTTGGTGGGTGGCCTCTGTTTGAGGCGCAGCTCGACTGTGAATGCTGTTTATTTGTTTAAAAAGCTATAAATATTAAGTGAAGCTGTAGCTGGCAGGGATTGAATAACAGTATTATTGTTTTTCATTTTATTATTATATTTTTTTTCGTATTCTCTGCGCTTGTTCATTTAAATAATTAAATGTTGTAAGACGTAATAAATATCCATAGAATGTGGCGAAATATAAAATAATAAAAAAGGGATTTAAGGGAAATGATTGTAATGAAAAGTTTATTTTAAATAATAACAAAAGCTTGCTTTGGAAATACACAGTAAAAATTTAAATATTAACAAACTTTATGCATTATTTGAAAACTGTATGTTATATTTTTATTATGCTAATAAAAATGTAATGCTATTTAGCTGTAAACTTTAGAATTTACATACAATTTAATTATATTTAGTAAAGCAAACTAAACTTAACTAAATGAAGCTTTTTAATCCTCCCTCTCAGTAATCTGCGCCCGTTATTTAAAATTGATTGCCAGCACGCCCATTTATCAGCACTCAAATGCAAACAAATGAAATAAAAACTTAATTAATACGCTAATTAACATTTCAATATTATTATGTGACTGTGCCAGCAACGACAAGCGATTTACATATTCGCATATGTATGTATATGTGTATGTGTATATGTATATGTGCATACATACTTATATAGCAATACATATAGCAAATAGCAAAGATACCCACACAAATACAAAAATGCGCTTCATTTAATAATAAACTACACAATTTTAATTTACTCAGACACAAAAGAGCAACAACAACAACAACAAAAACAGAAACAGCAACAACGACGACGACGATGGAAAGACAAGCAACTGAAACGCATGGGAATTGAAACAGCGCCACTTAGGCCACACCCACCACACTGAACACACGAGCGTATGTGTGTGTGTGAGAGAGAGAGAGAGAGAGAGAGAGCGCGCGCAGCAACCGCCATTGTTTGCCTCACTTTTCGTGTGTGTGTGAGCAGTGAGAGCAAATTGTTATTTTATGCTCAAGTTTTTAACTCAAACTCAACTTGGCAACTTGCACAGATTTTTTCACCATAGCTGTTGCTGTTGATACCGACACAGTTATTCTCGATTTAATAGACTTTATTATCTCTATATGTATTTATATATATGTGAATGTATATTTATATATCCGAAGCCAGCTCTGCTTTATTTGCTCTTCATCTTTCAGTTCGATAATCTTTTCAATTCAATATTTAAATGTATGGCTACAACAATGTCATAGTTGGCTGCTTATCGCACTTAACAGATCTCATAGACAAAAAAAGATCGAAGGAAACTGGGGATATTTTTTTGGTTCTATAAAATATGACGTTACACTCATAAATAGTTAGAACTAACAGCAGGCATACAATAAAAATAATCTAACAAGCTACTAAAAACTTTAAGGAAAAGATAACAAAACACAGCACAAATGACTCGGCCTACGAAGAAACTCCAGCAGTGATTGATTTATTGTTTTATTGCGCAAAAAGAATGAAAGAAGAAGAATCATAAGATATGACAATAGCGATAAGCAGAGAATATGGCTTAGAATATCTTCTTTATGGCAGTGCGGGAGTATTTCAAATCTAAAATGGCCCAAAGTTGATTAAACTCAACTCGGCCCAGACACAAGAAAAGCGGGTAATTAATAAATAATTTGTGAGCCCACTTTTTTCACATGTTGGCACTAAAATCAACCAAGAGCTAAATAGCCATGGCTAATGTGAATGGTCAGTCAGACAGTGAATCTGAGTTTGGCCACACAGTTCATTAAACTGTAAACTGACAGTGGGCCACAATGCAGTGGAGATCAACACAAAGTATGTACATGGCTAAGACTGCAGGTATTTATGGCTCTTTTCTTGAGGTGGCAATTATAAACAGTGGAGCACGAACAATGCACAGAAGTAATTTCTAAAAATGGCTCATCTGCCATGCTGAGAAAAGAAATGATGGTTGTATATTTTCAGCATTGACAAGACAATACAGCATAGGAAAAGAGCTTGGAATCTATATCAAGCTTATGACAGTAAAATATATAGAAATAAATATTTCTAAATATGCTGTGTATGACTAGTAGAATATTAAAATAATAATAAATATGTATAAATATGCTGCATAAATAACTTATAGAAATAAACTTTTGTATAAACATTCTACTTCTATAGCAGAAACTGACTTCGTAGATTAATAAATAAATAGGTATTAAAGTTGGAACATCTTATCTTCAATTTTGTCGAAAATGTATTATTTTTAGTATTTAGGAAAAATAAATTATGATCTAGAAAAAGTGAGGATTCAGCTGAGGTGCTTAAATGGGCTTAATGAGATTATTCCCTTAAAAGTAATATAAAAATAGTATTAAATCATTATTTGTAGTATAGAAAGAAAAGTGTATATTTTAAGTAAAGTGAGAATTGAGCTGACGTCCTCCATTATTGCGCAGTTATCAAAAGATAGGCAAACACATTCAATTAGTATTTGAAGTATAGAAACAAATAATATTAATATTAAGTTTGGCAATTATAAGCATACTTTTTTAGTTAAGGATGCTCTGAAATACTTTGTGTGTTTGTCTTAAATATTTGTATACGTGCAACTCATTCTCCTTTTTAAATGGTATTTATCAGGTTAAAACTCATCAAAACACCACACTTACACATCGACAGACTTTAAGCCAGGTATAATCAATTCCACCCTTGACCGGTGTTTTGAGTGTAACCGATGCTCAATTTCTCTCAGGCTCAATAATCCTATTTGAAATTTGAATTTCCTGTTGCTAGTTGAGCAGCAGCTGTGACCATTGATTGAATCGACCTTTCAAACGCTGACCGCTTGCAAAGCAAACCACAGACACACAAAGCTTTTCACACCTACAGCAAATGTGCTGGCGTTTTTTTCCATTGGTTCTTGGTGTTTTATTATTATTATTATTATTATTATGGTGTATTATTATAATGCGATTTCAAAATGAAATTGGGGCAACCGCAAAAAGACACCAACGCAAGAATACAGCCAAGATGGGTCACATGTGCACAACATTCTGAGCATATTGACATTCGCCATCATCTGAATGGTCAGCACAAAAGTGAAAAGACAAACATAAATGGAAAAGAAATGAAAAGAAAAAAATGAAAATCTCAACATTTAGCATACAATTTGCATTATTTTTATTTTTGTTTTGTGCTGAGGATATTACTCAAAGTTAAGTCGGTCGGGGTTACCGGGATTTGATGTATGTCAAAGTTACGTGCGCGTTAAAATCTTGTCTAATTTAATATCTATAAATCCCGGCTATGACAGCGTTTACCCCATTCAGAGACCGAAAAAAGGGTTGTTCGGGCCTAACCTTATCAACGTGGCAAATTGATTTCGGCTCGTTATGCGGTCATTGGGGTATATCGTGTTGGTTTAGCATGGTCAAAAGAGACCAAATTGTAAAACCAAAATTGGCCAAACGTGCGTTACAAATTAATGTTTGTTCGGGATTTGTTGTTCCCCACTTACTAAAAAGTAAATATATATATATATATATATCTGTATATGTATAAAAATTGTTTTTCGTTTCCTCTTTTTTTTTTTGGTGTGGTTTTGTTTTTGCAAACAGGTCATAAAACCCTTTTTTACTTCAACACAGAGCCAGCGAGGCTGATGCCGAGTTATGTGGTGTGAATGCTTTGGGGTCGCATTGAAGGTGAAAGGGTTGCCTTATTGATAAGCAATCAATATGGTATTAGTTGGGCTTGTCATTGTGTGATATCAATGTGGGTTATTAAAATTGATATGCTTGCCCTTACGAGGGTGTACAATGTATAGTGTAGGAAAGAGAACGGCTAAAAGATGTAAGAAAAAACAAAAATCAACTTTGATGCCGCAAGTAGACAGCTTGTTGAAGATTGAAGTAGTTTATTGCCTATATGGTTAAAAGAAATGTATATATTTATAGTGCTATTATTGGCAGTTAAATATTTAATCAGTTTTCACTGTTAGTCTGGAAACGAATAGTGAATGGATTCATGGATAGACCAGCTAACCAAAAAGACTACTCGATGATCAAATTGTAAATAATAGCATTAGGAAAATGGCACATAAAACACGTCTGATTTTTATTAGACTCACACAATTTGATGCCTTAATAATGTGAACTCAGATAGCACATAACCATATGTGTACATACACATGTATTTGTATGTGTGCAATCCAAAGACAATCCTCCACGAAACAATTGCGCTTCTCTTTGCACTTTTCTCATCATATTTTTTATAGCATACTTTTGCGAGCACTCACGTTAGATCAGAAAATGTCGCTTCTGATTGCCTTGCTTTGTTTACATTTCCAGGCTATTGACAGGAATTGAAGTGGGAATAACAATACGTTGAGACAGGGGGGGGGGATGAGAAGTTGAGTTGGATATAGAACAGAGGCACAGACGTGTACGGCATATCAAACGACGAGCACACGACACATGTTTCAATCATTTTCCATTTTTATTTATTGTCAGCGTTTATTCTGCTGACACTTTTCGTTTTTTTTTTCTATTTTTTTTGTATGTCCGTGCGTTTAGAAAACAATTTGCAAATTGGTTTAAGTCGAAGCACCCGCCTAAATGCCAGCTGCAATGAATCACAATTTAAATATCACAAAGTGCGAAAGTGTTTTTTTGACGCAGTAATTAAAAACTATTTCGTTTGCCAGCTAATCAGCTTAAGAAAACTCTCGCCAATTTTTAATTTCCTTAACATGGCTCATAAATTATTACCATTTATAAAGTGTGTGGGTGCGTCAACTAGAAACCATAAAAAAGAAGTGTCAAGGCTGGAAAAACTTTTTTGCTTGGCAACCTTGGCAACTTGGGCTCATCAAATATGTCAAGTTGTTTGTAACACAAACTGAGCGATTTCAAAATACTGATAAGCCAACTGAGATTTGATTTATTTGATTCACATAAAAGTTTTGCAGACACAAATTAGCATAAAAACTAAAGAATTGTTTTGGCAAATGTTCGCATCCTTTTTTTGTTTTTTGCTTTGTAAGAGTGTTTGAGCTGCCTACTTTCCAGTTGTTAGTTTCATTGCCGCAGTGTTGTCCGGCTGCCAATTTATCCCCACTCAGGATCTCTCCCTCTCTCTTTCTCTCTCTCTCTCGCTCTCTCGCTCTGTTTGTTTCTCTCACTTTCTGTCTGCTTTTACACATTGTTGTTCATGCAATTTCAATTACTTTTGCTGTCGATTTTCGAATACGTTTTGGCATTTCAATTCGATTTGCAAGCATCGACCCCGCCCACCACATCCCTTGCCTCACCGCCTTCAACTTGATTTCAATTAAACTGAGTTGCCCCATTGGCGCGGCTGCTTCTTGACGTGTCGCGAATGCAGCTACCAAGTTTATTCGCTTGTTTTCTTTGGCCAACAACTGCTGTTGCTCTTTGCTGTTTGCTGCTGCTTGGCATTTAATTGTTTTTCTTCGTTTTTCATTTTCCGATTTTCCTTTCCACTCTCTCGTTCGTTTTTTTTTCGACCACTTGCATTTTATGGCGACGCGAAAAAGCTGTTTTCCTCGAGTGCCCATTCGAAGAGGGGCAGCCATGTTGTTGATGATGTTTAACTTACTGGAGTGAGCTCGTTATTGGAGTGCGGCATTGGGGTATATGCGACAGTGGAACCCAAAAGGTAAACAACAAGATAGATCAAGTACAAAAATACCGAATATGTCTGGGGTGAACTATATTTGCTTACATTCCCAAAAATCAATAAAAGATGAGTGTTTAGTTAAAAGCTGACAGACTTTGGATTTTACATATGTACAACTAGAAAATATAGTCAAAGGACGAAATTAATTTCGAATATTTTGCAATTATTTCTAAAAGCAATTTACCATTAGTTATTATATTATATTACTCTTGCTGACTAAGCGTACAAAAAAATGAGTTAAAAGTTAAAAACAACTCGCAAGCATTAAGTTTCTTATAGAATTACACACTCACTTTAAGTTACTTTCTTTTTATATTAATCCTCTCAATGCCACAGTACATTGGTAAACCTCATTCCCACTTTTTTCTTTCAAATCGCAGCCAATCGGGCGCGTTCGAATCGCCAATCGAGGTACAGAAATAAAAAGCAATGCGCTACTTGTTTAAAACAAAGAAATTGCCATTGTAAATATAAAAAAAAAGTAATAATAAAAAAATAAAATAAAAATCGAACAAAGCAGAGGGCAGAGAGCAGAATGTAGAAAGCCGAAAGTCAAGCGTGGGGCTGTATACAAAACGCTAAGAATAAAGTTTTTCAAAAGCGATAAAAACGAAATGTCGCATATTTTTATGACATTTGCCGCGACACTATAGCAAGTGAGGTGTGTGCCCTCTCCCCCTCTTCCCCCTCTCTCTCTCTCTCTCTCTCTCTGTCTCTCTCACTCTCTATCCACACTTTCACGGTGCTGTTCGTGTGGCCCTCCACACACCTCTCCAATGCACAAAAGCTCAAATTGAATTCGTAAAACGAGCAGCACAAAAAAAAATGTTCAAAAATTCGATTTGCTCATATTTTTGACTTTTACTTTACCATTGCCAAAAACTAGAAAAGCAGCCAATAGAATGGATTTTAATATTTCAGTTTGCCATTTGTTTTCAATGTGAATATTTTTTATTTAAAATATATTTTGATTGCATTCTTAGTACAGCAATGGAAAATGGATGTTAGCGCATTTATTTATTTACTCTCGACTAACATCAGTCGACAAAAACTAAAAAAATAATTTAAATTAAATTAAAATTGAAATTTAATATTTAAATTTTAATTTAAAAAATTCGAAAAATTTAAAACATTTCTGGGAAGTTGTTGTATGTAATGAAGAATACTTCTAAAAAATAATCATACCTATAATAAATAAGTTAGTATGAATTAGTAAATATATTCAATATGAATAGGTAATTCAGTTATTTTAAATATATGGAAATATAGATGTTGCACTTAAGTACTATATATATTTT
Source organism: Drosophila planitibia (assembly GCA_035043785.1). NCBI lineage: Eukaryota > Metazoa > Arthropoda > Insecta > Diptera > Drosophilidae > Drosophila > Drosophila planitibia. The sequence continues at coordinate 2,075,679 of JAWNMS010000043.1, read as the reverse complement.
GTAAAATAAAATAAATGTATGTTATTGCAGTTGAGGTTGTTAGCCGAGTATCTTCATAGAGAACTCTTAATTATTTTTTTTTTGCTTTGTTTTTAAGCTCCTACTTGAATATTATTCATTAAAGGCAATTTCCACTTCATTAAGCTTCCGCTCGAATTTAGCGCACTTATTTGTGCAACTCTTTGTTGTATTTCTCTACTCATTCCTTGGGAAGCCCATCATTCAAGTAGTCCCTTCATAACTTCAACTTCCATTGCGCTGCCTTTTTCTTCAATGTGCCACTTGGGGGCAATTAAAATTCGGCCTCGAAATTATTATTATTGCTTATGAAAAACACTTTTCGACGGTTTTGGCTGCTCCAAAAACTTTTACCAAGCCCACAACACAACCAGACAACAAAAAAAAAAAAAAACGAAGTAAGAAACACATCAACTCGTTGGCTGAGTTTTAAAAGCACTTTATACGCCAGTCCACACGCCGAGCAGTGCGTAAATTTTCCCATATCTATCTGTGTATCTATGTATCTGTGTATCTGTGTTTTTGCGGCTCTGTGCGCCTTTATGATTATTTTTCATAAACTTGGCAAATGTTTTGGGAAATCCATTTGGCAGCAAGCGCCGCATTACTTTATCTGTGCCCATCAGGATTATGATTTGTGTGTGGCGCTCCCATTAAGGAACAGCAAGTAGTATTATATGCGTATAGAGAGGAATACATATTATGAATTAAGCCCAGAGTCAAGAAAGAATCGCACATACAGTTGCCAAGTTGCCAAGTTGAACTACAGTAATTTTGTCTAATAAATAATTATCATTCTTGTACTCATTTGGTAAAGTTTATCGCCGCATCAATTTGTATTCACAATTAGTTGACTGAAGCAAGCTTGACAGCAAATACTTATAAATATTGATATAAATATAAATATATATGCAGTTAACTGAAAAAAGTGTATAATTTTCTTGAGCTTCCCAATAAAACTATTTTCAATACATGTTTTACATAGATAATAGTCACAGATATATATGTTGACAGCTGCAAACAGGGCTTATTATTATTTTTTTAATTTTCATTATAGCAAATTTCAATATATAAAATTGTAGTAATAAAAATGATGTCGAATGATAATAAAAACAAAATAGTAATAATTAATTATAAGTTTTTCTTATGCCTCACATACGACTATTGTGCTCAAAGCTTATTAATAGTGTTTTTAATTCCAATAGAAAAATAATAAATAAAATGAGCCTTCAAGTCAAGGCTACTGGGTATCTAGAAGACGAGCACTCTCAACTGGTGTCTTTGTGCCTATCATGAATACATTTTTCGCAACATTTTCATCAATCACAACTGAGGAAACATGTCGGGACACGCGGATTTCATCTGGCTGTGTCTACAATACGAGATGTATAATAATCCATTAAAATACACAAAATTAATTATTATGAAGAAATGTGTGTGTAGGCAGCTGCTGGCTGGCTGGTTGGGTGGTTGGGTGGTTGGGTGGTTGGCGTTGGGTGGCTGACTTGTCAGGTGGGTGCTCGTTAAGGGGTTGGGCTGCCAAAAGGGTTGTGGCTTCCGTCTGCGTCAATTGCCCTGTCGCGGCGCCGTTTTTTGTTGAATGTTGTTGTTATTGGCGTTGTTGTTGTATTCGGCGCCAAGTTTCATGCTCAATTAAAACGTTTGTTTAATGAAAACAAATGCGCTTAATTAATAAACACGCATTTTGTGGCTTTTACCAAAAAGCGTTAAGGGGGCGGCTGTTGAGGGGGTTGAGTTGGGTTGGGGTTAAGCATGCAAAAGCATCCCGTTACTGGCAATATTCGTAATGCAAACTCCCAAAAAAAGAAACAAAAAGTCTGTCACAGCTGTTGATGTCGTGCTTTTGTGCGTAATAATTGTTGTTGCTGCCGTTTATTGTTGTTGTCATTTGTTGTTGTGTACAATTGTTGTTCTTGTTTTTCTGGTTGTTGGTTGCTGTGTGTTTAATTACGCGCGGCGTGGCTGAATTGCGATTTATAAAAATTAAGTGGCGGCAACAAAAATAAATGGGCCATTAATTAAATTTGAGCATTTGTTTATACTTGTGCCATAAATGTTTACATATTGCTATATGGGTGTCACGCACACACATGCATAGGTGTAGCACCCTGTATGCTTTATACAGACATTATCAGCATTTTGCTGCATACTTTTAAGCGCTGCATTAAATGCATTCAATGCCGATTTAGTTTGATAAATGGTCGTTAGTTCAAAGTGGAGGCGCTAATTTCGAAAAGAATTATTGAAACATTAGAAAATTACTGATTGTTTAATATAATATAATATAAATCAATAAACAAATAACAAAAATAGTTAAATTGTAATCAATGCTTTTATTCGACATATTATTTAGTAAACTCTTTGTAGATATTTAAAGAACTATCAACTATCAACTATGTTAGATAAAACTTGATGAAATGAAATAGATAAATATTTCTTATTTGAATTTCTTAAAAAAGTACATATATATATTTATATAAATGAGGGAAAGAATGAATGATTCTAGTTTTATGGTATTTTAATAGATACAATCATTTTAAAATTATTAAAACATTTTAAATTGATTTCTTTAAACTTGTAATTTGTATTTATAAAATTTAAAGAATTAGACCTTCGTTTTGCGCTGATTTGATCGAGAAAAAAATGAATATGCGCTATAAGAAAAAAAAATATGCGATGAAGCTATTAATGATGGACATCTCTCTTATCAAATATCAAATATTATTCAAAAATTAAGCATACGAAGTGTTGTGCATGCGAACACAACACATTTATGATAAGAGCAAAAGCACTCTTATCACGTTTAAGACACATGCGGGTCTGGGTGTATGTATAGAGTGCAATTGACTATTACGAAATTAGCATGAGCCGCATTTAATGCGGCAATTGCAAAAAGTGCATGGCTAAATAACCTAGAAAAGCGCTATGAACTGAAATTGTAGACAACCAGACCGATTCGTATCAGAGTCGGGTGTACGGCGGGTCTGGTAATACGACTAGCGCCATACCTGACGCATATACACAGAGAGAGTGTGAGAGAGAGAGAGAGAGCTATGACAACAAATCGCTCGACGATAATATATTGAATTATTTGACCTATGCAAAAATGAAACCCAGTCAACATTCTGTCGACCTATGCAGTATGTGTTCCATGAGAAAGCCTGGGAAAGTTGACCGGAGCTAAAAATAACGAAAACAAAAACGAAAAAACCAAAAAAGATGTCAATGCAAATAATATGCGAGCTGTGACAGCGATAATCAGAGCCAAAGTCATCGCCTAGGCGAGGGACTATTAAATAAACTAGACCTGCCAGAGACCTCAGCAACTGCTGTTTATGATTCGTATTTTCTGTTTTGTGGTATGTTTTCTGTGTGTGTGTGCGAGTGTGTGTGTGTGTCTGTGTGTGTGTGTGTATGTGTGTGTGCTGTATTTACTGTTGCTGTTGCCGCACAGTTTGCCTGGTTCGCAAAGTTCGAGCGGGTTCTCCACAATGCGGAAATGCATTTTGCATAAATTTATTTAAATTTTAATTTGTTTTCGCTAAAAGTGTTTGAGCAAGAGAAGTGACGCAATAAACAAATAAAATTGCTTATGAGAATATATACAAATACAAATATTAAATTGAATAATAAAAAGTTGTATATATTTATATTGATATTCTATTTTTATTACGCTTATTCACTAGTTTAATTGATTTGGCAGAGAGTTTACAACTTTGCTGTTTCTGCAAATATTTACATTAATAGTTAACAGATTATTTAAAATTATTAACATCAGAAAGAATAATAACTATAACTATAACTATATAATAAATAACTATTATTTACTAAAAATTATACTTAAAAACTGCCAAATGATATTTTGTTCTACCTCTAAGCTATTTTTTAATGCAGTCAAAATCAATAAAACTTCTATTCCCTTGGATTTTTTCAAAAACCGAATCAATTTCCAGGTAGATATGGCTTGTAAAAAATGTAGTAATTTAATTTATAAATCCCTTAACACTTGAAATCTAGGCGATATTCTAGCTAATTTCATTTTTAAATGGGGATTGTACTTTTTTGGCAGCATTTATATGTCAATCCCAACTAGTGATTACTTTTCACAAAAAGAAGCTCTACTTTTCCATACCCAGCCCTGCCCTACCTTACCATATCTTTATCAATCGGACTCTGATCTTATTTTTCAGACTCTTATTAATTCATAAAGTGCAGCGCCATTGTGCTATAAATATAAAAACAAGTCGCATTATATTGCCAAAATATACATTTTTCAGTCCTATCAGTCTAAAGTGCAATAGATCAACACTTGCAGTGTGAACACAATTTGTTTAATACGCAGAACAGAAACAAGTCTGAATGCTGTACACGATTGAGCTCGACTACAATATACCCCGGACACAGCTTAAAGTTTAATATATATAAAATATGAGATACGTTTTAGACTATATATTGAATGTTTCTTAGCCGATCTGGATGTGTGAATGTCGATATGTGAAATCGATATGTATCGATATTCGGGAAACGTAGCCAATTATCGATAAAGTCAAATAAACTTTACCGGGTTATACGAGTACTTATATGCCATATTTGAAGTCACTAGCAGTTATACGGCTACATCGACTCGGCTGTTGATTCTGATAAAGAATATGTATACCATATGGGCTCGATGATGCTTCCTTCTGCGTATATACCCTTTTAAAAAAATTGTAATGGGTTCAGGGTATCAATCGAAAGAAAGAAGAAAATAATCAAGACGACATTACAAACTGTGACAAGAAACAGGCGAGTGACAAAACGGCGCACAGCAGCACTTGAGAGATAAGTAGCCACTTGCACAGATTCCAGCAGAGAGAGAGAGAGCGAAAGAGAGAGAGAGAGCGAAAGAGAGAGAGAGACTGAGAGAGAGAGAGAGATCTACACAGACTACAATTTAATAATTATAGAAGTGCGGTATGTTTGTGTGTGTGTGTGTGTGTCTGTATACACATGTATAGTAATAATAATAAAAAGGGCCGCTCGCCAACGCTGCTGGGTCAAGTTCAAGGACAAGCAAAAGCGACTACAACGCACAATGTATGGAAATGAATGGGAATACGAATCCGGGTGTGCGGTGCCAGAGGAAGGGGAAATGCGCAATATATTTATACACACGCATTCGCACTCGCATGTGTGTGTGTGTGTGTGTGTGTGTGCATGTGCGTGTGTGTGAGTGCCTCAATGAATGGCCAGCTATATAGCAGCGATGTGTGTGTAGAGCAGGGCTCTTGTAATAGTAGATTATGCGCCGATTCGAGCTGAAGTAATCGCTGCGATTGATTTCGCTTTTCTTATCAACAACAACAACAACAACTAGCAGAACTTTGTTGTTTTTTCTTCTTCTTTTTTCTTCTTTTTTAAACCCAGCTTGCCGCTGCCCGCGCCCTTTTGTAGATCATTGGGTCACATACATAGCCGTAAGTGCTGTGATGGCCCTCAGCATCGATTTACCGCTTACAACTGGCACAAAGCCGACATCAGTGTTGCCCCTGCCCCTGCTGCCCCTGCTGCTCTTGAGGATGCTGCCCACTCACACATGCAAGCACAACACACTAGCAGCAAACAACGACGCAGATGAAGAAGACGACAACAATAACAACAAAACAACAACAAAAACAACAACAAAAGAACAACAGCAATCAGGCAAAATGAATTTGCAGCTCGTGTTAATCAAGCGAAACACTCCACATCAACACGATTGCATACGACGAGTGAGTGAGTGAGTGAGTGAGTCGCACTGCGAGTACCCGTACTTATGCTAGTGCATTCAGACTGCGTGGAGCTTGCAGCTTGCCTGATTGCGAGTAGTTTTCTTGCCCAGGATACCCTGCACACTCATCATGGGGGTAAGTGAATCCCTGAAACTCCTTACAACTTTAAGCGATCGAATATCGACCAATTGTTTTATATTTTGTAGAACTAGTTTTAAGTAAGCATAATGAAGTGTTATATCAAGCAACTGCTCATCGTTAATCGTTATCTTGTAAGCTGTTGTCGAGTTATCGTTATCGACAGACACCCTAGGAAGGGTAGCAAAGACGTGTTCACATTGCCATATTGAATATTAAATGTTATCAATGACCGATTTCATAAATATAACTATTATCGATGAACAATCAATCAATGATCGATATTTAAACGTTATCGAGCAATCGATACACACATATGCAGGGCACCTGCCGATCGTCTAAACTGTTCCACTCCAGCTTGATGCTCTCTGCTTCAAATGGAGCATTCTTGCTTGTTATCAATTGTTGTTGTTATTGCATTTAAGTGCAGCTTGTTAATGCTCATTAAATGTTAAGGGAACGCCGACTGCCGACTGTCGACTGCCGACTGAAACTGCCACTTGACATGGCTGCAAGCGGAGGCTCTGGCACTGCATCTGGCCGTGGCTGTGGCTGTGGCTCCTCTTCCATTGCGTTCTGTGTGCTGTGTGTACTGCCTCGAGTATAACCCGATCCACGTCTGATTACTATACGCCTTGGGCCAGTCCATAAAATGAAGTGAGCCGAAAGTGTCGCGGCGGGCGCGTTGAAAAGAACTTTGTGCCGTGCGAGTTGTCGGTTAGCCTTCATTTACATTCATACACACGCACACACACACACACACACACGCACACACACACACACACCCATACACACATAGAGAGAGTCATACACGCACATACGTTACGGGCGATTAGAAAAAGTGAAGAAGTAAAGAAAAAGTTCTAAGCCCCGCCAAAGGTGGAAACTTGTCGTAAAATGAAAATTCAAATGAAAATCTTGAAAATACAAGCCAACATAGACATAGAACGCTGGCGTCCTCCACAGTGCGTGAGAAAACCTGTTCGTTGGAAAAGAGGCTTGTTGTTTGTTGTTTGCTGTTAATTGTGGTTGTTATTGTTGTTCTTGTTATTGTTGTTGTTGTTGGTTTTGTTGTTGCTGTGTGTGTGTGTGTGTGTGTGTGTGGCGTCCAGAGCTAATTGAAAAGAAGTATTAAGACAGCGTTGCCTTTTGTTTTTCTTTTTTGATTGACTGACCAACCCAGGCCGAGCTGCTGAGATTGAGACCGAGACCGAGAGACAAACCAGCCCAAGCAGGCAGGCAGTCTGGTATGGCATAATTGTGGGATTTACAAGAAGAACAAGACGAATAGGATGATGAAGTTGATGAAGAAGAAGAAGCAGTCAAGTCGAACACAACAACAGTCAAGTTAATTAATAATGCAAAGCTCATGCACTTGCATTCATTCACTCAGTCACTCAAACACTCACTCAGTCAGTCAGTCAGTCAGTCACTCAGTCACTTAGTTCATTCATTCATTCAATCACGCAATCAATCAGTCGGTGAGTGGCTTTGGTATCCTAACTTTGTTGTTATCGCCCATCAACTGGATGCATTTTGAGCTGAGCGTTTGAGCTACTTAGCACTCTATGATAGGATGAGGGATATACTGACCATCTATAGTCCTTTTAGTTAGTTAGTCCTTTCAGTTCAAGTTATCCTTCTAGGCTTCATTGCAATCATATTGTATACTTCTGAGATCTTATGATCATAGTGTATCAAGTGAAACTCTTAAATTAAGCCATATATATATATAAATATATATATATGTATGAGCTGCGTCACCTCTCCCCACTTAACTTCAGATTATTTGATAACAATATAGTTGACGTTGCTTAGATTAGAATGTAAATTGATATTTTTGGATTAGCAGAACTTTAAATTAAAGTTGTCTATGCATTTTTCATCTCTTTATTTTTGCTATACTTTATTCAATTAAAAAAATAAATATATATATATATAGTTTAAATTCATTCAAATATAAGTTTATAGAAAATAGAAAAATTGACGGCATCTTATTTTAAATATTTTGATCAGATTTGTTTATAACACACAATTCCTCACACAATTCCTGTTTAAAAATGCAGTATTATATTTATTTTATTTTATGTAAAGTAAACTTATGGCTTAAAACCCTAGCATTTCTTAAAGATCTTAGAGCAACAGAAGGCTTTAGCTATTATATTATTTATATTCTTTTTACTTTTCATACTTTTATTTTTGCGTATATATATTTTAAATTATTCCCATGATTGTTTATTGCGTCTTACTTAAAACTTTTTAGTTTTCAGACTTATGTCTTTAGTACTTATAAATTGTTTTGAATTTAATAAGGTCTCTTGAATTCTAATGCCTCTTTTCTCCAGCTCCAATGTACAATTTATATTTGCTCTACTTGAAATAACAAACCTAAGCCATACACCCTCCGATTCGATCCACCCACAAAGATATAGCTATGGATATAGATATAGATATAGATATTGATGTAGATATGTAAGCTTAACGCGCATATCGCATGACTTAAAACAACATAACAACCACAACTTCCAACTCAAATTCGCATTAATTTAAAACTCAATCAAGACAATTAGCGCGCTCACTCGATTCCCCGTCTCTCTCTCTCCCACACACGCACACACACACACACACACACACACACACACACATATACAATTCACAATGCACACATTACACGATCCCTAACCCACTACTCCTCGTACTCCTCCAACTCCTACTACGTCTTCTACTCCTACTGCTGCTGGTGCTGCTCACACGCACAAATCACAGGCAGCAGGCGGCAACATTGTTGCAGCAGGTCAGATATCTGGACAGAGGGACGGGAGCACAAAGCACAGCTGATTGTGTTGCTGCTGCTGCTGCCTCTGCTGCTGCTGCCTAGACGAACCAGTTATGCAGTTTGTTGTAGTCGCAGTCGCAGTCATAGTTGCAGTTGTGGTTGTAATCCAACCTACCTCACGCCAAGCAGCTAGCGCCGAGAGGCATCTCCGGGCACAGCTCACGCGGCCACGCATTGAGGTAGCTGCTGCTTGAGCAGCTGCTGTCGTCGCCTCTCCATGAGTGTGTTGTGTTGCATCAACAAGCTCTCGATGTAAACATTTCAATAAGCCACTCAACAATGGCAACCAATCGCCTTGGCTGCCATTGTTTATTTAGCAAACTTACATTGAGATTTTATATGCAAAAAAAAAAAAAATGAAATAAAAATGAAATAAAATAAAAATAAACAAAACACGAAAAAACAACAACGCAAACAAACACAGAACGTCAGTAGCACTTGTTGTTGTTGCTGTCGTTGTTGTTGTTGTTGTTGTGTTCTTATCAGCGGGAGAGCAAAGCAATTGAGAGAGCGTAGAGTGTGAGAGAGCTCCAGCTCGTGGGAGCAAGCAAGAGTGTGTGTGTGAGAGAGAGTGTAGGCAACTGACTGACTGACTGACTACTCATGGCTCAGGCACGATGCTATCATATCATGCGGCATCGCGCCTGCCGGGAGACCCGATCAGATCCCACACACACACACACACATAGACACAGAACCTTACCTTACTCACACAAAACGGATTCGAACAGCTGGTCGGTCGTTCGATCGATCGATCGTTCGTTGATTGCACACACGATCAGCGACGATCGATCGATCCGAATCGTTGCTTGTTGCATCTGTTGTGGTTGTTGTGGTTGTTGTTGTTGTTGTAGTGTGTGGCTTGGCTGTTATTAAATCAGTTGAAGAGATAGCCACTCACGTTCGCATTTGCCGAGGCGCTCAAACAAACGATCGTAATACATCGTGATCGTCGTCGTCGTCGTCGTCATCGTCGTCGTTGCTTTCGTCGTAAACTGTGGGCTCAACATTTATTCCCATTCATATTCAGTCAGTCTTTGACTAAGCGTCGCAGTTGTCATCGTAGCGGGCACTGTGGTTTAACTAACTGCTGACTACTGACTACCGACTACCGACTACCGACTACCGACTACTGACTACGGATTCTGAATCGAATTCTGATTCTGTCAGTGCGTTAGCTCCTCCTCCTCCGGTTTCGGGTTTGCACAGACGTTAGACACACACACACACACACACACGGCCACAATCATATTTCTATTAAACGGATACGGATGCGGTTTTGATTACACACACAACACACCCAACATACACACACACACACACACACACAATAGGCAATTACGAATCTTCAGTACGAGTGCGAAAGTGCAATGTCTGGGTGTGATTAAAAATAAAGTTCAGCATATTCTATTGTTTTCGGAACGATGACAAGTGCAACTTCAACTACAACTACAACTACAACAACAAACATAACAACAATAACAACAACAACAACAATAACAATAAGAGAAGCAGCTGATTCTGATTAGAGGACGCAGATCAATGCAGGCATGCAGCAATAAAGAGCTTTAATAACAACAAATAAATATAATAATCAATGTGCAATATAGCTGAAATATATTTATAAAATATAATAATAAAAAAAAAGAAGGAAAATATCAATAAATTATATAATAAGCAATATCAATTCAAACGCCGGTTAGTGATAATAGCTTTTATATAAATACATATAGAATGCTGTGCAATGTTGTCAATAAATCAGTAATTAAATAAATTATTAAGTGAACAAAATAAAAATCGAAAATGTTAGCTGAAAGTGTATCATTATTGACTTAACGACAAACACAGAAAGCAGCGGATCTTGAATTGGATTAAAAACAAGTACGCAATAAAAAAGGTAAGTTTTCAAAGGATGAAAATATGTCCAAAAGAAAAACATATTCAGTTAAAATATAAGTTAAGTTTTTCCAATAGCAATCTTAAAAAACGGTCTGCGATCGGAAAATTAATTGAAAAATAGGGTTCTAAGAAGTTGGTAAAATCGAATGATAGCTTAATTTTAATAAAGGATAATGTGTCCCAATTTTTGTTAAGAAAAGTATCAAGGACGAAGTCCCAAAATTAATTTATTGAGCACACTGTAAGACAAATCGATCCGCTGTCAAGAAGCTGCATGGATGGAAATGTTTGTCTTATTATTATGTGTACAAAGTTTGCAAATTAACCAAGAATTAAATGCATAAATATACATAAATATATACATATTTAATGCACATATATTTATATATTTGACTTTGGCAAATAATCGCTTTAAATTGCAATTAGTTTCTTACCTTTTCTCACGGCTGTTGCTCTTGTTTATCGAGTGCTTTAAGATTGTGCGTGTGCGTTTGTGTGTGTGTGTGTGTGTGCCTGTGTGTGCGTGTGTGTGTGTGTGTGCCCACTGCTCATTTTTTATTTATTTATACAATTTTATCTCATTATTTATCAAGTTTCGCAATCGCCTGCTCCTTATGATTATAATTATTTAAATAATAATTTTCTTTTGTTATCAATTATGTGCGCCTCAAGTTCATTATCATCATTAAAAAAAAACTCCATCTATCTCTCTCTCTCTCTCTACACACACACACACATACAGAGACATTGCATAATTGCCACTTGCCTTTCATTGCTGCTGCTTTTGTTGTTGTGATTTGTAATGTACACAAACAATTTATTATACATTTTCAAAGTGAATGTCAGTCACTCCTTTTTTTTCACAATTTTTTTATTTATACATTTTTCAGTTAATTTTTTAAGCAACGTCCATTGACCGCCACTTTTCGAGGCGATGATACATTTTCGTTTATGGCACGATTATCGGGGCTTGAACTGGGTTTTGAGAATTTAAAAACTCGGGCTGTATACACACTCATTCATGCATTCCTGCATTATGCTTTATTTTTAGATGACTTTTACGAGAGCTACTAATTTACCAATTAATTAATATTTCAACTAACTGTCATCTGATTTGAAAGTTTAAGAAGCTCTGTTCTGTTTTTCATTCAATTTATTTATTTTTCGTATTACTGGTTTAATAACCCACAAAATATATTCGATAAAACCAGAGTGACAAAGCTCTTTGGTTTCAGAAAATATTATTGTTTTATTTTAGCAATATCTTCCATCCTATTCGATAGATCTGTTAATCCATTTAACAAGATTTCTACACCAGTACATGAGATATGTATTTTTCTAGAGTTTCTGGTAGATTCGTTGTTATTCCATGAGCGATCGCAAGCTGATAGCTTATGCTGCTCAAGTCCACTCAAAAGTTCTTTCACTTTTCTTCTCTATTGCCTTTCTAACGATTCTTTGGCTATTGAATAATTCACACAGAGCTCAACGCACATCGGCCAAAATAAATAATGGACAACAAATGCCAAAGCTTGTTTTGTGTTGTGTTGGCCAGAACACAAACCAGAGTCGGCTGCGGAACTTTGGCTCTTCTCAAACAAAATCTAATGCGAAATTTCTCTATTTCTCTATTTCTCTATTACCATTTGAAAGCAGAGACTCTCTGCTCTGGCTGAGGACGTTGCGGAGGTTGCTTCGCAGACTCTCCTATTCAGTTGTGGTTATCTCAAGCACGTCGTTGGCCGTACATTGAACTTGGCCAAACGTCGGACGGACAGTGGCTTAGCTAATGGGTTGGACACTGTCTCCCTCTCTCCCTCTCTCTCTCTCTCTCTGTCTCTGTCTGTCTGTTTGTTTCTCTATCTCGCTGTCTATTGCTTCATGGAACAGCTGACAAACGTTATGCGCGAAAAATTTGTTGCCCGCTGACTGCGAACTTGGCTTTGGCTTTTAGCTGTTGGCTGTTGGCTGTTTGGCCATTTGGCTGTTGGCCGTTTGCCGCTTGAGGCTTGAGACTTGGCCGTGACCATGAAGCGGTGCGGCGGTTGGGTTCCGTTGCGTGTGCAGTGTTATATGGTAGCGGCAGTAGTGACATAATCTGCTGATGTTGAGCGTTCTACGCTTTGGGGCTTTGGGGCTGTGGTCTCTACTTCGTCTGTAATTGCGAAGCGGATCGCGTGGCTTTTATTATATTTTTATGTATTATTTTTATATTTATATATATTTTTTATTTTTTTTGTCCATTTGGTTTGATTTGCATATATGTGAAAAAAATGTGCCAATAAAAAATAGCCAAGAATATAATCAAAACTTTATGTAAATTCTGATGAAAAAACAAACTGGTTTATTTCGCAAAATAAACAACAACACAAAATAATCGGCTAATTGGTAGAACACTTTTTCCATTTTTAGTTTTTTGTTTGGGTTGTTTTTTTTTTTTTGTCACTTTTTAGCAACGTTTGCAGGCCACCTTGTATAAGTAGCAGTTTTGTTTTTATTTTTTACAAAAGTTACTAAGCAAATGCTGAATAATTTTATGTAGGTGTCAACAATAATTTGCAGTTGCACTTGGACTTGGACTGCCTGACGCCACAGGAATCAGTTCAATGCAAACGCAATTTGCTGAATTGGTCGAAATGACTTACATTTTTATTTTTAATTATTATTATGCTTTGTTTTATTGGTTTTTTATTTTTGGAAAGCATTCATCGAAAGTTGTAAGCCAAAACCAAAGAAAACAAATATATGACAACTGAAGAAAGCTGAAAAATGATCAACAAATTAGGCTAAGGAATGCCACAGTACGCGTGGAGCTCAGAAAAGGTCGTGCGACCAGTACAGTGGTCACTAGGCTATGAAAAACCGCTTAAAATGTGGCACTATTAGAAGCTTATGAGCTGGACGTATATATATACAGTGTCTCACAATTTATTTGGACCAGTGCCTAGCAAAAATTTTAATTGCCTGCCATAAACTAATAATCCATTATTTTTCAAAAATTCCAAAGACCGATGTATATATATATATATGCAGTGAATACATGATAACTACAAATAGTTGAGTTGATTTTTTATTAAATGATCAAAATAGATATCTGTGAAATGTATCATTCATAAATATATCTTGGCTTGAATTATGTTTTTGATGGTTCCAGGTCAACCAAAATTCATTTTATTTTTTATGTACTCAAATACGTTTGAAGGAGCAGCAAAAAATATATTTAATTTATAAAAGGAGGTCACCAAACAATAAGCAATCATATCTCAATTATTGTTTGAGCTCTTCAGCATTTGATAAAAAAAAACCTTCAACTATTTTTATTAATCCATTTAATAAATCTCCCATATTCGTATTATGCGATCAATCAATATTCTGATTGGTAAGTAATCTTAAGAACACTGTATGGCAGTTTTAGGAAATGATTAATGTTGAGAGAAAGTCCACTTCCACTTTAGATACACTTTTATTTGTTCCGGCCACAAATTGTCTTCGTTAATCAACTTGTACTTTATTTGCAAAGAAATAACGATAAGGGCTAGATACATTTTGAGCAAGGGTTGACTTTTAATGTATTTGCAGACTTGACATTGACTGGTCACAATTTATGTATACAGCCCAAAACCACTAATAATTCGAATATGGAGCATTTATTTGTACTCATTTTAAATGATAATACATGTAATTAAATTATATTTTCGAAAACTATAAACTTACATCTGTAGCCATCCCCTAGAGATAAGCAAAAGCTTCAGAAAACTTCATTGTGGGTTGGTTTAAATACGATATAGGGGCTGTGTTTGGCTTGGTTGTTGGATCGATAGGCTCGTTTAGTCGATAGTTGGCTGGCTTGCAAAAAGTGGAATCGCAAGAAATTGAAATCATAGCCAGTTCAGCACTTCCTTCTATGTTGCTAATCACTTCCTCGTCTATGGGGCGACGCGTGCGCCGTTCTAAGCGCTTCTCACTTTTCCAAGTAGATGGACAAAAAAAAAAACTCGCTTTTTAATAAGAATTCTTGCGAATTCTACACAACTCAGGTCTGTCGACTGCGCGTTTGCCGGCACCATGATTAATATGCATATACATAGCATTTCGAGCAGGAAGGGGGTAGTGGATAGGTAGGTGGGAGCGGGGGGGAGAGGGAATTGTCTTGGCCTGCTGCGTTGTCGTTAGAGCCGCGTTAGAAGCGCGCCCCGGTTTAAGTCGAATGTTTGAAAACCGGCTTCGAAACCAGACACAGGCAATGCGAAAAGAAAGCATCGCTCTGAAGTTGAGAATGCGACATTAGAAAGCATATTATGTAATTTATTATGTAAAACGAGACGATGGGAAAGTTCTTGTTATTGAGTTTCTCAGTTTGTTGTTTTGCTCATTTCTCATTTTGTTTTGGTTTACTATTTCACAATTTCTAGCCATCATTTCTACACACAACCATTTAAAGAACTAATGCGCAAATACAAAATTTGTGGGAATTTTTTCGGGTTTTGGCTATCACAACACAAATTGTTGACTGTCTCGTGGAACGACGGTACAAAAATAAGCAAACGCACATTTTTGCCTCTTAAGTTCTTCTTGCGTTCTGTATTTTTGCCACTACAAGTTGATCTTTTGTGGTAGCTGGTCAATATTTATATTGACAGCTTAAACGCTCAAAAGCCGTATCAAGATTTTATAGTATACTAATAAATTGAAAAGTGGTGTTAAGAGTGCAATGCAGATATTAATATGTACATATCTTAATCAAGTTAAAAAGATATAAATTTTAAATAAATATATATAGCAGTTTGACAAAGCACCAATAAATGTGACAAAAGTATATATATATTTGTATATATAAATAATTAATTTTATATCAATTTCTGTGTGCCGCAAATCGATTGTTTATTTGGTTTTGCAGCTGAAAAATCCAAATTTATTTTCAATAATCAATAAAATGTGCAAAATGATAAAATGAAGTTGTGCAAACTTATGTAACAGGCAAAAGGAAGAATGTTTACTCCATAAAGTATATATATATTCTGGATCAGCATCAAAAATCAAGTTGTTTTGCTAGAGTCTTTAACATTGGATATGTTAGCAAACTTGGATAAGAAACTCACATATTTTTTAACAAAAACTAATTTTTGCTGGCAAATGATTTTAGTTTCGGGCTTGTGAGCATGTTTTTAAAAACAATCTACATATTTAACAACTATTCTAACTTGTTTTTAGCAGGCAATTGCATTTTTATTTCTATTATTAATATTCTTGCTGAAGAATAAAAACAACTAAAATTTGTGTTTTATTTGTATAACAAAGCGGTTTGACATTGCGAAATTGCTTATCTATAATTTCACCTATTCCAAGTCGCAGATTATTCGACCATAGACAAATGACCTACAGACTGTATAACTTGACCGATAGCGAATAATTCCAAAAGCACAATTTAACTCGCTTTCATTTCTTATTTTTTTTTTGGCAAGTCGCAAGTCACAGAGACTTGTGGTTTTATTGTTGTTTTCGGGACAACCTTGAAACGTTGTTGTTGTGTTGTTTATCTTATCTAAACGCTTATTGCATGAAGACATTTGCTAAGTATTCACACACACGGAAATAAATTATTCTTATCGTGCCAGCCAAATACAATGCAAAATCAATTTAAATGGCAAACTTTTTCAATATGTATAGCAAACATTAAAGGCTAGGCCAGAGACCGGTTTGGTCTTGGGTACGTTCATGACTGCAATTAAAATGCCTAAAAAAATGAACAAACAAATTGGTCAAGTTTAGAAAATTTGCACTAAAAGTAAATTAGATTTTAATGAAGAAAAAAACGCGATTAAACCGTAAAGCAAGCGACTAATTCAATATATCAACTTTAACATCCGATCTCCTGCTATCTCTCTCTCTCTCTGTTTCTGTCTGTTTCTCGCTCTCTCTCTCTGTCTTCTTTTAATATGTGTGTCTGTCTCTAAAGCGTCCAATGGTAATGGCCGTGATACTGTTGCTCGCCCTGGCACTCGTACTCGGTTGCTATTGCGCGATTCATCGTCAAAAGATCTGTGCGATTTATTTGAAGCCGCTGTTGAAGAATACACCGCTGGAGGATTGCTATCATGCCACGCCCATTGAGCAGCGGAAGCGCAAGAGCATCTGGGATATACCAGGACCGCAGCGTATACCCTTTCTGGGCACCAAATGGATATTCCTCATCTTCTTTCGACGCTACAAAATGACAAAGCTGCACGAGGTCTACGCAGGTGAAAGACTCTGCCAAAATCAAAGACCACACGCCAATAATCAATACTCTCTCTCTCTCTCTCTCTCTTTATGTCACTCTCTCTTTGTCTCACGCAGATCTGAATCGACAGTATGGTGACATTGTGCTGGAAGTGATGCCCTCGAATGTGCCCATTGTGCATCTGTATAATCGCGAGGATCTGGAGAAGGTGCTCAAGTATCCCAGCAAGTATCCCTTTCGTCCGCCCACCGAAATCATTGTGATGTATCGTCAATCGCGACCCGATCGCTATGCCAGCGTTGGCATCGTCAATGAGCAGGGACCAATGTGGCAGAGATTGCGTTCCTCGCTCACCTCGAGCATCACCTCGCCGCGCATCCTGCAGAGTTTTCTGCCCGCTCTCAATGCCATCTGTGATGATTTCGTTGAGCTGCTGCGCTCCAGGCGCGATCCCTACACCCATGTGGTGGCCAACTTTGAGGAGCTGGCCAATCTGATGGGTCTGGAGGCCGTTTGCACTTTGATGCTCGGCCGGCGCATGGGTTTTCTTGCGGCCAACACTAAGCAGCCGGAGAAGATCAGTCAATTGGCGGCGGCTGTCAAACAGCTGTTCATCTCACAGCGGGATTCGTATTATGGGCTGGGCCTCTGGAAATACTTCCCCACCAAGACATATCGAGACTTTGCACGCGCCGAGGACTTGATCTATGAGTAGGTATAAACTATATGCATCAGCTGCAATTTATTGTTATTTCTAATATGCCTCTGTCTCTGGCGCAGTGTCATCTCCGAGATCATTGACAACGAGCTGGAGGAGCACAAGAAGTCCGCCGCCTGCGACGATGAGGATGCGGCCGGATTGCGCTGCGTATTCCTTAACATACTCGAACTTAAAGAATTGGACATACGGGACAAGAAGTCGGCTATTATTGACTTTATAGCCGCGGGCATTGAAACGGTGAGTGTGAACCGAAAGCTGATCGTCTGATCTGAATTTGGAATGTATATATATGATATATCTTAAATTAAATTAGAGCATTGGGATTCCTAAGTTCTGCTCCCTCTTTGAATACATGTCCTCCCTTCTATACCAAGATACCCAAATAAAACTCATCAGTAATGCTTTTCCTAAAAATATCATTATCAAAATATCAATCGTTTTTTATAGTAAAATTTAGTTGACAGCAAATTGATTTCAGTCGCCAATCTAATGTAATCTTCTTCTTCCTTGTTTTGTATCTAAATAAATATTCTCTCCTTCGTACTCCATCTCAATCTCAATCTGTGTCTCTCTAGCTAGCGAACACACTGCTCTTTGTGCTCAGCTCGGTGACGGAAGATGCTTCGGCACTGCCTCGCATACTCGACGAGTTCCTTGAGTATCGTGACACGAACATCCTGCAGGATGCGCTCACGAATGCCACATACACCAAGGCGTGCATACAGGAGTCGTACAGACTGAGGCCCACGGCCTTCTGCCTGGCACGCATCCTCGAAGAGGACATGGAACTATCCGGTTACTCTCTGAATGCGGGCGTGAGCAGCTGAAGAACCTCATCTATATTGCAGTCACTTAATAGTTTCTATTATTTTTTTAGACTGTGGTGCTGTGCCAGAATATGATTGCCTGCCACAAGGATAGCAACTTTCGCGAGGCCAATCAATTTAGCCCCGAACGCTGGATAGATGCCACAACTGGCAACTTTACGGTGAATGTGGACAGTGCGAGCATTGTGGTGCCCTTCGGGGTGGGTCGACGCACCTGTCCCGGCAAGCGATTCGTCGAAATGGAGGTGGTCCTGCTGCTGGCAAAGGTCAGCTAATATAACTAAAAATCTATTTAAATAGTCGTCAATTAATCCGTATTCAATTCGCAGCTGGTGCTGGCTTTCGATGTTAGCTTTGTGAAGCCGCTGGAAACCGAATTCGAGTTTCTTTTAGCCCCCAAAACGCCGCTAAGTTTAAGGCTGCGCGATCGCGACTCATGAATCGCATTGTATCTAATACAATCCCCCTAAAACAAAAAGAAAAAAACGGGATAAAAAACACTAATATATTATTTTGTACATACAAAGAAGTTTAGGGAGTAGAACTCATGTAAGTCTAAGCACGCTCGCACTTTGAATGTGGTAAAATATTTGTCCAACTGGTTTCTGAATTGATTTTCCTTACAAACTTAAATCGTGTCTTTTCAAGCTTCAGCTTAAATTACCATTTATACCTACACCTACACTTAAAGATCATTTTCGTGTTTTAATAAGAAATATTTATGCCTTCATCCGCAAAGTATGCTACAAAAATGCAAAATTCACTTTGGGAAATTAAATCCTAGAAGCGAGCGTTGAATATATGAGAAAAGTTATAGATATAGCATATATCTAACAAAATAAAAAAAAGACAGGATGAAAAAAAGAAGAAAAGAAACCTAACTGTACATAGAAGAAAAGACTATAAAGTTGCATCCATATAGCCGTATTTGAATACGTTTCTTTGTGTTGTTGTAGGTAGTTATTGTTAATCTTAAGTAGCGGCAATTATTTTTGTGGCGTGTAAACGGAAAGACTGTGTTTAAGTTTTGTTGATTGTAACTCGTAATCGTGTAATCTGTAATCTATAATCTGTATAAAAAGACACATCTAATTCGTAATGCTCTTGTACAGTTAACCAATATGTATTTATTCCAAGTTTTTCTATTTCTTAGTTCTTGTATCTGTGTATATTTTTTGTTAAATGATAAAAAAAGAAGACAAACAAAGCGAGAGTTAAAAACAATAACGAAAAAACAAAAACAAAAAAAAAAACAACAAAATAAAGCAATGATTTTAAACTGTGCTTGCAATTCTTGTAACATTTTCTTATTGTGGGTCATTTTTATTTTTCCAATAATGCATTTAGAAAATATAAAAAGTATTGGAATAACTGCACTTAAATATTTTTTATTATATTAGTTATTTCTTGGGTAAATACATAAGTTGCATATTTTCTTTTAGGAAAACTCTTTGCATTACTTCTGATAATTTTCGATATAAAAAAAGGTACTTTTCGGCATTTAGCCATTTCTGCAACCATAGTTCATCGTACTACAGTGCCGCCCCATATATTAGACACACAATACCGTGTGGCTTGTGTCTTGGCTAAACTGGTCAATTACACTGCTGTCCATTTGACGTGCTTGGATAGTTAGATAGATTTTTAGACAAAGCTCAAACAACAAAGAACAAAAATGCTTTTATCTCATTTGCAATTCAAAAATATTATAATAGCAAAAATAATACATCACATTTTTTGTATATTTGTTGTTTATTTATTTAGGTTTTGATAGTTGTGCAAACAGTTTGGTAAAGTAAAAAACACTTGGCTCGCTTTTGGGTTTCTAAACATGTTTCAAGCGCTGCCCGCTCAGCGTTCGCTCTCTCTCTCTCCCTTCCTTTGCTCGCTTATGCTCTGACTGTCGCGCTCTCTCTCTCCCTCTCTCTCTCTCTCCATCTGTGTGTGTGTTTAGTGGGTTTGGAGCTGGGGCTTGGGCCTGAACGGTTTGGGTTTTGGGTACGTTACAACAGTTGTAGTTGGCGTGTCGTCGGTTTCAGTTTCAAACTTACCCGTTTCAGCGGTGAACAATAAATTTCCACTTAAATACAAAAATTGCGCGCCTGAACATTCTGAGTGTATTTGTATCGAGTGTGTTTTGTGAAGAATACCAAAAACTAACAACAACAACAGCAACAACAATTGGCTGCACTTTTATCTGCACCACTAATAAGTATTAGCCATGTACGCAAATGCAAAAATATGTTGCAACATACACACACCTCACACACACACACACACACACACACACACATAACTAAAACCAGTTTTTATTTTTTTAAGTCAGCGCAGGCAACATAAACTTTTAAAAACTAAAAATACAGTCGTAACTAACTCAAAAATGCATCATTTACTATCAACAAAATGAAAATGAGTTTGCTGTATTCAGCTCTTTATTTTTTTTTTGTTACGACTTCAGAGTCAGAGTCCGAGTCAGAGACAGAGACAGAGACAGACTCTCAGATGTGCGATCTGTGATCTGTGATCTGTGTTCTCTCATCTCCGCAGAGCGACGCTCTCGCTGAGTCTGCAGCCCCACCCGAAAACTAATTGTTATTGCAGTACAGCACACAGACAACAACAACAAGAACAACAGCAACAAAAACAAGAAGAAGAATAACAACAATAAGAGCGTAACATATTGCTGCTGCTATTATTATTCAACTTGCTAATTATGCACCACTTATTTACACTAGCTAACAAATTGTTGATTTTATGATTCACGTCAATTAAGTCTCACTCATCAAGCCTACTTACAGCCAAATTGTTTAAATGTGATTAAAGCAACAACAAAATATTAAAGAAAATATCAAAATTATTAGCAGGCGTAAATATACCAAAAATAAAATAAAGAAAATTATTTAGGAAGGAATTATTTAAGAAAAATATATTAAAGAAAATAATAAAATTGTTAGCGCTAGTTAATTTGCCAGAAATAAAAAATATAAATGAATAATTATCATAAATTAGCTGGTTGCCAAATAAATTAGCTATTTCTTTTTTAATTTTTTTTTATAACAATGTATTATATGAAAACAATTACAATCTATCACTAATTAATTTCTTGCGACTTATGTTTGCACTCTAAATAGCTGCAATCAATTATATTGTCATCATAGAGTAATATAAAAAAATGTAAAACACAACTAAAGACTTGCTGACACTGACCTTCAGTTTAGCTGTGTCACTGCTCGCCCAGCTCGCCCAACCCTCAACAATTATAGCACTGACTGCGACCGGACAATGTGTTGGCTATAACAAAATAACCCCTTGCTAACTGGCAACGCCAAGTTTGGGGTGTGGGTCCAAATGAGGTCAACAAATACGGCGCGCTAGAAAATCGCAACATTTTACTCACGGCAGTTATGGTTATTCCGCTAAGGGCGGAATAGGAAAAACAACATGGGCCACTTTGGCAAGTACAGTAGGCGCCAATGCGAACCGCCCCTTGCCAAGTGTACAAATTGTACCCAAAGCCAGTTTGCCAGTTTGCCAGTTGTGCATATTAATGCCACAGAGAGAGTGAGTGAGTGAGAGAGAGGGAGAGGGAGAGGGAGATAGAGAGAGACGGGAGGGGCTACAGTGGGGGTGTTCAGTAGTTATTGCGTCGAAACGAAAAGAAACCAAAAAAAGAAAACGAACTCGTTTTTGTTATGATTCTCAATGAGTTTATCAAGTGAAATGTGATAATGTTATCCGTTCGCAGTGGCAGGCAGGAAATTGAATAATTGAATTTAAAGTGAGCTAATTAATTTAAGCTCAAGTCGCAAGTTGCAGCAGCAAGCGAAGAATGGCAGACCAAAACAAAACGGCACAATTGCAGCAACAACAACACCAACAGCAGCAAAAGATCAACATAACTGGCAAGTCGATGACCCAATCAGAGGTGATACCAACCAGACCAGTTATAAGGCTGCTCGCCAAGCCCTTTTAAGATCCCAAGCAAGCAGAAAGCGAAACGAGGTTAAAGCACACTCCCGTCCAAAATATTGTGCACACAGCGAGCGAGAGAGTGTTTTGTGGCTGCGCGAGCGCAAAACAGGTGTGGCTACCTCACTACTGCGCTCTCTCTCTCTCCCTCGCTCTCTCTCTGCCAGTCTCTCTGTGGCTTACCTCTCTTACCCCGCTCAACTGCCCGGTGCATGCCAAGAAACCCGTTCAACTGGTCAAGCGATTTGTTTACATTTTTTTATGAATGTTTTGGTCGCTCTGCCATTTCCTTTATTTATTTTTTTGTTTTTGCTTTCTTCTAAATTGTTTTGGTGTAAAAAAACGTGAGAAATTTGTTTTCAATAATGTGAAAAACGTTGTTGTTTTACACAAATACTCCTCGATGCGGTAGCTGCTGAATCTGAATTGGAAAACTTACAAACAAATAAAAAAAACACAAAACAAGTTGTGTCATGCAATATTCATTTTGCTAATTGTGCTTAACGTTTTTTTTGAATGATAAGCAATTTTTTAGACTGCATATCATCTATGCAAATAGAAAAGTGCAATTTTGCCTAGGGTTATTCCCCTATTTTAGTGAAGCGAAATATTCTCTTGCTGACTGTGTTTTTTATTTTTATTTATTTATTTTTTTTTTGCTTTGTTAAAAAGTGTTATATAATCAAAAAGAGCACAGCTTCTAGGGTATTCCAACTGGTGTATATCGAAATATTCTTTACTTTGCTGTTTATTTTTTTCTACAGTAATTAGGGTTATTTGTTTATTTCATCAGAGCACGCAATAGTTTATCACCCTTATTTGTCTCAGAGCCTACACACTGAAATGATTGTTAGGGCCGCAAGTTAGTGTTAATCAACAAAAATTATTAACTATATGCTAACCATTAACTTTCCCTCTCTGTCTCTCTCTCTCTCTCTCGCTATCCCGCTCCCACTCTGTCTGATCCTCTCTTTCGCACACACCTCCAACCAGACTCTCTTGGGAGAAAGTTGTTTACTGTCTGGATTTTTTTGGGTTCTGGTTTTCCCGCGTGCAGCTTAATTGTTCATTACAGTCGGCAGGGTTAACTATATGCCATATATATATATATATATATATATATATCTCCTCTTGTTTATATATCAGTTGCTCCTCAACCACTTCATTTATGGCATTTATTTTCATTGTACGCGCCTTCTGTAATGCAATTATTGTTAATCAATGAGTATCGTCAATGGGGCATGAATGAATGCCCCCAAATAACTGAGCCGTGAAACGACAAGAATTCACAGCAACAGCAACAGCCACAACAAGAGTAAAAGTGTTAAACTGGCCAAGTGTCGCATTGTTGTGCGTATTGTTAGCTAAACTGTAATTATGAACACGTCAGAAGAGACAGGAATTGGCCAGCAATTTGAAATTATGACTTGAATGTGCCTCCGAATGACTTAATAGCATTTGAGTCATTTATGAGGCACCAACTCATTGAGTATGTAGTGCGAATAGCAGCTGGGAATCATTTCGAATTGCACCCACACCCAGCTATGACATCATTCGTTGATGATAGAGCCTTTGGGGCCCTTTCACAATCAATTAGATGCCGTCTTTGGAGCTATTGCGATTAATAGTTTTTGTTTTTTTTTTGTATGTGGGCAACAATTGACACAAATTCTGAGCACATTGCGTTTTACACGCTCCACTAAGCACCCGAGCTAATAATGAGAATAACGAGAATAACGCTAACAAACCAATTGCCAAATATGGCAAATACATAAAAATACAAACGTTTACTGAAGTTAAACCCAAAATCTTTAATTGTAGACTGCCAAAAACAAAAAAACACTACAAATAAATACTCGTAAAAACTCGAAACAGAAAACAACAAAAAACATTCAGAATGAGCTACTTGCGTTCCATAGGTACTTATTATGCTCCATAAATGGAGCACTTGGAGCTGACTGTGCCAGACAACAAAAAGTCCACAAAAAACACAGAAACACACACAGCACACACAACACACACACATTTAATTGAATTACGCGCTAATTGATTGGATAATTGCATTTGTTTATTTGAACAGAAATCTCACGAGTTGAAATGTCGCCGGCGATGATAATTCCTTTGCCACAACAAGTGGCAACAAGAAGGCAACCTATACGCTGATAACCATCAAAGTTGTTGAGCTGGTGAGTTGACTGAGCTGTGTTAACTGACAACTGTGTTAAACTAACGCGATGACAGCCAAATTCCTAATTGCAATAAATTGCTTTCGAATTGTGAGTCTAGTTTGCATAGCAACAGACACAGACAGAAAGACAGACAGACAGACAGACGGACAGACAGACAGACAGATCAGAAATATATATAATTTATGGGATCGGAGATGAATAAATTAGAGCTATATCTTCAAGCAATTGCGCCCATGAAATAAAAACTCAAGTTAAATTAGTATTGAGTACTTGAAAAATTATATAATCATAAATAAAATAATAAATATATATTTAACATAAACATCAGTCAGACGTTCCCAAATTAGAACTAGAATTCTAAAGTCGATTTTTTACGATAGGATTTAATTTGTATCATATCATTTTTATCATAAAATCTGCAGATTTAACTTGTTAACTGGCCAAAGTGTGAATAGATCTCAATTAAAATATTTAAGCTTAGAAAATATAATAAGAAACCATTAATAATATGGTTATACAACTTAAAAATAGTAGCTTTAACATTAAATTGAGTAGCTAAAATAAAAAGAAAAATAGTTATGTACACTGTCTGAAATAAGCTGTGAGTCACTGTATATAGTTGAGCAACAGCCATAAAAACTTGTACATCGGCCAGTCGGGTTAAACTATTTAATAATTCTTTGCATCACTAAATCAATGATTTAAATTTTATTTTGTTGGAATTATTTTGCTTAACAGTGCCTGCTAATATGCTGCCTGGGATTGATCGATGAGCCTGCCACCAATTCGCAGTTGCGCGTCTTTATAACGCCCAGAGTTATGGCGCTGTGCTATGTGACCTTTGGCGCTTTGGCCATTTACACGGGCATCTATTTGATAATGGCGCTCTTTGGGGATCTGTGAGTGCAACAGTTGCCAAATGCAATTGAATCATTTGCTAATTTTTAATATGCTGCAGGTCACCGTGGCGCACTGCGACACTGTGGTCTCTGGTTGGATTCGTGCTTTATGTGGCTGTGACGGCGCTGTTATTCCGGGACTGGAGCACCACCAAGGATCGCAATTACTGGCATCCGAATATGCATCGCCTGGATCTGGTAATGGCATCTGCTTCCATATCGCTGGTCACCGCCTTGGTCTATCTGCTGGATGTGCTGCTGACCATTCGCTTTGGTGTCCACGGCGATTTGGATTGACATGGCATCCATCACAGTGCCAGATCATTTTACTGTAATATTTACAGAGCATCGTAGTCATAAGCTGCCCCACCGCCCCAAGTCTCCCTGCTAAGTGTAACAAATTGTTCAAAAGCACATACAAAAAACAAACAAAAACAAAAACATAAAAAACAAAAATCATAATTGCCATCATTGAAATGCGAATGTACAAAATGAATTGTAAGAAATTTTTATAAAACAAAAATGTCGCGAAATATTTGTAAAAGTCTCGCTTACAGCGCTTAGCATATGAATCACGAAATATTTTTTTCTAATCCACTTAACATAAGTTTTACACCGAATATTTTTGATAACGAAAGAAATAAAGTTTCACTAAAAGGACAAACGATCTTCGAAAATGTGTGAGTTAATTTTTATTTTTTGTTAAATATATCAAACAAGATGTATTTCATTTTTGAAAGATGACATATTATTATTATTAGCAAAACATTTTATTTGTTTATATATGCCTTTTATAACGATCTTTAATACGATCAAAACTAGGCTTGCAAACGCAAGCAACAACAATTTTCAAAATGTTTTTGTGAGCTGGTTTTTTAAATGATACGCGATATTTACAACACCAGACGGCAAATTGATGAAGGACAATCAAAAAAAAAGAGAACATATGTATATAAAAACAACACGTTGAGATTGAGAATTCAACTCATTTGATAGCGATGGTAAAGTATTTCTCAATATCCTGATCGCTCTCAATCATTTTGAGGCTGTGAAATGTCTTCCGGATGTAGCATTTGCACACATCCCCATCACCTGTTGCGGACCAAGGAGAGATGGTTTTAGTTTGATCGGATGATTGAGGATGTGATTCGAGAGACTTACCCAGGCTGCCGTCGCAGATGCGTTGCGTGATGAGTTTGGCGAGCGCTTTGAATAGTTCTTTGGTGGCTATTTTGCGCTTGTAATAGGGATTCAGCAGCTGCACCACCGCCTTGCTGACATCGTTCTTTTGCTGATTCACCGGCGGCTTCTTCTTCTCCTTCGCCTTGTCCTTCTCCTTCTCCTTATTCTTCTCCTTCTCCTTTCTCTCCAGCAACGCAGCTGACTTCTCCTTTGGTGGCTTAGTCGGCTCTTTGCTGATCTCTGCTTTCTCCTGTGGCTGCTCATCTCGAGGCTTCTGTGGCTTAGCCGCCTCTTTGCTGATCTCTGCTTTCTCCTTTGGCTGCTCATCTCGAGGCTTCTGTGGCTTCGTCGGTTCTTTGCTGATCTCTGACTTCTCCTTTGGCTGCTCATCTCGCGGCTTCTGTGGCTTAGTCGGCTCTTTGCTGATCTCTGACTTCTCCTTTGGCTGCTCATCTCGAGGCTTCTGCTCTTTGCTAATCTCTGGCGGCTCATCTTTTGGCTTCACTTCTGGACTGTTCGGCTCCAGCAATTGTTGTACAGTCTTGAATATCTTCAAAACTGACTCCTGTTTCAGGTCACCTTGTTTCTTCGCCATTGGCTGCTCCTCATCCGACTCTGCCGCTGGCTTCTTGTCCGCCAACATTTGGCGAGCTGTTGTGAAACCAAATGAATCCGTACTCGCTTCAGCCCCTGCGTCTTTTTCCTTTTCCGTTTCAGTTTCAGTTTCTGAATTGAGTTTGAAACTGGCTGTGGACTTTGCTGGCTTCTTTTGCGTCTCCTGCCTCTCCATGCGGGAGACGCGCGCCTGCGATGCATATCGTAGCTGCCATCGCCATTTGGCATTAGTCTGTATTTTCTCTCGCCGAACTCCAGCTCCAATTGATCCTCTTTCGTTTGGGCGGGCTCCTCTTCACTCAGCTGTTGTTCCTTTCGCTCTGCGACTGCTGTTTCACTGGACACTGTCTCATCTTCATCTTTAGCCTCCTCCGCCTCCTCAGCTGGTTCGATTTTAACTGCCACAAGTGAGTCGTTTGGTTCCTCCTCCTTGCTCTCCTCCTGCACCTCCTGCTTGACTTTGACCAGGAAACTGGCAATGGAGGTTTGTTTGGTCTGCTCCTGTTTGAAACCTTTCCGTTCACGAATAGCCTTGGGTGGCTCCTTTATTGAGTGCGGCTTCTGCTCATCCAGCTCCTTCAGCTTGCGCTCAAAATATGCCACACTGCCGCCCGTCCAGGCGCCCTTGGCGCTCGTCTCCGGTCGCGGCACATAGTCCAAAAGGATTGGCATTAATCTCGTCTCGGCAGTGAGTTTCTTAATGCTGGCCAACTAAAAGAAATATGTTGTTTAATAATTGTTTTTTTAGCTAAATAATATTGCAATTGTAGCTATTATTTGTAAATCTCTGCGAGTGTTTTGTTTTTGTATTTTAATACAATTTGCGATGTATAAATAGGAAATGCTAACTTTAGCCGCTGTGCATTTAATTCACTCACAGAAAGGTGAAAACATGCGACTCAATTGGCCATCCCCTATTTATATAGTAGCTTTATAATAACTTATCCAATGCTAATTAGAATTTGGTTCAAATATTTCTCATAATTTGTTACCAAGCCTGTCAACATCTAAATTTCATTATAAATTTGAACAAAAGCAAGAAAGAATTGACTATTTATCGACTGAAGAGTTTCTGAGTTGCAGAATATTGTTTCCATGACTCGGAATTTATACGATTTGTTCAGATATAATTTGTCCATTTAAAAGATTAAACGATAATCTATATTAATCAGTTTTGAGTAGTTACGATAGAGCTAAAATTATAATAGGCTCCGACAGTGTATAAAAAGGAGTTTTTATATAAAACTTAAAGCGATTATTTAAATGAAATAGTTGTGGAATGTTGATTGAATATTTCCGAAATTTTAGAAGCTTCAAAATACCAGTAAATAGTAATTTTGGTTAAGTATATTCAACTTCGAAACGGATTGTTTCTGTTTCAGATTTACTAGCAGCATAATAATGCTTGCAACTTGTAAGTTTGTTAAACATAACTGGGTAAATAAAATGTTATCTTTTGACGGACAGTCAAATAAGATATACACTATATTCACTATCTATATATATATACTATACACCATTTTAGTCCGATCTGGGCGAATATGACACATGAAAAGCTGGAATTTGAATATTTGCAGTCTGCTCAGCTTATTGTTAAAACTGAGACTAGAATAATGACTTGATGCTGACTAAGTATATAGATATATCTTTACATATATACCGCATGGAATCGGGCTTGTCCTTCAAATACATATTTTGTGGCAAAACTAATTGCAAGAATAAGCAAATTAAAAGCAGTCAATTGACTCTTGTCCGATCCTCAATTTAAATTCAATAAAATTAATTCAATATTCGCTTAGCTATTTTCATTTGCTGCCTTCAAGCTGGACACACCTGTTTGGCTAACGCATGACGATATAGTTGGACGACACGCTGCTGGCGGAACACGTCGTACTCGAGATCGACAGCGATGGCCTCGTAGTCGTTGTGCCGCAGGACACTGCGTGGCTGCTGCTGCTGCTGCTGCTCCTTCGCATCGCTGGCACATTTTTTCACATTGGCTTTGAGGGCATCGATGAGCGCGTCCAGAAATTTCTCGCGTTGCGTGTGCTGCAAGCCGGCTATTTTGGAGTCGGTGGACTGGGCGTGACGCACTCGGGCAATCTGTGTGGCTGTCTCTTGCTCCAGCTGGCGGGCAGCACTCAGTTGTTTGCGCAACTTGAACTGTTCGCGTATAAAGTCCTCGGACTCCTTTTTCACACGCTTGGCGAGCACCGCATGACTCTGACCCGACTCGTTATCCGAGTCCTCGCTGCCATAATCCTGAGCAGCACGTTTGCTGCCCGCCCGGCCACCTAATGAGGAAAGCGTTCACCAAATGAGGTCAAGTTAAAGTGGAATCGAACTCACCTTCGTAGAGATCGGCGCAATCCTGCAGCGAGATGCTCGACTTGAATGTGGCGTCCATGCAGAGGCGCTGGAACATCTCCAGCGCTTTTGTCGCCTGCTTGGGCCGCTTGCACACATCGCACTGGCCGCGACAGTCGGGCGCCGGATCTCCAAAGAAGTCGGCAAACAGTTTGTGGCGGCAGCGCGTCTGCTCACAGAAATCGACGATGCGCTCGAATTGGCGCAGGGCACGCTCCGTGAGCATTTCACGATCGCCACGCCCCCGGGCACGCTGTGCATCATTTTGGAGCAGAAAGCGTATGGAGCGCACATCCTCGCGTCCATAGTAGAGCCGGCAATAGGAGGGGAGATTATCGCGACCGGCACGACCCGATTCCTGGTAATAGGCGGCCACATTCTGCGGCACATCCCAGTGGATGACGAAGCGTACGCTGGGCTTGTCCACGCCCATGCCGAAACTGTTTGTGGCACAAATGATGGCCTTATCACCGCGCATCCATGCCTCCTGCACCTCCACCCGGTCCGCGGTCTTCAAGCCAGCATGATAGGCAATGGCGGCGATGCCCTGCTTGGAGACGCCCACCGCGACACGCTCAACCTGATCCCGGGTGCGACAGTAGATGATGCCACAGCCACGTTTTGGTTTGGGCAACGCCTTGAACTGCTCCTCATCGCCCAGACAGTGCTGGGCAAAGGCGGCCAGATGCTGGAAGTCATCCTCAATGGAGTTCTTGTACACGATGTCATAGTAGAGATTCGAACGGAAGCTGGACGTGCTGAACTGGGCCACAGGCTGGCGCAGTTTCAGCTGCTTGTAGATATCCTCGCGCACCTCTCGCGATGCGGTCGCCGTCAGCGCCAGCCAGACGACATCCGGATATTTGGCACGCAGTTCACCCAGCTTGAGATAGTCGGGCCGGAAGTCGTGGCCCCACTGGGAGACACAGTGTGCCTCATCCACGGCGAAGTAGGCCAACTTTTTGTGCTTGTGCAGCGAATGGAGCAGATCCTGAAAGAATTTGGTGGCCGCCTGCTCTGGTGTTATATACAGGAACCTGATGTTTGTCTTGATGGCACGCAGATCCATGATGACACGTTCGCGCTCCTTGCTGCTCATCTTGGAGTTTAGGGAGTCTGCCGGCACTTTCAGCTTGGCCAAATGATCGATTTGATCCTTGATCAGCGCCAGCAGCGGCGAAAAGACAACCGTCAACTGATCCTCGCACATCAGCCCGGGCAGCTGAAAGCACAGCGATTTGCCCGACCCAGTGGGCATTGACACATACACATCCTGTTTCTCTGCATGATCAAATTTGACAGAGATTAGATTCAAGTTTAATATTTATTCTGTTTCTTTTCCCTTCTTACTCTTCACAGCGCATTTTATGGCTCGCTGCTGCAGCTCCGATTTGAATGATTTGTGGCCAAAGTGCCTTTGCAGCGCCTCGTTGATGGCACTCTTGTCCTCCGTGGCATTGTTAACGCTTGTCATCGTCGCGGCAAACTTAACAGAAAAACAACTCACATAATTGGAACGATTAACAAAAAAAGATAAAAATTGTTGCGTATTTTCTTTGGCGTGAATGCCGCCAAAACAGCTGTGAAAGCGATGACAAAATCGATTGGCAGCTGTAACAAATCGATAACACATTGGGAATATCGATATATCGCTAGCACAGCAGCCAGCAAATCACAATTCATTAAATGTAGCTATGTTTATTTATTTTAAAACAATAACAATGAAGCACAACAGCAACTAAATTATATTTGTTCCTCAATGCCTTTCATTCGTTCATATATGCCGCCAAAGAACAGCTGATAGGGCTGCCACTGCAAGGGAGTGAGCCGTGCTGCCAACTTGCTGAAAATAATGCAAAAGAAAACGGCTGAAAATATTTGGCTAAATGTGCATTTATAATCCAATGCTAAAAAAATATAATTTGATTAAACAGTTCCCCAAATATATATAGAATGCCTATTTTAAAGAATAATAAATCAATTACAATTGGTTGTATAATATGTGTAACAGCATTAAATTCTGACGTCACTTTCTGTAACAAATGCCACAACTTGTGGCATTGCATCTTCTGTAATTGAATCAAGCGGAATTTACATTTGACATTGTGGTAACAGCGCTGCCAGCGTTAACATAATGAAATGCCTAACATTATGTTATCTACCCCCGTGCCGCTAACACTCTACTCAATGTATGAGCCGTGCCTCTCTTTCTGCATTCAGTCTAATTTCCGCGCTCGATCCGCACGCACCTAATTGTTCGTGTTGCGCATCGCATCGGTTACGTCGCGTCTGCGAATGCGAGTGTGTGTGAGTGTGCGTGTGTGTGTGTGCGCCTTACATTAATTGTTTGTTGATTTTTAATACTTTTGTGTAAACGAAACCAAAGAGCATATTGTCTGCCTGCCTGCATCTGCACACCATAAAATGCACAGTAAGAAACAACAGCAACAACAAGAGGCAAGTGCAATGCCGGCAACAACAACAACGTAATGCATTATTTCGTTGTGCGTGTGCCTGTGTCTTGTGTCTGTGTTAGTTAGTGCGTGTCCCTCTCTTTCTCTCTCTCACTCTCTGTAATTCACTCTGTCGCCAAATTTATAGTAACGGTAAACACGCAAAGCAAAGTGCAAAAATATCAACAGCAACAACAACAACAGCAAAAGCCGGCAAGGCCATAAAGAAAGTTAATCGTGTTACAAACCTTTTCAACACTAACAACAACCACAACAACAAGAATAAGACCACAATGTTCGTCCCAAAACAAAATCAACATCTTCCCTGCAGAAGAAGAAGAACAACAACAGCAACAAATGCCGCCTGCCTTGTGATAATTAACAGTCTGCTGTTATCGCTGCTGTCCACAATTGCAATCACAGCAACACTGGCACAGCCTCAACAGCAGCCAGAATCCTCGCTTGCTGGAGGCGCTCAGATTGCCGCCTTGGCTGCTCCTGGTCCCGGCGCCACCTCAATCGGCTCCTCGTCGATCCTCGATCAATTCAGCCCCAATTGCAGCGCTGTGACGCACATTTTCCAGGCGCGTGGCATCGATGCCAACGAAATACCGCAAAAGCCCAGCAATGGTAAGTTCAAATTCGAAGAGTATAAATCGAGAATATAAGTAATATAAGTAAATGGAGCATCATAAATCACTTTGAATCGTTATAAGGAAACAATTCAGGCAGCTCTCTTTTATCATATACATTGGAATTGGAGCATCGCAAACGAATAGCAAAAAGCACTTCCAGGCCGAGTAATTAGTTTTTTAGAGTAATAGCAAAACAAGTGTAAAGTGAAAATGGAGAACGAATTGTACTTATATATATGAGTTGAAATTACTTTTGCCTATTCACATATTATATTTAAGTGGGTCGCTTGGAATTAGATCTCCTCATTTTTATTTTTTAAAACACAATTTAAAGGCAAATTTACCAATTATTATTAGTATTTTGTCTTGCTTTCTCATTTTATTTTAAAGAAATTCAATACTAAAGCTTTAGACTTTATTTTAAATATTGTTTTTTAAAGAAATCGAAACTTCGAAGATAGCTGATTATAATTTTTGAAAATATAAATGAATAATTAATTAATTAATAATGAACTATATATGATTTATTTATTTACTGTGGGCTAGTCGACATATATTTTAAAAGATTTACAATAGGTAATAACGAACATAAAAAATTAGATAACTGCATAAAAATGTTAAAATATTTTCTGCAAGCAATGGGGGAAATCCCGAAAAAAAACCCAAGCAGGCCAGATATATAGTAGGTGTTACTTAATTCAAATTTATATAAATAATTCATAATTAAAATACAACAAAAAAATTCAAAAATTCAAAATTTAAATGTAGTAAAAAAAAAACAGAAAATTATAAAAGCCCAAAAATAAGAAATATAAATTCTTTGAAAATGGTAATAATAATTTCAAAGAGTACTGTTTACGGAGCGAGCACTGTGGCCTTCTAAACTCAATCTAAACTTAGTCTCTTCGCGGGGCACCAGATCGTCTGCAACTTTGGCTCTGCTCAACGTCAATTTGCTTATCAATCGCTGCTTATCAGGAACAGTAACAAACGATATCCAAGCCACGCCCCCCACTCCCTACACAGCCTCGCAGCTAACCTACTTACATACGTATAAAAAAACATACTCTTTTATTACCTGGGAACGCAAAAGTTTTCATTTATTGAGCAACTGTCGATTTAAAAAAAAAGACTCGTTTCGAGTCTTGGGTTCTCGGCTTTATCTAAATGCTGGCGCTTATCAGGCGAATGCATAAGAAGAGAAGCAATCAATTTTATGACTCACACACACTCGACCAACAAAAAGAGGCTGCAACTATTTATTTGGCTAACTTATCTAACCAAAAAGAGCAGCACAAATGGAAGAGAGAGCGAGAGAGAGAGAGTGATATGGCTGGAACGGTTCACAAATGCCGACAACAATAAAATAAATCCTGGAGTGAACTGAACTGGATTGGAGTGCATAATTTAAACGATTTCAATGACACCTTGATTAATATCAGTTCACCAACAAGAACAACAACAACAACAGCGGACTGGAAACTTACCTGCTCTACACCCCTCTCCCTCTCTCCTGCTCTACAGCTCTCACGCTCTGTCTGCATTTCCATGAAATTATGAACGAAACGCAACGCAACGTGTTGCATTTGACCAAAAGATAAAGAAACATTGAGAAAAAAAAATAAACGATGAATAAAGAAAAAAAGGCAATCAAGCAACGTTGAAAACCAAAAATAAACAACGCAACACGGCGGCAGGTAAAGAGCAAAGAGAGGCAGAAGGCAGAAGAAGAGGCTGGAACAACAGTTTACCTGCAAACAAATCAAATATAACTAAAAATCAAAGAGAGAAAGACGGAGATAGAGAGAGAGAGAGATATGGTGGTAGAGCGATCGTCTCGCTCTCTCTATCTCTCTCTCACTTATTGCAATTAAGCGTGATTAATTCAGGCTTTAAGCAAATTAACTAAAATCTACAAAAGGAGCTCTCCATGCCACAGCTCACAACTTGGCCTAGGCTCAACCAACAGCAACAACAACAACAACTGCTGCTGCTGCTGTTGGTCAGTGTGTAAAAGCGGTGTGACAACATTTTTTTGCTGCCTCCGCGCTCCGAAAACAGATTTCTTTGATTTTTTTGTGTGTATTTTTTTTATTTTTTATTTTTGTGTTGCGCCAAAGGAATTTGTTGTGAGATTTTTCGTTGTGGCTTCTGCTGACTGAGAGACTGGTCTTGAAACTGGTACCCTTTTTTTCGTTCGTCTCTTCAGCTGTGAGAGAGTGTAGGACAGGGGCAGGGGTTAAGGCAGGAAGGGAGGGGAGGGAAATTGAGCTGAGCAATCGACTCATGCGCCAAACTCGCCAACCGACTGACGGCTGGACAGTGGAAGGCAATGCGAAGCAATGAGCCGAGTAGCCGATGAGCATTCGTGCATTCATCGTTCGTTCCTTCGTTCGTGCTCCTTCTCTCTCTCTCTCTCTCTCTCTCTCGCTCTGTCTCTCTCTTTAGAGTTTTGGATGAGATTTTGTTGTTTTTATTTATTTTTTTTTATTTGTATCGCTTTGTTCGTTTTCAAGTTGATTTGCGTGGAATTTTATTTCCTTCTTTGTTGTTGTTTTTTATTCCTTTTTGATTTGTTGAGCATGAATCATGTGTGGCAATAGACAGACAGACAGACGGGGGAGGGTGGGGGAGTGTCTGGGTTGGGTGGTGTTGACTCTTTGTCTGCTGAGATGAGATTAAATTTGATATTATTGGCAAAGCTGTTGGAGTATTTGAACTTTTGTATGGACCCAAATTGAACTACACTTTGTTGCAACAACAGCAGCAGCTGCACAACACCTTCCGCCTGCCAGAAAAAAAAAAACCAAAAACAACAAGTGCCACTTAAAAGCTTCATTAAAGTTGCACTTCCTGTGCCAGGTAAATGCCGATTGCCGCCTTCCAAAAAAAAAAAAAATACAACATCAAGCAATGCTTGCCTCTTGCCACATACCCTTTACCATCTCACCTGCAGCTGGCACTTAGTTCAAATTGTTTGCACAATTTAAGCAGTTCACAAAACATTAAATCGTTAAGAATGCAAAGAGAGGAGCGAGGGGAAGACAGACGCACGGAGTGCAGTAGACAACTAAAAATCTTTACACACACAGACACGTGCAACATTCTCACACAAGAACTCTTGACTAAACCCTGCCCCTGCTCCTGCCCCGTGCCCGAAATCTCTTGCCTACCACGCTGCTGCAGCTACTCTTGGCAAAAAGGAAATTTACAGCGCCGCTGATTTCAACGTTGCCGCTGCTGCTGCTGCCGCTGCTCCACTTAGCCGGCAACTGCGGCAACTGTGGCGTTGCATTCATCGAGGTTGTTGCCAGGGCCAACCGCACGACTATTAATCATTTTCCAGCGTCCAAAACTAAATGGCCCTCTCATTCACTGCCACTTGCGCCACTCCCTTCATCTCCCTCCTCTCTCGCTCTTCCGCTCTCTCTCTCTCTCACTCTCTTGGTGTTTTTGGGGGTCCCTTTTTGCATTGTCGTTGCTGGCTGCATTCTTCGGCTGTGTACCACGCCAGAGCAGATATCTCCGAGCAGAGCAGCAGGCACTATATCATCATTATGCGAAATAATTCCTAAAGTTGTTGCATTGTTGACCATTGTGAGCTGAGGTCTTGGATTTCAGCCACATATATTTTCAGCATCTCTCTGTGTGTGTGTGTGTGTGTGTGTGTGTGTGTCTGTGTCTGTCTGTGTCAGTGTCTGTGTGAATGTGGGCTTCATCATTTTATGGGCTACCCCGTGGATAAAAAAGAAATGTGATTAGACTGCATGAAATTTGTTTCTATTGACTGAGAAATGCATATTTCAGAATGAATTCTTTAAAGTTCATTCTTTGAATGTGGAGCTGGAGAAGTTATTTTTGTAGAGGTAGTAGAGATACAGTCCTAGATATACATACACTTATATATATATATTTATACGAATCACAAATCGATTAATCTATTGAGGTAGTCCTATATGAATAATCATTTGAAGTAATTCTATAAGCATTTATAGATAAATCTGTTGAGGCAGTCCTATATAGTTGCTCAGTTACAGATAAATCTATAAACTTAGACAGACATTCATAGACACATTTGCAGTTATTTATAGGGGGTTTACTGATTAGCTCTGTAAAGAAAATCATTTAAAATAATTAGTTTTTCAATAAGGTACTATAAAATAATTATTAGCAATTATAAATCGGCAAAGCCTATTTTTTTATAGGTATGTATATAAATAGGTTTTAAGATGTGTACATCTATTATTTGTTATTATTATTTATATAGGTAGATGTAGTATTATAAAGAGCTAATTATATTAATTATTTAATTTGATCTTCCAAATAATAATTATTATTACATATTTCAATCTCGTAAGATCTTTCGAAGCTTTTAAAGTGTTGTCTGTCTATATTTGTGGGCAGTTAACAGCACTTTGCAAAAGCTTTGCCGTATCAAATTAATTAAGATACTTGGACTATTTTAGGCTGGTTGTCGGCAGGGCAACGAAGCAGAAGAACCCAACTATTTTGCATCTTTGAACACTTTTCACTTACAAAACTCAGCTTGTTATAAACTCTGACTATAAACGTTGTTAAACTCTGTACAAAATTCAGATTTCTGGGCATTGTTGAAGTTGGAGTTTCTTGGGGCAAGAATGTTAGGTCACCCTTGGCAATTTCCAACCTTTGAGAAAACTTGCACAAATTTGGTTTTGCTGGCATTTACCAAGAGCGACTCGAGAGTCGAGACTCGAATTAACTGCCCAGCAAATGCTCATTATGTAAATGGTAGGGCGCCCACTGGTGAAACCCTCCTTAGACTGGCAATACTTGCACATACATATTATTATCCAAAGTCGGGTTGTAGTTTGTTGCTTAGTTGTTAGTTGTTGGCTGTTGTTTGTTGCTTGTTTGTTTGCACGATTTAATGCTTCATTTGACTGGGCCCTGATAGTACGACGAGGTGCAGCAGCAGTTGGAGGAGCCGTCAGACAGTCAGACAGCTAAAGTATTGTGGCGCTTAACTGCTTTCAAGTACATCCGAAGAGGGGCAGCTGGATGAAGGTGCTGATGAGGAGTTGGGGGGACAGAACTGAATATATATATATCCATAGTCTAGTCTAGGCCTTGGCTCTTAACTACTTAATTATCTCCGTGGAGTCTCACTCGCTGCTCAAATGAGACCGACTTACGCTTTGGGGGCTAACCCCGACCCCTTCCCTCCGGGCTGCCATTTGGGCCACTGCTTATTAATAAACATGTAAAATGTAATTGTTATTTTGAGCTGCCGTTTTGGGGCGTGGCTAATTGCCATGTTCATGGCTCGACGCACCACGTTGGACCACATTATGAAATTGCCCCAAAAAAGCTGAGCGTGAGAAAATGCTGAGAGCAACACTCTCTCTCTCTCTCTCTCTCTCTTTTGGTTTTATCAACTGTTTTCAAATACAACAATCAAAATACATTTTATGCGCATAAAACATGAAACATGTCCATGGAATCGTCCATGCCACAGTCTCTGCTTGCCGCAGACTGCTGCTGCTGGCTGCTGGCTGCTTACTGCACACTCCTGCCTCCGATCCTTGCATGTTTCGGAGGTGTTAGGGCAGCGACCAAATTGGTATGCTGGTAAACGAAACCACCACATACAAAATACCAAAAATCGCTGAGACAGACGGATCGGGGAGGCAGTAGTAGTTACCAACCAAATCGGTAAAGTTGGAGGCATCCCGAAGCACTCCATATATGCGAGTCACTGGGAAATGCTCAACTCGACTCGACGCGACTCGACTCGGCTCAGCTCGGCCCGGTTTTGGGTATGAAGGAATGTGCCACAGCTTCAAGCTGCAGCAGCAGCAGCTCTCGAGAGAAGAGAACTTGTTTAAGGAGCTGGGCTCGGGTTTGAGCAGCTCTGTTTTAGGCTGTTTTGTGTTTGCTGACGCTACAGAAAATTTTTACATTTCATTCCGACGATCTTAGAGAGAGAGAGAGAGAGAGAGAGAGAGTGAGAGAGAGGGAGAAGTGAGACCACACAGGGAATGGACATTGGACAATGGGCAATGGGCAATGGGCAACTCCGTGGTATCTTTGGGCATCTCGAAAGTGGCCACGTTTGACCTTTTTGCTGCTGTTGTTGTTCTTGTTGTTGTTGCTGTTGTTGTCTCTCACACTGGGAATCACTGGGCACATCAGTGCGGACAGGCCCTTGAGAAATATGCCGAGCGCGTAGGTTCTTTATGGTCTCGTCTGCTTCATGTCTTCTGTCCCTATTCCTTTCGCCCTATCTCTCTCTCTCTCTCTCTCTATCTATCTATCTCTCGTTCTGTGATTCACTCTGGTCTGCATTGGGCCTCTGAATCCGTTTTGGTGCGCAACAATTTTTTTTTTGGGTCCCGACACTTGTGCCTGTGGACTGTGGACTGTGGCAATTAAGTCGTTGCTCGACGGCTTTTCAAGAGCTCTCTCTCTCTCTCTCGTCTCGCCATCTCTCTCTCTCTCTCTCTCTCTCAATCCCTCTGTCCCTCGCTGAGCTTGTTTCCATTTTGCGCGCATGGCGTCTACTCAGCATGATTCATTCTTAGAACTTGGCTGACGAGGCTGCTTTTGTTGTCATCTTTTGTTTTGATAGCGCGAGCGGTTTCTTCTTATATCGCATATCTTTTCTTTTTTCTTTCAAAAAATAAAAAAAGTTGTGAAATAATTTGTCCACAGAACTGTCCGTCAGCTCTGTCAGCATCATCAACTAATTGTGTGATATTGCGAAATTTAACAGTTGAGGGTGTGAAGCAAACTAACACACACAAACACAAGAAGTTCACATTGTAGACAACAAAAAAGGTTGTGCAATTTATGAAGATCTGCCGAACTGATGGACATGATTATCCTCAGCTACTGTGCAGAGTTTGATTGAATCTACGCAAATGCAAATAGCTGCTGGCTAATAATAGTAGACACCATAATAGTTTAGTTAGTATAACTTGTTAAAGAAAAAGAGAATAATCTATCGATATCAAAGATATTTTTTTTTAGTTCTAGAAAGCATAATAATACGCATATTAAGTGAGTTTGGGTTGGATATCTTGGTTAACAAAAACGTTTCATCTTTCAATCGGTTGTTACTGTGGAAGCTGTATGATATGGCAGTCCGATATCAATGACTTTGTGTATAAATATACAAATCATAATACTACGCATAATACGTTAAACAAGAAAGTTTTTTTATACAATAGCTGATCTTTCGAGTGGTTGTTGGCTATACATTAATTGGTTCCTTAAGATCAATTGGAACTTAACTTATAAATATGTGGCTCTAATTTATTACTTTTCCTGTACATAATGGCATATGATGATTAGTTATCAAAACAGTGTCTAAAGATGCTATTCTCTGATATCGCCTGAGGAAAAGCTATTAAATATTGTTAATATCTCAGACATTATAATAAATTGATGTACCTGAAATGTGAACATTTTACCAAGACTTTGTCTAATGATCTCTGATATTGATATTGATGTTTATTGGTTCTTATTTCCACAACCACAAGATTGATATTCAAGTCACTAATGAACCAAACAGTTGTTTAAGAAAAGATATTGGATAACAAATAAGCGATCACTTTCAGCTTAACTATTAAATATCTGCCATGAAGCTTTCTTTTATTATTTAAACTTGATCAAATACAAAACAACAATTTATGATTTCCTTCTTCAATGCTTGAGCAGCGTTTTGTGCAGATCATCATAAGTGATTTGCACTTGTGCAGCTTACAAGGAATCCTTTGGCTGAATATCACTTTTGCTCGTTGTCCAGAAGTGCTCATTGCTGACTCTATAGAAACCCCGAATGTGAAGCTCCACTTGAGTTAATTTTCTTGCCCACTGTGCTCTCAGAGCAATTGGCGAGCTTAGACACAGTTGTCTTCCTTGCCCAGTTGTGCCCCAGAGCAAACAAATTTGCTCAGATGCTGATACTGCTGCTGCTGCTGCTATCCACAATAAGTTTCCCAAG
The DNA here is from genome assembly GCA_035043785.1 of Drosophila planitibia. Taxonomy (NCBI): domain Eukaryota; kingdom Metazoa; phylum Arthropoda; class Insecta; order Diptera; family Drosophilidae; genus Drosophila; species Drosophila planitibia. The sequence continues at coordinate 2,034,953 of JAWNMS010000043.1, read as the reverse complement.
ATGCTGCTGACCAATCCGACCACTTAAATGAGCCAGCCTAAAGTCTGAAGGGGACTGGCTGGCTGGCTGGTTGTGGCTCAAGTTATTTTGCTTGGCCCGTGAGCATGACGAATGTTAAATTGCTGGAGTGCTGAGGCACAAATCACCAAGCTGGACCAAGATGAGAGAAAGGGGAAAGATTGGGACGACCTCGCGTTGATTTAATTAGGTCACATGGCAAGATTTGTTAATTTGCGCCACCTACTTTGATGCTGCGTTTGTTGATAACTATGCCGCACTCTTGCCTACGCCAAAGAATGCGTTGATTCCCTTTTTTTTTGTATTTCTATATTGCCTGCCCCCTGCTTCTTTCAGTGTAATTAATGTGTACAGCAGTAACTTGACTACGTGCGTATCTAAAAGTTCATTAAAGGCCTCGCAAAAACTCTTATCCCAGTTTGCCCATCAAAGGTCGTTTGACACAGTCAAGTGTGCGCTGTGTGTGTGTGTGTATTATAATCGGGATTGGAATAGAGTCGCTTGCCTTGGGTCTGGACCGGAGAGTTAAACCCTAAGCTAAGTTGAAATAAAATGCAATTGCCTGCTCGGATTTCAATTTTCTACAGTTCGTTAAGAGGCAGCAGCCGTTGTAAGCCTTAAGCATCATGCAAATCTTATGCTTAACCTTGCCCATTTGTTTTGGCCTAATCGCACAAATAATGGTTTTCAATTAGTTTGCTACGGTCCAGTTACAGTTACCAGCTGAGTGTGTGTGTCTTCGAGTGGAAAAGCCGTCCGGAAAATAGAATAGAATCCATAGAATCCACACAAAGGTTAAAGCGAGTTGTATTCGAATAATGCCAACGCTTGACCTTTTCTTTTATCAAGCTATACGAACGGAATTAGTGATAGCTATATGGAATGTCGAGCACCCCATAGAATCTACAACAAATACGCACAAAAACACACATTTTTAGTATGTGTGGCTATTTGGTGACAAAATTAATAATAATCGTAAAAACTGGCAGCACATTAAATACGCATAAAATAATACAACAGGAAAATTAATTTTTATAAAATATGTACAATGGGCATTGTAATGCCCACACAAAAAAAAAGAAGGAAATTAAAAAAAATATATAACAAAAGTGCCAAAAGCGTCGGCTGTCATAAAATTGTAGGTTTTATGGGCCTGGCTACCGGAAAGTCAAGACCCAAAGACCCAGCGAACAGAAAGAGCCAAAGATGTCGCAACTCGACAAATCCAACGATGATGTGCGGATAATAAAATTAAAACTAATTTTGACAACCGACTGCCAAGGTAAATTTCTCATAAAAAACACACACAGCAACTTAAAGACGAATATTAAATGCGCTAATAAATGTGGTCAGCCTTAGATTTTCAGACTGAACATTGAAATTACAGCTACATCTAGTTTCTAAACATTTTTTTTAAACTTTAAAACTCAGTCCTTCCTCTCAATTATTAGTATATAGTATACGAGATACAATCTAAGGCAAACTATTATTTATATAAAATTATTGAGTTTAGTTTATTGTTGAGCCAATCCTTTCCTATGAATCACATTTGGCATAAGAGACTCTCTATTCATTTACTTGTCAAATTATGAATACCCTGTGGGCAGTGTATTGTATTGAAAGCAAATGCTTAGAAGTTAAGAGCGATAAATTCAACAGACAAAAACCCACACGATGCAGGGGCTCTGGCCACAAACCAGATGATGATTTGGATGTGTCGTCGTCGTAATCTTCTACTTCTTCTTTGTTGTCGGTAGCTTAAAACGATGCCACAACATGTTTTGGACTTGCTGCCCACGCAGCCAACACTGAATATGTAGTAAGAGAGGGACAAAGAGACAGAGATCTGTGCTCAGGTTTTATAATGGCGTCAGGGAAGCGCCAATCATAATCAAGCCATACGCTTTAATCGTATAATGAAATGATATTTACGAAGATGCCGCAGAAGCGCGTGCCTCTCAATCTTCCCTTTTAGGTATGAGCTCATAGATTAAAGAGTCCTTTGATGGGGGATGAGAGAGCGACGCCAATTTAACTGTCTGCCTTTCTTTTTTTTTTTAATAAACTTTCAATCGAGTCGATGGCAAAGCCAATAAGAAAACGCACACATAAATTACCCATAGGGACGACAAATAAAGACATTTCCGGCATCTTTGTATGCGTGTGTGTGTGTGTGTGTGTGTGTGTGTAAACCCTGGCCGCCATGCCATAGAAGGGAAATTAGCCATACAAATAGAAAAGTTGCTGACAAATGGTTTACAATTACAATGCAAAGGGATAAACAGAAAATGGAAATTGAAAGCAGACTCAGCCTGCAAAAAAGTCCTTACCAAAAAGTAAATAAAATGATAGTTTCTCTATGTGTGTGTGTGTGTGTGTGTGTGTGTGTGTTTGTCTATTCTATGCCAGTTTCAGTTTCAGTATCAATATCAATTTACGATTTCGTTCGTTCGTTCGTTGGTTGGTTGGTTGTGTATCTTATGGATACGTCTGTCGCATTTTTATCAGCTGTTTGTATTTGTTTTGTCTTTGCACTTGCAACATTTGCCGGAGCGGACGGAGTTCATTGAAATCGAATGAAAGGAACCAGGAGAAATCTCTTTCACCCCGATACGCTTTGTACTTTTGCCGACTGTTTGCAGACCGAGTTGTCTTCTCTGCTTGTCTGTGCCTGTCTCGGCTTGTCTCTGCCCGTCCATATCCTGTCTCGTTCTCTTCAACGGCGGCTGTACCTGTTTCACAGTTGAGTGGACGAACTCAACGCGACTCCGGCGTGTTGGATTCTTTATGGCCAGCACACATACACTAATACACACACACACACACACACATACACATATCTTTTGTCGGCATTCGCGTAGTAACTCATTTCATTCATGGCCGTAAATTGTGCAAGGATGCATGCAGTTGAGGCAAATGTCTATGCAAAAGCTTAATAAACAAAATTCCGCAAAGGAAACTATTTTAGAGAAACACTTTAAAACATTGCAGCTAATGTTGAAACAACAACAAATCCATTTTACCCAATAAATATGTATGAGTATGGGTATTTAAGTAAACGGCTCACGCTCACCATCGAGATGCGAAGATCTTTTTTGGGATCTTCGGATTGCACTCTAGCTGCACTTGAGTCTGATGATTGTTCACCCAAGTGGCCTTCGAGGCGACGAGGAATCGAGGCGAATTTATGTGTTTCATTAAAACCGTTACGAGACGCGTGTTTCGAAGCTATTAAGTCCAACCACAGGCCACTGAGTAACAACAGAGAGAGAGAGAGAGAGAGAGAGAGTGGAGAGAGAATGTATTGCAGTACCCAAAATTTAATAATGAGCATCGCTCGGACACTAAACCAAAACAAAAAAAAGAATAAAAAATTAAAGCAGCCTTTTGCTGCTTGAGTGGCATGTTCAAGATTTTTTAAGGCCAGACCATGCCAGTCCAGATTTTTGCGTGGCTGAAAGGCGTCTTGGACAATGCTAAATGCTTGCGACTTGTGCTCCACTTTTTGGCAAGTAAATTGCCAGAGATTTGTGCGAAATTGTTTCTCTTTCACTTTGATGCCGCAGTGAAATCAGAGAGCGCAATTAACCGAAGTGAGAGATAAAGATGAATCAAGGCAGATCAACAGTAACATGCAAGTCAAGTATTTCTAGGGATAATACATGAAATCAGAAATTATTCAATATTAATATTGATATTTATTTATTGAAAAAACGTATTAAACTTATTCTTTAAAGCACTAGCAACTAATAACTAAAACGTTTTAGTAAAGCTAAATGGATGCTTTTAATAATATGTAGATGATTGTAATTTCAAGATTAGTTTCAATAATTTTTCAGTAGTACACTTAATATTAGATGTATTAAACTAGACATTCATTTAGATTGATTAAATTTAATTTAATTTTTTCTATTTTTATCATTTATATATAATGATAAAATATTGTAGATATTTATTCCTGTTGAAACAACTTAACCACTTAAGCAACTGTCAATGCAAGCATTTAATTTCAATGCCTGGCCACGATTTTCTCATGCGAACAAAACTTAGCCATGTAAGCCATGTTGTTAGCCAGCTTAAGCCTTAGCCAAACTTCAAAGGGCATGGTCGGCAACGTTTGTAGCTCTACACTATTCCCCTAGCTTGGCCCTGTGGCTGAACCTCGGACGTCAAGAGCCCAAGAAAATGAAACCCAACTTCAACGAAATTCACAGACAACACTCTCAAAGTTGCTCCGAGGAGCACTTTACTCTTTGGCTGCGGTAAGGAAATGTAAATGCCATGTGTGTGTGTGTGTGGAGTGTCTGTGTATGTGAGTGTGTGTGTACGTATGTGTGCACAACACCTTTTACCGAGAAACAACAACAATTACAGCAGTCATCACCTTTGGTGGTTTCAACTCTTGTTGTTGTTGTTGTTGTCGGCGCCTTGTGAACCCACAACGACATCGTCCAAAGGTCTACAAACTACCTAGGCAGCCAAAAACTGCAGTCAGCAAGATGCCCTCCAGTTGAATGCGAGCGAGTGAGAGAGCATGATCGAAACTGTTGTTTATTATCTTCTGGCTTGAAACTTATAAAACAAAGCGTCAATTGACTGCGATTCTCTGTGTGCCCCGTTGCAATCATCTTCTTGCCGCTGTCGGGGGCACCACACTGTGGAATTTACATTAATGTTTACCCAGCTCCTGTCTGTAGAAGCCGCTAAACGGATGAGGGGGGCAGGCAGAACAGAGAGAGAGGGGGGAAGAGGTGCTGCTATGAGGAAGTCTATATGAGTAAGTGTATATGGATTCCATGAAATAGACGTGAGTTACATACGCAAATATGATCTAAGATTTGTCAGAGATCAGCTGTAGCCACAACTTCAACAAAACCAGTAAGACAGCTATAGTCGAGAGAGCTCGATTACAAAACACCCAGCTGAACCCAATTCTTAAATATATTGTAGTTACATTGCCAAGTTTTACACACTCAAGTGTGCGAATTTTAATGGATTCTGGGTTTTATACCCAAATAGGTTTTGCAATTGATTGAGAAAAGCGATAGCATAAATAGCTTTAAATTCTGACATGTCGTTTTTCTTACACCCCATAATTAAAACAAAGCAAATTTATTGATTGACAAAATCCACATGGCCCACAGCACCATCTACTTACGCCATTGCTTACGTATATGAATTTGTAAGCTATAAATTAACATGTTAGATTATGGCCATAGGCACAGAAACAAAAACAATTAAGTGAACAATATATATCAATATATTCTAGTTTTATTGCCAAGTTTGCCTTTGAAAGTTTTGCAGACATTTACAGAAGAGTAAAAAGCAAAACTGGAGCGTTTCCTCGCCGATCTTAATGAAATTTGTGCAGCTGAGCTAGAACATGGCAAGTTATAGGACGGAGAGACAAGCGTTGTTTGAATCGATTGTTTATCCTGATCAAGAATATATAGTCCGAAATGCTTCTCTCTGCCTGTTACATACTTTTGCACAAAGCCATTATACCCATTTTTATCCATTTTCAATGGGAATGAGAAGAAACCGCAATGCACCCAAAAACCACATGCGATTATCGCCGATCTTCAGTTAAACCCAAAACATGCCCAAGCAACACAATAAGAAAGCAAAGAGCTGAGCTTACTTTTGTAATAACCTTAATTTAAAACAATATTTCTTTTGCTTTCTTTACAGGTAAGTTGAAGACTTGATTGCGCTCACTTAACGTAAGTTCTTTCCAAGATTTGTTTTTGTTTTTTTCTCCATTTCCTGTGACCCGGTTCTGCGCCCGTTCGCCCGCTCCATTAGCAAATCAAATAAATATTTTCTATTTTGGGCAACGGTTATAATATATATGGACAAAACAAATTCCTCATAACAATTACACGCTCCGGCTGACTGTCTGTGGCTCCTCAGGTCATGGCAGTGTCGGCGGCGTCTGCAAATTAATAATAATCAAGCCAAATTACACAATGACACGCACTTGAAGTCTTCTTTCGTCGACTCGTCTGGTCTGGTCTGATCTGGTCTGGTATTGGGCTTGACTTGGGGTTCTTTTTGGGGTCTGGGACGACTCGTGCGAGTGCTCGGCTATCAATTAGGCACATCTTTCAATCAAGCAGCAGCAACAACAACTCTCGACAGATTTGTATGCCTCTCACAAAGAATTAGCGCTAATAGTAATTATAAGAGACGCGAATGCCTGACATACTCTTGAGTAGCATAGACGATAAATATCTACAATTAATATCAACGTACGCCAACACACAACTTCACACATCTTTTTCGAGTGGTTGCCACAAATGTTGCTTTTGTTTCTTCTCCTGTCAAGTGCATAATAATCATAATTCATATATACATATATATATTATTTTTTTGGGACAGGTGTGCGTGGAGCACTTCAACTACTCGGTTGCTGCCCATAAAACTTGGCTTCCCTTTTGTGTGTAACTTGAAATTTCCTGCTCTACCCGACCCGAACCGACCCTTCAGTCTGATGACGTCTTAAAAATTTATGTTAATCTACAGCTTGTTGCATGTCATGCCACAAATGTCGCTTAATTATGAGGATCGAGCTCTGCCTGCCTCGTTTTTCTCTGCTGCTACGAGTACTAATCATAATCAGTTTTGAATTTTTTCTTCTGTTTTTTTTTATTTTTATTATTTATAGCACTCTTGATAGTTTCTTTTGTGCGTTGCCTTTTCGCGTGGCAAGTGGAAAATGTTAATTAAATTGTAATTTATGTGACCGCAGATAAGTTTGTTGAATAAATGAGTCAGGGTGGTTTTGAAGGGCATAACTATAACGGGAATGGAATTCGCTTGTGGCAGGTGTCGAAGATCGCGTAAGGTAGCCCAATTTTAGTATTGTCTTCGCATCATTTAGATAAGAGTTTATCTTAAACTTAACATCTTTGTTCATTCAAACTATACAGACACTTTAATTTAATATTATTATAAAGGAAAAGCTACGAATAAATGTCTTAGGCATGAGTCAAGTATTTCCGTATATAGCGCTGATTCAGTTCTTGATTAAGTAATTTCTGATAAGACGGAGTATTATTTAGTCACATCAAACTGACTCAATTCATACAATATTTACCAAAAGCATACGCAAGTTCTAAAGTTAAAGATTCCATTTCAGGAATTCCTTAGCCTCTTTGTAAATTTCAAACATTTAGCTTGGGACCCAAGCAATTATGCTGCTAATTTGTCATTTTCGGCCTGGAGCGTGTGGCATGACTTTCCGTTCATTAACAAATTATGCAATAAATGCAATCAAACAGCAGGAGCAGCTTTAGCATCAGCTTCAGCATCAGCATCAGGCTAACGATGTGCCAATAAAACTCGTTACCCAACTCGAACCCAAAAGCCATCTCATCTCCCTGGACCCATGCCAATTCCATTTGCAATTCCAAACGCTTGGCCTTAAAGTTCCTCTGCTCCAACAGCTGCCACTCGCACTTAATTAAGAACTTCATTTAGCACCTTTGTGGCTTGGATCGGATCGGAAGCCGGTTTTTTCGGTTACTGGTTGCTAGTTGCTGGCTGTTGGTACTCTGGAATTTTATCGCGTTTTGCATATCGTTAAGCCTGGGCCTCTGAATCAATATTTTGCTTTCTCACGCTATTCTGGAGTAGGAGTCGTTCCTCTGGAATGCGAGGCACAGTCGGTGCCGCAGTTGGCAACAATTTTGCCTGATTGCACCAGCTTTTCAGCATTTCGTACAAAGCAGCATCAGCATCAGCATCTGCAAGAACCCATTCCCGTTCCCTATTCCCTGTTCCCAGTACCCATTCGAGTAGCAGTCGCAGTCGCAGTCGCATTTCCATTCCCAGTTCAAGCTAAATGATATCACATGTCGACGATGGAGTTCTTTGTTCTCACTAAAGTGCATTTGCAATCTAACTGCATTTTGTAATACTCTTTTTTTGCCTACCAACTTGATGCATATAATTATGAATATATAAACTTGAGAAGCAATTATCTATATACCTATTAATGTCGAGTCTGTATTGGAGCTAGATAGAACTCTTTGTTTGTTTGCGAGTTTTCCATAAAAAAACGTTCAATTTGTAAATATTGCCAACCAAATTCCATGTCAAATTCCAAATTCCCAAGTTTCGCAACTTTGACTATATATTTATTGCTTCTTAAGTAAAAGTATATTCAACTTGAACACTAATTCGGTAATCTTTAGCATAGGGTATTTAGGTTTGTTTTAGCTTTTCTTTAGCTTCCTTTTGCAGCAGCTGCCTCTTAGTTGCCTGGCTGGTAGACTGCCTGCCTGCCTGACTGCATTTGATGATAAATAGGCGCAAAGGTAAAAAGCCAAAACGTGAATGCGAATTTCGTATGGCTTTAGTCCATGTCTACACACAATTCGCAAAGGGGCAAAGGAGCAAAAGGGGTTGTTGGTTGGGGGGGCCGGGGAAGGGGCGACTGGTACTTACTGCTGTTTAGGCAAGGTGGCAGGTGAGCCAGCAGCAGCAACAACAGCAGCAACGGAACTGTGCAGCTCTCAAGTGCAATTCCAAGGAGGCAGCATTCAAGAGCTGTGCCAGCTCCTTGCCGCCTGCCGCCTGCCGCTTGCTGTTTGCCTCATGCCGCCTGCTGACTGCTGGTGCTTCATGTTCTTCTTTTATGCGCTGGCATGTTTGTTTGTCAACCTACACCAACAACAGCAGCCAACCCGACAGCAGCTGTTGCCGGCAAACATTTGCCCAAAGGGGGGCTGCAACAGTAGACAGCAGGCGGGCGGTGGGTAATAGGCTGCAGGCATTGCTGCAGTCAGTCATCCGGGAGGCGCAGGCGCAGGCGCTGGCACATGGCAATATTTCATTACCCACGGCTTACACTGCGGCTGACACTGCCGCTGCGAAGACCTGAGCCTGCCACTGCATACTAAACCGGGTATATTATGTTCTCGCCGTGATGCAATTATGCTAAGCCAGAATGAAGCATCTCTGAATGCTTTATACTTTTATATATACTTGTTCTGGATCAGCAGCAAGAAACGAGTCGATATAGTCATGTCCACATATCAGTCCGTTTAGAGACTGACTTCAAATTTGGAATAGTAGTTCTCTTTTACGATAAGCAAATCAAATTTATTTCATTATATTGATAACTTCCATTTTTCCTTTGATCGATTTGGTTGAAAATCGATGACCGATTGCAATAAAAGCCATAATTTTTATACCTTTATAATTTGCCAGAAATTTTTCTTAGCTAAACTTCTGTTTATATCATCTGCTTGAATTTTATAAAAATTGGTACAGAATGAACGTAGAAAATAGCATATTTATTTATAAGCATTTTCTGTTTGGTTTAGGGTATCTCCTAGTCGAGCTCTCTCGACTTAAAGCATCCTCATTTGTATTTTTTTATGCGCTTTTGTGCTGGCATTTGAGGCATGCAACGAGCACCCGTTCTCTGACTGTCTGCCTGTCTGCCTGTCTGCCTGCCTGCCTGGCTGCCTTGCTGCCTGGCTGGTTGTATGGGCCACGTTATCTGGTGCTGCCGCCTCGGCAATGAAGTTAGAAAGATTTTTGTGGAAACGCTTACGCACGACTCGACAACTGCGCTACTTGGTGGGCAGTGTGGCAGTTGCAACATACAAACGAGTAGGATAGAACTGATACCGAGCTACATGTCTCGGAAATGCCCACAGAAGATAAGTTAAATAAGCTGCTCAGTTTATATTGTGTCATTGATCCTAGCAAATAAATGCGTAATTCTTTGTGTGTTACAATGTGCATTCATTTTTATTACAATCTTAAAATTTTAAAGCAGTTTAGGTAAATATTAACAATCAATGGAAGTTATAACATAAAGATTTTGCTATATTTCTTTTGTAAATTTGCCTTGCTTTACACTGTTTGTTTATAGGTTTCTTGATATTTGTTTTAAAAACATTTTTAAGCACCGTCCATGTTTTTTTCTTCTTCTTTATACATTATTGTATAAATTATCTTTTAAATATGCTTTCCCTGGCTGTGACTTTTATTTATATAACCTCGTTGTAGTCATCAATGCTTTCTGGTGAGGAGACCTTTGTTCTTTAGATTATGTGTATAAAACGCACTTCTATTCGATGCTCTGCAAAGTGCATCCATAATTCGACCTCAACTGGATGCAAACATCAACTCAAATATCTGCGTGTGTGTGTTGGAGTCACCGAGACAGGTGATCACATTGCTATGGTGTCCCACTCAGTCCCCATACTCCATACTCAGCCTGGCATACCTTTCTGACACAAGCAAATAATTTCCATACCATCGCGACGACAAGAAAAACGAGGAACATGGCGAGTTTTCTTCTTTTTTTATCCTCCTGTGTTTGTGTGTTTAATTTTTTGCCTTACGCGCATCTGCAAATTAAAAACGCATTTTATTTTATCCAACAAAACACACACGGTGCCGGCAAGTGCACCCTTTGGGCATTAACAATGGCACCACACACATCACACACACCACACACACACACACACATACGCACACACACACACTGCACTACAGTACACTTGACAACAAAGTTGCGACATATGTATAAATCTATGTTCGCATTATTCATGTTCTGATGTTATTTTTTTATTCTATGCGTAATTATTGTGAAATTTGTTACAAAGTTTTCTTGTCGTCTGCTTGCAACGTGTGGTGTAGCTACACTTTAGACTTAATTGTTAGCTGTAGGATACATAGCAGCAAGAACATCTACATCAACAAACAACACAGCAACAACAAGTACCACAATACGACACACAACACACTCGTCAGAAGAACAACAAGAGGAGCCCTGTTGAAATCAAAGCTTTGATGCCGACAAAACTGCTACGACGACGATGGCGATTATGATGATGATGATGATGATAATAATGTTGATTATGAGCAAAGACGATGCTGAGAATGATGATGACAGGTAGCCGAGTGTTTAATTTATGTCTTTTTAAGCACTTGCCTTGCTGCATAGATAAAAAAAATGAGTACCTCAAGAATTTTGTATATCTGTTTTTACAACTGTGTTACTCCTAGCATCGAGTTTTCTTCTTTTTTTTGCAGTTACAGTTTTATGTGTCTGCAAAACATTAATATCTTTATCTAAAGTTGGCGAAATCTTTCGTTGTTGTACGCACTTAATTAAAATGGAAATATGCTTATTTAACTACTTAGCGCTGTGTAGATAGCTGTAGATACTTTTGTATCTGGCTGCATCTGGCAGCTCGATAGGCGCCTGCTATCCAAAGTGCCTTCAATTGATTCGCTTCCTAATCGAAAATTCGTTTATCAGTACAAATTTCTATTATAAAACTCTAAAAAATCAACTTTACTATCAATGACAACTGATCTGTAACCCAAATCAAGTCAAGTTGTTAAAAACCTCCGCAGAACTGTTTACGAGTAATAGTTTGGATGATTTATGCTTGTGTACACCTAATTGAGATTATATTTGAAGTGAACTCCCTCCACACACACACACACACACACACACACACACATACACACGCACAACCCTTAACGCTTAGCTACTGTGCCACTTTCACTTTTTCGTGTTTTTGGGGTCACACAATTTTTGTGATCGATTCGTACAAACAAAACGTCACCAGCAGCACTGATAACAATATATAATATATATATATATAATTGATTAAATTCGAAATGCCACATTATCAGAAAATTGTGCTCGTAATTCATTGGAATTTCACGTATCGAGTTTTTTTTTTCTTTTATGTCTGATTTGTATGCCCTTGTTGAGGGTCTTACAAATGTCTCACAAATTGGGTAACGCCTTATCCGAACTCACAACGTAAATTGATGGCGAGTTCGTGCATCTATATATATATATATAAATATAGCTAAAAAGCATGATGATAAAAGTGAACGTCTTTTTGCCAACGAACGTTTGCAAAAGATTGTGGTTGACATTTGGCAGAACCCCGTCCAGTAAGACTAACTGACATATTTTATATTTCTTTCGGTACTTGAGTTCTGCTATTATGACTACATCTGATAGGGTATTTAATCTTCTGTCATACTCCACTTTTGCTTTCCATTCATGATTTGTATATGGCCAGCCGTAGCGAAGAGACCGCACACAGATTAGATTACTGCAAATTGACACATTTTCAGTTGTATTTCTGTGTGTCCGGCTCCGACTCCGGCTTCGGCTCCGGCTGCCTGTCAATCAGCACTGAAAAATTGTCGTATGTGGCACAGCTCTTGACTCAATTCGTTGCGCTGCATTTATCGGGGCACATTAGTTGCGGCATCGAAAAAAAAAAAAAAAAAACCAAACTCTTAATATTGAGGAACGGCCACACGTCTCATATCATTGTCTGTTGGCTTTAATGTGCTCTCAATACTCTCATTATGCGTTACGCATTATCCTTTGAGGCCATTGTTATGGTTTTAGCAACGCCCCTTCCTGGTAACCCGACTACCTTTTCCATATTATAGATTTTGTAGCACTCTGATTCACACACACACACACACCTTTTGCCTTTGCCCAGCTGCCCGTGGCTGGGAAACCTTTCCATAAGCATATTGCATGATTACAACTAATAATCTCAACCAAGCCATTCAGTGTGCGCCCGTTAATAGTCTGGACTCTTTTTTTCCCCTCAGTGCGAATGTAGGCGTTTTTTTTGTTCTTTTTTTGGGCGCAGCGGAAACGATATTTTTTTATATATTTGAAGTGTAGAAAAATGCTTTTAATGGCAATGAGTGCGATATCGTAGAAATTTGATTAATGCGCGTTAGATTGGACAGGATAGCATAATGGCTTAAATGGCCTTAGAGTAACTCAAATGGGATTAAGTGGGTCATAGCGAAATATGTTGAGAAAACGAAACTAGATATATAAGAAACTAAAACATATACTACATAATTCCAGACATAAAAATCGATTTATTTCGATACATAACTTAACCAAGCAATGCTTATGAATAATAACCACACCCATTAAAAGTTATATTTTAGATGTGATAAGCATTTCTAAGCATCTAACAAACGCTAATTGGGTGAAAATCAGTTGAATAAATCTCTAATGAAAATATAACACATAGCCTTAACTTGTGAGTATGTATCATTGATATGTGCATACTAATTTTACATTTATAGAACACAAATATGCTAAGTGCTGCGAAAATCATTTGCAAGTGCAAAAATCACCAAAGTATGTTGACAGCTATGATGAGTTTAGCGCCAATGCATGAAGGTCTGGCACGTGTTGAATAATCATCAAAAATGATTATCGAAAAAGCTGCCATTTTGCAAATAGATTCTAGTGGATTTTTTCTCCTATATTAATTTTTTCAATAGAATTTTTTCGATTTATCCAATTACTGGAAATTGTTATGGCTCAACACTCAATGCACAGCTGTGGCAAAGGGTGAGAAATACATTTCCTTGTTTATTATATTGGCCAATGGTCTAAACGATTTGTTGATATACATATAAAATTAAAAAGTGCTAATGAATTAATTACCTGTCCATAGCCAATAAATTGTAAAGAAAAAAACCCACAAAATACGCAGAACATTGTTTGTGTTATTCTAAAGTCGAAACGCATATGTAAATGTTTTTTCCTTCTTGTTGGTGCGTCAGTTTCGAGGGAAGGAAAACAACAAAAAAAGATATATATATGTTTACATTTCGCTGGCTGCTTCAACAACAAAAAATTGTTTTATTTGATTTTATAATTGTCGAGAAATAAAGAAAAAATTATACATATATATATATATTGTTGCTAGCAAGCGGCTACAAAATGTGTTAATGGTTTTAATCGGATCTTAAAGATCTCACTCGGGGAATGTTCTGTTAATAACAAACAAATTTGTCAAGTCATATCCTAAAGAATCGTCGTCGTCGTCGTCGTCGTCGTCGTCTTCTTTGGCTCACATCATTGGCTGTTATTAGTGTGGCGGCGATCTGATCTTATCACTGAACCTGAAACGGAGTAAACACTGCTCTGATGTGATCTGGTCTCGTCTGGTCTGGGCCAGGCCAGCCTGTTCGTCTGCTCATCGATTTTGTTGGCTACAACTTAATTTCTGTCCAGGTATCCGCTGTGCGATGTTTTGTGTGAATGCCACTCTGAATAGCCCATTGATTGTGCTACAAAATATTTGTCTATCATCCAATCACGTCCGGTATTTGTTTCCAGCTATTTTTTTTTTTTTTTCTTATCGATCTACCTTCGTTGGTAACCTGCAAATTAGACTCGTTTTTTAATGGCTTTTCAATTGAGGTATAAACTTGTTTATTTATTGGCTGCGTTTTTTTCGTTCGTTCTTTTTTGTAACTCATTTCAGTGACATTTTTATCGTGAGAGAGTTGTAATACTTATTTCATTGATCGATGCTCAGCTCGATGAGCTGGCAAATTGAGTTTACTCAGTTTAACTGAGGATTACAAATGTACGTCTATTTTTGACTTATGAATAGGTTAGCAACAAGTCGAAGTTGTAATTGAATCTCTTGAATAAGGTCAGACAAAAATTGTTGTGATTAACTTTAACAATGTTTAAAATATGTGCCTTAATAGTAAATTCCATTTTTGGTATTGAGTAGTTATAGAAAAGTGCCGACCACTTACAGATTTCTCAAGAATTATATCTGAATAGTATTTAAAGCTCCTAAGGAACCTGCATATATTGCCTTGACACGACATGGACATAGTTGTGCCTATTAGGAGTGTACTGCAGGCTTAATAAACTAACACCCAGGCAACGCCTAGTAACCGATCTAATTAGCCTGCCAGCACGTACGACAATCCAAACAGAAAGCACGCCAATGGACGATGTCGATCTATTGCCCCCACAGGCATGTCCAGCAACGCCCAGATGCAGTCATAATTGCCATGGAATGGACCTGCTAAGAACTCGGAGCTCTGGAGCTCAGTTCAGCGCAGCTCTGGATGTGGTGTGTGGATATGAATCTGACTATTTTATAATACCAACACGTCCAGACGTCAATTAAATAAATACAAGATACCAAAGCGTTGTAAACGCCCCAATAACCCAAGTCAAGATCGTCGCCTTACCACAGTCGGCAGTCGGAGACAGATACACTGGCCATGGCTAAGTCCAAGTCCAAGTCCAAGGCGGAGGTGAAGGCGGCGGCGGTGGCGGTGGCAGACACCCAAGCTAAAGATTCATTCAGGCTGAACGATTCATAAATTCACGTTGCACGCTGCACGTTGGGCCAAGGAATGTGACTGGCTGGCGGCAGCAGAAGCAGCAGCAGCAGCTATTTTTGGTCTAGAACGAGTTTTCGTCGAGTTGTGTCTGCAAACCTTCCACTCCCCCCTACCTCCCGGCCATCTAACTGCGTTGACCATTGCAAATATTTTAATGGCAGCTTCCTGTGGTCAATCTCTGACCAGAGCCACTCAGAGCCACAAAGAAATAAAACTTCTCTCTCTATATCTCTATATCTCTTGATCTCTCCCTTAACTCAAGATCTCTTAGTCTCTTGACTGAATATGCCGTTAATTGGTTGAGTACGTAGCTGGAGGATGTCATCCAGAAATTAATCAAAGTGCTAGAGCCTCAAGTGTCCACTCTCCAAGACTCTTCCAAACCATTCCATCTTTTTGTATGCTTGCAGTATTTATTTGCGCACTCAATTAGTGGTTGGGGCTCTTTCCTCAAGCACTTGCGGTCTTTGTTCTTCGTGTTTATTTAGCTTGGCCAGAATGGCAATAGCGAGAGAATCATAAGTGGAGACGTTGAGCAGTGGAGAAGCCATGTCCAGTGTAACGTTCCCATCAAGTGGGGGCCGTCTGTTTTGGTTCTCGGTTATTTTTTTCCATTTTCGATTTTGCGCATTTGATTTGCCTTCCGTAAAATGATAAATTATTGTTATGGCTCTTACGTAGGCACGCCCATTACGCCCCACTTTGGCCTAATGTCCGGAACGTGTTCATTGATTTTTTTCCAACGATTTTCTACGTTTCATCTCAAGATTTGAGCGCTTACTAATTGTTTATTCGCCGTCTAATGAATTTTTAATACTTTTATTTATTTATTTATACACCCCTCGTTTGTAATCATTTTTCATTTCTTTGCTCTGCTTTGGCTTTGCTGTTCACTTTATGCAAATTAATTTGACACAATTTGTGGGTCAGCGATGCACAGATTTCTCGCATTGATTTCACACAGATTCATATGTATTTGTATCTGTTTTTGCCATTTGCTCGGCTCATTGGAACTTTCTGCAGACTTTTGTATTGTGGCATGAAGTTTCAGCGGAAAATGCACACATATTTCTATTAATGTTAGTCAAGTGAAATCTCTATTCACTTTTTGGTTTTTTAGTGTGCACGATTCAATTGAAATCAATTGGCTTTGATTGATATTGGCAACACGACGCAGCTGCTGCTGTGCCGAGTGCCTCAATGGTTATAGCTGCTAATTAAAGCCACTGCAAATTGCGCCTAAGCACTGGGCACTTTCATAATAATGCATCATAAGAATAGGCTTTCCACTTCAGCTGCTTCCCGTACTCCTAAAGTCTGCTAAACAAGCTAACAATTTATCAGCAATAAATTTGCGTTTGCACAACGGCAGCATTTTGTGCATGTAATGCACGAACGGCGACAACAACAATGAGTGGCAAACTTGCAAGTGGCATGTGGCATGTGGCAAATGGCAAGTGGGCAGTGTTGTCTCCCCTTCTAACACGCACTGCACAAATGGCAATTGTAAGCCCAGACTTATTTTTGCATTGTACAATTACGAGTATCCCTCAATGCTCGCGATCTGCATTTTAATTTAAATAAATTGTATTTTGAGCACTTGCTCCAAAGACGCTTCGGGCTTATTATGGGCCTTATGAAGAGGCGTGCCCCGGCAATTGTTGAAAGATTTCTCTTAACTTGCGAAGTTGTCAGCCGGTAAGCCATGGGTTATTTTTACAAATTTCTTAGTTTACGCTTTGAATAAATATGATATTTAATAATATTATTCAACGCACAACATTTGAAATGCTCTTTGGACATTTACAAATCCTAAGCAGATTTTCTTAATTTTTTATTTCAATATGTATTATTTAATTGTTGCAGTCTACAAACTTGAAAAGACAATTAAGTGAAAATTTAAACTGCAACAGATAATATTAAATGTAAAATATAAACTATCTTTCACATTTCATTTATATGCACTTTTTTACTCAGCTGTTTGAGAATGAAAATGTTGGGCAATTTAAAATCTGAAAATTAATTTTTTAATCGACACAGCTCTGAGAAAAATCTATAATTATAGATGAAATGAATTTAAATTATTGGAGCAGATGTTTTCCAAATGACTTTTTCTGGTTTTCTTGGGTTAAAGACGGCTTTTAGGCACTGTTGGGGGTAGGTTGGAATGCTGCAATGAAGCCATTCTAAGCGACACACTGTATCGAAGCATAGAATTTATTAATACTTTTACTACGCAGGCTGGAAACGAGCCAGACCCAGACACTGCAGAGACAGACAAATACAAAACATACTCTCGCACACAGTGCGTTTATAATTAATTCAATCAATAATCGATCGTAGCCAAAGCACAACAAAAGAGCAGAGACACAACATGCTGCCACAAATACTACGTATTTGGAATTCATGTGGACATAATCAAGCGAAAATTCCAACAAAATTAACACACGCTGTGAAAACGATGCTCGACCAGAAAAAAAAAACAACAAAACAGGTAGAATATATAGAGACAGAGAGGAGGGGAGCTGAGGAGAGAGAGACGACAAATTGGGCAACGCTTGAGAAAGAGGCAACGAGGGACACGGCGCGAAGCAGGCAGGTAGAAAGGATTTGGTTGGTGGACTCGTCGCTAATGTTGCATGCGACATAATCCTGTTAGCGACGCGTGAACGAGAGACCCGGAAAAAAAAAGAAGAAAACAAAAATATGAAATAAAAAATCAGCCAAAAACCAACAGAACTTTGCGTGTCGATGAGCAACTTTTGCTTGTGACAACATAATTTGTGGGATTGGCTTTCAATGAAGATTATTAATCATATTTTTCAGCTTATTTCTTGTTGTTGTCTTTGCCATAGAAAAAAGCTGGCGGCTATTGGCCATTGGTCACTTAGCTGGTCAGCATATTTAATGAGGTTTATTTAGGCAAATTAACAGCAAACAGGCGGCGGCTGCTATTAATGGGCTTTATTTGACATTTTATGGCCATTGAATGGCATATTAAACATTCGAATTGGAAATATTCTGTTTGCCACATCGCATGTCAAAAGTCGGCCGTTGAGTTCATGCTACGACAATTTGGGTTGATGCCACTTAAAAACTATAATGTCGTAATCTTTATGGAGTTGCAAATAGCTCCAAGCACATATATACATATGTTTATATATATATATAGAATATGTTTATACGTGACAATCGCAAGCAACACAATTATATTTAGAGAATGTAGACTTTTGTCGTCACCCACGCCAGTTGTGGCTTTTATTTTGCCCAAAGCATAAATATGATTATATGGTATTTATAGCATGCTCGTCTCTTTGTCTTATAAATTATATTTAATGACAAGTGAACTAAACTAAATAAATTGTTGCCAGGCTTAATAACGTAATTTCTTGCATTCAACAAGTGGGCGGCAACGTTGAAATCTTAAACGATTTATGGCACACAGGGACGTCGATTGTGGCAAGGTGGAGTGGGTTGGGGTTGACAGACACAAATTTGTAGGAGGGTGGAGACCAGGCGACCAGATCTGGAATGCTGTCAGCTTCATTAATCTATTGTGGTTTATGGGTTGTACAAATGTGCGGATGATCCCCAAAATCAATTGGGGTTGAATGAGTCACTGCGCAAAGTAGGACGCCACTAATTTTTCAAATTCCAGCTGCTCAACTGTTTTTAGAAGCTCCAGCGACGCGTAACCAATTTCGATATTTCAAAAAATATGAAGGCGCCAATTTTAGTTGATAGCGTTTATGGCATATTTTCCTATTTTTAAAGCGTACTTTTTGTGGATTATTTGTGGCTTGTCACGCTAGTCAAGAACATCAGCATAAGTTTTTAAGCATAAAAACACATGCCAGTGTATCAAATATAAAATTGGGCTTATAAGTAATATGATGTCATCAAATTCGCATATTTTCGTAAGTTGATAGCTCAAGAAAATGTAATAAATAGAACTAAAATTGAAACTGAGAACTTAAGCTGCAAGCACAGACAAAAGCAAATACTAAGAAGGTTTTTACTTTAAGTTAGAAACTATTTCAGGGATGATGCTCAAATATTATCGATTTACTCATTTTAAGACTAGTTGAGAGTATTTTTAGAGCTCATATAGTCTCCTCTGTGTCTGATTTCCTCTCATACGCCCATAGATACTTTCCATTTATAGAGCCATTAAAGCATTGTTAACAAGCCACCAAAAGTTCATTCAAGCGTTGCCTCCCAGACACACTGCTATAAGTTGCAAGAGATACAATATCTTTTTTTCATGTAATGTCAATTGCAGTTGCGGGTTAAGGGAGTGGCAAGCGGGTTGCGGGACGGTGAACAATGGAAAACCACAAGCAGACGTTGCCTTTGTTAGGCCACATTATTTAAACATTTTTTCCCCGTTTTTTTGTTGTTGTTGTTTTTTGTTCCCATATTGATTGCAAATTTTCGCCGTTTACTTGTCATTTGGCTTCGGTTTTGATCATATTTTATTTTTGCAGCGAGCAACTTCATTTTACACACGATTAATTTCAGAGCCAGTCTGTGTGAGAAGCGGCGCAAAATGCTCGTAAATTTCTCAAATTAATTCATTTGGCAGGCAATTTTCCTCTACCCTTTTCTTAAAGTTTTTTTTTGCATATTTTTTTTTTTTTTGTTTTCAGCTGATGAGTTTTCTGGCTTTTTCATTCATATTTTACAAAATTGTTTTGCGGTCGACAGTAATTTTGGTAGCTGGCAAAGCTCGGCAGCAAATTGAGGAAATCTCTGCTTTTATGGCTTTTGCGGTTTTTTTCCCAGTGCGGTTACAAAAGGGTTTCGCTTACGTCTCCCTGCGGCCGGGTGAGAGCGACGACGCTAACCAACTGACGCTGAGACGCTGGCAGCGGCCTAAGGCCACTCTAAATGGCCTAAATGCTTTTTATGGGGTCCAAAGCACATTTTTCAATTGTCGTCTCCGTGTCTCAACTTAATTGGGCCACAAAATTAAATAAAAAATGCTGCTCGTGTTGCATGCAGACTGACCAGAAGAGAGTTGACAGCAACACGTCCTCACCGTCACTGTCGCCCCCCGCCATCAACTCGCCTCCTTCCTCCTTGTCATCGTTATTGCAAAAAATAAAAAAAGAAGACAAAAAATCAAACTCCATAACACGGGAACGTGCTTTGAATAACTTGACTTCTTTTTTTTTTGCACCACTCACTGCTGTAAATCTCTGTCGCGCGCTTTATCTCGCTTCCAAAATCGAATTTAAATCCAAGCCACAGACCAGGCACAACATGTTTCAATGGCTTTCGATATGGCTAAGCGGCGCTTTTGATTGCTCACTTCTTGCATGTCCCCCTAGCCCCTGCTCTACCCACCACCTCCCCACTTGCCACCCATCTCTAGCTGTCTCTCAATTTGATTTGTTGGATGGCGTGAAAATTTGTTTGGTCTACGGCGTGTATGTGCCACAAAAATGCTCATTTAGATAGGCATTACATTTATCTATAATAAGCTACACGTTTTATGGATATTATATAAATATATATGTAGTTAGTTAAAAATGAATGGCTGAAAAAACACAGCTTAAATATGGCAAATGTGATAAACAGAATATAAATGTTCAGCTGAGATTACAAATATATATTCCACACAGAAGATGATACTTATCATTTACAAAGTTATGTGTATATATTTTCATTCGTTATAAAGTATCATTTATTTCCAGAAATAATGCGCTTATAGTATATATTATTATTATTATATTTAGAAGAAATTCTAAACAGGTCTGATCTGTTTGGTGTTTTGCAGAATTCAAATTAACCCGCTCATCTTGTGTTCGTCTAATTGGCTTCAGCTCCAATCACATCTGACCCAATTGTTGCATTTTAACTGTCAAGAAATTGCCATTCGACAGCTGCTCCAATTACCAAAACTAAAAAGACAGCCATCAAATGCTTGGCCAAGACATTGGAAATGTTGTTGTTGCTATTGTACAGATTATTTGGTTTACACAACACATACGATCCGTTGGCCAATTGTTCCCTCTATGTGTGTGTGTGTGTGTGTGTTTGTCAGCCATAAAAAAAACACAGTCGCCAATGTAAACAGCGAACAGGTTAGCCAAATATACGACCAGGCAATTGGCCATGTTCACAGTTCCCTTCTGTCCAGCTCACCCCACCTGACGCTCCTCTCTCCCTTCTTCTAGACAAAAAATACCATTAATCAAATTTTATTGTTTAATTAATTTCGCTTGAATGAATACCGAGCGCGTAGTTGGCTTTGCCAGCAGACTGATGGTGGTTGGAGGGAAAGTGGAGGAGTTGGTTTGTAGCGAACAGAAAATAGCCAAAACAAACAAATCACACAAAAATAGCCACAAATGGCAGCCAATTTAATTATTTCAAAGGAATCGAGCCGCAATATTTGCTCACTTTATCGTTTGACAATTATTATTTTTTCCTTATTTGCTTTTTCGGTTGTGTTATTTATGTGCAATTTATGCATAAACATCATTGATCGTTAAGCATTCAGTAGGGTTAATTTGATTTGTCGTGTATATATAAAGACCTTTGTTCAGGATTTCGTTAGCTTACACTTAAGCTTTAATTCGTATAATTTGTACAACTTGAAAAGGGGAAATCATGCAGGAAATATAGAAATTAATTTATTAGATTCATTAATTACTCTTTAACTAATGTCAACAATTTGAAGTTAAAATATGTCTTAATTCCCGCCTGCTTAGCTTGAAGTTCGTCTTATAAATGAGCCACATTTTTCACCAGCCATAAATTATGCTTTGCAAGATGTGTTGGGAGTTGTATGGAATGTATATATATATATATATATTTGTTAAGCTCATATAGATATGCATGTGTTGATTTGGATTTTGTTCGTAGTTTCGATAACAGATGTGGCTGACTGTATTTGGGGTGTCTGTCTAACGCCCACATGCCTCATAAACTTACCTCATCAATTCGAACAGTTCACTGCCAAAAAGGGGCCAAAAACCAAAAAAAAAAAAAATCACACAAAAACTCAGCTGCACTTTCCCAGCGGCTAATTACGACTCATAAATATAGTAGCAGCAAGCAACAAAAACACATGGCAACAAATACAACAACATGAACATTTTGTTGCCTGCTGGGCTATTTTTGTGATCTGGTGATGGGTTCGGGTCTTGTCATGTGTGCCCCGTGGCCTCATGAATTTTCGCACATTTGCGCATTGAAATTGTCACTCGGAAAACTGATGTGGAAGAAAATGCACTGATTGCCAGACGTACTGAAACGTACAGCCTACAGCCAACAGCGAATGAAAAACAAATGAAAGCGATGTGAATGGGGCAAACGCCAAAGTTTGCAACATTCGTCACTTCATCAGGGAAAAAGCCTTGACTGTGAACCCAACCAGGAAGAGGGCACCATCACCACCAGCACCACAAACTTCTCATCATCATCTACAGCTACAGCTACAGCTACAGCTACAGCTCCAGCTCCAGCTCCAGCTTCGGCTCCGGCTCCTAGCTCCATTCGGTGTTTACATGAAACGTGTTGGCAGCATAAACATTTCATTCTCCTCGCCCTCTGCCAACATCTCAGTTTGCAGTCGAGTAATTTTAATTATGCCTAAAAGAGCCGCCTGTACGTGTAGAAAGCAACAAAAAAAAAAAAAAGGAGAAGAAAATAAAAAAATTGTAAAAAGCAAAGGATGAAGACGACGTAGAGAAAAGTAGAAAAGTGCCCGACCCGAAGCAAACCGACCCCCGACACGCAGCAACTGCCACGGCCCCCGCCCATCATATGCCATTTATGCAACGACCTGACTCGACACGTAATTACACACAGCTCAGCGTTTGGTTGGGGGCACGGGGCTGGCAAGAAGGTGGACCATGCTAAATGTTGCATGCACCCGATGCACATTAACAACGAACGCCTTTTGGATAGTTTGTTCAGCTGCTGCTGCTGCTGCGGCTGCGGTTGCATGTCGAAATTGCAAATTCTCTCAACTTCACCTGAAAATCTATACGCAGTTTGCATTCATGTTGAGGTCTTGTAAAAATAGCTCAAACTTTGCATTGTTTGTTCAGTTGTGAAATAGTTTGCTCAAACGATTGTAAGTTGTGCAAAATAGAAACTCAGAAATCTTTACATAATTATGCTAGCATTTTACAGCTCAAGGGAAAACAAAGCGATAAAGTGTATTTTCTAATTAGCAGTCTAACAAATTCTTATAAATATTTGTACAACATACAAATTGGACGCATTAACTTAGGCAAACACAAGCATCTGATTAATATGGAAAAATTCAGTGAATAAACATTTATTTTAATACATGCCAGAGTTTTTCGAATGCAGTTTTTCAACCCAACCGTCAAGTTTTTATTTGCTGTGCGTTTTCCACATTTGAATTTTCTTTAGTATATATTTGTCTAAAAATATGCCTAGAAAAGTACGCACTGAAGATTGTGCAAGGTTTCTTTTTTCCTATTTCCTCTTTCTGAGCAGGCGGGCGGTCCAAAGCTATAAAATTAATTGAGTGCGATTCGATGCAAGAGCAGCCGTTCGATATTTGTACTTAATTTCGATATACATATGTATCTTAAACTTGGGCAAAGCTGTTGAGATGTTTTTCTTTTTTTTTTTATATTTATTTGGAGCGTACAGGTTGACGACGGGTGGCAATTTAGTCATGTGTCGAAATTGGAAATTGAAATCCACACGTAGTCTGGCGATTTCCAATTAATTTGAATGCAATTGCCATCACTATTTGAATTGTTCATTTCTAGTTGAAATGTTGGTTAATATTTTTGTTCCTGCGGTGCATGACCCAATTCTGGGTAGCAGCAAAATAAATTGTACCACTCAAAGGCGGCTGTTGGTGCAACACTCACACACTTCAGTAAAATAAGTTTTCAGATTTACGTACGCATTAAAAACACTCGTTTTTTTTTTTTTTGCACTTAATAAAAAGCCCACTAGCAAAGTCCATGCCCAAAACCAAAGTAAAAGCCCGAAAGCCCAACCTCAACCCCGTATGTACTTATTTGCAGGCCCATTTCCAGTCCGGGTGGCTGGTTGCCCGGTGGGTGGTGTACGTTGGTGTGTGGTGTAGTGCGATGCGGCCGTCGGCTCAGTTCGGACTCTGCCGCTGCTCTCGCTTTGCTGTGCGCCTAATTAAAACTCATTACCATAAGCATAAAGTTGAGCAAGGAACATTTCACAAAAACGCAAAAAAAAAATATATTAAAATCGGAAAGGAAAAAAGGAAACCAGCAGCAAGCGGAAATTGAAGTTAAATTAAGCGAGAGCAGCCCGAAGGTAAATAAAATACGGGTATGCTGAATTTAATAGACAAACTCACAGTTTGTTTAACCCTTTGAGGCGACACTTTTCGTCTGGGTTAAAAGTTCACTTAATGCAATTTCCTTGCCAGACGTCGGAGTCGGCAACTGTGTGCTTATTTTTTCTTGGTGGGGAGGCTTGCTCGTGTGCGTCAACCATTTTTGTTGGCACGCCGCACTATCAACTAACCCACACCAAACCCCCCCACACACCCCTCCAAACACGCCAAGCGCTGCAGACAAAATCACAAAACGCTACAAACTGCAACCCTGTTGAAAGTGAAAGCTTGGTTTCATATATCCATCCATACATGCAACGACCCCTTTAGATGAGTTGCGCTCTCTCGCATGTGCTCTCACTATTTTTCTCATTCTCTCGCTCGCTCTCACTCTCTCACTCTCTCTCTGTGTCTCTATTTGAATTTCTCTCAGTCTGTGGCATGCCGGCTGTCTGGCTATTCAGAGTTCCCTTTTGAGCTGTGCAACAGTTGACGCCAGCTGCTGTTTGCTGAGCGCCTGTTAAAGCTGCCGCGTCGCATTTTTGTGCCAAGCCAAAAAGGACGAAGCGTTGAGTGAATTTTATCAGCTTTCTCTCTCTCTCTGCCTGTGTCTCCCCCTCTCTCTTTCTCTCCCTCCCTGTCTGTCTGCCTATCTACTCTCTGCATCGCTCTGCACTGCATAGTGGCCATTGAAACTCAACTCAAAAGTAAAGTTTTGGCAGCAATCTCTCGACGGGGCAACTTTTTGGGTTTCCCTTTTTGGGTATTTTGGGGTGGTGGCGTCTGCTTTTGTCTCGCAACATTTGTTGTTGTTCTTGCTGCTGCTGCTGCTGCTTTTGTTTGTTGTTTTTGTTTGTTTGTTTGTTTGTTTGGAATTTCACTCGCAAACTGTTTGCGCTTTTATCTCCAAGTGCGGTGCAGGGGAGAAAGAGTGAGAGCGGAGCTCTGAAGTGGCTGAATAGCATAACTTTGACTAGCTGGAAACGAAGCATTTGGGAAAAGGATTTGGGTAAACTTGTGTGCAACAGCAAGTGGCACAGACTGGGGAATAACTAATGCTTTCAAAAAATTTAATCAATAACAACTACATCTTTGTTTAAAAAAGGGGTTTCTTAAGCAATACTTGTAATAATCAGCGATGGATTCATGATTAATGACGGGCTGTTATTAATTGTAATTGCAGCGGATTATATTATTGTAAAACACCAAATCTGAACAAATTGTATACACAAACTTGCCACTTTATCCCATTGCTTGCTTCTCTCTTTTTTGAGCAAAAGTTTTTTATTGTTGCACTTCAGTGTCAAGCATCAAATTGAGCAGCTGCCAAGGGCTGTTACAGATATTTCGAGGGGTTTGTGTACCCAAAAATTTCTGTGGGACAGCGTCAAACTTGAAGTCAACTTGGGACTAACAGCAGACACCTGCTAGACACTCTGACCGCCCATCAAACGCTCTCCCCTCACTGTTATCTATTCAAGTAGTAGTAGAGAAGCGTATCTGAAGTTTCGCACCCTTTTAACATTATGATGGTGGGTGGCATTCTTCCCCCGTCGTCGTCGTCGTCGTCGTTGTAGCTTGCCTTAGGGGTTGGTTGGTTGGCTTGGTTGGTTGACTGGTTGGTCTATGGTCGCCGCAGGAGTCGTTTGTTGATCGTTACAGTAAATCATTCGAAATGAATTTCGCTCCACTGCTTTCACTTTGGTCTGACATAGTATGGGCATAACGCACCCCGGCAACTAAGTAAATAGCGTGTGTAGAACCAACAACAACATGTGACCCAGGTTTTGCTAGTATTATTATGCCAGGGGGTGGTGGGTGGTTGGGTTTTGGTGTTAGAGAAATTGCTTTGCCAGCTTACTTTTTATCAAAACCCCGAAGCCCAAGCCCTGCCTGAAATTTTCTATTAGACAACAGGGTGCTTTTGCGAAGAGTCAGCGAAAAAAAAAAAACAACAACAAAAAACAGCCGTATCGGTAAGTTAAGGTCATTTATTATGTTCATGACACCTTCCTGCCGCCTCCTGGCCACATTTGTTACGCACATCCCCTTCTATTGTTGTCTGTGGAGAAATTATGCAGCAATTCATAAAAAATGGCAACCAATGGCCCAGCGATATTACTTCAAGACCCTAATGTTATTTTCCCATAGATTTCAGCAAGGCTTTATCGATTCAGAGTGGAATGTGTGGTTTCGGTTTTTGTGTGGTTAAATTTGTTGCCTGTTTTCTGCTTTTTTTTTTAGTTACAACTGCTATCAGCTAAAGGATTTGCTGAAAGCATCATTTAATTCTCCATAGTCTTGGGCACTTCATCAACTAGAATTCAATTAACTTGGATGGCAAACACAAAGCTAGCTAAACATTATTATCCATGCCAGTCACAGACACTCTCAGACAGACAGACCGACAGACAGACATACAAATAAGGAAAATCCACAACGAGCGCAATTGTTGCCGTTGGTAACGAGCCAATTTAGATAAGCAAAAGGCTTCACCACAACGCCTCCTCGCCTCGCCTCGCCTCGCCTCGTCTTGCCACCCTTTGAGTTGCTGTACATTGTTGTACATGCTACACTTAATTCATATCTTGTGCAACATAACAATTAGTACAGACTATAAAACCAGCAGAGCTTCCAAAACAAGAAAATACGTCTACAACATTGAGTTGCCCAGAGAAACGCAACGGAATACAAAATGTTGTTTACAAAATGTGCACGAAAGTAGCTAAATTTATATTAGAAATAAACAAAATACACAAACACACCTACACACACACACACACACACACACAGTATACAAAATACATTTCTCTATGCACTGTATATAGATGTACTGCATTTAACTGGGCAGCAAAAATTGATGTTGCCCGCTCTACTCAAGTATGCAGCTACACATACAAAGGGGCATGGGATATAGATAAATATATACTGGGGAATCGGGTATCAGAGGAGAAGAACGAACATTGAACACCCTTGCTGAAAAATTAATACAATTTGTTAACTGCGAAAGTTTGTTTTTCGATTGATTATTTTATCATATTAAAATTTTAATCACGTTCACAGCGAACTCATAGAGTAAATAGATGGATATCTGCTTGAATTAAGCTACTTTTCGTATGTCAGCTATATGTTATGCTAATCATATTCAATCGACAAGGCGCCTACATAAATTATGTATTTAAAATATGTAGACTTTAAGCTCTTACATATTTGATCTCAAGCCAATAGTAGTTCCCCGCAGAAAGAGTAACAGACAAAAAATGAAAAGCAAAACAAAACGATATTCAACTTCAACTTGTTTGCTTTCAATTAGTGTTGAACTTTTGGACTGTGTGCAAGGCTCGTCTCAATTCATCCATTCATGAGAATTGTCTAAATAAACAACAAATTCTCGCTATAAAATACCCAAAAGAAATGCCAGACACCATTGCTAGATGGATGTTCGTCTTCAGTTGGTCGGCAAGCGGAGCAGACGGGGAGGGGGCTGTGTACAATGAACAATGCACAATTGTTGCATCGTTGCATCGTTGCATGGAACTAATGCATAATATTTCTCGCCAGTAAATTGTTTTCTCGCCGACTACCTGGGCGCCGATTGAACGTGTTAAATGTTTGCGTAAATATACCCGGAGTGGAGGGAAAAACCAGCGAGAATCTTGGCAACTTGTTCAGGCCTATTGAGGGCCATGCCACGCCCGTATCCGTCGTCGGTTCGGGTTACGGCTACGGTTATGGTTACTCGTTATGCTGTTATGGCGGTAGCAAACGCATCGTTTGCTTTTCTACCGAAAGAATGAGAAAACAAATAAATAAATAGAAAAAAATTGAAAATATAAATACCAGGGAATGCAGTTAGCTGGTTTTGCAGACCAGACCAGCCTTTGGTTTCATAGGGTTTTTGGTTACCATGTCAAGTGGACAAGTGGGCAAGTGGCAGTGGCAAGTTCCAGTTCTTAGAACCATCATGAGCTGCTGCTGCTGCTGGCTGCTATATTTGTATGCGTTGTAAAATCTGGTTAGTTTGGTTGACCAGCAAACAATCTCTCTAATGCTAAAGCAAATACAACTGGCTTCGAAATATTTGTGACAGCTGATGCGGGCTCTAATCAACAAACAGAACAGAAGCCGATTTATGGTGGTCCCAATCTGGTTCAAGTTGTCTCTAACTATCAGCCATCAGGCTGGCTTCTCTAATGAATCATATGACAGCATTTACCTAGCTCAGATTTATTCATCTAATTATGTGTGACTGGAGCTAGTTTCACAATTTGTAACTTGTATTGCCAGCTAATGATTTCCTCTGCTTAGAAATTTAGTGTTTAGGAGCTGCAATCCTTGTCCAGCAGTTTCGATCTTTGTGTTTATCAGAATCGATGGCCTTAAATAATTAATGATCTATTTGAAAAATAGTTTCTTTTGTTAACTAATAATCACATGGTTTTCTTAAAGCCATTATTAGAGACTCTATGATTAGTATTTGTATTTAACTATCAGTTCACGCTATTTATATTCCCACGTCTAGTCAATTACTCATACAATTTCCCCTTCCTTTTGTTGGTATTATAGAACGCGTGCTACGCTACTGTGAATCTCCATCGGTGGGCACATGCTGCACCTACAACATGGAGACACGAATGGCGGCGCAGTCCCGCCAACAGTTGGAATGGCACACCAAGGAGCAGATAACTAAAATGTCCGGACTCCTGGGCAGCAAGGCAACCAAATTTAATGGTAAGTTCGACTCAAACAAACAAAAAACAAACCAACCAGAAATGTATCTCAACAGCCACTTGAAGCTGTCAGCCAAATCCGATGCCAGTTGCACGGCTCATAGATTATCGATCACACAGTTTACAGATTTGTAACTATTTGCGGGCGTCAAGTGGCCTAGTTGGGTTGCCCAAAAGATCATGCGGGCCTCGGGTTACACAAATAGACAAAGAGAGAGAGAGAGCGAGACTGATGGAAAGAGATAAAGAGACAGTGGCAATGACAAGTAGCAGGCGACAAATGCGGATGTTGAGATTTATTTTGTGCAACGGATGCGACTATAGTAATTGCCACAGATTGTTTTACGCATAGTATCTGAAAACATTTAGCGGATGTGGCTCATTTCAATTAAACTACTCCAATTGAGATTTTCATAAATTTTCCCTTTACAGATATCTTTCGCAAATTGCTGCTGGAATCGAAGGGACAGTTTCATACGATGTTCATGCGTACATATGGCGTCATCTATCAGCAGCACTCGTATGTCTTTTCCGATCTATTCAACGAACTGGAGAACTACTATGCCCGGGGTCGGGTCGATCTGATCGATGTGATGGACAAGTTCTTTAGCACGCTCTATCAAAAGATGTTCACCGTTCTCAATGCGCAGTATGCCTTTGACGAAAGTGAGTACACATGCTATTCATACATAATAGTAATCGAATAGCTACCCCTATCCTCTTCCCCCGACATCCCTTTGTGTGGGCTAGTGCAGTCTGACAGATTTGGAACTACAGACGTGTGAAACCGCAAAGTGTCGAGCGTCAACGCTTGACTGAGGACTGGCGACTGACTAACTGAGTGTCGGAATGACTGGCTCAAGCCAAAGACTATTGAAATGCTTTGACGAATGTTTGTATTCATTGCCGTGTTACCGGGTTACCGGATTGACTCTTCTGGTGTGCCATTTCAGTCTATCGGTTGAGTTGCCCCTTTGTTTGCCTGGCTGCGGTTGAAACGCTTAACTAGGAAATGTGCAAAACGGCTGCCATCCCAAAAACGCCGAACACTTAATGCTCTTAACAGACCATAAATACTGATTTGATATGTCATAAATGCAGATTTCTTTTAAATTTACCAAGTTTATGGTCGATCGTGTTATAAATGCTAATGATGACAATAACAAGGCATGAAATCAGCAAACAGATAAGTAAGCAATTTAAATTGGAATCAAACCCAACAGGAATATTTGCAAGCATGGCAAATTCAAAGAAACTAAACAAGCAGCTTAGACCCATTCAAAAGAACAACCAGCATGTCTACAATTTTTATATCAAGTCGAAAAGTAGTTGCTGTGATTAGATCTATTAAGAACTTGTAGTGGGCTTCTTCGCTAACCACTTTTCTCAACCCACACACAATAATCAAGTCAGGCCGGCTAATCAAGTAACTCTCTGCTGGCGATGTTACCAATCGTAATCATAATGTCGAAATACGGCCAGCTACCACCTCCACATTGTGTAATCCCACTTTGAGGCAGTTCCTGTGCCAGCTGGTCGCATTTCCAGCACTGCACGCCAAATTGCGCCCACTTGGCTCATTGCCCCATAGACGAATCGTTCCCGGGTCCCCTTGCCAAATGTATTTGGCTTCAGGTTCAGCTTCAGGTTCAGCTTCAGCGACAACTTTAGCTACTGATTCAGGAATAGCTACAGCGGTATCCCATTGCTCTGGCAGCAGTGTCCCCATCCTCGACACGGCTCGTGTTACCCACGCGCTTTCCAATTGCCAACTGGCCCCCCTCCTCGTCGTCCTCTGCGATTCGTTTTTATTGTCATCGCTTTAGTTTGTCGTACGTGCTTTGGCACGTTGTCCGTTTATATTGCCATGGACGACGACAATGACGACGATGACGACGACGATGAGGCCGCCGACGCGTAATTGCCGGCACTTGCTGCTTGTTATTTGTTGTTTGTTCTTTGCTGTATGCGGTTGGTCGCCACTGCTCCACTACCCCCCTCCACCCTGCTCTCTGGCCAAACTAGAGCCACATTGTCGAGTGTGCTGCATTTAATGTAGGGGTTGCTTTACCAGTCGACTGGACACAGGCTGTGTGCGAATTGGTTGCAGCACAGCTCTGTGAACTGAATCGAGTGTTTAATACAACAAATACTTGTTACTTATTTACTTGTGGAGGCCCATGAACCGAGAGACACTTTAACCAAATGTATAGCTAAAATTCGGTATAGCAAAATCAAATATAGAAACGTTGTTAAATGAACCTAGTCAAATATTAAAGAGCAGGACAAACGTAATAATAAATTGGCAAACTGTTTTTAAAAAAGAATTCAATTTTTGCATATGATTTATTGTACTTCGTTTCTTGGGACAGATAATAATTCTCGCATATTGTTGTCTTTTTATCTGAGTCATATTTCTTAACTTGCTATATACTATTCCCATTTGCTTGTAATTAAAGCTCTTAAATCACCAGTTCACTGGTTTACTACACCAATCCACTTGAGAGCAGCTATGGTATCCAATTTTGCCACAGCACTCAGCTAAGCAGCTGCATAAGTCGCTCTAAGCTCGCCCTTTCAGCAATTTCTAAATGGTTGAACTAAATTGCCGCAATAAGAGGCGACAATAGCAGACCGGAGACTTGACATTGGTTGCTTGAGCAGCGGACGCTTCTTTGGTCCATTCCACGCCTGTGTTGACCAACTGTCGAGGTCTCTCGCAGTGGGGAGTTGAACCCACAACAAGGCAGCTGCAAGTCGAAGCAGCCATACA
This sequence comes from Drosophila planitibia, assembly GCA_035043785.1. NCBI lineage: Eukaryota > Metazoa > Arthropoda > Insecta > Diptera > Drosophilidae > Drosophila > Drosophila planitibia. Next base: position 2,002,921 of record JAWNMS010000043.1, on the reverse strand, counting down.
AGTGCAGCAGCAGCTGTCATGAAACGTGCAACATGCAGCACATGGCAAGCAGTGGAGCCGTGGAGTCAGTCAGCCAACTATTTTTATTCGTTTTTCTTCCACATAAAAAATCTGTGCAGACAAAGGCTTAGATCGTTATCAGGTTGGGGGCGATGGTTGGGGGGGTTGCTGCGGGTCATTGCCATTTACATGAAACTATTTCCGCCCAACGCCAATTGCTGCAAATATTTTGCTAACACATCTCATTTGCATCTTTCCAGATACATGCAGTGCGTCAGCGAGCACATGAAGGAGCTGAAGCCGTTCGGCGATGTGCCCGACAAGCTGTCAGTGCAAATCAAGCGATCCTTTGTCGCCACACGCACCTACGGACAGGCACTGACCACCGCCGCCGAGGTCTCCAAGCGAATACTAACCGTAAGTGAATAAATCTCCTTTCTAACAGAATCAAATTTCCATCTAAATCTCATCTAACCCAACTTCAGATTCGACTCAATCCGGACTGCACGGGAGCATTGACCAAGATGCAGCACTGTGGCGCCTGCAAAGGATACACGGAAAAGCCGTGCACCAACTACTGTGTGAATGTGATAAAGGGCTGTCTACACTATCTGCATGAGTTCGATGCCGAATGGGAGAACTTTGCCATGGCCATGGATAAGGTGGCCGAACGCATGCTCGGCTCATTCAACATTGTGATGGTTGTGGAGCCAATCAATATCAAAATCTCGGAGGCAATTATGAACTTCCAGGTGCGTGGGCTTCCTCTTGACTCAATAACAGGTCCCATAAAAGCTGGAGATACCAAATACGTTAGGCAGCTGGGGTTTCCCAATTAAGAATGTATTTATATGTATTAGAGCATCTTCTTTCTGAATGCCTAATTTGTAGAAATAAGCAAAAATCGTATTAGACTCATTAAAATTCGCTGACTAATTTTGTTTGGGATAATTTCGTCCAGGGTACGGGATAACTGGTAGCTGATCATGCTCACTTTATTTGTGAAGCTTAACTCGTTTGGCAAACAGCTGCTGCTTTTTTGTTTATTTTTTGATGGCAAACCATTGATTGTAGTTTATGAATTATCGCATAAAGTTGTCGCCGTGGCCGATGGTCCCCGCTCATTTGAATAGCAGACTGACCCGATCATAAAAAAATAAATAAATTCATATACAGATAAGTATGGGAAAACCGCTAAATACTGGCAGTTGTGGACAAGTTTTCGTTTAAACTTCATTTAATATTCGAGAATAACACTTCTCATTCCGCTTTCGAGCTTCTTGTTGTCGAGCATAAAGCTTTATCTATTCAATATGTATCTATTAGAACGTTCCATAAATTTGAGTAATAACCAGAAGTTTCAATATTGAACATTGCCATTAAATATAGAAATTTATATAGATATTATGCATGAAATTCCCAAAATTATTTACACATGAATAATGGTCATAAGTTATTGAATTTTGATTACTGCAATATTTCAAGGCCCTTCCCCCGTCCCGCCCCCCTCAGCCGCCCACAGCGTCACTGATTCCATTTTACTATTTGGATTCATGTGTTTTGTTTGCCATTTTAACGATTTATTTGCACAACATTTGGTTCCCATATGAATTTAATTTATATTTCCATTTAAAATTTATACATTTTTACTTTGTTGTTCCATATGTGTGTGTGTGTGTGTGTGTCGAGTGTGTATATTTATTTTCTGTGTTGTTGCTGTTGCCATTATACACATAGTGCGGCATTCTGCTTTTAATGTGTTTATTTTGCGTTGTTTTCTGTGTCGGCCTCATAAAAGGCCAACAGGCGAAAGCCAAATAGTTTTTAATTTAATTCTTATTAGTTTCTTGACTTTTGGCGAATTATATTTGTGCTTTTGCAAATACAGCTCTTAGTTCAGCGATTACAGTTACTTAGTTGCGATTAATAGTTGGGATAGGCCCAGAGCTATGAACATGTTAGGCGGGTCGCTTTGAAGAGCGCTACCTACGCCTAACCCCAATATGACCCTTAACTGTAAATAGTAGTCGCAACTGTTTGTCTATTCCATGCTCAACTTGAGGTAGTCATCGCCATCGTGTCAACAATTAAGGCCTGCAGATAAACACTCGCTGATAAGGCACACACAACAGCCCAACAATTTATCGGACTGGGGACTACACATGCACACATTGTGTGCAGGGCAATGTAGCTGTTTAAATCAAGCCTTTGGCTTATCTTGTTATAATACAGGCCTATAAATAGTTGGTAGAAAGCTTCTACATTGCAGTTGAACAATACACTTGGAGAATTTTGAACAGCGTAAATGAAAAATAATCCAAGACAACAAAAACGCTTAGCTTAGTTTGCATTGTGGTTCTTAGACAGTCGGGAACAGAAAAACCCTATATTATATCGGAAATGTATAATTGAAATCATAAAAAATACAATGTTCATTGTATAAAAGTTCACTGTAGTCAAGATTGACAATATATAAATCTATACAACCCCTGTTCCAATTGCGATGCATGCCAATTTCTAACGTTTTGACGCATCTCTTTATATTCACAGGACTCTGGTCAGGATATTACCAATCGCGTGTTTCAGGGCTGTGGCAGACCCACTTTGAGACGCGCCAAGCGTTCCATTAATCCAAAACTATTGTTGGCACCATCCGCTGCCGCTGTTCAGGAACTGCGTGCGGAAAGCACGCCGGAGACTGATACACTGGACATTGATGCCACACTGGACGAGGCAATTGTGTTGCGCGAGCGACGTGCTGCCGAGCCAGGCCAACAGGACTCGTCCTCGCAGCAGTCGCAGGAGCAGGGAGTGGCAAGTGGTAACTCCGGCAATGGCAATGGCAATGGCAATGGCAATGGTGGCGGCGGTGGAGGTGGAGGCAATAAACGTCAACAGCAGCGCCGCAAGCAGCAGCGACGCAAGCAGCAACAGCAGCAGAATAATCGCAATGACAACGACGATGACGATGGCGACAGCAATGGTGGCAGCAGAGAGCCAATTCTGGACAAGATCGTGCGCGACATCCGGCAGCGTGTGAAGGACTACAAGAAGTTCTGGTCGAATCTGCCGCATTCGATATGCAGCAACGAGGACATTGCTGCCTCCACCGATGTGGATGGCATGTGCTGGAATGGACACACTATCGACAGGTGAATATTACTGCAGCGTACATCGTTAGACTGCATCTCTAATCTTGATCATTCGTCGCAGATATATGCACTCGGTGACGACGGAGCATGGCTCGAATCCGGAATTTAGCGGCAATCCAGCGAGCACACGCCAAACGGCACAGATGTCCACGCAGCTGTTTCATCTGAAGAATGCAATCAATCATCTGCGCAATGCCTACAATGGCCAGGATGTCGACTGGAACGAGCAAGGTATGTGTCAACTGTGTGGACTTGAGCAGTCAGGGATTAGATTTACTAATAGACTTTTATGACTTGCAGAGGAACTCTATATGGGCAGCGGTGCTGGCTCCGGCTCGGGATCCGAGGATGATGAGGACGATGACGAGGGTTCCGGCTTGGGTCCGTTTGATCCCAGCCACAAGCCGGACGTGGACCATCCGTCGGTGCGTGTTGACGCCGAGAATGATGATGATGAAGATACCCATCCTGCCGTTACCACGCACACGTCACGGCCCAATGTGGACGACAAGAATCCGCTGGTGCATACCACGCATGTGACCCACGATCATAATGATCTGGATGAGCCTCGCGGTGGCGACGATGACGATGACGAGGAGGATGATGATGGCAGCGTCCGCAACTCATCAACGGATGGCGCCACGCGTGCCTCGAACGCACCGGAGAAGATGACGCTGCGCCGCGCTCTGGTCCTCTATTTGCTGCCACTGTATATGGCGTGGTTCGGTGGCGTCTGCGCCGATTTGCTGTGATTACTCAATACGCTGCCCACAACGAAGAAAACGAAGCGAGCTAGCGAACAAGTGCAGCCGAGGTGGAACATATCACGCCCCCATGTCCGCTGCACGCCCACACCTCTCAGTCATTCATCCATGAAACAAAAATGTTATTAGAAACTTCTTATATACGAAAATGCAAGTCCAAAATTTTATAAAAACTTTTGTCAAAGCAATGAAAAAGCAATGAGAAAATATAGAGAACCCCGCACCGCCCCCACCCATCCCCAGTTATGGCCAACCCTTTCAAAACAAGCATCAATCGATCGACTCTACGATATAGAAACCATACTGAAATTGTCGCCCATCACTGTATATTGAAAGGAATACGTAACGAACCCCCCTTCCCCCACATTATAGTTAAGTTAAGTCCAGCGCCCTAAGTCGTAAGTGCGAAATTGTAATCTGTAAGTGCATGAATGCGTGTATGAGTATGATTGAATGCGTTTTGTGAGTGCCTGTGTGAGTGCCTGTTTATTGTGATCGTTTAGCAAAAATTAACTATAATCATTTTAGAACGTAAACTAAGCAAACTTATATTTGTATTATATTTATACATACATATACTATATACACACGTGCATATACATACGTAAAAGTTGCCAGCATATTTAAAACATTAACGTTTAACAACAACAAAAAAACAACAACAATCATAAACAGCAATAACTAATTTCTAACTGTACTGAAATGTAATTTAGTAACTTAGTTCACATTTCCTCCTTTCCAAATCGATAATAATCAGATGCGTCAAAGCCCCAATCAAACATAAATACAATAATATTTTATTATATTATAATATATTTATTACAGATATAATATTATATATATATATTGTATTCGTACGTCCTTGGACGCATCTAGAAACAAATTGGTTTTCCAGCAGGCGCATTTTTAGTCTAAGCAGATAAAACGTAAATATTTATGTATATTTATTCTTGATTTTTTATATAATTCTTGATAATTGTATTATTTTTATGTGTATGTATTAAAAACAAATACAGCAAGTAACAATGAAAAACAACAAATGACTAAATATTTTTATTTTCTATTTTATCCACACGTAATACATTTGTATCTTAATTTATGGACGGGAAAAATTCAATTTCTACAAATCGCGAACTCCACACAATTAAATCGACTGCCTTAAAGGAGATTCTTAAATTTGGATGATTAAAAGCAGCGCAGATCTAAAATGACATAAACAAAATTACTTAAAAGCTAAGTTAATTGGCATAAATTTCTTTACCTTCTCGGGGCTGTTTTCGATGTTGGTGTTGTGGACATGAAGAGTTAAAGGAGAGCTTTCACTGTGTTGGCAGAGTTTCATGTCCAAGTCAGCAGAACTGAGATCCAAAAACTGCTCATCCAACTGACAACCGGATAAGTTGAGAACTTTTAAGGACTTGCATACGGCTACAGCGTTCCAAAGCTGTGTGGACATGGGCAATGAGCGCATATTCATCAAATGCAGCTCCTCCAAACGCGGCAACATGGCACATATCGTGAACAGGTCTCTCGACACAATATCATCGCCCTGGAGCGCCAGGCAACGCAGATTGGACATGCACTGAATGGTTTCGCTCATGTGAATGCTGTTCCAGAAGGCATCGTTAAAGAGCAACGATTTGATCTTGCCAGGCCCAACTTTGATCACTGTTTGCAGCAAGATCTCGTAAAAGTTTTGGCTGTTAAGGGACAAACGCCGGAACCTGGGCAATTGCAGTAACTTCGGTAGAAAGAAAGAAGCGCTCAGCAAGTGGTGATCATCGATGATAAGCTCTTCTAGATTGGCGCAGTGCAAAATGGAGAAAACGCTCTCGCTTAGATTAACACTATGCCCACAAAGGAGCAGCGAAAGTTTGCGTAATGAGATTGACTTAAGAACCTGCTCGAAGGCTGACGTATCAAGTGAATCGCAGCACAGCAAATTCAGTTCATGCAAGTGACACCAGTTCCACAGATGGCGACCACTGGTGCTGCTCAGCAGCAATAGGTTAGTCACATGTGGAAACAGTGCCGTCAACAGCAATGTGTTCTTATCGGCCTGCTCCATGCTGCAGAAGCGATAGTCACAGTGGAGTGTAACCAATTTGGGAAAACTATAAGATTTCCATGACTCTAAAAGGCCCATTGTGCCTTCTTTCAGCACCAAATGTTGCAGCGATCCACTGGCGGACCGTAGAAAATCGTGCATTACGTCTGGCTGCTGCTCGAAAACTTTCAGAACATCATTGTTCAAATGAGCCTTTGTTAGTTGTTTCCAGTGGTATTGGACCACAAAACTCATGCGATTTGAAATCTGCGCCAGCGATAGTTGCTCCTGTAGGTCGACATATTTTAGAATTTTAAGCCAACAGTCGTCGTTGAGCTTGTCGAACATTGTCACACAATTAAGCAAAAACGAATTAGAAAGAATATTTGTTATGTTAGCAAAAAAGCCTACTGCGATGACAAAAAGACCAGAAACTGCAGATTGAACAGCTTTTAAATAATCATCTATGCTTAAGCAAGCAGTGCACTGCTTGCGATGTCAGCACAGACATCACAATTGAGCTCAATTTAATAATAAAATTTTATTTTATTTGTGTTTGTATTTCCTTACTTAAGGTATTGTTTTTTGATTTTTATATTTGTTTTGTTAGCTGTTGCTTTATATATTTAACTTAATTAATCTGTGCCACTAATTGGGTTGCTGCTTTCGCTAAATTAAGGCAAACTTTTAAATTGAGGCATACTTTTCTCTATCTAGGACCTATGTATTCAAATTTGCTAGATCGACTCACCCATTGAGCCTAATATGTCTAATATTTACTAAATGGGTTCGGTAATGATTCCTTTTTGCCCACTTTCAATGCGTTCAGGTGGCTGTAACAAATCAGTATATAAAAAAAGAAAGTATGCTTCTAATACCAAATGCAGTAACAAACAAAAAGCAAGTCATAAATATTACAAATAAAAACATAAAGTTTAATTCCAATTCAATCTTTTTTTATTTGCGATCCTGATTGCATGACACACTAGTTCGATATGGATTCAAATACAATATTGCTGTGCTTTTCTTGTTCTTATTTGCTATATGCTGGGTCAGGTCAGAATAATAATATTTTAATAACCCAATTTTATATTAAGGGCATTTCACCATTTTACTGCGAGTTATATACCTACAATGTGTAAGTTAAATAAATATTAAATATATGTTTGGCTATGTGCTATAATAATTTTTGCTTTTGCTGGTTAAAAAAACAACTGAAATCGATGCGTTCCAGCGACTTACAAAAATTGCCTTTGACTATTTTGTATGCTGGACCGTAATAGTCGATAAAACAAGCAGTGCGGCCAGCTGTGCAGCAAGCCCAAAAACTGGGAAGGGTCAAGCAGTCTATATTTAGGTGATACAGTCTGCTGGTAGATGGCGCTACAATTGCTTTAAATCGTAAAATGGTCAACTGAAACTATTGTCCACTTATAATGTATTTACATTTCCAGCAGCACATATAAGTCTAATTTATTAACACATTCCCTTTTCTTATCGCTTGCTCGTGTGTTGTGTGTAAGTTACATTTCGTGGCAGGTATTTTAAATAATTTGTAGCGCTGTGTTGTATCTGTTTTGTTCATTTGTGTCAGGTTAAATTGTTTTAAGATTAATTATCGTGTAGGTCTAAATTTGCAGTCTCTAAATTGTCAGCCGAATCGTTATCATCAGCTTCACCATTCATTTCAGTGTCCGGATTTAAATCATCCGATTCAATAATATCAATATCAGGTTCAATTGCATTCTCATTGTCAACTTCTTCGCTCAGCTCCATATCAAGATCCTGACCATCACCGTAATGTTGGTTTTCATATAGTTGATTCAACGTATGCTCCAGCTTATTGGCCCGCTCTAGCAGGAAACTCAAGCGTTTGTCAATATCACCAAAAATATCTGACTGCTGTTCCTCCTTACCGAGTTCTGGTTTCGTCATTTCGCCAGCTGCAGACTCCTTTGGTGGCGAAGACATGCTTACAGTGACTATAATATTTTAGCTTTTGTTCGATTTATTACATTGACGACGTATGAATATTTCGAACTGGGTATAGACTAACTCAAACCTACACCAAATAGGCCTACTCAGCTTTGCCGGAGAGGAGAGTTGATGTTTTGTCATCTCTCACGAGCGAAACTCCAATAGCTTGTGGCAACAACTACAAATACAAGTGCAAACTCATCAGCTGAGACGATTCTCCGACGAATCCAATCTCTGGGAGCGATCACTGCATGGCGGCTTTTTTTGTTTTCAGTGAGCGCGCGAGCGGCAAACGGTAAACAACAGCTGCTGGCAGCGAGAAGAGTGCAAGAGGAAAAAAAAACACGAAGAAAAAGCACCGTGTTGAAAGCGAACGAAAATTGTAAAACGTTGCCAACATTGCCGCAAGCTGCGTGAAAAGGCCAAGAGACCTGGAAGACGTCAATACATGCAACAGCAGCCGATTCAGTCGAGAAAAGACGAATGTATCTTACAGATGCGCGAATCTTCGGTGTGACAAACAGATTGAATTTATTACGCAAGTGAGTTGAGTGCGCAAAAGTATCTTAGACAAATGCACGCATATACCTAGACATATACATATATGCAATTAGTGTTAAAAGGCTGTCTCGCAGAGTCAATTATCTTATATCGGTCATTAGAGTATCTTATCAGTGACATTATCTGTGCTTTTTGCAAGTCGCATGTGGCACAACTGTGACTCACAGCAAGTCAGTCACATTAGACGAACTATTTAAATATCAAATGCAAACAAACTCGAATTGCATACAAACATATATACAAACATATATACAAACATGGTAAATAGCACTTTCTGTATTTGTCTTCTGCTCGTTCAACCTGACACTGGGCCAAGTAGACGTCTGACTTTTGTGTCTTGTTTTGTTACTCTTCATATTAAGTATTAACATTAGATATCTCTCCTATGAGTCTGTGTGTCTGTGTTTACAGCTGTTTGGTAGCGAAACCAGTTTGCCTACAGCTTCTCTTTGCTGTATTCCAAAAGTTTGTTTGTTTTTGGTGCTCACACACAGAAACGGAAAAGTCAAATGTGAACATAACTATGAAGTTAGTACACATACTTATATGCCAACAGCTTGCAACCAGCTATGTGCAACACAATGGAAAATCTGTCAAGTTAGTCTCAGTTGGCTGGCAAAGCTTAAAGTAAATATATCAATGTGTGCTGTAAGTAGATAATATTTATATAATTATCTCCGACATATACAATTTACAATAATAGTTATATTACAATAATTGATATTAAGTGCTGAGTGAGTTCAAATATCTGCGCAAATAAGTAAGCAGTTATCACGTAGGCAAGCAGTGTGCACAGTATTCACACAAGCAGTGCACCATTTTCATGCTCAAGCAGTGCACTGCTCGATGGTCTAAAGTGTGGAAGATCTAATTTAATAAATATTAAATTGGAATTTGTAACGCTCATAAAATGTTGAATTTATAAAGTCACATTGTAGTCATTTATTGTTTAGTTTTCCCCAGTGAAAACGCGACTGGTTAACCTACTTCAGTTTTAACTTTATTCAGTTGATGTGTGTTGTGTTGTGTGTTTTCTTTTTATATAAAAGTACAAAATATATGCATAGCGATAAGACTACAACTATAGAACTAATACTAAGCTGAAAGAGAATTAGCATTCGATTAGTAATCCTCATCGCAGAAGCAGCCATCCCGCGAGTTCTCCACAATCCAGTCCAGATATTTGGTGACTCTGGTATAGACACCTGGATAATTTGGTCGCGCACATCCATTGCCCCAAGAGACGATGCCGATCTGTTCAAAGCGTTTGTCGTCGGGACGCAGACGCACCAAGGGACCACCGGAGTCTCCCTGGCAGCTGTCACGTGCCCCCACGCCCGGATAGCCCGAGCACATCATATTCTTGGTGATCATCTTTTGTGTATAGTTTGTTTGAGCCACACAATCGTCGTTGTCAAGCACCGGCACCTCCACCTCCTGCAGCAGACACGACGGTTTGCCATCCTCCTTAAGCGTGCCCCAGCCGGTGGCAATGCCGCGTGTACCCACAAACAAATCATTGCGATTCTGTACCCGTGGCAAGCAAATGGGTCGAATGAAGCTGGTGATCGGCACGCGATCGTTGAGACGCAGCAGCGCAATATCGTTGTCAAAGTTGGAGAAACTGAATTTCTGACTGAAGGCGCGCAGCACAAAGCGCGTCTCTGGCCGCTCCTTGTCATTGCATCGATCGTGCTCCCCGAAGGTCACCTTGATCATGAACCACATGAAGCCCTTGACGCAGTGCGCCGCCGTCAGCACGTAGCGATCGTTGATTAGAGTGCCGCCGCAGTAAAATCGATTGAAGTAGCTCAGTCTGGCCATCCAGGGATACTCGCTGACGCCAGCGGTTGTTCCCCCAACGATTCGCGACTCATCGTTGCGCTCCCCACATCTGCAATAGTGGAAAGCGTAAGTGGTCATGCTTCAATAACAAATGATTGTCATCCACTTCATCTACAGGAATGAAATGCATGTTAAATTAAAATATACAAAAAAATTGGAAAATTTAAACCAGCATTGCGAAATGGCTCAAATTTCATTTCAGCAGATTAATGCTTTTGGGAAAAAGTTAGACATTCTTCAGCAACTAGGCATTTTTAAACAATTAAGGAAAGTGATCAAGAGCACACTCGATTCTATTGAGATTCTTCGTTTTGTTTATAATATTTCATTTGACCCTTGAATGAAAGTTCTGTCAAGCTATTCTCATACAGCATTTTCGACATGATTAATTATGCGCACACTCCACTTGAAACCAATATTTTACCGCCGAGTCCCATTTATATATATATATATATATATATATCTATTTTGATTTAAACTCTTTTATATTGCGCTGCAGCTTAACATAATTTCCCATGTCCACAGTTCATTGGATGACAATCTGCGTTGATTAGCTGAAAGTTCAACAACCCTTGAGATTAACAGCCCTCATTAATAATGTCATAAAGAAAGTGTCAAAGTGTTTTATGAGCATGTCCAGCGTTTTGCAGATTTTCCAACATATTTATAAATAAATTGGTCGTTACACTAAACTGGTTTATAATTGTCAAAAATAAGAATAAAATTTCATGAAACAAAGCAACTGCATTCAAAAATATTTCAGAGAGAGCCGGTTTGCAAAAGGAAGCACATCAACATCTCTTCAATCTGGCTATATACTCTTATATACTAAATAATTTCTTTATGGCCGCAAATCAATCGGCGGCCCACCAAAAAAAAATATATAAAAATAAAAATAAAGAAACGGCAAGAACAACAAGCAGAGGTCTTTTGGGATTGTTGTTTTTGCATTTAATCGAGTCATTGCCCCAAAATGGTGGCCAAGGCAAATTCGAAGGCGTCCCGAAAGCAGCAGCAAGCAAAAGCAAAGACAATGAAATGCGCGACCCAATTTAGAGAGTGCGGCATTCCCTCTGCCACACTGACAACAAAAATATGACGCATTGAGCCGCAGCTTAACTACACCTTAAAAGTATAAATATATATATATATGTATATCTGATATCTAAGTATGTATGTATGTACATACGAGTATGTGGACTGAATTCGGATTCAGATACAGAGATACTTTAAATAAAAAGCTACGCAGCGAGTGTTATCAAAACTTATGCAAATCAGTCTCATTTCATTTTAAGCGCGGAAAAAAGTAAAAATAAAATATAAAATACAAATTCACAATGCGTCAAGCAAGAAGTGGAACAGGTTTTAGGCTTTTTAAATCCAATCTGAATAAAGTGGCCAAAGAATTGTTATAATATGTGAATTTAATGCTAGCCCTCTTAAATCTTTATAGTGCCATTAAGTTCACGAAGAATTTAACATGTTCTTGATCATTTTCAAAATGTAATCGTATTATTTGATTAACTTACAATTTGGGTACTCTTTTCTACACACTTCATAAGAAAAGTGAAAATCTATCGATTCCCTCGAAGATGTTGGAAAGCCTTCATCTGCAGATAAACTGACCTAACCTAATTCAAACTAGACAACTCTTTTGTCGCACATCAATCACAAAACAGTTGATCATTAAAATGCCACAGCAAGGAGTGCCGAGAGACACATTCCGCAGAACTCCCTGAAGTGTGGGCTTATGCAAACAGTTTCAACTCCATCAATACCCACGGGTACTTGACAATGCGAAAGACCCAGCCAACTCCCCATTGGCATCCCAACCATCGTGGGCAATGCAATTTGTTGAAGGCATCTAAGGAATGCTTTTCAAATGCACTGAGAAGCGGAGACCAAAATCTCAGATGGCAGATGGCAGAGACTGAGTGGTACTCACAAAAGAACATACAGCATTCTTCATGCTGGTGCCAAAGATCGTACTTCCACCAAGTGTGTAAATGTAAAAAACCACTGGCAACATTTTATGTGTTATGCGTGAAATTGATATATAATTTTCTTAGTCAGAAGACGTAGCGTTTTTGAGAAAGCCGAAATTGTTCTGTGCTACTTTCTAGCTAGAAACTGGAAATGATTTATTAGCCAACAATTGCCAAACACTCGATGGATCTTTACACAACTATAAGCTATATTAATAAATACATAAATGTAAATGGAGTCTCTTTTTTTGTATCTTTAATGAGTGAATTCCTTTCATAATGGCTCACTTAAAAAACCGTTGGCGTCACCCATGCGGCTCATGTGCAACATTCATATTTGATAAGAAATAACTTTTTAGTTCTTGTGCAGGGAGTGGGCCTTAAGAATTCGATGTGCAGAGGCGTTAGGAAATTGCTTGCGTGCGACACACACAAACACACACAATACACACAGACACAAAATGTATCTGCAACTGTGGTTGTATCTGTATCTTTAACTGTAAGCGATATTTGTATGCGGTGACAATGGCACCCAATGTTGTTGCAGTTGGGTAACTAACTAACTTGGCTAACTGGAAGTTGGCATTCATGACCATGACAGCTTTTTGATTAGTACCCACCTGCAGGAACATGTCGCTGTTTGGTCTTGTGATGGCGGCGAATTATTGCGATTAAAGACGCCAAACCAATTCTTGATCGGATTTTGCCGGAATACTGGTTTATTGCCAATGGATTCTACCGCACTGGCGTTGCCAATTGCAATACGCAGCTTCTTTGGCTGATGCTGGCTCCCATATGCCAGATATTTGCCCGGTATGGAGGACACTGTTGTTGTTGTCGGTGCTGTTGTTGTTGTTGTCGGTGCTGTTGGTGTTGTTATTCTTGTTGTTGTCGTGCTGGTCGAGACGGCGACAATGCAGGAAATGATGGCCAATGCTAATGGCCAGTGATGTAAGTGGAGCATCACCATCTTCAACTGGTTAGCCAGCGATTTGTTGTTGCCGTTGTTGTTGTGGTGGTTGTTGCTTTTATGCAATGATAACTTAATGAGCCAGCTAAACGTTACCGTTAGAATATTTTCTTGATTTTTCGTGACTGTTTTTGTTGGTATTTTGTATGGGTTTTTTTTTGTTAGCTTCAGGCTTTCCCCGTTCACGTCACTTATTAATTATGTTAATCACATGCATCTAATTCGTATTGTTTGAACTATTTCTCCCATTTTCACACTCGTTTAGCTCTTAATTCAAACTGTCAACAGTCAACAAGTCGCGCCCAAATATACCAAAATATTCGTTTCGATCTTGCTTTCGTTTTTCCGCTGTATTTGATTTTATTTAATTTTATTTTGGTCTCGTCTGGGCTGTCTGTGTTTTTGGTTAGTCTCTATTTCTGTTTTCGACCGCACACGCGAAAGTCTGCAATGCGACTGATACCCACAAACACAAACGGGCCGACGATCTTCTGGCCAAGACAAAGTTGCGCATGCGCCTGCTTTTCGCTGCGACGACGTCAACATTTGCCTCTGCGTCTGCGTCTGCGTCAACGTCAGCGTCAGCGTCAGCGTTGTCGTCGTCGTTAACGCCAACGTCAACGTCATCGTCGGTTGACTGGCAAACAACAGAGACCAAGTCACATTTTTGTTGCCCCGTTGTGTTCTCAATATGCTAATGTGACAGTTTGCCATGGTGTCGCGGTGGTTCCTCTTGGTGAGAGTCTCCCGCTCAGTCTGCCTGTCTTATGTGTGTGTGTGTGTGTGTGTGTGTGTGTGTGTGTACGTGTCTGTGTGTGTGTGCGTGTGTGTGTGTGCGTGTGTAGAGCACTGCTTCTGGGCACAGTCCGTTTAGCGTTTGCTTATCATGCTTAACACCGTCAATACACCGTGAGAATTTAAATTAATTTAAATAGTGGTTGAATATGGCTATCAAATTGGTAGATAGCCTTTTTGGTGAACATTTCCTGATGTAAGTAATTTTAAAACTATGGAACTGCATGAAGACGATTTTAGTTTCATGTTTTTCATAAATTACAAGAATATGAACAAAAATTGTAAATGCTTTTTATACTTACGGAAAAATATTTCTGATTTGCATAACTTGCATTAACTATATAAATCAACACAATTATTAATTAAAGATTATTTAAAATAATATATTATGTGTGCCAATAAATATGGTTAGTCAACTGATTAGTTTGCGGATTTAGCCGTTGTCATCATAACAATGACATTCCTCTATCAATCCATTGACCTTCTGCACCATATAAGGGCCGAGGCAGTGGTACTCCCATTTTACTCCAAATCATTTGTAGCTTTTATGTTTTCCGACGCTTTTCACTTGCAATTTGCATTTTCATGTTAAATTCCGTTGCTGGCGTTTATTTTAAATTTTCTTTTTTTTTGATTTTTTTGTCAGACGTGAATTAACAATCGGTTGATGAAGTAGAAGCCGAGGCGGAGACACGTTTGGTAGCTGCCTGCGGCAAGATGAAATAAAAATACAGCAATGTTAATTTGCATTCAATGTGGCAGCCTCTGCTCCGCTTGAGTCAACCATCAATACAAAAATAAATGTCCTAATTACAAAAATGCGCAACAGCTGTTGATTTTCTGCGTTTTTGTTTAAAACTCATGCAAATCTGCGGATGAAAGTCTCAGTTGAGTAATTTAAATTGGAAATTCAGTTTAAATGATAATGATGACAGAATGACTAAGACAACATTACAGCAAAAACAGCAAGGTATTTTAGAAGCAAAGAATACAAAGCATAAGCTCGACTTATCATTGTTCTTGTTGTTCTTAAGCCAAATAATAAAATACTCGATTTAACATTTTTGGTCTCTAAAAAGAGTTTTGATTTAAGTTTACCATAAGCGACTCATGCCAATAGATAGGATGACAGCCAGTTGAGTACCATATTTTATATTTTCATAGCTTAATCTTTGAGTAGCATGTTCTGAGCCCATTGAATTGCCACTTCCTATTCCTCATATTGCACTCACATGTGCTGGCCATAAAGTCAACAATCCATGGAAAAAAAAGAAAAACTTAGAAACTGCAAAGCTTTCGAATTTCCTTATTAATTTTGAACATGCAAATTTTCGCCCACTTCTCTTTGGCAGATCCAAATACAAAATACTTGGTAATTGGTAACAGTACTAGTTGGAAAACGCAGGAGTGCATAAAGCAAATCGATGTCTGAATGAACATAATGCCACCACAACAACAAGAAGAAGAATTGCATAACTGATATCCAAGAATAGATGATCATTATTTACAACGAGTGAGGCCTTTCTTTCGATATGATGGATGCACAGTCAGCGAGCGTGGCGGAGACCGCCTTCGAAGCGAAGCACAGTGCCCGACAGAGGGCGGACAAGCGACGCAGATACGGCGGACGCAGTGCAGCAGCAGCTGGGATTCATGGCCGTGGACGCAGCAGTATTGGTAGCGTCAGTGCCGGCATCATTAAATCATTTCACGAGCGTTTCATAAGCAGCGCTGGCAACGATGCCAGCGACTATCGTGTGCTGCGTCAGCGGGACGCCGAGTCCGGGATGACGCGGCTAGATTTGGACTCGAGTGGCAGTTCTGATGTGGAGAGTCTGCAGGGTAAACTCAGCTGCAGCAGCAGCAGCAGTGTTGAGGATCTATTCTCCAATGAAACAGAGCGCAAAAAGTGGCGCCGAAAGTTGCCAGAACGCAAGACGAGGAGAAAAAGAAAGGTAAGTGATCATAGAGCTGTAGACCCTTCAATATGGGCTGCCTTTCGATTTCGCAGATACCACACTATTTACATACATATATAGATCTATTTAAGTATTCCAAACAGTCATTCTACAGTTTGCTACCGTTACGTGCGTTATTTACCGAAACTCGTCTGCGATTTCAGTTCAAATTGCACGGGCTTTGACTTAATTGGGGTCTCAGTCGTTTATTTAATTGACTTTCGTTCGTTTGTTTTGATAATTGCATTAATATGTATACATTGTTTTTATTAGATAATTGCCAAAATAATACAGTCGGTTCACAAATGTGCATTAGCTGTTAAATTAAATGTTTTTACGCTCTGTTTCAATTCGAGCACATTTCACTTTTTACTGTCCCAATTTACTTCGTTTATTGATGTAAAGGTCAGTGAATGGTGAGAAAATATGTCTGTCCTTTCTAATTCTAACTTTGAAGTTCTACTTACGAATGCAAAGAAAAATGCGATTGTCAATAGGTTAATTGGCTAGGATTACTTTCTCTTCTTGTTTTTTTTATATTTGAAGACCCTTTAATTTATTTATTATTAATTTATTTATTTTATTTATTAAATTAAAAATAGCCTAAAGTCTATAAAAGTATTCGCTTTATAAATATAAATCAAGTTAATATATATAATCGACTTTTATTTTTTAACTATTTCATATTATTTAATACGCTCTTCTTGTGCAGAAAATAGGTTAAATTTCAGTACAGTTTTTTCAATAGAAATTCTGCTGATTTTTAAAATTTGATTTGCTGTTTTTTAAAGATTTCGAGTTGATAACATTTTTGCATATATCCAAATCACTGTGCCATGCAGCTACTATCAGCTGTTGCAAAGCTTTCAACTTGTTTACAAACAATCACAAAGCAAATAGAAGCTTCCGCACATGGCTCACCAACAGCTGTGAGCTCTCCAATTCGACTCTTACTCTTTACCATCTCTTTCTTTCTCTCTCTCTCTCTCTGTCTCTCTCTCTCTCTCTCTGTCCAGCATACTCTCTTTTTGTTTCGGTTCCGCTCTTGAGCGATTTGGCGGTTTATGGCCAATGTGGCAATGGCCATGGGCAATGGGTCGCATGCTGAGTGTTCTGTGGTCGCCAGATCTTTGCGGCATAGATTTCGGCCAAGTCTGTGTTGCTGCAGCATTTGAATTTTTGTTGTTGTTGTTATTTTTTTTGCTCCATTTCGTGCTCCAACGGACTTTAAACTGTGCGCTGCTTAAAGATAAGCGTGCGCGTTTTGAATTGTATTTTTGTTTGGTAGGTCCTTTGTGCGAGTCTAGTCTTATGGCTGATACGACTGACTTGGCTTGTTTAGCTTTATTTTTGTGCTGTTTATTTATTTTTGGCTGGTTTGCATCGCTTGACTGCACAAGCTCAACTGTGCGCCAATGGCATTTATTGTGTACGGTTTTCTTTTCCCTGCTCTTTTTTAGCTGTATATATTATCATTGTTGCTCAGCTGCGGTTGTTGTGGGAATTGTTTAACTGGGCGCATTCATTTCAAACATACACCTACTTGTACTATCAGACCGACTGAGTGCAGAGGAGCTGTGGAACACATTCTTTGTTGCCGGAAGTAGTTCTCCTTTTGTCGCTGTGCGCTCAAAGTTGTAAAATATTAAAAAAAAATCGCCATAAAAAAATTGTGCGCCACTGCGTCGCCCCGAAAATGCAATCAACAGACCCAGATCTATGACGTAGAATTTGGCTGTGATTCTAAAAAATTGGTTTTGCTGGTTGCTGTTCCCTCATCAAGTAATGGGCGTCTCTAATGGCACAAACGTCTACCACATTCTCGGATTCAGATTTAGTGCGTTATACAAGTCCGCACCTCCATGTGCCACCCACGTGTGTTAAAGAGCACAACCTCACCAGCCAACCGCGCCCCACTCAACACTCAACACACTACGAGCAAAAGTGTGCAAGTTTTCGATGATTTATGCATGATACTTAATGCCTTCTTAATTACATTTTATGTAACACCCTGCCACCCCCACCCCTGTGACAAACTAGAATGCGAGTTTTATACATATTTTGTTGAAAGCCAGCAGTAAAAAAATGAACGCCAGCTGGAGCGGTTTTAGCACACAAATCATATTCAAAGGAGCAGACAAAAAGTAAAGAGCAACAACAAAAATGAAATACGTAAAATTTGTAGCAGCTGCGTTCTTGGGGCCAGTGAGGCGCCACTTTCACTTGTACTTTCACTCCATGTGCCTCCATGTGGCATGCCGCTACGTGCTATTGACATCTGACTGTAATTTTTTGGGACTGGGCTTTGTTTGGTACCCGGATACAATCCAACCAACTGGCAGTCAAAAGAAATTTTCCCCGCATCCTTACACATTGCAGTTCATTGCGACCAAAACACAATTACATATGTATTCATGCATCGGACAGTGTCTCGCGTGTGTGTGTGTGTGTGTGTGTGTGTGGGCGTCTGCTGGGATTCTGAGTGAGCCCCCCAAGGAAATGTGTCCATCTGATGTGGGCATAAGACCATCTTGAATGTGCGAAACAAGGTTAAATCTCAGTTACGTGATGTGTTTATACCGCACACATGGCATTCAAATTGATTTTAAAAGTTCCGGTCCTTGCTGAACCATATGAGGCTGGTTGGCGAAGGACTTTCCATGTAGAGCTGAAACTAAGGAGAACTGTTTTCAAAAAGTCAAATACTATAATTATGTTCTAATGAATTTTAACAATATAATTTAGGAAATGCTATAAAACCAATCATTTTTGATTCATATCACTCAAATATTGGTAATTTAATTACTAATTAAATTTTATTTATGCAACACTGACTTAAAAATTGTATAACAAAATTGTATTAGTTCGAATATCTTAAGAATTTCTTGAAACCACTCTATTAGAAAATAAAATTGTGTTAGTAGGTTAATTTTAAACAAAGCTATCCAACTGGGACAGTTGTCAATGGCAGGCAGTCAATCAAAGGACAGCAAAATGCGCTTGGCATTTATATATATCTTTTTGTTGTGCTGTCTGCTGTGTGGAACGTTCATGTTAAGCAAATTAAACACGTAGAATCCGACACGATGAAAAACATCGGTAGCAGCAACAACAACAAAGAACTACAATGAAATTCCCTTCACATTCAACTGCAATCGGAGGATTTGTGGCCCCCTGCTGCCAGGGCTTACAGTGTTGGTAGTCAGAGTCATGTTGTTTACACTTAACACGCGGATGTGGTTCCGGCTTTTGGCCACTCGGATACTTTTCGACCCCGTTTTGTTTATTAAATTAGCGTCCTTTCCAAACGGCAGCATGAAATATGCAAATTTCTTGTTTCGCTGCTGTTCATAATTTTCGGCCAAGGCCAGAGCAGACAACAAATATGCAGACCCAAAAGCCAATGAAGGTCAACCATAATTATACAATTTATATTACAATTGTTTTTGACAACTGAAAAATTGTGTACTCTTGTTGAAATACATTTTGTCGACTAGTTTCCGAATGTTTTCAGGGAGTGTCGCTTGGGTTGGCAAAAAGTTTCCTTGAATGGCAGCAAGTTTTTAATTGAAATACCTAAATGGGGGCCAAAAGTTGGCTCTGGCATGGGATATCCTTGACAGTGAATTATGCATTTAGTTAATTTTTGCTGATAAGAACAAAACAGTTTAAATTTTTATGACTTTTGTTAGTCGCGTTCCACAATTTGTTATTTCAAACAAAGTTCCACTTACAGAGCATAACAATTGAAAAATTCTTGTAGTTACTTGTATATAGACATTTCATGCATAAATATACACTGTGATCGAAATACTTTATTTTCAATATTTGGGGGCTTTTAGGAGTTTACAAGTAAAACCCTTGTAGTTCTATCTTATATAATGCTCCTCAAAATAAGCAAGTTAACATAATATAAGCAACTTAGGATCTTTTATTTTGTCTCTCAACAACCCTGTCTAGACCGTTGCCTGGCCAACAAAATAAACAACTAACAGCTGCTCCCGTAATTTCCGCATCCTGACCCAAACCTAGCAACGGAAAAAAGAGTAAATAATAATAATAGAAAGTAGGCGGAAAATCGATTTGAAAACAGCTTTCGGAAAACAATCTATTGTAAAAACTCATTCCGCATTGAAACCTCTAGCTGTGCATACAAATAAAAGCTGCTGGAGAAGTAACTTTTCTAAGGGAGTGGAATAAATAAAAAAGCAGAGAACAATGTCGGTGTTTGACAATCCCGACCAGCTGAGACAGCTGGAGGAATTGCTGTGCCCCCGTCGTACAAGGGGCGGCATCGAGTGCAGCAGCAGCAGCGAGGACGAGGGCGAATCTCTTGTGGTGCATAAGCAAAGTAAGTAAATGGAAAAAGGAGTAACGCAGTAGCTCACGCTTCATGTAACCGCCCCTTCCACTCCAGCACCTGGTAGCATTGGGCCACAGGCAGCTGGTGCCGGTTCCAAATCCGGTGGAAAGAGAAAACCAAATTTGGTGGCAACGCCACTTGAAGAGCCGCCAAAGGCACAGCCCGCTACGCTTGAGGAGTGGCAAGAGACGCAGGAGCGCGAAGATGCGGATATTTTGGAAACACGCAAGTGTCCCGAATACACGATGACCTATCGCCAGGCCGTTGGCACTGAGGATGTTTTTCTACAGGTTAGCCCCGCACCCCTTTCAAGTCTGCGTGATGTTCCTAAGCTGCATATTTTTACATTTAGATGGGCCAACGCACTGGAGCCTCGGCGAGCTGTGAAGATCTCGTACTGGAGATAGCGCTGCCCGACGAACAAATGGATGCCGACAAAATGACCCTTACACTGCACGAAAAGGAAGTGGACCTGGGCACAGCTTTATACAGATTAAAGCTGCCGCTGCCCCATTCCGTGGATGTGGATCGATGTCAAGCTAAATACGACAAGGAACTTGGCAAGCTGCGACTCACGTTGAGGTTGCGCAGAGAATTAGACTATGTCAATTTTTAATCACATACTATGTACACACACACACAAGTCTCTCGAAATTTTAGTATTCATAAAGTATTCATCATAAGTAGTACAGCTTAATAATTCGCGAAATCGCAGCCAACATTCTGTGTTAAATTCGATATCATGCTTAATTACACAAAAATGCTAAGCAGCTTATCGTTCTCGTCCCTATTGCATATTTGCACTGTCAAATTACGCATACGCCGCATTGACCCTCGGGTCAAACTCAAATTACGCTTTAGCGAAGCACAAAGCCTTCGGTACACATGGGCCATCAAAATACTGCAGGGCAAAAGGCCGTGATGTCAAAAATCACTTAAGCCAAATATTAGTCAAATGCGGACAACGAACAACATTCGAAAGTTAAATGCAAAATCTGCCATCACTCAAAATTTAAGAAAAATAAAAGTAAAGCGTCAATATACTCAACTAGCGGATGTCCTGTAATATGAGACAAAAAGAGTGCGCTCAATAAGAGAGGTAACAGATATATATATCAATATATCTATACAACTATATAATACTATAGTTACAATACAATGATTGCTTCTGATGTTGGTTTTGATCATGAATATGTGTGCTGAGAGACATTTCCTTCTGTGTACAGAATATACCCTTGCTTACCTATATTACGTATACAGAGTATGCTTATCAAAAGCTGGTATACTTTTTAAAAGTTGTTTTTTATGGAGGGTGGTGGGTGGAAGGGGGGTGTTTGCTCGACTTAATACCATGTAAGAACTAGGATTGTGGGCATTGGGACCCGCTGTGACTGCGGCTGCGGCTGCGTTTTGCCTCATTTACTCTGACTGACTGACGCGGGCAAACTTTCAATTTGTGAAAGGCGGTCAGCGACAGCACTGAGACATGATAAAGTGTCGTCCCAGGCACTGGTCGGGGAAATAAGTTCACACAATTTGACATAGAAATTTGCCGGCAAATAATGATAAAGGCTCAAGTTTTGGGACAGGCCAAAAGAAGCGCGTGCATCGCGTTGCGAATAGTTTTGTGCTTAAGAACTTGGTCAGTGGATCTTTGTTTTTTAATCATTTGGCCATGGAAAAGCTTTCTTGGCGTTGATACTAATAAATCATCAGTCGGCAGCAACTTTTTGGCCTGGACAAACTTTCAATTTAATTTAATGGCCACGAAATGAGCTGTCAGCACAGTTGGTCAACTGCCTAAATTTCTGATTACGCTAAGTGCCTATGCCAGACTGCAAAATCTGTGTAAGAAACTTATTGGAATACGCCAGAAACTTGTGAGAATGTGAAAGCATATAATAATCATTTTAATATATATGTGAGCGAAACGTTTCATTTCAGGTCAACTGTTTCTAAATACTTCCTGTCGGAATTCGTTTTCAAAGTGAGATTCACAACGTCAGTCCAGTCAGCTGTAGAATTTGAAAAATATGTATTTTGTCTTTTAGTGGAAAATATTTAACCCTCACAAAAAAATGTTTCATATTTCCGAATTTAAAAACAAAAAAAACCTTGGGCAATCAACTGTCACAAAAGCAACCGACAACGTCAAACTTTGTAGCTTTCAGCAGCACTTAAGGAGATTCAAGAAGAGAAACCAAAGCACTTCTCTTTCCTACATCATTTTCCCTTTGGTGTCCGTCCATAGACATAAGTTGAATCGCATTTGCCAGAAAAACTAACTTGCCCAAAAACTACAGAAAAACTTGTATCCTTTGCAAAACAAACAAAAATAGCTGCGTTGACACTAGACTGGAGCAAAACAAACAAAACGCATGACAGAAAATGATAGAAAAACTAACAAAAAAAAAACTTCGTAAAAATATACATGTATCTTTCTATTAATACCCTTACAGAGGCTACAATAATTTTGTGGCATCGAAATTAGTTGCTAGTCCCTTAGTTATATTGTAAGCTCCCAAATATTCGAGTTTCTGAAAAAAAAACATTTTCTGTGGTGAAGCTGCAGCAAAATACTATGGTATTCAGCTATATATTTTAAACTCCATCAATTGAAATACAGATTGTTGTACATAAACTGATATGTCAAAAGTATAGATTCTTAATCATTTATATGGTCTGTTAGAGTATTAAAAAATCGTCAAAAGACAGATATAGCTTTTTGTTGACTTTTGTTGTCTTTGCTTTTTGTTTACTCATTTCCACAAACGTAGTTTTCATCATCCTCATGATTATGATGCCTTTTCATATGCTCCATGGCACACTAAATGGTGAAACTGGGTTTATTTTGTATTTTTATTTTTTATCAACACTCGGAAAAGTTGAATCGCAAATAGAAATTCGCATGCAAATTCTCCCATGTGCAACGCAAACTTTTGCGGTGTGTATAAATTTGCTTGCCCCAAAAAAAAAAAAAACAAAAAAACAAATGATATAAAAGGAATGCTCAATGGAAAACTTTTGGAAGTGTGAAAATGGATTGTTGTGTTGTTAAAAGCTGCAAAAATCGTTTGGCTGATTAAAAGTGGCAGTTGCAAAATGCCCAGTGACCTTGATTACCCCGATAAAGCATAAGCTATTATTGATTTAAACACATTTAATAAATAATATGCAGGTGCACTTCAAAATGTAATAAGCCACAAGAGCAACAACAACAGCAGATTGTATTGTATATTTATAAAGGCTCAGCCGCTGACAACGGTTATGGCTTTTATTCAGCGAATTGTTGATCGACTTTTATTCATTTCGTTTCAGTGCCTCGAACTCATGAGTAGGGCAACCAACATTCACTTAACCTGCATAGTGGTCGAACAGCTCTGGGAAAAAGTAAAGCTGCCAAAGAGCAGGTGCGAAATGGGCAGCAGTACTGAATGGATAGCGCATAAAGACAAAAAAGGGAAAGGGATGCGAAAATACTTCGATATTAAATGTGTTAGGAAAATATGAAAGTACGTTGAGTGAATGCTGAAAAGCTGCCTCAACTGAATTATGACACTTTAATCAACTGAAATGAGTAACTACAACCAAAGTCGATCTTAGAATATTCGTGTTGTGCAGATATATGCATACAACTTTGTTTGTCTTGCCAAAAAGTATAGTTATTTATTCGCATTTACTATAAACCAAAATTAGACTTGATATTCAGGGCAGATTTACTATTCAATATTCTTCAAGCATTGTGGAGCGTAATTGAATTATAAGTAAATTTATTTGATACATTTTGGGTAGCTAAGCTTAACATTGATCTTTTCTCGCTTAGCTTTTAATTTAAATATACCTCTATGCATTTTCCTGCTAAATATTTGAGAAGAGAAATGTAAGCCAAGGATAACCTTAATCTGGCAGCAGCTAGCCACAAACAAAACCGTACAAATATTTCATTTTGTGCAGTGATATGTGAAGCAAATGTTGTCTGCCCACCTTTATTTTTCGAGTTTCGTGTAAATAATGCAGCTTTTTTAATTACCAGAAAACTTTTTTAAAATATTAAAGCGAATGAAGAAACAGAAAGCAAATATAACTTTAAGGATGGAAGGGTTTTTAGAAATATATTATTTGTATGCAAACAAACTGCTTCAAATGCAGCTTCACATTCCACATGCAGCAAATTTCATTTCGCATGCGTGTAAAATTCCAAAATCATTTAAAAGGCAAATGTTTAGCAAGAGAAAAACAAAAAAGTAGAAGGAACAGCACATAAGTTACCCTAAAGCAACATAGACGAAAACACTGCTATAAAATCTGTATATTTCGTTGGCAATCTTAACCTTATAGTGGGATTCAAAGTGCATTTTTTATAATAATATTTTTAATAAGCAGAAACTTATTGTTTAACCGACAACTTTATTTACTACTAAAATGATAAGATTTTTTTGTAATGCTTCAAGAATAAAACATTGGTAATAAACTGAGTAATAAAATCTTAAGGCGAGATAACGTCCACACAAGCTAAAGAAACGGCTTATAATCTTGTCTATAAAAAACAAGTACAAGTTGTAAATTTTGAGTTGCTTGAATGTGTTACACACCTAATAAATTGAATAATTCCACAGCAAGGGTATTATAATAGATACCATGAGAGCAGCTGCTGCTTACAATTGCTTCTCAATTGCATCATCTGCAGCTGCTGCCACAGCGTTCACAATTTAGCAAATTCACAATTGCTTCGAACAAATTAAATGTGTAAACAAAAGCATTTAAACAGCCAAGCCCAAGACAAATGTATGGCACGCATACGCCATGTGGTGCTCAATGTTTTGCAATGCTCGAAGGAAAATACGAAAATCATTGTTGGAATTTAATTAAGGCTCCGCCTTCATCCACAGGGCTCGCAGTGTATGAAGCCAGCGGTTCCATTAACACATTTTTCAAGTTTAATTCAACGTAATAACAAATTTGCGAGCTCCATACGAGACCAAAGTCGTACATACATAGACCGTAACTGGCACTCAGACAGCCGTATAAATTAGAGTAGGATATGAACAGCAGCTGGATGAAAAAGCAAGCCGGATGCCGGCAACTTGGCCACAAGCAGGCAGCCAGCGTTGTCCTTATCTTTACTCAGCTACAGCTTTTCGACTTCTAACGCCTTGTCAAACGCACGCAAGGCGTGCCGCTCTGGAGAGAGGGGTGGTGAAAGGCTAAGGGGCCCTTGTTTTGTCTTATCCGAGTGGCACTCGAGTAGCCCTTGCTCCTTGCCCCCATCCCCCATAATTAAGACAAATGTAAAAACTACAAAAAACATGCCAAAAGTCACTTTCACTTCTTGCCAAACAAAAGACGAACAGCAGCCAGAGTGCCAGATGCCAGGTGCCCATTACTTATACCTCTTGCGTTGTTATAAGTCAACATAATTTCACTTTATATTTCCGCTTTTGCCCTGCGTTCACCTACGGAATTTTTATGTGTTTCCGTGATAATGTCACGACTTCTGCAGACCAAGCGCAAAAACAATAGAAATAGACATGAAAAACTACAAGAATACGTGAGTCGAAGTAGCTGGCCCATAAATATCCTGTAGCTAAATCTAAGCCATCCATCTACCAATGCAAATTACAAGCCGCAACAGTAAATAATTTGATTTGACTTTTGATAGAGAATACGGAGAATGCAGCGCATCATGTCTTTTATCATTTTCGTACAGGGTATATAAAAAGCAAATGTCAATGTCTCAACCAAAGTGAGTGGTCCGCGTGGAATGCTCGCATGACCTTTTCGCATTTATCTCGAGAAGATGTCGTTTTAATGCAGCCATGTGGGCGTGTTAGGCTCGTTATAAGACAAGTAGTTATTATGGTTATTTATTGTGTTAGATGTGCACAGCTGTTAGGGCCACATATCACGTCTGCTGTTTTTCGCAGCATTCAATTAGATCATCAATTAGACGCCATATGATGGACCTTTCATTGTAATTGATTAACTGAGCGAAGAACAGTGGAAGTGTTGCATAGTGCTTAAGGTTTAATGACGCAACATTAACTCTAAGTGTCAAGTTATGTTCAGCGAACCGTGAGTTTAGCTTAAGTGAATTTTATTGCATTCAGACAATGTCACCTTATTTAATCTTTATTTTTAAAGAAAATACTTAAAAGACATTTGTAATCCATTATATATTAGAATATATATATAGGGTATTTAAGCTGAGCAGAACAAGATATAAGCACCATTTCGATTAAGGAAATATATATCCACAGAGTATTGCTCGTGTAGATTTATTGCTTTATTACGCTGAGAGGCTCAAAGCACAGGCGACAAATAAATTCCAGCCCAAACCTCCCACAACCAAAAAAAGAGGGAAGAATATCAACGAGTATGCGGAACATTGGCAAACGAACGCGTTGGCAAACAGCAATTGAAACTGTTTTCAAGTAGGTCGAAATGGGAGATGAATTCTGCATTTCCGCTTTTTGGTTTTTGGTCTTTGTC
The DNA here is from genome assembly GCA_035043785.1 of Drosophila planitibia. Classification (NCBI taxonomy): domain Eukaryota; kingdom Metazoa; phylum Arthropoda; class Insecta; order Diptera; family Drosophilidae; genus Drosophila; species Drosophila planitibia. Next base: position 1,976,015 of record JAWNMS010000043.1, on the reverse strand, counting down.
TTATGCTGCGTTGGCGCCTTCCGCCTTTTTGCCTCATGAACTTATAGAAATGGATTTCGGTTGCTGCACTTTCCTGCTACTCCTCTTTATCCATGTTTGAGATTTATTTGACACAATGGCTCGTTACCACCCTCTGTTAGTATTAAAATATGTCTCTTAATTGAATTCCTATGATTTTATGAGTCTTTTGTTTGGCGTATACTCTGTACTCACAACTCCAGCAAGCGGGCTATGATAACTTTGACATATTTTGTTAATTTTGTACTAAGCAGGCTCTGCTTTTAATGTTTCCAGCTAGCCAATTCTGCTGAACTGTATTTAAGTTATATTGACACTTCCATAGAGTTGGCAACTGTTTGAAATACATTCAAAATGTCTCAAAAATCTATTGGAAATATATCCTTGCCGACTGCGGATGCAGATACAAGCAAGGATCGTGATTGCGTTGAGTGTGGAAAAAGTGATGACTCTGGCCCTGAATTTAACCAGATTCATTTTCTACAGGACACACTAATCGAACGTAATGCACGCATTGGAGAGCTCATTAACAATATCACTCTAAGCCTGAAAGGAACACTCACGAATTCGAACAATAATACTGCAGACAGTGGTAAATATAGGAGTGCTGTGCTCGAGAATGGATCCACTCAAACAGATCCGTTTATCAAGCCAGGACTTAAAATGCTGGCGGAACGCACTGGCGACTCTGTGGCCTGTCAGACCGTCGAAAAGGATCAATTTGCTAACTAATTAGCCTTAGCTGGCATTAAACTTTTAAAGAAAGGATCGTTTTTAGTTTTACGTTTACTTGACTTTGTTTTATTTATTGATCATTTTAATTATGGTAAAACTATTTTGGAAAACTTGATGTTAAATTTAATGTATTTTAAATTTAAATGAAAGAAAATACAATCCTTAATTGATCTTGTTGCAATATGTGAGATGCAAATGACATCAAACAAATGTTAGACCAAGTTTTAGCTTCAGTTAAAATAAACACATCCTTCACAGACCGAATATATTGTTAAGCAACTTTTTCTAAAAGTGATCCACATTTTCAATAACAGTTTTTGTAAGATTTTATTTGAACAAATCTTTAAAGAAATGATACCAACATAAGTAACCGATAAGAAGAAATTGACTGTAGGATATAAACAACATAAATTTAGTTTCTCTTGACGTATGCAAAATAGTTTATCATTGAATAAGTCAAAAAGTAGAATATTGCTGCAGGCCATTGTGAACAACCAGAACTGTTTATCATATGCATTTTGCTAAACTTTTGCCATAGCGCCAACACATAAGTCAAAATGTATGCAAAGAGGAGCACTTTGCCTATGCATCTGCTTTGGGACTTTTAATAAAGTAGAGTTGCGAGTATTCAACTGAATTTTGTTTGTGACTTTACGGCAAGAGCTGTGGCAGTCAACAATAAAATATTTCTATAAGTAAAATTGTGATACATATTTGTATTGTTAGCTTGTGGCATGATAAAAATGCTATTTTTCAAAAGAATTTTATCAGGCGACAAATTTCAATAGCAGAAGCTGACAAAATACGATTATCAATGGCAGTTCTTTCAAACTGGAATTTACAATTGTTGCTCATGCTGCTGCTCTTGATGTGGCTCTTTTTGCTACTTCACTCGTTGCAACAGTGGCAGCTGCTCAGTCATTTTATTTAATGATGACCGTCAGCTATGCTGTGCAACGCGATTTACACCCCGACTCCAGAACCGTAATTTTCATGGATAAGTTGGCTTTGCAACAGTTGAAAAGCAGCAAAAGAAAATGTGCGAATAATGGAATACATATTTAGATAAGAGGGAAAGGGAGTGAAACATCGGAATACTGTGTTGGCTCATAATAATTGGATTGCGAATTGGGACTAGATACGTTATTAGATGCAATTACTATTTAGCACAGAACCGTTGACTTTAATGTTAAAATACTAATTAGGGAAAGCTTATTGAATGAGTTGTGTAAGTCCACAAACTATTTTAATAATTATTTAAGTGAGTTATTCAATTAGTTGTTCGTCTTAAATTGCTTTACAAATATGGGTCAAAAGTAAATTATTTTACTAGTATATAATACCAAGAAAATATTACAAAGTCATTGAGCACAAAACTTCAAAAATGTTGTTTAATTTTTTACTATATCAGCAGTTACACAGAATAAGCTGAAGGGACTTACTGATTTATTTTGGATTTGATTGTAGTAAAATTTAAACAGCCACAGTTGAAAAATGTCCTTCGGTTACAAAATACCACAAATATTGAAATATATGTCAAGTGCTACCATTTGTGAAATGTCACTCAACGAAAGATATTCGTGTTAGCCACAACATTTTACAAAATATCGACTACACATCAAACACAACACAAGTTCAAAGTATCTGTCAAAAGCAGCAGGAAAAACTAATAACATTTCTGATAATCGCACGAACGAGAACTGGGAGCCCGAACTAGGGAAATATGCCTTCATTGGAAAATCAATTGAATTGAAAACGAAAATGAAATCGAAATCGAAATTGAAACAGTAACGGAAACAGTAACTGATGCAAACGAGCAATGATAAAGCGGATATTCTCTGATGAGTTTCAGAGTTAGGGAAACGGAAGCATTCAGCTAGCTACCCAAAAGCTGCACTGTCATTAGACCATTGAAAATGACTAAGTCGGATTATAGACAGGCTCTCAACGAGCTGAAAGAGCTTGTCCAGTTATATGTATTTGCTTAATCTGCCCGCTACTTCTGGTAATCAGCTGCAAAAATTCTTTTGTCGGTTTTCCTACAAAATTAACATTTCAATCAAATCAATTTTATGTGTCTGACTTGTTTTATCCCCCCAAAAGCAAGAGCAACATCATCATCATTATTCGAATGATTATTATTGTAACTGTTGGATAAAAATGTATCATTCAGATTATGTGCGAATTTGACGAGCCAAAAGAAATCGTCGAAATTGATTGATTAAATATTTATTCAGACGGAAGTCCATAACGTGTCCTGAGGAGATATTACATATTGAGGACTGAATTGTTTGTGAATTGGTAGACATTATTTATGGTCTCGCTGATGCGTCATTCATTTGGTTATCGAATGAAGCGATTTGCCACTTTTGTAAAACTACTCCAAAAGAACCTAAAAATATCTTTAAGGGGAGGCAGAGAACGGAAGTTTACTTACATCCATTTATTAACCAGTTAAAGGAGAACTGGTGAAATGTAACTAACAAAGAGCTCTTCGATAATAAAAATGTTCTACTTTCAATCTTGCTGAAGAAGAGCAGCTGTCATCAAGTTTTTAGCAACAGCCTAAGAACAAGCTCAATAAACCATAAGAATGCATAGCTAAATAACTAGTCATTTTGATGGCATATTTATTGTTGGCCAGCCCGCATATTCCAAGGACCATGTCTTCATTGTTCTCCATTCAACTGGCTGCTGCTGCGCCATTTGGTTAGTCAATAGACAAAGGCAGCGTTGGCAACGGTTGGAATTGAACACTTGAAGCGAGCGACCGACAGACCCGCAGGAAATCTTAATTAAACAACTTGTAATGGCAAATCCTTTCTAAAGGGCCAACAAACGAAACCAGGCCAGGCTAGAGCCCCGACTGCGGCCCCTACAATCCCGACTCGGCCTCTGGACGGCATACTAGCACAGCAAACAAAGGCAAATTTCTGTGTTGGTATTGAACAAAGGCCAACATTTTGCTGCCAGTGCTGTGTTACACACAAACGAGTAACCATTAAGCAACACACACTCACACTCCACATCCACCTACACACACTAAGTGCAAACGTGCAAAACAATTTGGCGGTTTTTAGTAAATTTCGACTTTGATTTTAGATTACGAGTTTCTGCTGTCTCTAAAAGTGGACGGGTTTCACAGCCGCCTCAAGCTTCCAAGGAATTGCCCTTAACAAATTAAGGAAAAGTGTTGCTGGCTAAAGTAATTCTGAGTGCACTGAAGTGTTGAGCCTTCATGCTTGGAGAGTGCTGCAGTTTGTTGTCTCCATTAAAGAGCTAATAAATTGCCATTTCGTATCAATTGATGGTGCCTTTGAGAGAGCTGGCAATACCGATGCTATAAAGCCGATTTTAATGGCGTACCACAAAGCTGTTTGTATTATAAATAAAACTCATGACACTTCCAATGCAGGGTTTTTGTATGTCTGCAAAATAAATATATATAGAAATTGAGTTAAGAGCTAGGACTTAAGACGGGTCAATTGCCGTATATTTTGAGTCGGATTACAAATGAAATATAAAAGTAGATAAACTGCTGACCGCATAGCGATATAGCTACTTATATTTTTAAAGTTGCTACATGGCTCTCATTGAATACTTGTTACTCATTTAAATTTAAGTTCTAGGCATCATATTTAAGGCTATCACACTATGAATAGTTGTTTTAGCTGAATAAGCTCAAGGGAAACTATATATGCGCTGCTTCCCAACTAAATAGGAGAGAGAGAGTAAAGAAATGGAAAGATTTCTGCCAACATCATTTGTCACTGTCTCAAAGTCACAAGTTGAGAACTCTAAAATTAGTTTGATGAGCAATTTTCGTAAGGATTGAACTAAAATCTTGATGATTCGTTCATTATTGTCGTAATGACAACAGAGCATTGCCAAGTCGAAGAAGGGCTGCTGGGAGCGACTGCTTGTAAATATTTGTTTGTTTCAGTTCATTGTTTTTACTTCTTGGATATTGCTTGAAATATGCAAAGTTCTGTTTTATGTCCTTGCAGTTACTGGCCAGTTGGCTTTCTCGTTGGACGAGAAAGTGTATTGTGTTAACTAAGTGCGGGATTCCTCTTTTGACTTTGCTAGCTTTTAAGGACCAAGAGTTTTACTCTTCCTCATTTTTTTTTGTTTTAAGAAGAAAGAACAGAAAAATGCAAAATGAAGCAAGTTGTGAATGTTGCTTAAAAGTTGCGTCCTGGCTACTTTTACATTTACATTATCTGAACTTTTGCGCTGGCAATTTTTCATGTTTTTCTCATGCTGCTAGTATTTGAGTTCCCGGCCGTAAACACTGTTGAAACGTTGTTGCTCTTGTCATCATCATCATCATCATCATCATCAACATTATGATGTACATGAAAAACTTACGCTTGAAGCATGACGCGAATGTGGAAGTGTGTAGATATTTGTATATGTGAAAGATATGTGTGTGTGTTCTATTTGCATCCTTGTTGTCACTAAAGACAGCGATGCGAGTAAAACTTTTTGCGTCATCTTCATGCCAAGTCAAATGAGTTTTGGGTAAGTTGGACAAAGTTGACGCTTATTTAATGGTGACAGTAATTTTTAATAATACCATTCAAACTGGCCTACAATGTGTTAAGCTGCACGCCAATACAAAAAAAAACATGTATAAATCTGTAATAAATCCTACAAAAAAGAAAATAAATCACTCCAATATAAAAACCTCAAAAATTTTCGAAAACTCCTTAAAGAAACTATGCTTTTCGTACAGTCGGCCGGTCTATGTAGTCCTTCAATCGCCACGACTTTGTATAACTCCGCTTTTGGGCCGTATTATTGCCCCAATGCTTGCAAATGAATGCTTCCGAAGTCTGCGCATGTCGCAGCATGCGATGCTGGACGGTTTCCTGCCGCCTGCTAACAGCCGTCAAGCGATGCGTTTGAGCCATTGTCGTCTCAAGTTCACGGCGCAAGCGGATGCACTTGCTCTTCAGATCGGTGAATATACAGTAGAGCTCATGTGAGGTACGCCCACCTGCCTTGTTGATGCTGCCCTCCGAACTGGACAATTTGAGCGACGATTGCGAAATGTTGGACGACATGCCCGAACTGAGCGTCGACGATGATGATGAAGATGATGATGAGGAGGACGATGATGATGAATGTGACATCCTTCCTACTCTATCCGAATATTGTAGACCAGCTCGCTTCGAATCCGGCTCGTTGTATTTGCGATCCAAGCGCTGCACGAGGCCAACACAGCTAAGCAAATCGTTCTGGATGAGCTTGCAAAGGGTCAGGGCTCGATCTAGTTCCCGATCTTCGGTTTTGATCATTGTGTGTGAATGTTTTGTGTATGTTTATATTCTACTTGTTAGACGTGTAACACAGGAACAAATTTCGAATGTTGTTTAGAAAGGTTTTCTTAAAAGCTAACTATCTGATTTTATGGAACATTGACAGCAAATTTAAAAATTGTATAGTCTATATTAAATTATGAACACAGTATCAGAGGTAACTTAGAAATCTTTGTGGAGACTCACTATTTTACTAGACATTTTTGAAAATTCGAAATTTGTGCTCATGCAACACATTATCTTTGGTACTAGCAAAAAAAAGCCAATCAAATTAATAATAACATATCTCTCTGAGTGAGTTCATTATCAAGTGCAACATTGTTAAATTTTCAAGTTGTATGAAATAGATAATCTTTGTAAATTTGACTTCAATTCTGCATTGTTCGTCCACTAACCATTTATCAACAATAGTCACGTTTATTGTGGGGCCGACAGTTGTTCGCTTGACCATCAATTTGTTTGGATGCACCGCTTGGCTAGAAGCGAGGGCTGTCATTAAAAAGGTTGCAAATATTTCCATTGAGAAAAGTGGCTAAATACTATCATTGTTGTAAATTTTTTTAAAATACTTCTAGCATGTTAAAAAATAAAGCAAGCAGATAAAATGGCTTTGAATTTCAGTGCCAGAATTTTTTAATTTTTTGATTAAATGATTTCTTTTTTTTTTTTTGCTTTTTCAAATTACTTTTAATTCCATACTTTCATTGCTTTTTGCAGACAATAAATCGCAGATTAAAAGATGCTGATCCGCTGCGAAATATGCCATCGTATTACAAACCTCTTTGCTAACTTGTTATACTCCCCACCATTTACTCTGTCACTCCCTCGCCATTCAAAGCTCAAAAAAGAAAACTGCCAACATGCAATTTTCAACGCCCAGAGCGACGCTTACTCGTTAGTATCTGCAGGTTGTCGTTGCCCTCGGGAACTTGAAATGGATACCTGACTGGGGAACTGACTATGCGACTGTCTGTCCGCCTGTCTGTCCGCCTGTCTGTCCGCCTGTCTGTCCGCCTGTCTGTCTATTTGACTGTCTGTCTGCTCCCGGGGGCGGGCAACCTCAAATAAAATACAATTTCAGCTATGCAAACAGCTCACCAAAAAAGGGAAGCAAAAAAAATTAAATTGGCAGCAAAATGTGAAAATTGAAAGCGGCAAAAATAAAATCGTAGCAACCAAAAAATATAAGAAAAACCCATATTAGAATACTTTCCCAGAATATACTCTATGCTTACGCTCAAAAGGTTTTTCCAAGTCATCTTTTTATTTTTACAATTAAATCATTTTTATCTACGTATATTTTATGTGAAAACAAAAACAAAGGCGAGAATTTAAACTATTAATATATTTATTTTATGTAAGTGCTAATAAGTTAATTAAAATTGAATTTACTTAAAATTACAGATAAGATATTTTTATAGTCTCTTTTTATGCACTTATAAATAAATACGTTTTTAATAAATTCGCATAGTAAAATTCCCATATCACCAGTCACTTAATATGTGTAGAGTATTAACAAAATATGCGTAATGAAAAACTTTATGCGCTACGTTTTACAAACATCAGTTGGAAAATTTACGAGCCTTTCAGAGTCATCTGCAGGTTACTTTAATTAGGCAACGCTGCGTATACATAATACATGTGTGTGGTTCAAAGTAGAAGTAGTGTGAAAGTCACAGGGAACGTGTCGCAAAACCTAAAGCGATCAACACCAGCTGCTTGCTAACATCAACTAAAATCGAAGTTGCAAAGTGTTTGACTTTGGGCGACAGTAAACGTGTTGCAATGCTGTTGTTGTGGCTGTTGCTGCTGACACCTGCTTAAGGGGATGCAGCAGCTGATACCGCAGTGGCATGACTAGGTTGTTGTTGCTGCTTCAAGTTTTCAAGTGGTGGGTTGCATAGTTAAGCCAAATGGCTTTTGGCAAGCTAAAGAAATTCATCCAAAGATATCCGCGTAATGAGCAAAGTTTGGCCAATAAACTCCAAAGCAAAGCCAATCACTGCCACTTTCTCGAAATTCTTAAGTATAACAATTTTTCAATCAAATCAATAAATACTATTGCCCATCAAATTTAATAAAATCGCTTCACTCAGCTGAAAAATGCTCAAACAAGAAATAGAAAGAAAGATAAAAAACAAAATAGACCGTTTTACTTTCTAAATCGAGCGTGGAAAATGAAAAGCTTTTTCTTATTGTTTTTCTCTTTATTGGTTTACGAACAGCGAATTTCATTAATTTTTTTATTATTCATTTCTTTCTAGGTAAGTCTTGAATATGGAGATATAGGATACAATACGAGGTAACGTATAACTAAATAGAACATTAATCGTACAAAGACTTCAGCACGAATGAAATAATCTGCAAATTGCTTTTGTCTATTTTGGTTGTATTTTAAGTCAATTGAATTCGCAAAGCAGAAATAAGTTCAATTTTATTCATTTTAAGAGAGTTAATGGAATGCGGAAAGGTGTTTTATAATATTAAGAACTTCAACAGGAGAGCAGAACAGTGGGCGCTAAAAAAATCAGTTTGCATGCGAATTTAATATATTATAAAGTGTTGGAAAATATTTAAATCCAATATGTAAATTCTATTATAATATAGGCAAGTTAGCAGTCTTTTGTGTCAACTTTCATTGAAGTATATACTCACAGCATCGTTATTGTTGACTTGCAACCTTTTCTTGACCCCCAAATCATCAATTATGCATGAGCGAGTATGTTAAAGCTGTTCTCTGTGATTGAACTGAACAAAATCTTTGTCGCATAATGAAAACGGCACAAGTGAATTTTCGATTCGCTCAGTTGCTTGGCTGCTTGTTGGCCCTATACGCAATAAATCACTGTTCAACCGCACATCAATTTTAAAGCTACCCAAACCCGAATAATAACAGAAAAAGCTTTTAGAATTTAAGGTGTACAATGGTGGGCAGATGGGTGCGTTAGTTAACTGGATTATGTAGGCCAATCAATCAACATTTTTGCTGTATGACGAAAATTAAGCTCAAATATGTGGAAAACACGCAAACCGTACCGTAAACTGTCAAATTTGTGGCCAGGAACATGAAACAGTACTTGAACCTGTGTCAGAGTCTGCCTCTCGCCGGGAGTAGATGGCGTATGCATAATGTAAAACACAAGCAGCTTAAAATTTAATTAATTAAAAGAGGTTCCATACCCCGTACTCAAAAACTGTCAAGGGAGGTATTTGAGAGATGTGGGCCTGAATCTAACGAAAGGAAGCTTTCATAAATAGATTAAATCATAATCATATTCATAATCATATTTATATTATATTGCAGAGCCCTTACTGAATGTTCTTGCAGGGTATTTTATAGTCATAAAAAAAATGTAAGCTGTACGTGTACGGCAGAAGAAAGCTTAATAAAATGTCGCCAACAAAACTGCTAGAAATAAACTCAATATTTGAGCATTTGCGCTTTTTGTGAGTGTATATATTTGTATAAAAGAGTCTGCATGTGTGTGTGTGTGTGTGTGTGTGTGTGTGTGGAGTGTGTGTATGTTCCACTGTCTGCACTGATGCATATAGTAAGCCGATAATGCGCCAACAATGGCGCCATCGAGCAGCACTATTCGACTAAAATCGGCTTATTGCCTCTTGACTTCGATTCGCCAGTCGGGGCTTAAGCTTAAGTGGATAGCTGTCAATTGATATACCATTAAACCGATAGTTTTTTTGATTTTCACTTGGCAGCGTCCTGAATGTATTTCGTGTGCAAATATAAGAAACAAATGTATTAAATAGCATCCAATTGATTATATATTAACTGCAAATATAAACTGGTCCAACAAAAACTTCAATTGCAATCAGTTTTTTTAAATTTGCATGAAATAAATTTAAATTATTATGGTAAGGCCTCATCATTTATGAAAAATAGAAAACAAATATGAGCAGAATATAATAAGCTCAGATTCTTCAGCATCTCTAGACATATCCTTCCCCTCCACTACTGCTGAGAAATTTCATCATTTGATTCGTCGCCGATAAACTCTTCATAGCTCACATCTTGCAATTCACATGGATCGACAAGCTCCACATTTGCCTGTTCGGTTATTTTTGCTATCGCATTTTCCACAGTTACCTTCATTTCCTGTATCTCAACATTTAGCTGACGAATGCGCTCCAAGTTGTCTCGAGCACGGGCTAAAGTTTGACGAATGCGATCATGTATGTTCTCCTGGTTGATGCGATGATTTGTCACATCCTCCCGGAGGCAATCCAATATCATGCGACGATAATCTACACTGTTGGGGTCCATTGCAAAACAATATCAATTATATTTGCAACTTGCAATTTTAGAGTCAATTTGTTTTGTGAGTCTCTTTGATAAATTTATTGAATTATAATGAGCTTTGGGTAGACGCCAACTTGTGAAACCCCACATCCACTCAGAACATTAGTTGATTGATGGCATTTACTTAATATAATTATTTGAGTAAGCCGATTAGGTAGTTAACTAATCTGTATATGGTACATGACCAATCGACAAATCAATGTCATTATTATCAGGCTCATAAAACTGGTCATAAATGATTTGGGCTCATGGCAATTAAAGTATTAAAAGCTTTCTGACCTGCCTTGCCTCTCAGCCTTGTGTGTTTATGTGTATGTGCTTATGTGCTGCATAATTGATTATCCCGTGGGCCAAACATGTCCTTGGCTTGTGTTGTCCCCTTCGTCCCTTGTGTGGCAAGCATAAGCCATTAAGCTTTATGATGATTTAAATTGCGATGACAATGATAACTATTAGGATTTTAATTTGATTATATTCATATTTGCCTCCACTTCTTTACCTCTCAGACCCAATTTACTTTCGTCTTAATCTCCGCTCAAACTTTTTCAATGCAAAAGTGCTAACTGGCTTAAGCATTTGATTTTTGTATGACACTTCTCTTCGGGCTTTCTTTTCTGTCAGCTGTCCCTCGTGTAATGTCCAGGGTTTTTTGCCTAATTGGATTAATTGGCAGCTGCAGGTTTGCCCTTGGGTTACTGTGAATATGATTAGGGTATTTATCATTTTCATTCTTCTTTTTTTTCTTTATGAATATTAATGTACGAAGTTTATAAGTTGTTACTACTTTACTTTTAACACATAAAATTAAATTGAGATACATAAATAAATAAAGCATTAAATTTTCCAAAACAAGCAAGCAATTTTTACTTAAATTCATCATCGAATTCATACCAATTTCAATGTATTCAACGGCAAAACTAGCATAAATTCTTAATTTGGCTATGCATAAGAAACTTCGTTAAATATTAAAGCACTTAATCGGTAGTATTTGGAGTTGTATACACACAACTTATTCACCAAATTGTCAATGCATAAATATAACGTATACGCAGTGAATGCCAACCAAATGGTAAGCCAAAGAACAGGAACTAAAACAAAAACTGTAATCTGAGTCATGAAACTCGCAACGCAGACAAAACTCAAATCCGCTTCTAAACAATTTGTCGCAAATACACCAACACACACACACACACACAACAGCACACACACGTTTAGGGTGAAACCCATATTCTTACAGTTTTGTGGGGTGGCCAGAAGCGACACCTGTTGCCCTGGACCAGTAACTTGCGCTCAATTTCAAACACTCACTCTCTTGGCACTTTGCGCTCTTTGTTGCGTTTGTTGTGGTCTGCTCTTTCGCCGGCAACAACATACCCAATTTGGCGCCTTGACACAATCAGGTTTTTCTCACTCTTTGCTTTTCGCTGTGCTTCTCGCTCAATGTTGGAGAACTGACGCTTCCAGCTGCTGTGTGGCTTTGGCTGCCATGGCTCAGTTTACAGTTTAGTTGCCGCTTGTTAGTCGCCACGTGCGGTTCGGTTTCGGCAATCGCTGCGGCTCCCTCTCTCTATCTATTTTCTCTCACTCTCCATCGGTCGCTGTGTGGCCAAATAGTACGCGACTTTCTCGTCTCCGTGTGTGTGTGCGAGTGTGAATGTGAGTGTTTGTGTACGCTGAAGCGCTGCGTCGAAGTGTGAGTGTCATTCGCGTGCTTTACTAAACAGCTACATATATACACATAGACAAACGGATTGGGGATTGGGCATGTAGACAAACTGGCGGACAAGCGGATAGGCGGACAGACAGGCATTCATTTCCATTGCGTTGGCGTTTGCATTCTAGTTGCGCTGTCGTCGTCGCCACGGCTGATTTTCCATTACTTTATGCAGCACGATCTATATGAATTTTTGAAATTTTTTTTATTTGCTTTTTTTTTTACCTACGAACGTTCTGAATCTATCTCCCGCTCTTTGTGCTCCGCTCGTTTGCGCCCTTGTTTGTCTGCAGTGAATTTGCAACTGTAATCAAATTTGACGTTTCATTTATAACTTAGATTTGCTTTGAAATTTGCTTGCGGTTTCATTTTGAACTTTTCTCTTACCGTCGCCGCTGCCGCCGTTTTGTCTACGCCACTAAATTCAACAAATTATTTACGAATATCCAAAGCACCAAAAACTTTGCCAGCTATTTGGCTCGCCTAGCTTTTCTGTGTTTTAGGTGCCTCTAACACGGGTGAAATTTTGTTTATAAAGAAGAAGAAAAAACTAACTAAATAAAAAAAAGAAACGACATAAGAAATCGAAATTGTAAATGTAGAGGAAAATACTCGTGCTTTATAAGCATGGCGACCTGTCAAGTGTTATGAAGTGTCTTACGAACTTGGCTTGAAAAGCTTGGCTAAATGCCGAACTGACAAAGTGATGCATAAAACTTATTGCAAGAATGTTTATAGCGCAAGTCGGTAAATTTGAAAAAAATGCATAATATAATATATATAATTACATAAAACACATAAAAACTACAAATATTTAAAAATAATAATAAATAATAATAGCTGAGATGAATATGAGTACCAAAAAAATATATTTAAAATTATGCTTGAGATTTTGATATATATTTCCAATGAAAATACGTTCCATATAAGTTTATACCAATTAAAATTGTATTTATAATTATCTGAAGAAGTGTTACCAATTTTAATCCGGCATATTCAAGGGTCGGTTTAAACTCTTGAATTCCAGTTAGAAAAAGAACAATATTTCTGCTCATCAGTCATATTTAATCTGCTTATGTTATTAGAAATAATTTTAATGTAAAATATTTTTTTATTTAATACAAATTTGTTGACTTATTCAACCTCAATTTCATATCCGTTGCCACAAATCAATTGGCGTGTTATTTTTTTACTTACATATTCCAACCTATTTACACGTCCTTGTAAAAGCATCCCAAACTGACAAATGATTGTCCAGTAACATTTCCATTTCCACAAGTTGTAATTGATACATAAATACTCAATCAAAAATTCGTCTCGCAAATGGAAATAAAAGAGCAATAAAGGGAAAGCTGATCTGAGTTCATATCGAAAAAATGTGAAAAACGTGGAGGCCCTTTCAATATTCATACAGCAAAGAAAGTAAAAAGCATAATGGATTAAAATAAAATAGAGGAAGTGAAAATGTGCATAAAAAATGGCTTAAGGGAGATGGCTAAAAAGCTTATTGAAATTGAAGTCGCTTGAGTCGAGTGAAAATTAAGTGGCAAGCGATAAGCCTAACATATTAATAAATAAAATATAAGAAAATCTTGTCCGTCATAATACATATTGATAAATGTATGCTTATATATTCTATATTTAAGCTACCCAAAACACACATTTTTGTGTCCACTGGCCAGCCAGCAGTCCATAAAATAGGCCGTTTGAAAAACTACAAGTATTATACACATTTGTCAGTATATTTATATATATATATAGATATTTTCTATATTTAGATGTTTTCTATAGATGGCGTGCGAGTGAGCATTGCGTATGAATAATATTAAATTGTTTTCAATATTGATGAAAATTGAGAAAATAAATCAGAATCGATTCCATCAAGAAATACACAACTTTGTCCGAAAACAAAAAAATAAAATAAAATAAAAATAAGAGTGAACAACTAGCAAATACTCTGCAAAAATTGAGCTGATTTTGAATATACAAATAACAAGTATACCCTTTGCAATAAAGACACATAACAACAGCAACAAATTCATGATTCGTTCACTGTTGCTATGAATTATTAAATAATAATTTTGCTTATGGGTTTTTCAAGCGTATTTTTAAATACAATTCCCCACATTCATCAGCACAATATCTGCTCATGCATATACCAAAAAAATGTAAACCACAAAAGCTTATCAGTACAAAAGTAGCAATTATCAGAAACACAGATTACACATCAGTGTTAAAAACAAATTTATTTGAAATTGCTGCGTTAGCACTCAAGCCACAAATTTAACAATCCTATGTGAATAGCGAAACAAACAATAAGGCAAAAAAAAGTTTGATGTAAAGGCACTCAACATAAATCATTATAAGAAACGAAAACATTTAAATGAGTCAAACACACAACTCAATGCATATATTATACAAACATAATTATTTGAATTTAATTAGGCTAATGATAAAATGAGCTGAAAAAATTGTTTATACTAATTGCATTACTGCTAAGATGGGAAACTGATAAACAATTAAGCAAAATTGTTAAATTGCATTAAGATAAATATTTTTAAAATTTAAAGTAATGCAATTTAATGAAAATCTTCACTTAATGGTGAAAATGTGCTTGCTTAATGCGTTCTTTTAAGAACAATATCTGCTCGATATTATTTGTTTCATGTCAATTATTGAAAATCAATGATTAATTCTTCTTCGGCTTATATGGATAAATTACTTTATTTTTGTTAATTTAATGAGTTCACTTTTGCACGTAAATCAGATAGAAAAGAAAAATCAACAACAAGTTAAACTAATTGATTAATTTTAACGAGTGGCAACAGTAGCCACTTAACACGACAGCAGCCCCATCAGCAAACATAAAGGGGGAAAACTGCAAAAAAAAGAAAATGTAAGCCTCCAGCGACAAGCACAACAACAAAAGAAACGCTTGACAAAAGTTGACAATTTTAATTATGGTTTAAAAGTCGACATCCGACGTTTTGTACTTTTTTATTTTTGCCGCTTAATTAACACTTTTGTTGTTTATAAGTGGACAAGGCTTTTAATGTCAACCATAAACCGCAGGATATTTGAGAGCTGCTATTCTTTTTTTGGGGTTTTATGAATATTAAGCACAGATTTGGTTCGAAAAATTGGTTAGTTTGCAGCAATGTGCTTTCAACGTATTCAACAAAATGCGATATTTAACCTGTATTTGTTTTTACTTTTATTTTATTTATTTTTGGTTGATTTATATATGTTATATATATATATATGTATACTTATATATATATTGTGCGGTTGCTTCATTGCGCATTCAAGTGGCCCCGTTTGCCAAATGAAAATGAAAATGGGAATAAAACCAAACCCAATAAAAAACTTGTCTACACGGCCAATTGGGCATTTGAGCCGTGAATTGAAAGCTGGCCCGGTTCTGTCTGTGTCTTGCCTGAATTTGGCTAGCAATCTGTTCAAAGGAAGCGAAAAAGAGAAGCGATAGACATTAGAACACACAATTTTCATTAGGTTTAGCAAATTTTCATAGCCTAATTCGTGGCGCCTTTCATATTACGTATGCGTAACGTGTTACGCTCGCGTAGTAAAACCATCAAAAGAGCAGCGCGTTAAAACACAAATAAGGCCAACAAACAGAACCCACAAATACAGAAACACTGGTTCATCAGAACGGTAAACAAAATGCGCTGAGCAGGCAAACATTTGTCTACGAAATGAGCTAATTAAAGCCCCATTAAAAAGTCAAATAAATTTGTTGTACATATATATAAATATATATATATATATTTTCTTCTCTGTCCTCGCGCTGTTAGTATAGCCTCTTATGCTTCTGCTGAGTGATTAATTTTCATATTTTAACTGACAAAAAAAAAAAAAAACAAACACAATAAAGAGAATGAGTGAAAAAGGTTGTACAAAACAGCAAATGGACGTTACACAAAAAGGTCGAGCAGCGTGCAAAAACATGCTCACTTTTATACATATTTATGCATAATGCGAGTGTCGACGGGTATAATTAACATTCACATTGAAAGCAACCCGTGCGTCAAATGTGAAATATGCAACATGCCACGCCTGCTCAATGGCCATTCACACATACACATGCCAACACATACGCACTTTTAATATATTAATCAAGTGCCACACATGGGGGAAGATAGAAAAAAAAACAAAACTTGTATGCGATAATTGCAGAAACTTTGTATGCAGCATAGTTTTACTGCTCGTTTTTATACCAAGCTGAAGGATACTTTCAGTTTTCTAGCCCAATAATGGCTCAGTAAAAGCGATTCCATTTAGAAATATTTCAAGTTTTGTTAACGCATTTCTTTAGCAATTAGTCTTAAATAAATTTAAGAGTGGAAACTGTTCAACATCTTTCAATTAATGCTAGCTTCAAGGAGTATCCAACTGATGGCATTCAGTTCGTTTTCTTTATGCGAACATTAAAAATAGTGCCAAGCAGCAGCTTATAAAATTGATATTCAGCTGTGCAATTTAATGTTGGCTAGTGTCTGGACTAAAACCAAAAACTACCAAAAGAATAACAAGCGATTTTCTCCGTATCAAATCTCTAATGGCAATGCTAAACATATTCTTAATTTATTTAATAGTTATTTATTGTTGCGTGTGCGATGGAGTTAGGAACACAAACACCAACAGAAATAACCACAATATACCCAACTTAATTCCGTAACTTTTTGCGTGTGTGGTTTTTGTTCTAATGCACAGCTCTTGTGTAAATCACACAATTGCTATAATTAGCAAAAGCGATTTAATAGCGCTTTACTCGCTAAGCAACTGCAGCTGAGCATTACCTGATGAGAATTGTAGAAACAGAGCATGTATTACTGAGTATTACTCAGTTGAATTGAGCGTTCCACGATCCAGTGAGCTGATGTACAATTATATACTCTCCAAGCGAGATAGTGAGACAAATTGCGATACAGAAATTGTCGTGTTTATTATTATTATTAATCCCACTTCTGTATGGTTTATATTCGCACAACAATGCAATTAATAAAGCAAATTGCATAAGGTTATTAATATACAATCATTACAAGTATACATATTACATTTGGGGTGCTTATAAAGAAACTCATTATTTACCATTATTTTCTTGCTTCGAATGAATAATTGAATCTTTGCAAAGCAGAAAAACTAATTGCAATCAATTTCACTTTGTTATATATTGAAGTCAATGCTTTTATGAGTTTAATCAATAACTTTGCTTGCCAGACAAAGCTGTGCTAAGTCAAAGAGAAATAAGCTGCCAATTGATAATTTGACTGAGATCAGAATTCAGCTGCAGCTGATGCAATCAAAACTGAAATACATTTAAAGCTTAGACAGCAAATCACCATTTTGTTTGTGCAAATCTGAACTCTAAGCAGTAGCAATAGCATGTCTAGTTCTGCAGAATCTGTAGTAAAATAACTAGTAATGAATATTAGGTGCAGGATATCTCCTACTTTGGCACTCTGATTTCCCTCTTATATTTGGGCACAGCCACTTACTTTACTCAAGTGGCACTTCAATTAAAATGATTGTCTTAAATGTTGGCAGAAAAAGCGACATAAAGAGTGTCAGTCAGTCAGTCAGTCAGTCAGCTGTTGGATGCTATTACAGCGGGTCGAGTGTAGTTAATTCATTCAGAGATGGCAGAGAGTTTCCAACTGTCCGCCCACTCATTCATGCATTCATTCATTCACTCGTTCACTCGCTCATTCGTTGTGGCAGCAGCAACAATAAGCGGCACTTAATGTGCTGAAAATAACGCACTTGTACGTACTTGTCTAATTTATTTGATTACACTTACAATTTCCGTTCGTTTTTTTCTTTTTTCTCTTTTTTTATTGTTGTTCATTGAATAGAAAACAAAAGAGTTTTACGCAGTAGTTTTCATGTCACTTTCGCTGTGCCTTAAAGAGAAACCAAAGTTTCTGAACAACCCTTGTCCGAATCACGTTAAATGAATTGCCCTGAATGGCTCGGTTTATAAACGAATATTTAATGCTTCACTTATCTTATCTGAATAACCGAAATAGGTGTACAGCTTATAATTACAAAGCAACTATTTATGGCTTCAAAATTTGCTGTTAAAATACCCATAAAGTTTGTGTGGGCTTTGAATTTAACAGCATTAATATTCAATTTGCTGCTCTAATTCTACTGCAAATATGAAGTGGCAACCAGCTAGCTTGAAAACTGTGAACATCTTACCGAAAACTTGTCGGATTAAATTTATATAATTAATAGGCCATGTGCTGCAACGATAAGCAGATTAATATATAAGAGAAAGAGAACAGAAAGAATGAAAATACACAAATCACATGTCTGGGCTGGGCTAATCGTGAGACGATAATGGCCAATTGGGCCCATTAAACCTGTCATGTGGAGAATATCGATAAGATTGTGTTGCGTGTACGTTTAGCCGATTATCTTATCGTGATATCAGTAATGCACTATAAATTAAGTTGCCTACTCAATTTCTACCAGCATTCTCAACTTAAATTGTTGCGTTTAAGTCTTGTGTAATTTCAAATGCGGCAAAATGCCACAAACATATTCGACGATGAAATTTTCACTAAACATGCAAATTATGCACAATAAACAGATTCTAAACTATTGTTATTATTACACTAAGGGTCTGAAGGTTCATCTGTGAATCTTAACCAGAGCGTTAGACTGTTTCTGGCTCAAGAGTTTCGTTGCCGGCATGCGTTGAAGCTGAAACAAATGTATCATGAATATGTTTGGTCACATCGAATTGGGCAAAGACAAAGGCCCAGGCTCAGACATTCACATATTTGCACATCTCTTGAGTCGTAAACATTTATTGATGCCTGAACGGCATAGAGTTTTGGGGGCGTGCAAAATCAATATTGAAATTTAAGCAACAATTTTTCAACAGCGACCACAAAAATTCACAAGACTGTAGGTCCATTCATGTTCATATATATGTATATATATATATATAAATATATAACATGTGACCACAACAAAAGGACTTAGGGACCTTGTAACAGTTTGTTGTTCATGTTTTGGTGGGAGGGGGGTATGTGAAGAGGGAGGAGTCCGATGACTGTTTGCTAATTTGTTGCTTTTGTGCTGGTTGGTTTTTTATGGCCAAGCACTTTGATATTGGTCGAGTCTTTTGTATGGTCCCTTCTGTTGTTGTTTCTATTAATTAATAGCTATGCCCGGCGCATGGTCACTTCCATTGTCATTTTGGCAATGAGCTGCGACCAAAGGCATTCGTTCTGATTAGACAGAAAATGTGCTCTAAGATGAACCAGCAGTGGGTAAAGCACAATAACAGCTTTAAGTAATACAGTAAAATTTAATACCTCAAATGAGTATAATAGCGAGATAATTTGAATTGTATTTGCCTCCATTTTGTATGTTTAACACTCTGGCAACCAGTTAATTTTGAATTTAACTTAGTCTCTCATTTAATGCTCAACATTTTGTTCACAAGTTATCCAAACTGCTCATTTAGTCCTGCCTGTAATTGTCTCATGACCTTTGGCTTAACTACAAGCAATCCTGATCCCCTTTCACCTCTATTATCACACTCGATTATCACAATTGAACTGTATTAGCAAAAACATTATCGAACCCCTTTTAAATGTCTGCATTACCTAATCTACTATTTGCTTCAATTATACTTGTTTTTTGCTGGCAACCCAAACTGGCTAAAACTTATCGGTTCGATGGTTTAACAAACGCCAAAAAGCAATTTAAAAAGCAGTAATACAAAGCACTTAAATACTCATGAGATGCGCCTCTTATGAGGCAAGCAGCTGTCGTGAGTGCAGCTACAAAAAGTAATGGGATGGATGCGAACTTAGACCCAACTTCAAAGACCAATGCCTTATTATGTGCCAGGCTGAATTACCTTCTACATTTGGCTGCCCAACGCCAGATGTTGCCGGGCTCAAAGCTTATTTGTTGCACGATTGTATTTCACTGTTGCTAGTTCGTAAATAACTATATAAATTAAATAAAAATAAAGCCAGCGACAGTTGTCAATGTTCTCGCCGAGCCTTGCACTAGGCAACATAAAAGTGTCACTGCCTATGTGCATGTGTGTGTGTAATAGTGTGTATATGTGTGTGTGTGTGTGTGTGCTTTTGTATTCTTACAATGCTTATTAATGTCAGCCATAAAGCAAATTGCAAGTACGCCCATTTAATAACCAAGCAGTCGCCCAAGGCCATAAAAACTTTGGATCAAGTTTGCTAGCTAAATTAAAATCTCCTCTTTTCCTAGTTTCTAGAGGCTGTGTTTGAGTGTGTGTGAGTGTGTGTGTGTGGTTGCTAAACTAGCTTTAATAAGGTGCAAGGGCAAAGTGAAACATAAAAGCATTTTATTAACTTGAACTTTATGCAAACATCAAAGTATCATAAAGCCAAAAAGCAGCCATAAAAAATAATATTCTCAAACTTGTTATCGAAAATGTTCACCGTAGACATCTGCATACGGTAGACGTTCCTCATGAAATTCAAATATTTACAATATTCATTCAATTTTAGCTTTCTCCTTAAAGCATTCAAGGCTTATCAATGAATTGCCTGCAGGCGAAAGGTTGTTTTGCCACAATAAAGTCGTGTCCTTGTTATTGCACACAAGGAATAAAAACGAAACGAAAAGAAAATAAATAAGAAAGAATTACGAAATTCCAAAGTCGAAGACTTAATACCCTTTCTTACTTTATTTGATATCTGGCAATATATTCTTTTATTCCTATAAACCAAGCTGTTGTTACAAAATTTGAGATTGTCTCACATCTAAAGTAATCAATTTTTACCTCACCAAATATCTTCAATTTATATATTTTATATATTATTTAATTTTCACACAATGTATTTTAAATTGATGTTACCCGCAGATCTTATACAAAAAGTTGTGGAATAGACTTGTCCACAGGACAAATACCTTTATGTGTTGGACACGTCTTTTAAGACGGCTAAATGAAACACGACAAATAGCTAAAAGCAGCATGAGTCAAAATCAATTAGGGTCACTTGTGCGTTTAATATAACAAAATAAAAGTAAATAAATATAATTAAAGCTTCTTGTATTTGGTAATTTAATAAATCAGCTTAATAATTTGTGCAACAAAATAACTGTTTTATGAAGGTTTTGTTGTAATTATTTCCCTTAATAATAATTAAACTGCGTGTAAAACAAAAGTCGAAGAACACAAATGCAAACTCTTTAATTAGAGTGGTGGACTACGAGATACGCTTTATTCAAATATGCATTTTTCGAACTTACATTCAGACTATAAGTGAGTTATGTTTGATAGTGTTTAACTTTATAATTAAATTTTTAAAAATCTAGTTTATCTGAAATTTTGATGTACCAAACTATTCAAAACTAATTTAATAACAAAGTCAACAGACTCATTCATTTTCTCTTTAGTTCCCTTCCCTGTTAGTCAATAAATTAATCCCCTATCAAAATATAATTATGGCCACAGCCAATAAACAAGATTTATTATTCGTTCTCCATTTTCCATTCCGCTTCGTGCGTCTTTGTCAGCTTATCCAAACTGGAGCTGTCAACAAATTGTCGACATTCTGATCAGGTCCAAGTCAAAGTTGGCCGTAGACAAAGCCAAGTCAACTGATAAGTTGATAAGAGCCATTGACTAATAATGAAAGCTGCTTTGAGGTCACACCAGTGCCCTTGCACTGAATGGATGGAACTCTCTGAAAATTCTATATTCCTGAAACACAAAGTCGAATACGAAATGAGTTTGGGTCGCCGGCCGGCTCCAGTTAGTCTCGGTAGTTCGCTAATTGGCTGGTGCCATAAAACTTTATTACTTTCAAATCAGTTTCGGCGTTGAGTTGAAAAAAAGGGGAGAAAACAGTTTGCACAAGTGGCCGAAAACTTGAAATTTATTTGAGAACCGAAAGCCCAGAGAAATGAGGGCCACATTATTTCTTGTTGCGTAACATTTTGTTGCATACTTTTCGGGGGTAATGTTTGGCAAATATTCGGCTTGGTGATGTGCACCACCCTTGAAAGTGAATCAAATAATCCGTGTAAAGTTTTCAGTCAGCATTAGGAAAGCATGAAAACTCTTATTTTATCATCTAGATGATATTATGAGCTACTTTCATTAATTATATTTGCGTGGCTAAACACTTGTGCGTATTTATTCTAATTTACATAACTTTGAATTATACTCAGACTATTTCAAGAACGTTACCCCCATTCTTAGCACATTTTTACATTTCTAATGAACTCAACTATGCAAGCTCGACAAAAAAGTTTTTAATTATATGCGGACCTGGGACAAAGAGAAAATGACATTTGTAATTATCACGTTCACATTTCTTATTTAAGTTAGTAGAGCAAATAATTAAAAGTAAATTTGCTTTCGACATTTTAATATTAGCAAACTGCACTTTCTGCAAATAAAACTTAAATGTGCTTTAAAAATACTTGCTAATCTACGTGCACATACTTTTCGTAGGGATTGCATTTTGCAGGGCGCCCTCTCTTTTCTCTCTCTCTCTTTCTATCCCTTCTCTCTCTCTCTCTCTTTCTCTCTGCCTGAATGGAGCTGCATCCATTGCGACTCCTTATTGTCCTCGATTATCCATCGCTTGGCCAATGCTGCTGCCTTTGAAGAGGCTTTTCTGCAATGCGGCGAATGCACTGAAATAATTTTTATTAAAATGTCAACAATCTGGCAATGGGCATTCAACATGAACATTGAAGCCTGCCAAGAGCTTGAAATGTTTGCCTGCACATTGCAGTCGTGCATGCATGCATATGTGTGAGTGCATGCGTGTGTGCATGTGTGTGCGTGTGTGTGTGAGAGTGTGAGTGTTTGTGAAGCATGTAAGTGTCTGTGTTGCTTGGACAATATGAGAAAGCGAATCGAAACATGCCAGACAAAAGTTGCGCCGAGCGGCTAACTTGAAAACTTCCCAACTGAAGCGAAGCTATGCCAAAATCGGGCACCTCTATCCGAAGAGAATACTTTTCTCTCATTTGGATTGTGTCGAATATTACATAGAATTTTACCTAAATTGTGTTCTGTGGGTACGTAACTTTTAAGAATTCTTGATCAATTCCTAAAGGTGGCCAATAAGTATATTCAAAATGAAGTAATGGCTCGAGTTGAATACTGCATATTTTAGTATAATTGTTTTAGATGTACACTTAACCATTTTTATTATTAAGCATTGTATATTCCACCACAAAATTTGAGTACCCAATGCAAGAGTACATAAGTAAAACTATGAAAAAGGTTTGTGTTTTTGGGCGCACCGAAACACGTTTCGACAGGGCGAATCCAAATGTGAAACGTGCAGCAATTAGAAGGCAATCATAATTCCTGTATGAGCATAAAAGCTACTATCCTCTTAGGCGCATTACAAAAAAAAATATAGCAGCCTGATTCGCATATCAATGAGAGCGGGGGGACCCACAAAAACAAGTTTCATTTACAGCTCCCTCTGAGAATTTTGAGCTCCTGATGAGCTGACGATTATTTTTTTGCATGGCGTTGCTGCATTTTTCAGCTTTTTCTCTCTCTTTCTCTATTTTTTTATTTGTTCTCTCTCTCTCATTTTTTGTAGCCCTTCTATGGCTGCAGCAAATTGCTCACTCGTGAGTTTAAGCTCAGCGTGAGCAAAACAAAAAAAAAGGGGGGAGAAAAACACATTGAATATAAAAGCTTAGGAAAATTCTTGAAGTTTTTTCATCTGCAGCCAACTGGCCAAGTTTATAAGTACGCTCTTCAATTAACTGTACAAAATGTACAGAAATATAAAAAATTGTGAGGCAAACATCGAAGAATGAAAAAGAAAATTGTTTAAAAAAAAAATAATAAAACTTTATGTTAAATCGTAAATATTTACGGGTAGTGAAGTCAGTGTTAATGGCAGCCAAATTTATCTCAGCTTGTATTGAACTTTGTTATTGTATTTGTTGTTTGGTTTGGCTCTGCTGCGGTTAGTGCTTGAAGCTGCTGTCTAAGGCGATAAAATGTGAAATTTATATGACAATTAGATGATTCAATTAGGATATACTTGGCTTTATTTTGAGATATTTATTGCTTAGGGTGGTGGCAGACTGCACAGTTTTTGAACTGAATCTAACGGAGAGGGTTGCTTCAATTTGCATAACCTTTGAATTTGTGCTGTTCTCCAGCTTTAACAATATCTGCTAAATTAGCTGACATATTGATATTTAAATCAGTAACAAAATATGGGCTACAATGAATAATTGAGTAGCTTAATGAGTTAATTAAATTATATATATAATGAATATTTTATATTTTGTAAATAATTGAATCAATATATTTATGAGCATTAATTGCAAACTAATTTCAGCTTATTTAATGATTTATGATTATTTAACAGAAGTTCCATTAAAATATTTACATGTCAAATTGGATTGTCAATTCAGAAAAATATTTATTTAATTATTTTGTTTGCATATTCCATAAATTTGTCACAAGCAGAATTGTCAGAATTGAAGCAGAGACAAATGTAAACATTATCAGCGTTTAGTATAAAGCAAACAATATTAGTACTAACTGGGAAAAAAAGCAGATAATGCAAAGAAGTAAAATGACAATACAGGCTGACACCGATACTCGTAAATTTTCGCACACATATATCTGTCAACTGGACAGCCCATAAAAATGGCCGACAAAGGCGAATAATGCTCATATTCGAAATTCGAGTGTGCAATAATAAAGAGCAAATGACAGACGCAAAGAAAAATCCCGAATAATATTCAAATGGGGGCAAGTAAATTGCATTATCGTCGATTTGTAAATTTATTGCATGTAAATAAATTGCTTGTACAACAAATCAATTGATGTTGCCTGCTCTTCTTATTGGTTTTGCTGCTGTTGCTGTTGCTTTTGTTCTTGTTGTTGTTGTTGTATTTGCTTTGACGTTCATTTGGACTACCAAGGAAATTGTAAAAAAAAAGGCGAAATCAAATAGTCATCAAATCACGGAATGCCAAAGGGCCTTTCGCAATATAATCCATTTTTAGAGCGTATCAAAAGTGAAGAGAACAAGAACACTTAAACTTTGAGTATTTTTTTCTCAAGCGGCAGTAGTTCTTCTACTACTACTCGCTGTTTATTGACTGTGAGCTAGTTCCAAGCGGAGCTTAAAGCGAAAAACAATTCTTTTTTATTTAATTTCTGAACAATTGAATCGATGGCTGAGCCATCCAGCAAAACAACTAAGCTCTCAAATTCAAACGAAATATTCCCCTATCAAAAGCATGTTAATCTAGAGTTGATATTGTAAATTGCGCATTTCATCGTTTATTTCGCTTTATTGGTTTGTGATCATAAATCGTATAATTTTGATAACACATGATACTTCTAAATGTCGTTGCTAGCTTTTAAGTCGATTTATGTGAGTTTTTTCAAACGTATTTTTCGAACTTAACAGGTTCTAGTTCAATGTACAAAT
Source organism: Drosophila planitibia (assembly GCA_035043785.1). Taxonomy (NCBI): domain Eukaryota; kingdom Metazoa; phylum Arthropoda; class Insecta; order Diptera; family Drosophilidae; genus Drosophila; species Drosophila planitibia. The sequence continues at coordinate 1,950,434 of JAWNMS010000043.1, read as the reverse complement.
ATATTGCGCTGCTGTGCTGTAACCCTTTTTTTTGGCAAATCCATTAAGTAACAGGCATCGGAAAAATGTACACTTCTTGAATGTTTCCGCACAGTTTGCTTTTGCAGCACTTGCAATTTTCATTTCCACACCGCCCGGAGCCGAACCAATTTTGGGGCATAAATTCATTCGGCTGAGCACGCACAACAAATTAAACAGCACTGAAAAATTGTGGGGCAGCAAAATACAAAAATACCCAAATAAAAAATAAAATGCTGTGTCGAAGGGGTGGTAGCTGTTATATGTGTGTGTGTGTATGTTTATTCCTGACCCTAGGCACTTCACACACTTTCTCACAACAATTTGTCTCAGTTTTGTCTTACGCATTTCAAATCTGTTATTTTATTTGCTTCTTTTTTTTTTTTTTTGGTTGCCACTGATTACGCAGAAGCAATGCCAGTTGATCCCTCGTTAGATGCACGCCTTGGCGAAACCAAATTGACACTGAATTTAATTTCGCGTCAAGTTAGTGTGAAGGTGCACGTAGAGGAGGAGTGGTGAAGGATTGGGGGATGGGTTAGAGATGTAGCTCGTTTTTGCCTCGACTTCTGACATTTGAATTGGTAATTTTCGTTTCGCTGAATGCCAGCGCATAAAAACTACGCACACACACACACACGCACACACTCACACACCTATATTATACACACACATCCAAACAGTCTTTAGTCTTGTTTATGCCACAACGGAAATTGCCTTTTTGCGCGCCTTCCGGCCGCCATTCCGTTAGCATTACGCCTGCCTCCATCGGCTACCGTCATATTTGCCGCATCGTTTGGCAGCCTCTGCCCCTCTGCGCCTCTCCCTCGCGCATCTGCTCGCCTTTAGCTCGACTGACTGTAGCTGACAGCTAGCGCTGCAAGGATGGCTGCTCCGCTTTGGCACTCTTCGACACTCGACACTCGGCATGGCACGCATAAAGCTGTCAATGTCAATGTAACGTGTTAATTTCAAAGTGGTTTAGTTTGTTGACGCAGCTTGTTAGGAAGACAGAAACCGTTGCCAAGCAGCAGACCTCTAAAAGCAGCCCTCCCCCACGACTCCTAAACAGCAGCCAGCAGCAAGCATCCCTCAAGGCAGCACCTCCAACCAACATCTGGAGCATAAAATGTTTTTGTGTTGGAGCACATGTGGTTTTAATGTCTCGCAGCAACAGGAGCAGCAGTCGGGTAACCCTTTTCCACATTTTGTTGTTGCCCCAACCCCAACCCCAACCGCAAAGATTGTCAGCTCCTTCAACTCCTTCTTCGATGGCTGCTGTGGCATTTGATTGATTGAAGTCTTTTATGCTGACTGCTTAGCAGTTGTTGGTCTGCTGACGTTGTTCACTTTTTGTTGGGCACATTAAGCTTATTGATTAGACAACCACCCGGAGTTGAGGAGAAGGGTAGCTTAACTGGTAGCTACAAACTGGTAACTAGTAGTGGGTAGTAGATGATGGCGACGGGCATTTATTTGCATTTTATAATGATTAATTAGCCAAACACATCCATCTCAAATACACTGCTAACAAATCGATAAGCAAGTCTCAATACTTCAGTACAGCAAAGCATGAAAGATTAAAAATCTAAAAGATTAAAAAGCAGGGTTTACAGCTTTAAAGCCAGAAAAAAGGAAATTGAAATTTTGTAAGGAAACTTACAAATTGCTGGCACGCGAATTTTTTACTTATAAATTTGCGTTTTATTATTATTTATTAAATTTGTGAGCGAATCCCAATCGAATTTAAGGCATTTGTTACTAAAACTACTCGTTAGAAACAGGGCAGAACCTTCTATATATTTAATATTCATTAATTAAGAATATAAGCCTATAATCGATTGCCTTAAATTCAGAATCTATCTGGATTTAATACGAAATAGCAGCTTAGAAATCAGGTCTTTATTAAAAACAAAAATCGTAATTTAGTGTTAACTTAATGGGTTTACCTCGTAATGCAGTTCATGAAATAATAAACACAAACAATGATTTTTTCGGATCTGACAATTCGATAAGCCTTGCTGTGACACAACTTGGCTTAAGCCAAGACTATAGACTGACAATCCAGGCTACACGCAAATTCGATACCCAGCAAGAAAGAAAAAGTCCATATAAAGCCGACATTAGCAGCTTGTTAAAATGTATGGACTCATCTGGATGGTTTAGCTTAACGTGGCCATAAGACAGCCCTAAAGCCGGGGCGGGCCTACCAGTTCAGTTTGATGCCAAACTCAAAGTCTCATTACATGCTCGGGTCGCGCCTCGCTTTTAGATGTTTTTTTTTTATTTTGCCAAAATGCCAACTGCCGAGCCGTTGGAGGTGGAGGAGTTGAAGTTGTTTCGCCGCGGCTGATTCCTACTCTTAGTAATGGGCTGAAGTAGTCGCCATAAAACGGCATGGGCGTATTGAGAAGGAGGGACTTGGAAGCTGTAGCAGCTGTGGCGGCATGTGAGCTGCTACCAAATGCGAGCATAATAAAATTTGAGAGATTTTACACGTTGACAATGACTGCGCTTTCAAGGCAATCCAATCCAAATGGGCGGCAGAATAACATGCCTGACAGACAAACAGCACATAATGACACATAAATAGAAAGAAGCTGGGTGGGGTTCAAGGGGATCAGGGAGGAGGAGAGAGACTCGAGCAACTGCGAACGCATGGCATTGACTACAATGGACACACAGCATGAATGCAAATGTGTTTTGGGTTTGGGGACAATTGAATGCAACAGCGCTAAAAGGGTACACAAAGAGCATGCATCTGTATGTGTGTGTGTGTGTGTGTGTGTGATAATGTATGTGTGTCTTGTAGTAGTTTGGGAAGTACTACAAAAATCCACATGCTGCACTCGCAGCCGGGGCCAGCATGGTCAAAACCTCATAAACTTGTTAAGCCAAATTTTCGCACAAGTTCTGGAAATGAAATATCCATGATGTTGTTCTTGTCGTTAAGGTGTTGTTATTGTGTTCTGTTCATCATTTTGGCAGCTGACAGTTTGGAACAAGACAATTACCACACAACGGCAGCATTGACATGCTTAAACGTGCTCGTTGCTTGTGTGGCAAGCGAGCAATTCGAAAAACCAGATAACCCTAGCCAATTGTATGTATGCTGGGGTAGACAAATAAAGAACACATTCTGGCCATTGTCAGTCACGGTCAAAAAGTCACATCCCGTTGCCAAAATAAACATTTTTTTTTTGCCCATTCAAATAACATGGTTTTTGGGTGCGCAAAGATATACATTTGTAAATGCTTAAAGCATGGTTTGTTCTTGCAATTGAACTCATACTAAATGCAAGATGAGGTTCGTTTTTATTAAAACAAATCCCCGTGAGCAAATATGTCATAAATCACATTTTAAGGACGGTTTAAATGCCACTATTTTCTGAAATTCCAGTCATAACTCGTACCACAAAAACAAAAACTTACAAAGTAATCGGAATGCGCACTGAAAAATACCTTGCTTTAGAGTATAATCAAAAAATGGTATAAGCAAATAAATAAAAGAATTTAACTGCACATGAAAATGAATTATGTAGATATATATGTAGAAGTTTAGAGAACAATCACAATCCTAGTCGGCAGTTATCAAGATCCTCTTCAAATAGTTCATGTGTGCAGGGTATACAAATTTGATTTGTCCTACGAGTAGAAAACGCGACAAGCATTTGATACACAACCCAAATTCATCGTTGACCGCAATAAAAATATGCTCGCCAACATGCCGTATGCGCAATATAAATAACTGAATGAAAAGTTGACTGAATAATTGAGCGAGTGAGTGAATGACAGCTGGTCTGAGTAAAAGTGCCATTCCATGCACTTGAAGCAATTTGTCTTTGCCTCATACGTGACTTTTGCTATTCTTTTACTCTCTATATATATACTTTACTATATTATATCTCTTTCTTTATACTTTTTGACGTGTCATCATGCTAAAAAATATTTTAGTTGTGGCTTCGGTTTGCCATTTTACCTCATACGCTGCGTGTCAAGGTGCGACTGCGAGGTCAGCGCTTTCAGTTTCGCATTACCGAGAGAGTGAGACAGCGAAATCGGATACGGTTGGTGAGAGGGGTGGGCGGCAGATGAGGTAAAGGCTGGTGGGGTAAATCCCAACGAGCGGAAGTCGCGCACTTGACTGGAATGCTGAACCGATTGCACAACATGACACGAAAACTGACAATGATACAGTTAACTGTTCGTGCTCTCATTGTTGTTGTTGTTACAGCTGCTGGGTGCTGCACGAGCTGCCTCTGTTTCCGGTCTGAGTGTGTTAGTTAAATGTTGGCATTTGTCTCTCGCTGCGCTGCTCATTAGGTTATGCAACATATGCACATAACAAGCGGATTATTAACGAGAGCTCAATGTCAAGTGTTGGCACACTTAGAACGCTTAAAGCCAACACGTCTTGGCCCACGCAAAGAACTTGGCCAGCAAACAAGACAACGACACAACTATCAAACGCAAGAAATATGCATGGGCGAACTTGGGCAACTGCGATACACAGACTAGCAACAAGCAAAGGCACAAAGGGAAATGAGCAAGCCAGAAGATATATCCTTAATACACCGAAGAGTATATGTACTCCACAGAATATTTGTATTTTTAGAGTATATTTTTCTCAAAGAGTATAATATATATGATTTTTAAAATATTTGAATTGATTTATTTGAAGTGTTTCTCAATCTAGAACATACTTACTTTAAGAGGTCGGAGATGTCTGCTTCATAATACCCCAATGTAAGTGTATTAAAAAGAGAGCACCACGCAAAAGCCCTAAGGTAAACAGTCAAGAGATATGTAAGAACTACCCACAATGTACACACACCCACACACACCCACACATGCTGGGTGTACAAATGGGGCTCGAAGGGTTTGGTGTGGCAACTGGAAGAAACTGCGGTGCATTTGTCTTAATTCGTGACAGATGCAAGACAAGCCAAACACACAGACAGTCGGCTGAGTGCAACTAAAAGCGACAACAAGCTTCTTTAAGCATGCTAACTGCTGCAGATAGTAGATAATTCACACCAACAACGAAAACTAAGTCCCAAAAGCTTGACAAGGTTTGTATACAATGTACAATGGGCCACTGGGGCAACTGAAACAGAACTTTGATACAACTCGTTTCAATTGTGCTGTCTTTGCATTAAAACTTTATCACTCAAGGTAGAAGAAACTAAGTTAGTAACTGATTATCGATAAGATCATAGTGTGTTGGCAGGACTTTCCAATTTCTAATTTGTAATGCAGAATTGGTACATGTATCCTGATTATTATGGTAGGGAAGGGAATAAATTGAGAAAAAATAAATATATATAAAAATATGCCACAAAAATATCCAGGAAAAATATGTCCGACAAATTAACTCAGAGTTTCACAAAAAAATTAAGTAAACAAAATACCTTTTAGATTTGTCCGATTTCGGCATACAAAATTTTGGCATACAAACACTTAAAAAGATGGCAGCTGCCAGCCCAAGTAAACTCAAACCCAAAAAGGTCTTAACCATCCAATCGAAGGAGGATTTCGACAAGATCATTGCAGAGGCTGGCAATAAACATGTCCTGGTGGAATTCTTTGCCACCTGGTGCAGCCCCTGCGCCCTCATCGGACCACGTCTTGAGGAGTTCGCCCATGAGTATGAAGATTGCTTGGTCATTGTCAAGGTTGATGTGGATGATAACGAGGAACTTGCCGAAGAGTATGACATTAGCAGCATGCCCTCATTCCTCATTATTAAGAACAAGGTGAAATTGGAACAGTTTGCGGGCGGCAACGGGGATAAAGTGCAGAGCACTCTGCAAAGATTCTGCGGTAAACCGAATGAAAGAAAAAGTGTCGCATCAACTTCGGCTCCAAAACCAAATAAACTTATGGCCGTGATTAAAGCGGTAACACCGATCAAAACAAACGGCCCGATTCAAGTAGAAAAAAATAGCACTCAAATCGCTGATTGAAACTCTATTGCAAGTATTAAAGGATAAAAGTGCACTATGTGTTTGTATACCTCAACTTGAAATTAAAAATAATAAATTTTAATGAGAAATCCTGATGAATATCGTTTTTGTTTTATCTCTATATATGATGAAAGCCTTATTATACAATTATAATATAATCATTATAAGAATTGAAATCATATTCATATTTGTGTTTTACATCTGACAGTCTGTAATTCCAAGCCAATGTATAATATATTTAATGACATTTGGAAGCACTTGGAAATAAATATTGTCTTGTTAAAAGCTTTCTTTTAAATTATGAAATTTGCTTTTACTGTTTCTTGGCTTATTGAAAACATAGTTCCCCTATCGCCTCTGTGGCCTGTTCTTTTTTCCTTTGCTGTAGTCTTTTTCATTTATATATATATCTATATATCCTTGTTTTCTTTTTTTGTCTTAGCCGTCATGGTGCAAAATCGAAAAGTTTTACCAACGTTTTATATGAGAAAATGGGAAGGGATATGGCAAGTAAAAAGGAAGCAGTTTGGGGTGAGGGTGGCTGCGCGGGAAAACAGTGTCATTCCTTCACTTTGAGAGACATTTGCATTTTTATTAAAATGAGAAATTGCAGCAGTTGCAGTTCACTGAAATATTTCAACACGATTTCAGCCATCTGACGGATATTAAATACCAAACTGTCTCAATACTAATGGGTGGGAGAAAATTACTTAAAAGCTATCTGCTTTTAAGTACAGGCACACATTGCAAAACGACTAACATTTTTCTGGCAGCAAAATGAGTTGCGAGTTTGCAAGTTTGCATAAAATAAAATATTGACTTATTTAACGAATTAATACGATCTTAATTAAGTGCAAAGTGCTACTAAATAACCAATTTAGCTGACAACTCTCAACTTTAACTGCAATTAATTTAACTTTCACAATTGTCAGAAATATACAGTTCAAGCTGAAATTTATACGAGACTCTTGGCTTTCTGACCAAAGCAAGACAAAAATGTCCTGGCACGTTTCTCGCCCCCTATTTGAACTTATGCGAGTGAAGAGTGTAAAACATCTTTTATCGCGTGACGCCATCGCCCGAAGCTCATACTTTTTGACGGCTTGTTGAGAACTCCATTTCGCTGGCTGCTTATCTACTTCATATTTTGAATGTTTATACTATGCAGCTAGTGCAGCTGCTCGAGCGCTTTGGATGATGGGTAAAATAATAATGAATTTGCGGCACGCCACACAAATACTTTCAACGCCGACGCTCCGGCGCCTTTGCACAACGTTCGCCAGATTTAGCCGGAGCCATCAAGGAAGATGCACATGCAACCGCCACAAGCTCGAGCCTTTTTCCCATGCCACACACTGTGGCCGCACCAAATATGTGTGTGGCAGCTAATATGTTGGTTGTGTCGCCGCTTGAAGTCGCTGAAAAATGCAGTGACATGTGCTATAGCCACATCTGCTACCGATCCGCCCCACTCCCTCCTGCTGTGCGCCCAGCAGATGCTGCTGCTGCATTGAAACAAATGCGCTGGGCGTGCGTGTATCCAGGCTGTGGGTGTTACATGGGTGAAGGCAGCGATGTCAGAGCTTTGATGCGCTGAACAATAGCTATAAAAAGGATTAACTTGCATAACAAAGAAGTGCGGAGGCGTGTGTATGCTTATGTGTGTGTTTGTGTTTGTGGGTGTGTGGACAAGTGTAGGTGTGTGTATGTGTGTGTGTGTGTGTGTGTGTGTGTGTGTGTGTGTGTGTGTGTGTGTGTGTGTGTGTGTGTGTGCTTATGTAGGCAGACGACATTGCATGCCAGGCAGCTGCCATATAAATTTCGCAGAGCCAACCAACTGCCAGGCATTGGTCCATGTTCCAGCAGATTTATAGTTCCCACTCCCAGCAGCCGCATCTGAAAGCACTAGTGCAGAGATTTCTGCTTGCTGCACATTGTTTCTCCTGTGTGGCATTTTTCGATTGCAATTATTTAAGCAGAATTATTTTAGTAGAAAGCAAATTGCTTAAATGTGCCTTAAATAATTCAAAGCAGGCATAATTGCAATACATTACAAACGGGTCAGTGGCTACTATGGCTTACCCGACCATAATCTGGAATCAATGTGCACTTACTTGTCTAACCTTTTGGGGTGTTTTGAATATTCCCTTTACACAGACTTAAGTTGAAATAATTTGAACTCTCATTGTGTGCAGTGCTAAATTAGTAGCTCTCTTTGTGTGCAGAGCGAAATTACTTTAAGCTTCTTTTGGCAAAGTTACATTTATGGTAATTGATATAGAGATAGAGAGAATAATTAATAATGCTAATTTTTGTTTACGAAAATTAATGTATTTAAGTTTCAAATGTGCATGAATTGCTTTTTGCACTGTTAGGTCAACAAAAATAATCAAAGTCAAGTGGGATGTTTACTCTTTATCCTCCTCTACTGGCTCATCATCGCTGCTGCATTCGCTAAGATCGCTGATACTGTTGCCGCGTCGCGGTACCAATTTCAAAGGTTTCCAATCATCCGATTCGTTGTCCAAAGCAAAATGCGATCGTCCGGGACGACGGTGCCATCTATTACTATGAGCAGCACCAGATCCAACCGCTTCTCTTTGGTAGTGCAAACGATTTGATACTTCTCTGGCCACAGCTTGAACGTTACGCAACCCATCCAGTAACTGATCTTGTTCGGTACCCAACAGTCTCAATTGTTCCCTCAAGCGTCGAATGCCAAATGTGGACAAGTTTGTCGAAGTTAGATTTGCCAGCATCGTTTCTGATTGGGAGTCGCTGCTGCTGGTGCTGCCTGGGCTGGTGCTGCTTATGACCGATTCCAGAGGCATATCATCAGGATATAGAATGGCTGGCAATGTTTCTTCGGTAGCATTTGCGATGTATCTGCAAATCTGTGAGATTTCCTCTGCATTCAAGTGATTTCTCTGATCAGACATTTTTGTATTATGTGTAAAATTTTACTCAAGATTTGAGCAAAGCTTAAATAAAATTTGCCACGTGACAATCAGAGATACACCTGACACTAAACAGAGATGCCCATAAACTTAGGCATGCTTTAGAAAGCCAGGGCTGCACTGCTCAAAAATTGAACGGCAGACATTGAAGGAGTTGTGTTTACTCTTTTAAAAAACAATTACAATTAAAAATATGTAAAATTTTACGTTCTTAAATATTACAAGTTTTTAACTGTGATTTGAATTTATTCAAAATACTTTCAAATTGTCATCATTTAGGATGCACGCATATCGATAACTCTGAAACAGAATTCAAGTTCAGTTCCTCTTCCTGTTCCCGTTCCTGTTCCTTGTTGATTTAATGTTGTAAATGCAAGCCAAAAGTTTCGCTTGCCTTCTCAACACTTTCTCATCTGTTCTCGCTCCTCGGTTTTCCTGTTAAGTGAATTGTATAGAATTGATGAAAGTTCTGCTAAAGTTGTTTTTTTTTTCTTTGACACATTTCATGCTGTTTCCGTTGGTTTCTTTCGTTTTCTGCTGTCAGTCGACCATTTGGTCCCCCATTGACTCTTGAATGCCAGTTGCAATTTCTGTTTGTCGCTTAAATGACAAATGCACAAATGAAAACTCAAATAGTCGGAGCGTTCAAATAAGGGATTAGCTCTCTTTCTCCTTTCTCGTATGAACATATGTTTTTATCCTTCGGCCTGTCACTTTGCAGAAAGCAAAACGATTTATCAGAAAAGTCACTGGAAATATTTGAAATTTCCTCTTCGCTGCAACTGGAGGACAATTTACTTTCAGCTTTTAAACTCATTAATGTTTAATGAATTTTAGCTAAATAACAGCTGAGTCTGGTCGACAAGATAAAGTACCCAGCTAACAAGACCACAAGTGAAGTATCTTGTTTATTTCTAGACCCAAAAAGTAGAAGATATTTTGGGACCATGTGCTCGACCGTCGTCTGGTCAATTTAAGGAGAGTTGATTGATAGTCGGCTCATTAGAACTGCAAAGTTGTAACCAAACAATGAAGGTATTTTGAAATTACTTTGAAAGTATTTTCAAATATGCTGAAATGCTGAAAAATAAGGCAGAAATTACGGTTGCTATTAAATGTAGTTAATAAACTAGAAAATACCGTGAAGCTAGGCACGTTGAAGATTATATAACTTTGTAGACCGGAGTTAATCTGCTAACATCCAAAATTTAGTCCGTAGTACGAAACTTTGATATGTATTTGTTACACGGCTAGTTTTGAACCAACTATTCCACTTTTCCCATGTCCGTAAATATAATAGCAGTCGGATTCAGATAATAGCCTCCGATTAGACACTCTATAAGCGTATAGTAAAAGAAAATTGCTTTCTAAAATGTTTCTATTTTCTAAAATTTAATTAAATAGCAAATAATCAGTGGCACTCTTTTTACACAACATTTATTTAAGTAAATCAACAATCATTAAACTTAATTTAAGAAAAGCGCTCTTTTCTCAATTATGCAAATAAGCAAATAATGTGATAATGAATTAATGTTACTACAAAATCCCTTAGTTAATCTAAAGTAAATTGTGTGGTTGTTTCCCTTTTTGGCTCGGTCTCTATCCCCTTCTGTATGCGTTACGCACACTTAGAAGCCCATTAGCACAAAGGTCACAGAACATTTATCAAATTTTCGGGGCAACGATTTACTCTTTTTATCTTGTTCTGCAACGCAATTCTTACCTACTTTTTTTTGTCCGTCTGCCTGTTTATATAAGACTTGTGTGCGCCCTCAAATTCTTTTTATTTTTGTGGTTTTCTAGTGGCGTATTTCGCAATTTCAATTTCTCTTTGGTATTTCATATTATTTGTGTTATTTACTTTACTTTTGAGCCAGAGACTGGCACCGCCCAGTGGCTCCGTGGGCTTCTGGCATTGTCTGCCGCAGTAACCGCATGGCACTGACAATTGAAAACCGAATAGAAGGCAAGCAGACAGCACATTTGTAACCGTGACGCGATGGTAAAACACGGCGTATGAGTAACGAGATATGTGCAATGCGAGAAGCCAAACAATACAGAAAAGCAAACACTAGTGTGTGTGTGTGTATGTGTGTGTGTGTGTGTGATATGCTTGCAATGTGTGTGTTTATGTTATCCTGAGTTTCGTCTTCATCTTAGTTTTGGTCCCGCATTTAACCGCAAATTTGTATTCAACCATTTTGTTTATTTGTTTACTTATTTAAATTGCTTAATTTGCATTAAATGTCAAGCAGCAGCAGCTCTTTACATGGCTGCACCAATGGGGAAAAGGTGGCTTTGCCCAGGATCAACCCAAATATACGACACACAACAAATGCTTTCGTGTAGACTAGCTACACAACAGATAAAGACCAAGGCGAATAACAAGCATAAAATAAATACATTTTGTATATTATAAACCCTCAGATCAAAAGAAAACTCCATTTAACAGAACAAAAATTGCTCAAAAATAACCAAAAACAAAGTTACCGGAAATTACATATATAAAATACATTTCGACTTGCTCAAATAAACACACAACTCTATAAATAACTCTCAGATGAAATAAAATGCAATTTGGGACATATATATAAAAATATGTGCGCTTAAAAAACTGGCAGAGAAATGCGTGATAAATCAAAGTAAAATAAATAGATGAAAAATTGCATAAGAATGCGAACATAAAATAAAATTTTGAGCTCAAAGCAAATAAAATAAAATCAATTGGTTACCAATTTAAATTCTCGCTTTATTCGAAATATCAATGAAATAAATATTTGATGAAAATCGATTAAAAATGATGGAAATGTTTATTTTTTAATATAGTTACTCCACCTAACTTTATGCACTCGTAAATAAACAAAAATAATCCTAAAACGCTAATAAAAATGTCCGGCAATGATGTTTCGGTGACTGAAACAGCACAAAGCGATCAGGTATGTATTGAATTGAATTGTGTTCTAGTTAAGTACACAACAACAACCACCCGACAAATAATCCCATTTTAGTTGCTAAACATATTCCAATTTATGCTGATATCTGCCCCCACATTTGTGTGCCAACGTACAAGTTAAGCATATTAAAATTTCGATTTATTCAAATTTTGTGTTACCAGCATGTCAGCTACTATGTGTATTCAACCAACCAAATTTATTGCTAGAAATTCCTCAAAGCTGTATTACTTTTTCACAGTATTTTTGTTTTAATAAGCACACATTCTTTATGAAAACATATAATGCTGTTTTGAGTATTACGAGTCAACCAAAATTTGAATGTATTTATACATAATATTTTTGAGAGTACCTTTTGATTACACTTTTTTTTAAGCACACCTAAAAAATTTGCACGTTAGTAACACGTGTGTGCTAGAATATAATTTATTATGTTTACAGTGCGTTTGAATTTGTATTTTTTTTAGTTATGCATGAGCAGAAAAAAAACAACACTTTTAGATACCAGCAGCATGTGCATATTTATTAGACCTATTTTTTGTTGGCAAATTTAACGCAAATATATTTTGCAAACTTGGTTTGCGCATCAAGAATTTTGCCTTTTGAATATTAGATTAAAACAATAAAAAAAATGATTTTTTGGTCAGATGAACTTACAAGTATTTCATGCATTCCATGCTTAATAAATACAACATATAAATAAATAAATTGACTGTAACACAAATGTATGGGTTAAATTGAGGCTAAGTTCAGTGCGGCTTTTTTACGTTTGTAGACCAGCAAATTGAGTTTGCAACAACTTGCTAAAAGCTGCGCTTTTTTTATGGCGCATTGATCAAGCACTAATCAAATAAGGACTCGAAACTGAGTGCTTAGCTCAGCTATGGGCAAATTGTTATGGTAGTCGTATTCGTATTTACATATCATTTGTGCAGACAAGTGCCAAACGGGTTTGGGCAGAGGTGATTCTCAAGCTCTTTATACCAATTCCCCATGTGAAAAGTAAAAGCCATGCTCATTACGACGAGACGACGCCGAGGACAAGCACGATTTGAGGGCATGGAATGACACAGTCAACGGGGGGATAACTGAGAATTTCCTTGGTGTGCTGCCAACTGGGCTAACGATTTTTGTTTGGCCCTTTGTGTTACTTGGGTCCCCGCATTTGGCCCGTTATTTGATCATCATTAGCGATACGTATCGGTCCGAGGTCTCGAGCTCTCTAGCTCCGTGGCTTTGAATGTTCATACATATATATATATATATATATATATGTATATACATATGCAGATACACATATCATACATATCCATGTTTGTCTGTGTATGTGAATGTGAATGTGTGTGTGGGTGTGGGTGTGTGTGGGTGAGTATGGTGCATTGATGACGTTGCAACAGAAGTCCTATGTAGTTGCTGGCGCTTTGCTTGGCTGCCTGCACCAAAAGTTGCAACAACAGTTTTTGTCGCTCTTTTGTGTCGTGAGCTTGACTTGGTTTGCTCTTTGATTAAGCCAAAAGCAACCACTGCTACTCTGATTCAACTGATTCAACCAAGCACCCAGCCAGCCAACCAGCACAACCCATCTTTCCGCCTGTCCGGCAGCACCAGCAACCGCTGTGTAATTAAATAATTGCGGTGAGCTCGCCACCAAATCGAGCTAATGCAGTTGGTTGAAACTCTCACTTGGGTTTAGTTATGACTTGCTTTTGGCTTGGTTTGGCTTTACTTTACTATCTCTCTCTATTTGGCAATGTGGAAATTGCATTTCATAACTTGGCTTGTGTGCTTTTGCTGCAAGCCATTTGAGAATACATTCGTATATAGATACATCTAGGTTTAAATTTGGTAAAGTATTTCTGCTGTAACACTTAAGTAAGACATTAGGTATTTCGATTGCAGCCATTCGCAATATGATTTTTGAAAATGTGGGTCGAATGCTAATACAGTTATATAATTATTATAATTTGCCAAAATGTAAATAGAAAAAACATAGAAGGTTATTCTAGTTGATAGAGCTCGACTGGTAGATACCCTAAGCTCAGCTACAAATATCTTAATTCCCGCTCGACCACAGAAATCGGTTGTCATTAATCTACCATTGAAATTTGATGAATCTTGTTCTACAGTTGTGGGATATATATGTTTTTGTGATCACTTTATTTTATATTTATACTACATTATACAAAGCAAATTGCGCCTTTGTATTAATATTCTAACGTAGAATAGAATAATCACATACTTTAACAAACAAAACTTTGACCACTTTTAGTCAAAATTTGACATCAGTCATATTTATTTATAATTATTGCTACATAAAAAAACATCTCAATGATATGTACTGATTTAAGAGCATTATTTATTCATAATTGCGTTTAATCTATGCAAAAATTAAATGCTCTTACTCGAAGCTTTTACTTTTATAATTGGAAGGAAGGGAAAGAGAGGTGAACTGTTCTCAGTTCAAGTCTGATTAATTTTGTATAATTTTGTATGTATGGGTAGAAACATGCAGATAGTATTTTAATTATGTGGCGAAGCGTGTACCGCTAGTAATTGATCGTTTGTGAAGCTAAAAATAGAAATATTTATTGTCGAACAACATCAGTAGTCGAGTCGATGGGTATGGGCCAAAATCAAAAACGGAACGAAAAAACTTTCTCTGATAATGAAAAGCCACTAAAGTTGATGTTTCTTCAAATCTTTAAGAAGTTTCGTGTTTCTCTTGTCAATTCCACATATTTTTGGAATGAAATATCGTTGTTTTTTAAATGTATTATGTTTTTATTCGGAACATTTACTGACATCTAAAGAAGTAATTTTTGCCAATCATATCGAAAAATTCATTTTTCAAGCCATAACAAAGTGAACTTTACCACTCATTACCAAGTTATTGTAGAAAGCCAAAGGACACTAAATTACTACATTAATACGCAATAAATAAATATATATATATATATATATATATATATAAATATAAATATACATTTATTTTTTATTAAAAAGCTGAACATAAATGTGTCAAAATAAAATAATTACACATTATTATAGCCTCTTATATAAAAACAGTTGCAATTTAATTTATCATTTATGATTCGAGTTACCCTTTTTGCTGTTTAAAAAATAAGCTTAGCTTAATTTTATTTACATCATTTGTAGTTCATGTAAAGCACATCTATCTGTTTATCTATCTATCTATCTATATATCAATCTATATTGTAGTTAAACTTGACGCTTGCCGCTTAAATTCTGTGTATCTCTCTTGTATCTTTTATCGCTATTTTTGTGATTTATGCCAGACACAATATGAATATGAACTTACGCTGCAAATCCAAAAATAAACCCGCTCAATCCGCAAACACACTCCATCCCCACCACACCCACACAGTGACAACAATCACTTAAACAAAGATTTAACAGGCGTATTTCTTGTTGCTTGTGTTAACAACCCACAATTTTTTATGGCAACTCTTCCTGCTTCGCCCGCTATGGAAAGTATTTGCCCGCAACGGCGGCTGGGGCGCATCATCAATATTATCGCTACCACGGCCACAAGCAGCCACAGCAGCAACAAAGCTGCATGAGGCACATACCACAACAGCAACAGCAACAACAACAACAAAAACAACAGCTGCAACGACAGCTGCAATGGGAGCAACAACAACAACTGGTCAACAACTCATCGAGCGAGTTTGATGAGTTCCACTGGCCAAGCAAGCAGCTGCAAGAGTCGATCGCTGGCGGTGCACCGGGTGGTGGAGCAGCGGGTGGTGGCAAAATCTATATAACACCCGCAGACATTCCGCCACCGCCTCATCCGCCACATCCGCACGGCAGCGGCGGCAACAGTAGCCACAGTCATCACAATGGCAACAAAAGCAGACAGCACCCGCAGCACCACCATCAGCATCCACAGACACCACATCGAACGCCGCCACACCGCTGCAAATGCGAACATCCAATTGAGCTGCTCGACTATGACTTTGAGGATGCAACGGCCGCAACATCCGCTGCCGCTGCCGCTGCTACAGCCGCTGCCTCCGCCCTTCATCACTCGCATCGTCACCAGCACCCGCCCTACTATTACAAGGCAAGTGGCGCCATCGCCAATTCAGCGACAGCAGGTAGCAGCTATCAGCTGAGGCGCCACAGCGCCAAGTTGCACGAATCCATGCTGGGTGGTCTCGGTGGGAGCAGCATCGATGATGATGATTTGCACAGCGCAGGTGGTTTCGGCGACGGTATGACACGCTTTAAGGTAAGCCACGCACACAAACGCACATAAAACTTGTTGCACTTCAATTATAGTTGATTTATGTTGCGGTGGGTGTGGTTGTGGCAATAATGAGCCCCATTTGAAATTGCCTGTATATCTAAGGAGTTGACATCAAAGTAACGTTCGCGACACCGCTGCAAGCTATATACTTGTGGCCCTTTGGATATGTGTTTTGTGTGGGTGGCATGCATCAACTGTAATCACATAATTGCGGTCAAGTTTGGCAAGCAATATGATTGAAATGACTTTAGTGGATAAGCCCAGAAAGTCGACAATAATATTAATCTGAACAACAAGTGAAATAAATTAAGAAATAAGCCAGGATGCTAAAATATGAAATAGTGAATTGTGTAGAAGTAAAAGAAGTCATTAAACTGTGATTAATGCATCTTAAATGTATCCACCTAGAAACTTCCAGACTACATAATGTGAAAATTGATGGTACTCATTTGTCTAATACGCTTAGCTCGAAATGCGTTCACAATTAGTAAAATTATATTAAAAATACCAAAAACAACAAAAATATCAATAATAACAATGGCAAGCGGAACGTCCAAGGACACAGTGGCACACCCACGACTACAACTAATTAGCTTTGTCAGTTTAATGAAAAACTAAACGACAAATGACAGGCCAAGAGGGCCCCAAGAAATAGCCACTCAACCCCAAAAACCAAGCCAAAATGTGTTTTGCTTGCGGTGTCTTGAAAATTAAATACCCTTCCGATCTATGGTTAAGTAAGAATAAAATGTGCTAATAAACATGGGAGTCATCTTAGTTGTAAGTTAAGTCCTTTGGCTTATGTTGGCCAACAGAAAAACAATCAAAAATATGTTCGGCTTGACTTGTAGATTTTTTAAACAACTTATGTTTGATAATATAATTAAATTCGCAGCCATTCTAGCAGAAGGAAGCTGCTCAGATCTGTCCTAAGTCGAAATGTTTTTGCAACTGCAACAGACATTTTGCAACAAAACTGATTCCCCCATGCTTAAGTAGAGGCAGCTCACTTATTTTTAGTGGCACATTTTTGGGGTAGAAACAAGGACCTTGTTGCTTGGACTGCCGCAACACACTGGCGAAAAAGTGGCAAGCAAGAAGGCGACGCTAAGCCAGTATACGACATGTGGTGCAACATGAATATACATTTCATTGAACTTGTTTGCCATCCCACCCAACCCAGTCCCACCATGCCCAACTAATTGCCGGAAGTTCAAGTGCAAACGGTCGACGAAACGGAGCTGCAGATTCCAGTAGCTCTTCACCTCTCTCCCCCACCCCACCACTCCCGGGGGTTTTTGCAATGCTCCTAAAAGCATTCGGTTTCATATTTATTTAATGAATTCTTTTGGATTTGTCTGGCGCCACTAATTGCACCATATTGTGGCACAAATTCTATTCACAAATCCCCAAACAATCCCCAGCCAAACAAAAGTCGGGCATCGGATACAGACACAAACAGTAGTTGGGCCAATTTTTCAATTTGCGCGCTATCAAAACAGCCAAAACGAGTTTTATCTTTACATAGACGCAATTGTGATACTCTATGCCAAAATATAAATCAATCAGATTTTGATTTAATGTCGCAATTCCAAAACGAAAACTGTTTAATTTCAATGTGAAAATCTTAGCTATATAGCTAAAAATATATTTGATATATTTGATGTACGCTTTATTTGTATTATTATTATAATTAATACAGTTAATAAAAAATAAGTATCAACATTGTTTTAATTCCTTTAATTATGTGGGGCTATAGTAAGTTTTTTTCTAAAAGTAAAATCTTGCGATATATTAACATAACTAAGCCAATAGATAGCAAAAGATTAAATTGCCGCATCAACTTCCTACCAGATTTTATGGGATTGTTGCTTTAAAAGATATGCTTAAATGGGCATGATATCCCTCTTCCTTTTTGTTGTTGCATAACTCATACAATATTGAAATGCTCTTTTGTCAATATAAAAAATGCAGAAAACAATGAAAACTGTGCGAGAAAACAATATCAACTTTAGTTGCGCTTATGAAATGGGCAGGTACCACAGAAACACAGAAATCATTGCGATGCCTACTGGGACCATATTTTATGGCCATTGTAGCCATAAAATCGTACAACTTGTAAGCAGCATGTCTTCGATGCCAGTTGCAGTTGCCACCAAGGTGCCATATTTTAGTTCTGCCACCGCAAATCATTTGGGAATTTCGAACAAACGTGGCATCAACGTGGGTGTGTTGTCCTTGAAGTGGGCGTTGCGTCTAAGGGCGGGGTCGTGTCGAAGAGAAGTTTGCCTCGACTTCGTTTTGCATATTTTAATGGCATACGGTTTGTTGACTTTGTAAGTGAACATGTTGACTGGGTAAACAGATATGTGCTCCAACGTAGTTGTGCAAAATCGAAAAGTAAAAACCGGAAAAGAAAGGTCAAAGTAATATCAAGCTAGAGCTTGAAAGATATTCTCAAGTGAAACACATAAGAACTTAAGTTGCAAATGCAGTCGAACTAGATTGGAATTGCTAAGCTCCAACCGGTTGAATTTGTTAACTATTTGTGTCTCTACACTAGAAAAAGAAACCAAAAACAATAGCTGTTAATCATTTTATAATAAATGGGTTAAATCTGTTAACACATTGCCAAGCCAAAACAATTCCATCAAATTGAACTGATATGATAATTGTGTCAAATTTGGATTGAACTTGACCAAGTGAATTACTTTTAATAAATTTATACATTCTGTTCGATTGTTTCCATATCATATCGGTTAATGTTAATTCAAGCAGACTTGAACAACATTCAAACAAAAGACTTAAAACCGGAGCAACTGAATGTTTTACTTTTAAACTACTGTCTTTGATTTTACTGATTGTGTATCACAATGGCAACACATTCAATAACTACAAATAAAATACAATAACTGTTGGCACTTGTCTGAAATCGTATTATAAAATTCGTCTAACCTTGAGCTCCATCAAACTCGACCACATAATTTTCAACAATTGTCACGCTGTCAAGTCTTTGGGATCATTTTTTAAATCCGCTAACACACAAACTGAAAAGATACAATAAAAAAAACACCAATTGGAATTTATTTTCGTGGTGAATTTATTTTCGACAGCCAAATTAAAAAAATAAATGTGTTTGTTTTTTGCATTGTTTTTCTTCTCCTGCAATCCAATCATGTGTAAAATAAGTAACCAAATAAGTAAATAAAGTGCAATTATATAATACGCAATATCTGGTAAATGTTTTGAGCATTACGTCATGGGGTAATTGTCGAGTCCCCGTCCCCTTGACAACTCCAGGCTCAAATGACTACATAAACCAGTTTCGCGACGACTTTACAAAAACCACTTTCATTTTCAGTTTGCGTCTCGTGATTTTGGATCGTTAACGATAGATAAAGAAGAAAAGAAAAGAAAAAGTAAAAATGCCCATTGCGCATGCGGAACAACGCATCCCATACATATTTCTATGCACAAGTCTCTAATGAAACGTGCTTTGGATATTTGAATAGTTGTTTTGCCTTTGTATCAAAATCAAAATTGGCCAAAGCTTCATTAAAATTTCAAGTGGGGGTGTGGCATGGTTAAAGCAGCTTTAAAGCGTGGAAGGCAACAATTAAAGCCAGAATTAATTGAGGAAATGTGGTGGCAAATTTATAGGTGTCCAACCAGAAATAACCTAGTTTACGTACAAAATAAATTGATTGAATCATAACAAGAAATATTAAAAGATAATATGATAAAATAAAACTTTTCAGACGAACGACATATCTTCGTCTAGATAGTTATAGAAACCCACAAATATTAACCAATAAAATCGAAAACATGTCCAAGATTTGTTCGAATGAGGTTAAAATATTAAGACATGAAATTGAGAACAATTATGTTAAAATAGAGAGGAACATTTAATTGAGTCCCTTATCTTTTTAAGAATTAATTTAAGACCTTAATTTGAGGTTGAAATTCTTCATTTAAGGATTTTCATTGAACAGAACAACCTATTTAGTTCTTATTGATAATATCGAACTTTGAACTAGAGTCAATCTCTCATAACTTCTTATTAATTACATTCCCCACAGAACCTGGTCTACTCCAAGGAAAAGAAGCGCCGACTGCGCATTATATTATGCATTGTTGCTGCAATTGTCGCCGTTGCTCTGCTGGCTACATTGCTGGTCATATTCCTGGGCAGCGACGATGATAACGGCAGCAGTGATAAGCCCAAGGATAATGCGATCAATCTGGAGGATGTGCTTAGCGGTCAATTATATGCGAAACGCTTCAATGGCAGCTGGAGCAATGGCAACAGTGTGATATACAAGGAACATGCGGTAAGTGCAACAAATATACATCCCTATCCGAATGTAAATATATATGGAGCCGAAACATTGCAGGACATTGTGGAGATGGATCTAAAGACGCTGGCGGTCAACACGCTGCTGGCCAATGCAACACAATATGTGCTGTATGAGAAATCGGCAGATGGTCAACTTTTGCTGCTGACCAAGAACTATAAGAAAAACTTTCGCTATAGTTTTCTGGCCCAATATGATATCTACAATTTGAGCTCGAATATCATGTTACCGTTGACCATACAGAATGAGCCAGCTTTTCTGAGCATGGTTCAATGGTCTCCTGTGGGCAATGCGTTGATCATTAACTATAATCGCAATCTGTACTATAAGAAGAGTGCTTTTGAGACAGAAATACCAATTACATCCAATGAGAACGGCATCTATTTGAATGGCATACCCGATTGGGTCTATGAGGAGG
This sequence comes from Drosophila planitibia, assembly GCA_035043785.1. Taxonomy (NCBI): domain Eukaryota; kingdom Metazoa; phylum Arthropoda; class Insecta; order Diptera; family Drosophilidae; genus Drosophila; species Drosophila planitibia. The sequence continues at coordinate 1,929,496 of JAWNMS010000043.1, read as the reverse complement.
AGGTGTTCAGCTCGAATGTGGCCACCTGGTTCAATCCATCCGGCACACAAATATCATTCATTCAGTTCGATGATTCACCCACGCATGTCATCAATTTCCCCTATTATGGCGATGCTGGCGATTTGCGTTTCCAATATCCTTTGCATCAGGAGATACCATATCCCAAGGCGGGCTCCTCAAATCCCCGTGTAGTGCTCTTCATGGCGGATCTCGAGGCAGCAGTGGCTGGCAATCACTATCTCACTTCCATGCCAGTGCCAAGTGCACTCAACACAGAAACCGATTATATAGTCACCGTTGTCAGTTGGCTGGACGATAATAATGTTCTATCCGTATGGATGAATCGCATACAGAACGCTGCTTATGTTGTCAGCTTCGATGGACGTAGTCGGAAGGTGGTAAGTATCCAAGAATCCAACCTACAATTAATCTCATCTTTCTTTACTTTTGCTTTGTGAATTTTATCTAAAACCTACATTATTTTAAATATATTTTTGAGTTCAAATTTTATAATATAAAATATGATATTCTTTTATAAAATTATTATACTTTTAATCCCTGCTATGTAATTGTGATCTTTATCTTTGTGAAATCGAACACACAAAGCTTTTTTTCAGATAATCGTTTTAGAATTGCAAAGAGAACAAAATTTTTAATTCCATATTTAAATGAAAAATTACTAAATACAAAATAATTACAAAAAAGCCACAGTCCGTTCGATCAATTTCCCGACATAATTGAAAATACTCTTGGTATTTTAATTGCGATTGCCCGACTATAAGATACCCAGTACCCAGCCTTAAATACATTTAAGTATTTTTGGAAATTCCATAGGCAAAATGATGATATTGAAGAAAATAATGATATTAAGAAAATCGTAGGGAAGAGTTATAGAAAACAAAGTATTCTTGATATGTGTATGGTATACAAGAACATTTGCACAACTCAATAATAACCATTTTTAAAGGGAATATAATAACGGGCAGATAATTGCAGGAAAGTGTTCGATGAGCACAAAGGAACCAAATTGTTTTTTTTCCCTGTCTCTTTATGAATCAGTTAATTAAAAGCTGCATTTAATACCTGCTTGAAATTCATTCACTTTCACTACGCTACAGCTCTACAGCACGGAATCGAAGACTGGTTGGGTTGATCTGTATACGGCACCATTTAAGAACCGTAACGGTTCACGGCTCGCATTTGTGCTGCCCCATGAGAACTATAAGCAACTGCAACTGCCGTCCACAGATGTGAGCAATGCGAAGTTGGAGCCACTGACTAGCGGAAAGTTCGTTGTGGACAGCATACTCCATTGGGATGCGACGCATGATGTCATCTTCTACACGGCCAACACAGAAGAGCATCCCGAGCAGCTGCATCTCTACTCAATACGTGCGGTGACAACGCGTAAGCAGACGGCCAAGTGTCTCACATGCAAACTGATGACATCGGGCGATGTGGAACAGAACTATTATTCGGCCATTTTCAATGATCATAATGAAATTGTGATTACCTCGCTGGGACCGGGCATACCCACAACATCTGTGTACGAGTGGACCTATGCGAACTGTAAGTGAATCATAATTATCTTTCCCCAAAATATTGTCCTGAATTTGATTTGACACGATAAACAGCTCAGGTGACGCTGAAGAAGCTACTGGATTGGGAGAGCAATGAGGCGTTGCGTGGCAAGCTGCAGGGCGTGGCAGTGCCCTCCCATAAAATACTCACAATCAACATCGATGGCGGTTTCCAGGCGAAGGTGCTGCTACAATTACCGCCCAATTTGGATACCAGCGGCAAAACCAAATATCCAATGCTTGTCGATGTCTACGGTGGACCCGATTCATATTCGGTAAGTTTGCAATGCTTTCACAGCTGGATCAATCAATCAAAAATGTTATGCTTGCGGCCCTTTTTGTGGTAGGTGACAAACAAATGGATGATGGACTGGGGCACTTATCTGTCCTCGAATCAATCTGTGATCTATGCTAAGATCGATGGACGCGGCTCGGGATTGCGGGGCGAGACCCTTTTGCATGCAATTTATCTGCAGCTGGGCACTGTCGAGATAAGTGATCAGATAAAGGTCACCCAGTAAGTAATAAATACACACTGCTATGAATGATATGAATTTTACTTAAAGTCTTCCAATTAATTGGTTTTTATTTAGTATTCGCTTTCAAGTTAAAACACTTTTTGAGAGTTTCACTCAACAAATTTATTCTATTTATTTTATTTTTAAACTCAATTTCAAAATGTTTGAGAAATTTTATTTTACTTGCATAGTCCAGTTTTGTAATTTTAAAAATTGTTATTAACTATTTATTTATTTATGTTAATTTACTCGTCTCGTTCTAGGAATCTGACGGAAATGTTTGACTACATCGATGCTGATCACATTGGCATCTGGGGCTGGAGCTATGGTGGCTATGCGGCGGCCATGGCCCTGGCTAATGATAACAATAAAGTATTCAAGTGCGCTGCCTCCATTGCACCAGTCACCGACTGGACCTATTATGGTGGGTTTAACTATCAACTCCATTGAGACTGTAGCTAAATGCGTATTTTGCCTTATAGATTCCATTTATACGGAACGCTATATGGGCTTGCCGGAAACAAATGAGATTGGCTATGCCAACTCTAGACTGAGCACACGTGCCGAGAAGCTGAGGGGCAAGAAATATTTGCTTGTCCATGGCACATCCGATGACAATGTGCACTACCAGCAGGCCATGATCCTGGCCAAGAATCTGGAGCGACACGACATTCTGTTCAAGCAAATCGTACGTCAAAACACATGAAATATATGGTTTATAATTGTTAATAAGCAATTTTTTATTTATATTTTTTTGTTTATGCAGAGCTATGCCGATGAGGATCATGGACTGGCCAATGTGCGTCCGCATTTATATCACTCGCTGGATAGATTCTTTGGCGAATGCTTTGCCAGCAGCCGGCTGATGAAGAGCGCCAAGTAGGGCGTCTCAAACTAAATAAAACTTAAAGTCTAGTTTAATGAATTTAATATGATAACATGTAAAAGCTTGCAGGAAAACTAGAGGAGAGCTAATTAATTGGTACTTAAAAAGTTGCATTTCAATTTATAAAAGTTTCATGATAAATCAATTAAAAAATGTAGTTAAAAATGCTTCAGAACACAAAAAAAAACACACACACACAGAATAAAATCAAACTAATGCAGGTCCAAAAGTGTTATAAGATAACTTTGAACAATAATATTTGAGAAAATGCATTTTAAGACATTTTAAGCATACAATTTAAAAAAAAAATATATATATATTTATAGAAAATAAATCAAATTAATTATTAACTAGCTGCAGACCATGTCAAAAATGTAGTTAGTGCCTGTTCAAATATAAATTTCAAATTATACTGAAAACTATTTCACAATTAAACTGTAGATAATATCTAGGAATTTTTGTAAATCACTTGCTGGCGCTCAAATTAATAACTAGTAGAGAACAAAACTTGCAATTTAATGAGAAAAGCATAAAAGATAATAATGAAAATAAATCTGTACATTTTTTCCAGCTGAAATAATTAGCTTGTAGTCTCTTAGGTTTTTTAATTTGCCACATTGTAAAAAACAATCACTGAATTTGTAAATAAATAGTTGTTAAAAGGCTTTTGTAAATTAGATGGAAAATGTGTATAGGCAACAGTTAAAATGGAATAATAAAATCACACAAAACAAAAACAAAAATAAATATAAATATATTCAATTATAAAATTCCATTTGATTTCACTGAGTATTCCCCAATACCGACCAAATTGAAACCATTAATAATATTAATTAATATTTGTAGCTTTCAGTACACAAACCGGCTCGCTTTATTGCCTTGGCCCCAAACTGGGTTACACACATAGAACCAATCATATATCTCATATATCGTCTATATATGTATTTTCTTTTTCTGGCCTACTGGGGCATTAATTGCCTTCTTCTTCCTCAACAGTTTTTAAGTGTCAAAATTGGTGTTTGGTAAATATTAAATATACATATATATTTTTAAAATTTACGTATTTGAAATGGGGTTTTCTATTTCTTGAAATCTGTATTTTTCAATTGATATTGATTAACTTGAAACTGACGATAAATCATTTAATCGCTATATTTTTATATTATTTTCGAATTCGAAGCATAATTTGTATGGTACAAAAATATTTATTTTCTTTATTTTGATTTAATTTTACGTTGTTTTCTTCTTTCTTTTTTATATCAACGTTTTCAGATACTTTCTAAATGTTGAATATGTTCTTATACTATTATACGCAAATTAACTTTATACATATGCTTTTATTCACATTTGTTTAATGTTTAAAATTGTTGCTTAGTATTAATATTAAAAGTAATATTTATAATTGTTTGTGGATATATACAATACAATTTGGGCTTTCTGAAATGTTTACATACATAAGTATGGGGACAAAGGTGAAACTATTGCTGATCTCACTTAAATGTCAAAATGTGCATTTTGGGCATGATAATAAATAAAATATACAGTTTCTTGTATACATACCTATGTATGCATTGTTTAAACACAAGCTCAATTTGTTGGCAACTCTAAAACTTATGGAGAACTAACAACTATTCTGTATATATAGAGATAATATGAATCGATTTTTCATATAACACACTTCTACTGTAGATAAACCTCCTGGACAACCTCATGATGCTGCTGCTGCTGCTGTGGATCATGATCCTGCAGATCATCCTGCAATTCCAGCTGATGATGCTGTAGATGGTGCTGTTCATGATGATGATGATGCTGATGATGTTCCTCAATAACAACACCCTCGCCATCATCATATTCAATTAATTGATCCTCCGTTTCCGCTTGCTGATGATGATCAATGATTATGTGCTCCTGTTCCACCAGATGGTGTTCATGTTGATATTCGTGCTGTTGCTGCTGCTGTTGCTGTTGCTGCTGCTCCTGCTGCTGCCAGCGCAGTGGCGGCGGCGTTGTTGGCGTCGCTATATGCTGCACCGGCTCATGCATGGTTGTCGCCGTGCTCGTGGTACCGCCTGTGGCGGATGTGGTTGTTGTTTGATAAAGGGTTTGCTGATTCCTAACAATATGACCGGCGGCAGTCACATTTGTGACGCTAGCACGCTGATTGGTGCGCGTCAATGTAACTGTCACCTCAGACCCAAGGCCGGCAAAGGAGACGGACGGTGTTGTTGTTGTCGTTGCTCCTCCAGAGGCAGATGCTGCTGTTGCTGTTGTTGCTGTTGTTGCTGTTGCTGCTGCTGCTGCTGCTGTTGCTGTGGCTCTGGCCTGAAGTATCTTGCGTGTGGGCAACTGTGTTGTGCTGGCTGTGGAAGTTGTTGTTGATGTTGTTGTTGCTGCTGCTCCCGTTTGTGGCACATAGTTAATGAGCAGCACTCGCTCCCCACTGGACGTTTGTGCCGCATGGCCACGCAAAACGCGACGTTGCAGTGTTCCATTGCCAGATGAGGATGTTCCAGCTGTTGCTGCTGATGTTGCTGTGCTGCTGATGCTGCTCAGGCTGCTGTTCACTGTTGCTGCTGCGCTGCTGCTGTTGCTGCTATTGTTGCTGCTGCTGCATTTGCTGATGTTGCTGCTATATTGCTGCTGCTGCTGCTGTTGTTGTTGTTGCTGCTGCTGCTGCTGCGCTTGCTGCCCACCGCCCCCGGAGACACCACCTCCTCCAGGGCCACCGGTCATATCGTTGGCTCATCATTACGTATTATTACCGCCTTTCAAAATGAAAACCTTCTTTACCAAAATATTCTTGTTGTTGCCCTATTTTACATTCGATTATTCGTGAGTGATTCACATTTGTTGATTGATGCATGAGTTGGCAATCATTTTATATATATTTTGTTTGTTAGGTTAGAGTTGTTGGTGAGTTAACAACGAGGCAGCGAAAGAGAGAAGACAAGATATAAAAAAACGAATTTGTTAATGATCTGGTTATGGATACCAAATGAGTTTAAATGTTAGGACAGTGCGGGGAAGACGACATGAAATGTTTTCTCAAAAAAATAATAAATCATATAATTTGCAGTCATTTTGATTTGAATCAAATTGTATTTATGTTTTTTAATGGTATCGTTTTTAATTTGTAATACTTGATTATTATCAGTGACTTTGTTATTCTTTGCATTATTATTTCATGAAGCCCAATGTGATTGTGTCAGTGTGTGTGAGTTTCATGTTGATGCAGTAGTTGATAAAAAATAATTTAAAAAGTTGAAGAAATATACAAAAAAACAAATGCAAAATGGATTACTGAAATATACTTCAACGACAGAGAAGGAGTTAGTCATGGGATGATAACAGGTAACAAACACAGTTAGTAACAAATGATAAACATACATCGATTATATAACGAGAAATGTTAAAAAACAAATTAAGATTTAAGAATGTATTCTACAAATGTAAAGAAAAACATCTAACACCAAATTTGCAAAAACAAAATTCATTGAAATATTTTTTCAAAACATTTTCTTCTTTTTTTTTTTTGGTTTATTCATGTATGTATATTTAGTTTAAATAAAATTTAATTTTATTTAAGTCATAAGAGTTAAGGTATTTTTTTTTTTCACAGGCCAAATATTTGCAACATTAAAAAAACAACAATTATTAATAAACTATATTTTTTGTATAATTTCAAGGAAAAAGTTGAGGCAAATATGTGACCCAAACTAAAAGAAGGCGACTTATTTTTTAAAATTTGCAACTATTAAAATTAAGAAATAATTTTGTAAAAATATAGATTTTTTCGTTTATGTTTCTTTTTTTGTTTGTTTGTTTTTTTGTAGATATAATTTAGAGCGCATAGTTTTTGTGGGCTACAAATTTTTGTACAGTCTCGGACCAATGTGGGTCCAAGAGCAATGCACAAAAATAGAAACTATATCTTATAGATATCTGTGGCTTGGTTTTAGCAGAGTTAAGGCAAAAGAAGTACAGGTCCGTGTGGACAGCATCAAGTCTAGCTAGACTACGGTGATAGATCGATACGATAGATAGATAGATAAAGCATCCATATTCATTTTTCAAATAATTTATACTAAACAGTTTGTGTATAAGCAATTCACACATTGAATAAGTATTGCACACATTTAAAAAACAATTGATCAACATTTTTTGTGAAAGCGTCGTTAAATATCAATCCACGATTTTGAGCAGGCTCACTGATCTGATATTAGATTTGACTAGGATGCCTAGTCAGTTCAACTATGACTAAATACACATAACAATGGGGGGGGAGGGATAGGGGGAAGGGGGGTCGTTGTACGTGTCAAACTAAAGCAAAATTACATAGTCCAATAACCATAGCGCGTTCTTAAACATAACTAAGTATTGCGAAACAAATTAAACATAGCGAAATCAATAATTAAATTTAAATAATTGTACAACAAAATTGGTTATATAAACTAAAAGACACTTGTGAAATGCCGAGCAAAGAAAACTTAATGACACTGGCCCAAAGTCGAAATTGAACACCAGTTTGAAGTGCTTGAAAGGTGAAACAAGCTTAATTGTTTTTGTTTTTTTTTAAGTTTCAAGTTAACTTTAAGCCAGTGTCATTAACTGTGATCGAATCTAGACAATAGTTGTGTAGACTCAAGCACAGTTGGTTAATTACACTTTGCTCCACATATCCATAAGTTTAGATGGTAGAAATTTAACTACACGCATTCCGGGAAGAGTAAAGCGTATTTTGGTGAACCAAGTCAAGGGATTGGGTATCAAAAATTTATGTTTTCTACGATTCCGTCCGATTCGTCAAGGTGTTGATTGTTGCTACTCAAAGCGTCTGTTGTGGTTGTGTTTGTTGTTGTTGCTGTTGTTGTTGTTGTGGCTGCTGCTGCTGCTGTTGTTGCTGCTGCGGCTGTTGCTGTTGTTGTTGAAAATCAGTCATATTCACCTGATTTATATTGCCAATGATCTGATGACCCTGCAACGTTTGCACCTGAGCAATTGATAACGGCGCACCACTCTCACTGCCATCCGACTGAGCCACCAGCTGTTGTTGCTGCTGCTGATTGGCCGCCTGCTGTTGGGCAGCAGCTTGTGCACTGGTCGTTGGCGTTGTCAGATTGCCCGACGAATCGATGATCTGATGATGCAACGTTTGCTGCTGTTGCACTTGAACTTGCTGCTGCACCTGTTGCTGTTGCACTTGCCCGCCGGCTGTGGTCGTTACTGTCATTGTTTGTTGTTGTTGTTGTTGCTGCTGCTGTTGCTGTTGTTGCTGCTGTTGCTGCTGCTGCTGTTGTTGCTGCTGCTGCTGTTGCTGCTGCTGTTGGGCATCGGGATCCTTTTTCACTTGCACGCCTTGCAGTGGATGTAGCGATTGCACCGTTTGCACTTGGGGCACAACTCCGCTGGAGTTCAGTGTGCCACTGCCGCCTTGGGACTGGGATTGAACGGAGCCAGGTGTGCTGCTGCCAGGTTTCTTGCCACTGGGTACTGCAAAGTATATCAGGGAAGATGAGTATAAGCATTGTGGCCACAAAGAGCAAAAGTTAAGGAGTAAGGAGTCAACGACTACGCGACAGGGCGACACCAAAATACTGGGCCAGAACTCGAACAGTTGAGATAATAACAACCTGACTACAAAACAACGACAGCGGGTACAGGAGGAGGGTTGAGAGAAAGTTAGGTGTGTGCGTGTGTGTGTGTTTGCATAAGTGTATTGGTGTTTGTGTATGTTAAATTATAAACAAAAATAAAAATTAGTAATTACTAAATGATATGATGATAACTAAATGAGTTAGGAGTTAGCAGAATGAGAACAAAATATGGGAAGATGTGGCGAGTTAAATCGAGAATTAAAAAAAAACTGAGACAAAATAAAATACTAAAATCGAGCAGCAAAAAACGAAATTTAAATAAATGTTACTTTTTTAAAATACAGCCAAAAAAAAAAGTTACAATAAATCACAATTGGTTAAAATTAATTTCAAATTTGAGTTCAAAATCAAAATACAGTATTTTCTTGCAAAGACAATAAAATAAGAACAAAGTGCACACGAAATGAGAGCCAATTAAAAAGAGACGTTCGATAACAACGTATAACAAATATGATAAATAAATCAATATTAATATCAAATTGCCGCAGCATCAAAAATTAATTGCAAAAAATTTTGGTTATATAAAAATGATATACGTATATATTTATTAAACAATTTGTAATATATATAATTATATATTATTTAAAGAGAAACTTAAAGTGAATTTTCTTTTTTGTTTTTAAGCCACAAAGGAAGCTTACAATTTAAAATTAATGCTTGTTTTTGTTTCGTTTTTTTTACATCTTAGAAATTATTACGCGACATGATTTATTTTTTAAAGATTTGTTTTGTTTTTTTCTTTAAGTAAAGTAGTTAGAGTATTTAGCGTTATATGCAAGAAAATACTGCATAGATTGTTATTATTATTATAATTATTATATGCTTGTGTTAAGAATGTATAAGCGAAATTATGGAACTTACAACAAAAATTATACAAAATGAAGGAAAACATTCATTTGCTGACGGATTATTTTGTTTATCATTTTGTTATTTACAAACATTGTATGTGTGTGTGTGTGTGTTGTGTTGTGTTGTGTTACATGTGTGTGTGTGTGTGTGTTTAGGTGGAATGATTAGGCGGGCGGCATTGGGCGACGACGTCATTATTGTTATTATAATCATAATCATTATTGTTGCTGCTGCTGCGGCATAAACACTTGATCGCCCACAATGTGTATAACATTTTGCATGCCCTGCTGTTGTTGCTGCGCAGCGGCGCCGCTGCTGGTGCCACTGCCACCGGCACCACCGCCACCGCCGCCGCCACCACCGCCGCCCTCATGCTTGACATTGACGCCCATTAGATGCGCTTGACCTCCACCCGCGCCGCCTAGCGTTGTTGTAGTCAAATGTTGTTGTTGCTGCTGTTGTTGTTGTTGCTGCTGCTGCTGTTGCTGTTGTTGCTGCTGTTGTTGTTGCGTCGCTTGGTGATGATGCTGCTGCTGCTGCTGCAGTTGCTGCTGTGGCAACACCGTACTGGCCATAATCGTATTACTGCTGGACGTGGGCGTTGCAATTACCCTTGTGATGGGCGTGCCACTGCCACTGACTGGCGTCGCACCCGCCGCACCCGATGCAACACTGGTGTCGCCCTCCGCCGTCGTATTCAGTTCACCGCTGGTGTCTAGTGTTGTATCATTACCGGACTTACTTTTCTTCTCCTTTTTGATGCCCGGCTTGGCGAAGTGCCGCAGCTCGAGATGGCGTCGCAGATTTCGCGATTGACGTATGACCGCATAGCAAATGGGGCACGTTGCAGGCTGTTCCGATTGTGAGCGTGATCGTGGTTCTAAAGAAAAAAACAAACAACGTATTATTATAAATTATAGTTATTAGATAACAAAGCGGCATGCCACCCAACAACAATTGAAAAACTCACTTTCTGTGCCAGGCGGATGTTTGGTGCGTTTAGCCTTAGGCGTGGCGGTGGTGCCACTGGCGCTAGACGAGACCGTTGTTCCAGATGCTGTCGTTATCTCACCGGTGGTCGCATTGGCCGATGTCACAGGTATCATATTGTTGGGATCCATGGTCACAATTGTCTCAACCTTTTGCCCTTCACTCTTGATGATCGGCGTCGTCGACAACAGTTGCGTTTCGGCGCCATTCTCATCGAGCACCTGCTGCTGTTGCACCACTTGTTGTTGCTGTGCGGCCGCTGCGTGCGATGAGGTCGGTGTGCCCATAATCGTGTCCATGCCTTCAATTTTGCTGATTTTCGGTGCCGTTGCTGTGCAAAGAACCAAAACCAAAAGACAAATAAAAATCGAATTCGAATTCGAATTTGATGTGAAATTCAAATTCGAGACTTACGTGACATTTTTTTGACACGCGGCTTTCGCTTGCGTGCGGGCAAGAAACTTTGTATGACGGCCTGATCATGTTTGGATGCATCCGCTGTCACAATCGTCTGCTGGTGGCCGGCGGCATTGGTCTGTGTGGTCGCCTGCAGTATCTGTCCCTGATGGTGAATGTCCTCCACAACCTGTGCGTGCACAGTTTGCTGCGGTGCTGTTGCAATCGTCGCTATCAATTGGTCCTGTTCATGGTGCTGGGGTATCATATGCTGCAGTTGTATCGAGTGCGTTGTATAATCATCTTTAGTCACCGTCTGCGGTGCCAGGCCCTGAATATTGAGGCACTGTGCCGCCTGCAACAGCGATGGCAACTGTGCATGATCGACGCTCACTTCGCCACGGTAGACAAACTCGAGCAGTGCCTCCAAATCGTTGGCATTGACGCCAGCCAACATCACCACTGGATGTTTGCATGGCGTGTTCTGTGTATTCAATAAAGCAAAAAACAACAAGCCGAATACATTAAATAATATATTTATATGTAATTAACCAAAGAGTTTGCTTATATTAATATTAACTTGAAAATTTAATAATTTGTTTATCTGTTTTAAAAATGTAATTTGAAATCTAATTTTTGAAATTATTTCTAAATTGTATGTAAAAAAAAGAAGTCAGAATCACAAAATTTTGTGATAAGAACAAATGACTTGTTGACGGATTACAATTTAAATCCGTGTTATCACACACACACACACACACACACACAACACACACACACACTATTTGCACAGTTAGCATAAAAATGCAACAGACAGGCGAATAAATATCAACATTTCTATACGGAAATCATGTTCAACAATTCGGTTGCTGGGTTAAGGAATTTCTCTAGCAATATTTGTACTGTTGTCTTTTTTGGCGCTCCAAAATCCACTTGCCGGCTGTGCTGTGAACTGAGCGCGCGCTCAGCTAATGGTTGACTGCGGCTGACAGAGACAAAAGAATTGGCCATCACAACTGAGACGGAGACCATCAAAACAAACGGATAAATAGTCGACAAACTCACACACACACACACACACACATCTATCTACACACGCACACACACACACACACACAGAGACACACGCATACTCTCATCACAACAATAAACCGGCTTTTGGCTTTGCTATGCGCGCTCTGCATTTCTGCAGCAGGATTGGAGATGCTGCTCGTTGCCCGGTGCTCTGCTCAAGAAAGAGCAACCCGCTCACCCGCTCGCTCACTCACTCACTCGCTCACTCGCTCTCACATTGCCAGCGAGATTTAATTAGCAGGCAAAAGTAAAATATTTCTGTGGCAAACAGAGGCTCGCTTAAAGCAGCGGTGAGCGGTGAGCGACTGCTGCTTACCCTACCCCTCCTCTCTCGCTCTTCTCTCACCGTCAGCGCTGCCAGCGGTGCGCCTCTCACCCAAATCTCTTTAAATGTCATCCAGCCGCGCTCCGTCGCACTCAAACCCGCAGCAAGGCCGCGTAGCAAACGCTCTTTGAACTCTACACTCCCTTCAGATATAGTTTGACTGCCTTGCCGGTTTACCTAATGCCGCTGCTGCTGCTGCTGACGTCGCAGTCGCCATTGCTGACGCTCATCGATTTTTTTCTTTTATTTTTTACAGAGTGGTTGCTTTTCGCTGGTTGCATTTTCTGCTGCTGAGGAAGCAGAGCAGCGGGAGCAACAAAGAGCATTGTGTACGCGTTTAGCGTGTGTGTGTGAGTGTAACGAGATCAGTGACTGACTGCCTGCCTGCCTGCCTGCGACTCTTGCAGAGTTCATTTCACATACACACACATATGTAAAAAACAAAATAAAAACAATTTTTGACATTTCCCGCGAACCGACTCTGAGCGACGTTTTTCACAAATTACGCTCTGTTTACTTTTTGAATGTGGGAGCAGCGAGCAGCAAGCAGCGAGCGTAAAGCCGACGCCAGCCAGCCAGGCAGGCAGCCCAGTGTCAGGTGTTCTACACTCTGTTTTGGTCATTTGACATGTGGACGCCGCAGCAGCAGCAGCAGCAGCAACAATAACAGCAGATGATAACAGAGAATATCTCTGATTATCTAATTGGCGCTGATCAGCAGCGAACTAGTTCTAGTTCTTATACATGTGTAGTGCAAATATTAAAGTAAAAATATCAAAAAGAAAATATAAAAAGCAATGAAATGCATCATTGAAATAAGTACAGTAGAGCACTTGAATTTCAAAACGTAAAATGTAGCAAAAAAAAAACCAAAACCAAATCAAAAGGCAAATGAGTTCTACATACATACGTAGATATGTATTAAAAGCTATATATGTATTCATACATGTTCATATATAATTTTGATACGAACTGTGTACATTTTACAGTAAAACTTGGTTATGACAAACACACACGCACAGAATTAATAAAACGATAGCAATATTTACGTAAGTCAAGTGAGCACTTGGCAGTATATTATTTTAATAAAATAAAAAAACCCATATAAATAAATAAAAGTTTGAAATTTATGCGTTTTTGTGGTGTCTCCAAAGCCAATATAAACTGTACATTTACAAACATACACACACACATACAAAGCAAAAAGAGGTCGCGCTCGTGTGCACCCAACAACAGCCAACAACAAGAGCCAGTCAGGCAGCCCCGTCGCTTGACGGCAGGGCTCTCGTTTGCGCTCGCTCTAACACATTCGAACTGAAAGTTGGCGCAACTTTAGCTCCCCATCCCCCATTCCCCCTCCTGCACACAATCTCGCTCCGTTGCGCTCTCACTCTCACGTCAGCTCTCTGCCTCTCTCGCTCTCACTCTCTCGCTCTCCCTCTCACTCTCTCGCTCTTTGGCAGGCAGGCACTCGCATAAAACCTTGTAAATTTTTATAACAAACAAGTTGATAAGCAGGAGGGGGCTATCAGGGGGCATTGACAACGTCAGCGTTGGCGTTGGCGCAAAAAAAGAAGAAAAAGAGTGTGCAGCAGCAGCAAAAGCAACTCATTCAACTCAATTGACAATTGAAAAGTTATACAAAAATCTCTGGCAAACTAAAATAACGAAAGAGGAAAGTTAGCCAGGAGCTGGCTGAGCGCGAGTGAACACGTCTTCAACTCACACACACACACACATACAAATGCACACATAGAGAGATTGAAATTGAGACACGCAGGCAAGCTCAACATGCACATGGTGAGTTGGAGACACACACACACACACGCACAGTCACAAATACATATTAACCTATTTGGCAAGTCGGACAACGATGTTGATTTCTCTGTTTACAAACTGTACACACAACACATGCCAGCAGCAAAAAAAAAATAAATTATTGCTGGTTGAGGTTATGTGTGAAAAATGAAAAAAGCTCTCTTTACTCACCTTTAGCAGGTCCAACAGAAATGGCGATGCCGCACAGAGCACAATTTTGTGCGCTGGAAAACTGCGTCCGCCGGCGGCCAGCGTACAATCGACTAGGTCGCCATGGCAGCGCAACAATTGTATGGCCGATACCAGAGATGTGCCATAATCACCCCAGGTGAGCGAGTACAGTGAATTCATTGGCAACGACATCAGGGCTGTCGTCTCCAAATCCAACAGTTGTTCTCCAGCGTTGTAATTGTATTGATTGCTGTTCGTAGCCAACACGACGATGCTATTTATTATTACAGTTTAACAAACGAGAAATTCTATTCCAAATTGTTTTTTTTTATGAAAATAAGGCAGCTTCAAATAATGTTATTGCTGCTGTGCTGCTGCTGCTGCGGCTCCACCACCAGCACCACGTTCTCAGAGCTTTCACGACTTCGACTGAATGGCGCGCTGCTTATCGTTGTCCCCCTGTTGAAAATATATAAAGAAAAAAATAAGAAACAAGAGTAAAGAGCATGAGCAGATGGCAGGCAAACAACATACAACTCATGCGCTCTCGCTCTCTCGCGAGATAAACTTTTCTACTTGCATGTGTGTGAGTGTGTGAGTAAGAGAGTGGGAGGGGGAGAGGCCTGGGGTCTGACTGGCGCATGAGCTCCACGCGCACCCCTCACTACCGCTCACGTTCGCTCGCAATCGCTGTGAGCGCGCGTGAGTGAGACAACAAGAGAGCAAGTTTTACAGCTCGTATATGAAATGTGGGCCGTCCGCCCGCCCGCACCACCCCTCCCCCCATCCTACAAACACACACAGACCGACCGATAGACGACGACGGAACGTATGGAAATGCATGACTTTAGACTTGGAAAAAAACACACACACACATCTATCGAACGAACTGGCAACAAATAAAATTTGTTCTTTGAATATCAAATAAAAATAGCGCGCCATCAGCACAAACACACACACACAGGCACAGCAATATGCATATTTTGATCGGGTTTTCCCATTCTATTTTTTTCCTTTTTGAAATGTGTGGTTTTTTTGTTTCTTTTTGGTTTTAGTGTCTTTACAGCTATGTACAGTTAACGCGGCATTGCATTTGTTTCAAAACTGCACAAATTCATTCACAATTGTGTTGTTATTGTTGTTGCTTTTGTTTGTTTACACGCCGTCGCTCCCGGAGCGAACAGAATTTTATGCATGTTGAAATTATCTTCTCACCGGAGCGCAAAGAAAAATCTGCTTGCTGCTATTTTATACTCGGTTATTGCTTTCCCTTCTTGGCCGCCACGGCGCTCACGGCTGTTGGCTCTGATAGCTCTTGGTTTACTTTTTTTTTTGCTGCTGCTGCTCTGCTCGCCAACGTTGAATAACTCGAACTGAGCTCTGAGCATTTCGATCGAATTACGTTCTGCCAGCGCGACGAGTTTTAGTCTCTATACGGAGAAAATTTCTGATCATGCGCGCAGAACCGCTTTTTGGTGGTGGTTCATCGTCACTGTGTGCGTGTGTTGTGTGTGAACGTATCTATGTGAGCATGTGTGTGTGTGTGTGTGTAAGACTGTTGCTGCCGCCGTGAGCGCATGAGAGTGAGAGAGATGGCTGGCAGTGCGCGCTCTTGAAAGTACAGTTGACTAACAGCGTTACCAGACGCAAACAAAATTTAAGTGAAACGCAAAATGCAAGAGCATTTTTAGCGAGGCAAACAAAATACTAGTACAATAAAAATAAATTTATAAAAAACAGCGAGTGGAATTTGTTTTAATAACATACATGTGTTGAACACATCAATTTAAAATGTGCATTGCTGAAAACAAAAATGTATACTTATATATAAAGGTATCATAGGCAATATCAACTGATCAGTACTAATGTTTATAGTTTATATACTTTTGGGTTTAGTTGCTTTAATTCCTTCGAACAGATCCTGTTCAAAAAAGCCGGTTCGCTCTTACAAATTCTATTTTGCCTGCTGCTCAGTCAGCGTACTCTTTGGGCACCTGTTATTTTGAGGCATGCATGCTTGCATCCGAGAGACTGGCAGCTCGACCCTATTTTTTATGCAGATCAAGTCCCGCTTAAGAGCAGAACTAAACGGGGAGAGTACGGAGAGAATTACCAGGGAGAGTTCTTCATCCATGGTGCGTCCAATACTCTGAGAAGTAGTTAACCAAGTGAGCGGCATGTGAGTAGAGCCGAAATAAAAAAAACAAAACCAAACCGACGCAAGATTACAATTTTCTCTGTTTTGATTTTGATGCTGCTGGTGCTGGACACGAGAAATGTTAATGCCGCTTTAAAAGTCCAATCAGCATTAAAGCAGTGAGTGGTGAGCAGTGAGCGTATTTCATAGCTGGCAATGCTCACCGAGAGCCATTGGGTGGGCCTGGGTGGAGGTGGTGAGAGAGAAGCATGGGGAGAAACAGCGTGACTGAATGAGCGCAGCGCACAGTGGGCCGAGCACACTTGTGCTGAAGCCCATGCTGTTAGTTGCGTTTAAAAGACTGCTAAGCCACTGTGCGATTGGCTGCCTGAAATTCGAACGGCACGACATTGCTTGGCCTCGCAGCCACTTCCCTCCTCGCCCCTCTGCACCCCCCTCGCTGTTAACCTTATCATCGTTTTTGTTCTTGTTTCTGTAGTCGAAGTCTATTTAAAAAAAAAAGCCAAATACTTGAAAAGCAGTACACACATGCTAAAATTTGTTGAAAACGTATACGCAAACAGAAATATACACACACACACATATTTATATATATATATATATATATATATATACTGTATATAAATATGTCTGCATGTGTGTATGTATATTTATTTGCCTGTTTACACATCTGAGTTTTTGTATGAATTCATTTCGACGCCAATCCAATTATAAACTCATTTTACTGGCAACATTCACTAATTAATTTATTTTGCGAAATTTTATTTCCGAGACGAGAACGAAACAAAAGCATCTCCACACGTTTTGAATGTCGTCGCAATAATAAACTCATTTTTACATACAAAAATTTGAACCTCTGACTGCGGCCGAATAACAGCGCCAGTCAGTTTCCCTCTCCTGCCGAGATACAAGCGGAGAGGTTTGCGACACTGTCGATGAGAGGAGAGGATAGCGCCGGGCGCGCGTACTCCAAGAAATGGTACAAAAGCGGACCAAACACACTATTCAAGAGTTGTTCTTTTTTTTGTTGTTTATTCCCTCATTGTCTTGCTTTCTATTTGTGTGTGTGTGAGTGCGCACTCACAGACATGAAGAGACTCTCATTGAGAGAGATAGAGTCAGAGAGAGGGGAAAGAGTCTAAAGTCACGCAATGTGCTGCTCTGTTATTGTATCCAATTTCCACAAATTGAAAATCTTCTGAAATTGCACCGGGCTGCAAGAGATCTGCGCTCAGCAGCAGCAACAACACAGACGGTGGGAGTGTGACCAAAGTGCAGGAATTTCAAAATAATATAAAAGAGAAAAATAGAGAGAAAGCGAGAGAGGGAGAGGGAAAAGAGCAATCTTTACAATACGCAGGCAGAACCTTTACTCCATGGAGAATTATCAATATTCATGCACAGTAGTCGCTCGCTTACAGAGATTTTTGTTAAAGAGTTTTAATCGAATCAGAAAGCGATTAATAGGTACTTAAAATATAAGTGTCTTTAAATGAATCGATGATATTTTTGCTTTAATTTTTAAGTCTTCATTCAATTTTATTTGGAATGATATGATTATCTACTACTCACCTGAAACTTTAGCTACTTGCTTGGATTGGACCACGCAACCGTTTGATAAGCGATCTGATTGCCAGCAGTTGTCGCATGGGCAAAAACGCATCTCTTGTTGACAATCACCGATAAGCGCACCTTGGCAATCAGCTCGAGGGGACGTATGGCGGGCGTTGACTGGACGATGACAATGTGTGAGGCATGATATAGCAATGGATCACCGGGATAGACCAGAAAATCGGCACCAAAAGCATCGCCAGCAGTGACATATTTGCCATGTTTCCAGAGATCACGAAAAACCCGATATTTAAGCGAGTCGGTGTCATAAATTCGATCCGTATAAAGCTGAGCGGCTGGCAAATAAAATAAAACAATAGTTAATACAGATCATAAGTAAATACTATTCGAATTTTGGGCCTACAATGATTGGGTAAATGGGCACAGGGCACTTCCACCAGAGCATTCTGACGATCAAATTCAAAATGATTGCCAATCTCATCCAGCACATCTTTTGCTGTCAAATCAGCAGCTGCTAGGAGAGATTATTATTTTTTTACCAATTTTTTTAGTATGTTTTGCTTGCCACGCACCCTCTGCTGTTTTGCCTTGCTGCAGCAACTTGTTGCGTTTGCCATTTAGAATTTTATCCACATGCCGTTTGGTTTCGCGCAACTTTTCCGCCTTTAAAGCATCCGCCTGGGCCAATAAACGCATTTCAAATTCCTCTTTATAAGCCAGCAATTTAGCCGGATCTGGCTGTTTTGATAAACCAACAACTTTGCTAACCAGCACAGCGATGCCTTCGTCAATGAGCAACTGCGTCTCATAGTTGGTCAATGCCAGCGGCAGAGCTGGAAGTTAAGAGGGAGTTAAATTGTTAACAACCGATCCCAATTGGGATAAAGTTCTCACCTGCTTCACTGGTGCTCCAGCCTCGGCTGTTGGCTGTGCCCACGAGAGCGCCCATTATGCGATGCTTTGTGCGCAGCTCCATATAATCTAATCAAATTCTAGTAGATACAAATTATATATATATGTTTATATTTTACTAGCTTACCGTCCACATCGAAAATATAGCCGGTGCCGTTTAAGAAGGTTAAATACATTTTTTCTTTGGCTTATTTTGCCCAAGCTTCTTCTTTTTGACAAGACCATCTGTTTTTGGCTGGTTTCCAAACTTAACATTTTGCTGCACGTTATTAACAGCAGACACTTATGGCTTGCTGGTAATGTTAACATGTTAAGCTTTGCAAAAAGAAAATCTATAATTTTGTGTAAATGAGATGAATGTGAAAAAGTAGTTATTCTTGTTTTTATTTCCTACTAGCTTTTAAAATAAATTAAATTACATCTTAAATTTAAATTCACCAGCTGTTCACAGGTTCCAAATTACCAATTCTCAAGGGAGTCACAATTTGGCTCGGCTGAACTAGATCTGAAACTCTTGTCAAAAGCTCATTCCAAATCACAGATTCTCAAGAGAGCAGCAATTTGGTTCCGCTGAACTAGATCTGAATGTCTTGCCAAACACTGTTTGAACAAATATAGCGTTTGCCAACACACACCTGAAATTGAATGTTGCTTTTATTGTTGTTATTGTTGCTCTCGGTGGCGTTTTATTAACATTTTCAACTCATGCATAAATAACGCGAGTGTTGCAACAATTTCCAAACGCATTTACATAAGCAACCGACCAACTGCAACAAAAATGTAGTCAACACTGCTCAACGAGTATCTGTGCAAATTCGCTACAAACAGAAAAAGAAAAAAACTAGGCAAATGACACCACCCACAAAACATACAAAACAGTAGTCATTTTTGTATTTTGTTGTTGTCTACACTCAATCAGTTCCTATTAAAGCAATTAGCGTGTCGTTTAACTAAAATTGCGTAAATTGCGCACTGATTGTGCGTTATTTGTGGAGCCCGCAATTAACTAAACATTACGTGCAGTGAGTAAAGAGCGTGTGTGTGTGTGTGGGTGTATGTGCGTGTATGGGTGTGCGTAGGTGTGTGTGTGTGTGACTCCCATTTGGGCACTGTTGCTAATGTTGTTTATTTATGTTTGTTTGTTCGCGTCTGTTTAATTTACGAATATGTGTCGCAACTGAGTGTTAATGTTCACACGCACCTAGGCGATAGATTTAGATTGTTCGCTAGATATTTTTATACTATATTGAAAGTAAATTGCATTCCCCCAAGCAAATTTGAGCAAATTTCTAACCGAAGTTTTAAACCCATTTTTGAATTGCATATTATTTAAGTCGTTATTAATTAAAATCAAAACGGATCTGAAACTTAATAAATATCAAAACAAAAATTATTGTGTTTTAAAGTTTTAGATTTGCTTGGAGTATTCAAATATGATTTAAACTTTAATATTTATTTGCATTATTCTAAATCTTAAACACTTCATTATTTTTAGTCATTTGCATAATGTAATGTCTAATTATCAACTGCATTTTTGCATTTATAATATGCAAGTTAATTTCCAGTTAATGTATATATATATATAACTACTTAACTATATGGAAATTGAACTGCATTTGTTCATTTTATAATATAAATTACAATTATATATATTTATGACAACTGCAAGACTAATTCCTTTTGCTAAGCTTTTTTGCATTGTAAATGTTTACGATATGACAATTTCGCAGATTAGATTTTCGCAGCTTAGCATTTCGAAAACAAGTTTGCAGGGCCTTCGTTGCTCATTAACTAGAATAGGCCCATTTGTTTACACGTTTCATTTATTTCCGTCTACATCTCTCTCTCTCTTTTTAGCATTCGCACAACCCACCGATGATCGAAGGGGCAAACAGACAATAATAATAACAACAACAACAACGAAAACAACAATAGTAGGAAGAAATACAAAGTATTTTGGCTCTTGGCCATGCAAATAGATTTTGCTTTTTGTTTATTTTTTCACACACACATTAACACACACACACACACACACACACACACATAGAGCAACTAATACATATATTTATGCAGACTATCAGATGCGGCAATATATTATACAACTATTGTTAGTTGCAGGTCATGTGGCGAGAATTGGGACAGCTGAACACACAAAAGACGTTAACAACGACATTCACTGGCTGAGAAGGGTAAGCCGATAACAACAACAGCAACAACAACAAGAACAACAGCAGCAACAACGTCAAGAATTGCCTAGACTTGTTAAACGTTTCGACCTTGGCTACCCCAAGCAGCAAAACTGGCTAAAATGGGGTGTGCAACCCACTTGGTGGATGTTGCCGCCTGTCTGCATTAGTCATAGAAAACGTGTAGTGAAAATGCGAACAACCAGTAGCTGTTCAATTAAGGCGCAAACGATGTGGCGACAAATTGCACAACAAAGCCGAGCAACACTATTCCAGCTGGTAAGCAAAACACTTATGCTTAAAGATGCCGTCATTTAGGGGGCTGCAAATTCGCCTAACTTTGAAAGAAATCATTCTTAAGTTGCTCGTTATCAAAACACGTTCAATGTTCACACTTGTCTCTGTTAATTGCAGTCAATATTTATATCCAATTTATTCGGCAACTAGATCCATCACAAATTTGGTAAGTCTTTGTTATCGCGCCCACCTGCGACAATTAATTTTGATTGGGTTCTTTCTGTTCCATTTATATAGTCTTAGCGTGAAGCGAGCAACGAACAGACATCAATATGTTTAAGATCCGTCAACGTAATTGTATGCTGATTGCCACGGTGCTAATATTGGCGCCCTGCATTGTGATATTGATGGTATTGGGTCCAGAACTATCCACCGAGCAGTCGCTGACGCAACGGCTCGCCGAATGCCACATGCGGCTGCAGTATCTCGAGTCCATGTATCGCGCCCGCCAGGAGGATGTCTCGCTGCTCTCCCAGTATCTGGGCCAGCTGCAGTCCAACAATGCTAGCAATCTGACCAATGTTAGTCCGCCACCGTTGCCGGTGGCCAACTTGCTGGATGGCCTCAGTCCGGAGGCACGTCAGCTGTTGCGCAACGCATCGCATGTGTCCAAATCGGGTGCGGCGGGTTCGTCACGTGGCTATGTGCCCGTTCAGAATATCCGGCTGCCAAATGCCTATCATTTTTTGCCGCATCTCCTCGACGATGCTGGCTCCCTGCGTCCCGCCTATCTGCAGAGCAAAGGACGTTCAGATGTGAGCATTGTCCTCGGCGTGCCCACAGTGCGACGCGAGAAGCAATCGTATCTGCTCAGCACGCTGCACAATCTCATCGAGAACATGAACGATGAGGAACAGAACGAGACGCTCATCATTGTCTACATAGGAGAAACGGACTTCGAAGCGGTGCAGCTGATAGCCAAACAAATTGAGACGAGCTTTGAGGCGCATCTGGAGAGTGGACTCATTGACATCATAGCACCAGCGCCCAGCTACTATCCAAACTTTGAGCGATTGCGTATCACGCTGAATGACTCGCTGGAGCGTGTGAAGTGGCGCAGTAAACAGAATCTCGATTTTGCCTATCTAATGGCCTATGCCCATTCCAAGGGCACCTTCTATGTGCAGCTGGAGGATGATATATTAACGAAGCGACAGTTTATAACCACCATGAAGAAGTTTGCGCTTGATAAGAGCGCCTTAACCCGGCCAGATCAGTCGGACTGGTTTGTTTTGGACTTTTGTCAGCTCGGCTTCATTGGCAAAATGTTCAAAAGCGCCGAGTTGCCGTATTTAATAACGTACTTTCAAATGTTCTACAATGATAAACCGGTCGACTGGCTGCTAACGTATTTCATAGAGTCGAAGGTGTGTCGCACGGACAAGGATCAGAAGCATTGCAATTTGGCGAAGGTCCGCTATTGGCAGCACTTTCGCAAATCCCTATTCCAGCACATTGGCACCAGCTCCTCGCTCAAGGGCAAGGTGCAGAAGCTGAAGGACAAACAGTTTGGCAACAAGGTGCCCGCTTACTATGCGCACACGCACAATCCACCGGCGCTGGTCAAGTCGAATATAGCGCCGTATAAGAACTTCTTGCTGAAGCGTGCCTATCGAGGCGAAACATATTTCTGGGGTCTGCTGCCGCAGCCGGGCGATCTGGTGCAGTTCATCTTTGAGCAGCCGACACTGTTGCGTCGCTATCTGTTTCGCAGCGGCAACTCGGAGCATCCGTCGGATCGTTTCTATAATACCACCGTGGAGCTGCTGCCGGCCGACACTCTCAGCGAGAACTCGTCCGTCTGGAGCACGTATAACACCACAACGGATGGGTATCTGGTCGTCGGCGCTTTCGATAATCTGGGCGTTGCGGAGGGTCTGCTCGATCCCAAGATTGGTGCTATCAAGGAGCTGCGCCTCCACGTGCACAGCGACAGCGAGAACTGGGCACTGCTCAGCGAGATTGAGCTCCAGGAATCGGGCAGCAATGCGAGCAATTCGGATGCGAATGCTGCAAAGCCGCGCTTTGCGGCAGTTAGCTGATTGCTGCATCGTCATCGACAGCAGGCGGGTATTTATGGTGGAGATCTAACCAAGAATTGATGTTAACCCATCCTTGTGCATCTATCTGTGTATCTGTACGTGTATGTGTATGTGTATGTGTATGTGTATATTTGTGTATATTTTTTTATTGAGCGCTACTTTTAAAGCCCTACCATCTAAATGTATAAATAACTAATCTCCAGGTATAATTATAACGTTTAACTGTAACTATTTATGACTGTCAACCAGCAGATATTTCGTACAATTCCCTCAAATAATAATCTCTGTTAACTGATGCGTGTCAGTTAACTTGATAAATCGAAAGGATATTCAAAGATAGTTTCTATCACGTGTGAACCGTACTGTAACTGTTACTATGCTTATGCGATTACACGATTATCGCTTTATATCGAATATTAATGTCCATATGTCCATATGTGAATGAATTTACCGGAAAACATATAAAACTCTTTTACAATACAGTCAGTCAATGAGTGGCGCCAAGTTTCGCAATGTTGCAACATCGTTAACTATGCATTATGATATTGTTAACTTGGCACATCGCATAAGCATTGAGCACGTCCTTTGACACTATTCCTGCATTGTGTTAATATATACATATATACATTTTATACACAATTGATAACGTTTACGAATAGCTGTGCTGTGTAACTGAGCGCTCCAATTCCATTCTCTAAATACGAATATTATTTAGTTTTTGTTATGTTCTTTGCATTTCGAATAATTTAGTTTAAGTGTTATTCTCAACAATTGGCAAGTATATTGAACGAAACGCATTCCAATTGTTTTTTTGACAACTACTTTCATATTTCATTATTTGATAAAGATAACGTCTGTCCAATCCATTTGTTCCTAAGTTTATTGTTACGTTCTAATGTTTTAAATAATTGTTTTAAATTATATCATTATTATTATGACTATTATTTTGCTACAGTTACATATGTATCACAGCTGCTAATCTCAAGCCATAACAATCGAATAAGTATGTAATACATAATTTTCATAACATTATAATTGACATGACATGCATAACGACCATTTTTAGCAATGTTTGCTTTTCACTGTGATTTGTTAATAATTTTTGCATTAACCATGAACAAAAATAAAACAAAAAGACGACTATAACATTAAATATTTGATGTGCGTTTTACATACATTATAAACTGTAACAAAAATTGCTGATTAGTCAACTAAATTTAAACCAAAAAAAAAAAAGAAAAGAAAATACTTTTTTACACAACGAGATAAAAATAACATTATAATTATTTCGAAATCGAATTGGAAATGCCAAATTTATTATTATATAGCATATAAAAGAGAACAGTAAATGTTTACACTGGGTTCCTGTTGAGTAAAAGATAAATTGTTAGTTCCAGTGGCATAATCGAAATTGGGTTCTTTCGATTTGTATACATTTGAGTTATTTTTGAAAAAGCTCTGTAAACATATTCTGAAATCACTTCATGCCAACTGAAACGAACAAAATATTGTAGACTGCTTTGGTATATTGTTATAAAAAAACAAGAACAAAAAGAAAAAGAAAAAAAAACTAACATCACGTTAACTATTTCGCTTGCTTAATTTTAAATACATAATACGCATATACTATATATATATTTTTTATAAATAAATGTCCAATGTACGTACTTCTAAAGCCACAATAATTTTGCACCTTGATGTGGTTGGAAAGATTTAATTGTTTAAATTATTCAAATTGGAATTGTAATTGAGCAAGAATTGAATTGAATTGAATTTAATATATAGCTAATTATATATATGTAATATGTATAAAACGCGTTTGTCGCACACAGCCAACTTAGCAAATATGTTTATTGACCATTTTTTGTTTGTTTGTCTCTACACAATTCTCTTAAGCCAATCCAAGAAAAGAAAACCAACAGCAAAGTGCACGCTGGTAAAACATAATTGAAACATGCGTGCAACAAAGGTGTGCAAGCTTAATAAATCATACAAAAAACATTGCAACACCATTTGTTTTCTTTCACTCCCAAAAATCATTTAATGGTTGTAACTAATCGGACACTAAAATGTAGCTTCGTCTTTGATTTAAGTCAAACTTACAGATTGGAAACTTTCACTTACAACAAGTGCGGAATTAAAATTAAATGCATTTTTTTGCAGTGGTCTATCAATTTGTATAATGATTTGGTTGGTATAACATCTGGAGTATACTGAGATATGAGCTGAATATTTGGAATATACATGCAACGACTCAGAAATATCTGTATTTAAATTAAATGACTATATTTATTATTGCTAATTATAGATCATATTATTTTCGGATTACATCCTTGTCCTAAAAGGAATTCAATTTTTAATAATTTTCTTTTTCAAATAATACATGACAAATTTAATGACGAAAACGAATTATGTCCAATATTCGTAATTACATATTAATATTGGTATAGTATTTGATCCAGGATTATCCTTCCAAGCAGTTGCAGTCAAAAGGATGCGCTTTACAACAAACACTAGAAAATGTGACAGCTTCTATTTAAGGTCGCTGAATTGCCAAACTTGAACAGCTATCTGCAAATGCTTTACAATAATATATCCATGCAGAGGATGCTCTTGAACTATATAGAATCAACTGGGAACTGGAGCAGCTCTGACAGCGCTTTGAGATATCGATATTTCAACACATTGGCGGCTTCTCATTGAAGGAAAGGCTCCTAATGCAAACGGACAAGCAAGTTAGTACAAAGGATTCCGCTTCCAATACGAGCTCGACCACTTTTCCTAAAATGTTGCTTTAGGAATTAAACAGTTTAAACATATCAAATCAATTTCCTCTTAGACTTTTTTTTAAATTGTAATTTATTTATTTTTCTCTTGTAATTTATAAACACCCCAATTTATTTTTTAAATAAATGAATATTTTAAAGACTTAAAATAACTTATAATACTGAGTTTTAAATCTATATTGAAAGTACTTCAATTTTTCAAATTAATTTCACGAAGTGGCTTAGATCATTTTTGGAACTGCTTTAAACAAATTTTCCGTTCCGTGCCATTTACATAGTATTCAAAATATTGAGTGGAAAAACAATAAATTGCCCAAAAAATATTTATTTCCAATACAATAATCAATGGACTTTTAAATCGTCTGCAATTGCTAATTTTTCCGATTAAAATTAATAATTATATATAAAGTAAACAATTAACGTAAAAACAAATAAAAACGATGAATGTTTGTACAAATGTATATAAAGAGGCGATTGAGCTACTTCAGATTATTCTGAATTCAATATGAAAGCAGTTTCGTTGGTGTTGGCCCTGGTTGGGATCGTGTAGTCCTTAGACTTAGACTTCTTTAAATCGTGACAGTAATGTTTTTAGCCCTCTGGACCATCGAGATAAAATTTTTTCTCATTAGAAAATACTACATTTTGCAAGTCCTGGATCCAGGACATGTGTTATTTTGCAAAATCAAATCTGACTAATTGGTGACTGTTGGTTTTTTTTTTTAAGCGATTTTTTGTAGTTATTTTTGAATTTGAAGACCTAATTTAAATGTTGTTCATTTCATTATTATCAAGGATCCTTGCTATCTCGTCGGGCGAGAGTGTTTTTTGCCTTCCCCATTATTCAAATAATCTGTTTCTAGCTGTAAAATGTTAAATAAATATGTATATGTAAGTATCCCATTAAAAGAAAATCCTAATCTCGAGTTTTTTTATACGTTATTTTATTTTTTTCTTTATCGTTGACAGATTTAGATAGATACATAACATAATTGCATAGTTTTATAAACGTTGTAGATATATAGATATAATCAGCATTAATAAACATCACCATAGTTTGAAATACGTTTCATATAACAATAAAGGAAAAATTAAATTAAAATGGTTCGATATTGGCCATACTATTTTTATGTCGCTTAAATTGTTTCCAACAATATCAGCTATATGTATATGTATATTTATATATATATAGTTAGTTAATACTTTTATGAAATAGTTGTATAAATATTATAAATTTTTGATGTTATCAGTGTGTGTGTGTGTATATTAAGCCATTTATCGATGCACGCGTTCAGTCGTTTATTTCATTTTCCACAGCGCATCGAGCTCGTTTAATGGATCCTTGTTCTCCTGTTGCTCCTTGGCCGTTACCTGCGGTGCCATTTTAATCTGATATGATGTTATGATGCCACCTTAAATGATACATATGATACAGTGATATATTGTCAACTTTTGTATGTGTTAGGTTGAAAGTATAATTCTCACGTTTGTTGAGCACATCATGTGCATGACTCAAAACAATTTGCATAGACTGCTCCAGGATGGCGGCATCACGCAGTGAATTTTGGCGCTGCTTGCAAATGCGCGACCAAACATCGACAACATCTGTTAAGGGTTATTAAATACAATGTGAGTGAGACATGTGGCAATATTTTCAAAAACTAAATGCTCACTTATTAAAATTGGCCGCTTGGCTTGTGTGCCCATCAATGCACAGATGCCAATGGCCAACAGTTCAGATCGCTCGGATCCCGTCAGACAGTTCAAAATTAGCGGCGATGTGGGCGCATTGGCCTCCAGGCAGCGTTGCTGATGGGTCTGCAGCGCATTCTGTGCAATGCCCAGTAATTGAGTGGGTAAACTGTAAGCAACGGATCATAAATTAGCAAAAACCATTAGCACATTTAAGCTGGATAGTTACGCTTTGGTCCATTGCTTGAGCTGCAGCAGGGATAGATCCAGAACAGCATCGGCACCATGCATCGACAATTTCAGTTGATATTCCGTGCTGTGGCTGAGCTGTTGCTGCTTCACACAGTTAACTGTGTAGTCATCGTAGTGGGTCGGCTGATTGAGCACCTGCGGCCAATA
Source organism: Drosophila planitibia (assembly GCA_035043785.1). Classification (NCBI taxonomy): domain Eukaryota; kingdom Metazoa; phylum Arthropoda; class Insecta; order Diptera; family Drosophilidae; genus Drosophila; species Drosophila planitibia. The sequence goes on along the minus strand of JAWNMS010000043.1, from coordinate 1,901,191 downwards.
AGGATCAAAGAGCTGGCCAACGAAAAGGAATCCATTTTGATTATTATGGAAAGCCCAATAGAGCTGCTTGGCGAACTTACTTCATTGGTGGTGTGCAGACAGATCACAGTGCGCGACTTTTCCGACCAAATCATCGACCAGAAATCGTTGGTCGTATTCGCTTGCGGCGTTTGCGATACGATAAAGTTTGGACAGCCAGCGCTGAGGTTCTGCAACAAAAAACAAGATTTTTGTTAGTTTTTAGACAGTTAAAGCTTAAATAAAATATTTTATGCAGTTGAACTCAGTTTTGGCAGTTTTGAGTTTAATTAAGGCATCAATAAATTAAAATATATTAGTTTGTATTTTTGATTAAATGATATGAAATTTATAGGCGTTTAGCTGCCTGGACAGACGTACCTTCATGTAAGCGGCATTGATATAGTCATCCGTCTGCTTGTCCAGCTTGACGCGCGCATGATCGTAGGGCAGACAGTCGAGGGAGCGATTCTTCTCGGGAAACAGCTTTGCTATGGTCGTTGTCCGCTTAACGCTGGTGTCCTTTTCGAGTTTCTGCTGCAGCTGCAGCCACTTGCTGCCCAGTTGCGTGTTGCCGTTCAACATTTTGACGTGCAGATTCTCGACAAGCTTCTCATAGCTCTCCACCTCCTTGTGGAAATACTTGAGCACCTTGTCATCGTTGAACGGATCGTGAGCGTGCATTTGGAATGTGATCAATGGATGGCCATTGTTGTTAATTGCCGGTTGCTTGTCGCTGGCGGAATGTGTCAGTGAAACCGAGTCCCAGTCAAAATTCTCCAGTGAGCTCAAATCCGAGCAATTGGACAGATTATCGAGGCTATTCTTGCGCAATGCAACAACTGCGGGAGTTGGTGAAACCATTGGTGCTGCCACATTCTCAGCAATAGCTGCAGTAGCAGCAGCAGTTCCAGCATCGGCAGCAGCAGCAATTGGATCGCTACTTGCAACCACATCGATTGCTGCTTTCTCGCTGACTGCTGACGACGACGCCGGCGGCGGCGGCGTTGGTGTCGCCACAATCTCTGGCTGCAGCAATGGCTTCAGCACGACGCCCGCACAACAATCCGTATCCAAATCACTAAGCAAATCCACATTGCTGCAATCCGACTTGATGGGATTGGTTTCCGTTTGCTGCTGCAGCGACGAGGAGGCATACGGTGCACTGCTCGTTGTCGTTATGGTGTTGGCAATGCTGCTGCCACCGCTTTGCATATAAATTGGAGGTTTCTGACTAGCCCGTTGTTGTTGTTGCTCCAGTTTCGGTTGCTGTGGTATTTGCTGTTGTTGTTGTTGCTGCTGCTGCTGCTGCTGCTGTTGTTGCTGTTGTTGTTGTGGTTGTGTTTGTTGTGAGAGCGTCTCTCCAGTCGAGTGATAACCATAAGGTGGTGTATAATAGTTACCCACGGCAACCTCCGCATTGGGCGCAACCTGAGCATTGGGCTCAGCCTCTGTGCCACTTGTTGCCGCCTTCGTATGCGACACGATCGGTGACTGCTGAATGGAATTTAGAATAAATATAACTTTTACCATTTACAGGCTGTAAAAGAGTCATACTTACATCAAAGCCGGTGGCCAGACTGCTGCGATTGGCCTGCTCCGAGTCTGTGGTGCCCACAACTGCCGCCTGACCGTTCTGCTGGCCGCTCAGTGTGAATTGGCCAAATTGGCCTTGTGAAACCCTCGGAATGTGATTGCCGGCTTGCTGATAGCCGCTGCTGTATTCATAGATACCCGTTTGTGGATTGAAACTGTAGCCGGGATGATTGGAGTAGCTCAAGTAGTTCGACTCAGCACCGGCTGCGGCTGGCTGGGGCATCGAAGGCGTGGCTGCCACAGCCGGAGCTTGTTGTTGTGCTGCATATAAAGCTGGCTGTGGCGTCGCTATTTGTTGCTGGGCGTATGGAGAAATTTGCGGAGGCAACATTGAATTCTGCTGTTGCTGCTGCTGCTGGCCATAAATGGCAGCCTGCTGCTGCTGTTGAGGATAAATTGTGGATTGTTGCTGTTGCTGCGGTGTCTGCGCCTGGGGATAAACTGTGGATTGCTGTTGCTGTTGCGTCGTCTGGACTTGAGGATAACTGGCTGCTTGTGGTTGGGGCAATGTGTGTGGCTGTTGTCCATATGCCGTCTGTTGGTACATGGCCTGTGGATAGGCCTGTGCCGCACTTGCCTGTTGATAGGCTAAGGGCTGCTGCTGCTGCTGCTGCTGCTGCTGGGCAATCTGTGCCGACTGCTGTTGCTGTGCATAGCTGAGTGGCTCTGCTGGCTGCGTCGCTGTGGTTGCCACATAAAGTGGCTGCTGATAGTTGTAGCTGTTGTTGCTCTGTTGCCGAGGAGCAGGCGAAACAGCTGGCGCTGCATATGCCACGGGATGATAGTTGTAGCCGCCATAGCCCAGCTGCGCCTGTTGCTGGCCAGTTTCTGCTGCTGCTGGAGGAGGCTGCTGCTGCTGCTGTTGCAAGCTCAGCTGCGCCATGGCGCCGTGTAGCGTTTGGGAGTTGGGCGAGGCCTGTGCCTTGTAGGCGGGCGGAGCAATGTGCTGCTGTTGCTGCTGGTACATCGGATTCGTGTAGCCGGCTGCATTGGGATCATAATATTGCTGCTGCTGCAGGCTGTATGGCGGCGGTGGCTCATTCGGAGGCGGTGCACTCGCATATGCCGAGCAAGTGGCCTGCGCGGGATTCTCCGAGCCGACGGGCACGGGCCGTGCATCTAGTGTGGAAATGGGCGCAATGCCACCACTCTTCGCCTTGAGATAATCACGCAACTTGGGCGTTGAATTGGTGACGATTGCATCCGGTTTGCTGAGAGAGATTGCAGCTGGCGCTGGCGCTGGCGTTGGAGCTGGTGTTGCCTTGACGCTCTGCAGACGCTGCTGTCGCTCCTCGGACTGCACATCGCGTGCAGACTTGAAGCGGGTCAGAAGTTTCTGCACATTCCCCGCCAGCTTCTTGTAGAACTCCAAGCCCTTGGCCGACTTGGCCAACAGATCCTCGTACACATCATACGAGGCGGCCAGTGAGCTGTAGAAATGTTCACGTTTCTGCTTCACATCCTGCAGCGTTTTCAGCACGGGCGCTGCACGTGCATATGCCTCGGTCAGCGCTTGCAGGATATTCTGTTGGGCGAGCAGATTCTGATCGAGCAACTGGGTGAGTCGCTCGTGCTTGGCCAGCTCCGTGGCGAAGAGCGCCTGCAGTCCCTCCTGGCCGCCATGGGCAATCACTTTGCTGGTGATGTCATCGTCATTGATCGCAATGCGCAAATCGGCATGGAATTGGGCACGTTGCGCCTTCATCTCGTTCACCTTGTTCACAATCAGTTTGACATCCTTGAAAATCTCGGTCGTGTTCAGCTCGGAGCTAAGCTTGGGCATCAGTTGCTGGATCTCCTGGAGGGGACGTGCCAATATCTTCAAATTATTCACATGCAAACTCATCGCTTTGCGCAGTGTATTATTGGATTCTCCGGCCCTCGCATGGGCTTCACTGTACTTCTGGAATTCGCGTGTCAGCTCCGTGATGTGGGCATTTGGTGTGCGCTGCAAACCGCTCGCCGTTTGAAATTCACGCTCCGCCTGCGCCTCCGCCTCGAGCATGTGGGTGAGCTCAGCGAGATTGGTTTCGACATCGGCTGTGATTTCGGCCAGCTGGGACATGGCCTCAATGAGATCGCTGATGGCGCTCTTGTTCGCATGCAGCGCCGCACAGCGATCGACAATGCCCTGTGGCAACTTGTTGGCCTGCTCCTCGTTGATGTTCAGATTGTCGAGGGTCAGCGAACTCATATAGCCCTCCAGCTGTGTGTCCTTTTCCTCGAGCAGTGCCCCATATTTGCGCAACAACTTTGCCTTCTCCTCGCTGTACATCGAGCTGGCCTCGTGCGCCTTCATCGGCACGAGACGTGCAAAAATATCAGCGCCAGCATATTCCTCATCGGTAACAGCGAAACCGATGCCATTCACCAAATTGGCACCTTGAACGGCAGCGATTGTTGTCAACTCTGGGACCGCTTCGTGGTAGATGAACTCGTTCTCGTTTTTGGCATTCTTGCGCTTTCCCTCGACGACGTCGGCGGTGAAGCTGAGCGACTCGTTGATCTCCTTTTGATCGGGCAGACCCTTCGACTCCTTGCGCGCCTCCTCCAACTTGTCCCAGGCCGCCTAATCATTAATAAGATATTTAAGACATTAATATTGATCATAAATCGCATACAAGAATGGCAATTTTCATTCTAATTTTTTAAGATTTGAATTATAGCTAAATTTAAATAAGTTGAAGGCGGTGAATAAAATAATGTTTTTTAGTTTCTAACTTTTTTCTTCTCTTCCTATTATTTATATAAAATATTAGCTCACCTGATACAGCGTCAGACGTTCGCCCATTTTGCGCTGCTCCTCGGCGTGCTGTCCCTGATACAGGTACAATATGCAGTTTAGGTAGTTAATCTTGAACTTGACGTATTTCTTCCACAGCTTGTAGACGGAGCTATCGATGACCTGCGCGACGGGCCCATCATCGCCGCCGGTGAGCAGTGCGGCAAGTGCAGCGCCATAATAGACAACAATTTGGGCCGTCACCTTGGCAACAATGTGCGGCTTCCGGTTGTCAATTAGCGATTTTTCCAATATACATTCTTGTGCCTGCGCCAAGCACACCTGCTGCTGGAAGACCAACAATTCGTTGGTCATAAAATCACCGCCGCTGCCCACATTCGCGTAGCGTTCCCTCAGCTCGTTATAGGCCCAAGCGGCAGCCTGGAAATATTAAATTAATTTTAATATACATATATATGGGAAGTAATCCACATAAAATAGCTATTAATAATTAAATGAATGAATAAGTAATTAAATTAAATTATATATGGGAATTGCTTAACATAAGGTTGAGATATTGGAATATTCATTAAATATAAATAAATAATAATTAATATGATAAAGAATAATAATGAAATTAATAAATAATTACACTAGATTCCGAGAGCTTGTCAAATAAATATTAAATATTCTTATTTGAAACTCGTTCTCAGTCCTGGAATGTTTCTCATTCCAAAAGGGTTCTCAGTCATGGAATGTTTTCCCTTTTCAATTTGGTTCTCACCTGGAAATGTGTGCAGGCCATTTTCATGCCATCAACATCGCCGCGTGTCACCGACGCACCCGATTGGGTGTGCGAGGCGGCAATGTTGAAGAGAACAGCGGCACGCTCGAAGCGAATGTCGTTCCATTCGTGGACGGCGCTGTGATACAGATCCTTCCAGGTGAAAGTGAAAATGCTGCGATCCGCCAGCTGCGGGAAGCGATTCTGTATTGCGTGCAACTGGCAATAGTACCGTTTCATTATCGCCGCACCATCTTTGGTGGTGCGCATTGCCTGGTTGCGCAGCGTTTCCAGTGCGTGCACCTCCTTGGAATATGCCTCGGCATCCTCGTGATAGAATTCCGCAATGTACTGGAAGGCAGACAGAGTGTGGGAGAGTGAGACAGAGATACAGAAAGAGAGATTACCGATCGACAATAAACAGTTATTCGTTTATTTGTTTTGCAATTTGCAGCGCTAATCAGACGATGACTGCGACGTCGACAGTGATGACTCAGCCGTTGTTGCCATTGTCATTTTACAGGCCGTGGGTGGTTTGAGGCGGTCTGTGGGGGGAATGCATACAAAAGCGGATCAGTTTTCCCACTTGCCCCCCACCCCTCTTTCGGTTGGTTAGTTTGTCGACCGTTGTTGCGGCTCTGCCAGCGTCGCAGTCGCTGCATCTGTCGATCCGATTTCTAATGCACCCACCTTTTTCAACGGGGCAAAGGATGTGCCCTCGGGACTAGACTTGAGGGCAAACCATAACATGTGCAGACGCGGCACGGCCTCCATTCTGTCCTGTTTTGCTGCCTTCTCAGTTTATTTGTAATTTGGAAACGATTTCGAGACAAAACGTACTACAGAAAATTACTCTGCTTCTGCAGTGTGACCGTGCTGGCATATGCGATAAATCCACTAGATGCAATTTGAAAAATACCAAACAATAGTCGACCAAATGCACTCATTCAACGAAGCGTTAGGTTCGCTTCCCCGCTATGTGTTTCGTTTCCGCGGTTTTTTGAAGAAAGCAAATCTTAATTTTATTTAAGTGTTCTTTTTTGTGAGCATACGCTGCCCTGCATAAGCTGCCCTAAATCAGTCTTAAATATACATTCAATTTAGTCCCATGAGGACTTTAAATCAATTTAGATCTTAGCGAAGTTAGTTAAATGGTTCTTGTCGAGGATACAATGCTTATGGTGTTCACCAAAAAAGGGCGCTTTGTGCTTACAATTGATTACAAACTATGGGTTTCAAAAAATGTATTTTTTTATAATAAACAGAAGTTATAGAAAATTATTCGTTTAATTTTAAGCTAAGAACGATACCTTAAATGGAGATAAAGTGTCTCAAGCTGGAAAAAACTGCTTTATTTCAATTTAGATTTTAAGGAAATTAAATGGTTTTTGTCATGGATATAATGCTTATGGCGTAAACCGCAAGATGGCGTTTCAACGTCTGCTCACAATTTATTTAAAAATATTTTTTTAAAATATAAAATATAATAATTATTGTAGACAAATGTGCAGTTAATTTTGAAGCAGGAGCTATGTTTGATATGGTTGTAGATACATACTGAAATAAAGAGTATATTACAATTATTCTTACTCCTTTCGCTGTGTGGCCATAATGAACGCAACTAATCCGTTTGGTAAACCGAAATAAGTAAAAATAATACGACAAACTAAATTACGGCTGTCCGAATATAAATGAAAATTTACATTTCACTGCAAAGCGCCCCCCTTTGACAACAAAGGACAACAATGCCAGCGACAAATGACCAACTCACTCTGTGCTGAGGGGAAAGCTTGGAATGTGGGTGGGGGGAGGGGGGTTTGCTTTCCTTGCTTTTCTTTTCTAGTGGATAAAAAAAAACTCTTTAAGTTGATTTAATTATGTTCAGTTTTTTTTTGGTTGCGCAACACTTTTGTTGCTCTTTAAAAATATTTTTTAGCACTTCCTGTGCGAAATTCTAACCGCAGGGAGATATATAGAGAGACAGAGATATGGGGGGAGAGGTGGGTGGGCAGAGGCAGTTGCTGAACTATGCACTTCCTGTCATTGTCTTTTGCCAGAACACCCCCTCCACTCTACACCCTCATCTATTTGCGCGCTGTTGTTGACGCTTTTGGAAAAGTCCCGAAACGTTGTTGTTAACATTTCCGCTACTCGCAAAAAGGCGTTAAGTTGTTGTTGTAGTTGTTGTTGCTGCTGCAGTTGTTGGCCACATAATTCGCATGGCTAACAACTGCACAAGAAGAATTTGCTGCGAAATTATTATAAAACATTTAAAATTTGCACATTGCAAGCGGTTTACAAATTCATTCTTTATTTTTGTTCCAGCTCTTATTGCTGTATATGCACACACATATACCCTAGCGGGAGAGGGGTATATTAGTTTGGCCATTGCGGATGTAACGATAGAGATGAGAGCGAGAGAAGGAGACAAGCAGTCAGCAAGAAATTCATTATTAATTTTTAATCAACTAATTTGAATATTAAAATATCAAATATATTTTTTGCACAGACTATATGAAGTAAATAAATAGAATTTATCGCCAATAATCGACTTGCTATTTATTTATTAATTGGACTACTTTCTCAAAACAAAAAGTGTATGTCAACTTTCGGTGTGCGGCATTTGTTTTGCTATTTTTACTTTGTAACATTTTATTTTGCGAATGCACTTAAAAGTCAAACTGAAGTTTTTGCATTGTTGTGCGTGTGTGTGGTTGTGCATGTGTGTGTGTGTGTGTGTGTGTGTGTGTGTGGTTGTGTTGTTGTGTGCGTGCCTGCCAAAAAGCCAGTCAAAATGTTTATTGCGTTGTCATGCGGCTAAAGGCAATTATATGTATGTGTGAAGAGTGTGTGTGTGTGAAGAGTGTGTGTGTGTGTCTTTGTGTGTTTGCCTACTAAATCAGATGCTTTATATAATATATGCCAAATATGAAAATATATTAAAAATGTAAATGGGAAAGGGAGAGAGATCAAGGGAGATAGAGAGGGAGACGTAATCGGGAGGGAAAGAAAATGAAAAATAGGAAAATGAGGAAGAGATAGAGAAAAGAATGTAAGAGAGACAGAAGGAATAACTTTTTGCTTACCAAATAATCCGTTCAAGGCTAACTAAATAGTTGTTTTATTATTTATTTGTCAACTATATCATATAGTTTTTTTAGGAGAGAATGAGACGGTTTTTCAAATTTATATATTAAATATCGGCATGTGGGCTCCAGTCTGTAAGGATATATTGTAGCAGTCAAAACTAAATTATATCTCTTTTCTCAGCTTATTTTAGTTTTTTCACCACGATTGATTTCTTCCTCTTCATTTAGTAATCACACCTTTGTTGTCGATCGATATCGATATCACATGTTAAGTACCTAGTTGCATGTTAAGTTACAGCTGTTAAGTTACAGATGTTAAGTCACTAGTGGCCAGCTACAATGCAGTCTTTGATAGGTCCATGAATACTTCTTAAATGTATTTAATGTGTGAAACGCTTGAATGAAGAATTCAGTACTCAAAAGAAATCAAATAAACAGCTTGTACATGTGTTTGTACGTATCATTGATTAGGTGCGTAATCTGCCAACAAAAACAAAGGAAAAAATGGGGAAAAACGCTAAAATACCACACATAAATCGCAAAGTAAAACTCATTAAACTTATCACTTAATGCGGCAAAAAAAGACAAAAAAACAAAAAAAAAACAAAATGGCAACCGTCATAAAACAAACAACAATAAACATTACTCATAAGCCCAGAGACACTGGACAATGGAAAATGCATTGCATGTGTGGGCAATTAAAAAAAGGAAACGAAAGAAAGCACAAAATGGCCGTTAAATTTGAAATGGGCTGAGGCACACACAACCAAACACACACACACACATGCACACACGCACATCCACATGAGGCTTAAGATAAACAGCGACTAAACAGGGACTAAAAACAAAGCCAAACAAACCGAAAAACCGCAGAGGGATGAGTGGTTGAAGAGGTGGATTGAGGGGACTGAGGGGGACTGAGGGGGCGGAGGGAGGCACAAACTTACGCTTGATACATAAAATCTACGCAAGGCCTCAAATTAATACGAATTTATGACAATTTCAAATGCATTTTCAACGTTCCACACCCCCCTCCTCTGCTTGATCGTAAAAATGTTTATGCCAAAAAAAAAAATACACGCGCAAATTTTCCTTTGGCGAAAAACATTTTTATGTGCTGCCTGCCACGCCTCTAAAATATATAAGTTACACAGAGACAAAAAAAGTAAACTAAAATTGTGAATATATTTTTGATTCCACTTTAAAGACGGAAAAGTTTTGAGCCCGCGAACATAATACTAGAATCTTCGCATTTGTTGTAATAAGTCAGGTTAGGTTATACCTAAAATTGAAGAAAGACCCCATAGGGCATGTATATCCTTGATCAGTCGATCACAGAGACTATAACTGAAGACTTCAAATTTGTAATAAAAGTGCGCGTAAATGAAAAACAAATCAAGTCTATCTCAGCTCATTAATATTCCAAGTTTAGCAAGCCAGCTTTATATTTATTAGCTGTTGTTTCAGGATATCTCCCAGTCGAGTTCCCTTCTTATTTGTTCAGTGTATATGGCATGTGTTTGATTCTGAATGCCCTCTTCTTGTTTGACCATTTTTATGACCCGCACGAATCTGGCAAACAGCCGCCCATTTTTGTAGGCTTTGTCTTACGAGCTTTTCAGTTGCCGCCTCAGTTTTTGGCGCACTCACTTATTCTTATAATTTTTATGACTACTGACAATGCCATTTCCATTTCCACTTCCATTTCCATTTGGCTGGGCACGTTTCGTTTTCCATGTTTTTCGTCAGACTTTATGCACTTTATGCACAATAATAAATAAATTCGCATTAAATTGTTGTACTCTTTTAGAGTGCCACACGCCGCCTCGAGGCAACAAATATTTGCGTAGCTCATAAATACTTTTAATGATCTGAACGTTTTTGATTTTTGCATTTTTTTTTTTATATTAATTTGTCATAGCTTGTCAGCGAGGGTAGGAATTTTGGGCTAATTTGCTAACCACTTATTTCTATATCATAATATAAATGTTAATTGTCGCCGAATCGTGTTGCATAACATTTTTAAGGGGCTAATAAATAAGGAAAGGATTATTTCCAGTAAAATTGATGGCAGATTGATGGCTTCTTAAAGATGGCCGTAAAGATGGCGGGTATTCTTCTCCCACCCTGGATGTGAAAATTCTATTGAGGATTAGCTTTTATGAAGAAATTCTTTACACGATTAACAAAGCTTTTGGCGAGAGTGTTTGACTCGGTGATATCCTGAACCCAGCTGTTAAATATATTGAATCGATTAAAATGCAGGCTCTAGTTTTATTGACTTAAATGATTTTGCACAGTCAAATGTAATTTATGCAAGGTCTCCCATTTTTTATGACCAACGCAGGTATTGAAGGGTCCGAAAAAATTCAAAGGCAACGCATGGTTTTATTTCCAAATCCGAAAATTAAATCACCATTTTGCGATAAATGTGTGCCTACAAAATGTATGTATATATATATTTTTTTAAGCATTCAGGGCTTAAATAAAAAATTAAATAATACAAATATAAAATAAATAAAAATAATATGAAAATTGGCATACTTGTATAAAGATGTCCGCCAATAACTCAAAATAACTATTTTTCTTATTTCCTAAATTTGCAGCACTTAACAAAAGCATAGAATTCTTAAAAAGTTAATAGAAAATTTGTTGTTTTTGTGTAATTTTAGTTCAGATTTCATTTTCCATCAACTTTTAAGTGTACACTTTAATGTATTTTTTTTAAATATTTTCCAACATTGAAGTATTTGTTTGGAAAATGTTCGACAATGTCTAACTGGCAGGCGTCGAAAAAACTATCGAATATTTTTTGATTTTATTCATAAGGTTCTTTGAAAATTGTTGCTATTTGTTGCCGACTTGGCAGCTGACAGCATTTTAATAGAAGCAACGTGATTTTCTACCAGCAACAAAACAAAGCAAAATGTAAAAATTAAGAAAAAAAAATCTTCGAAGCTCAAAAACAGTCAGTCAAAAACAGTAAAAACATTTTGCTGCACATTTTCAGTTTGGCCAAGAAGATTTTAGAGCTCAATTTATTTTTTTTTCGATTATCGGCTGGTGTGCGGTGGCCGTGGCAGGTTCGGTTTTTGCTCACTTTAGCTGTTTTTTGCTCGCAGTTTTCGCCTGGGATGTCAATTGATGCGCATTTCGTGATAATTTTCTTGTTTTCCGCATTAGTGCGTCGTCTACAAGGCAGCGGTGGAGGCGAAAGCGGAGAGCGGTTAGTCCACCCATTGAAAATCAAATGCACTTATATTTGCAATTCTTATACCCTGAACCCAAAATAAAAAGTGTATGACAAAGCTGAGCAAAAGTATGTAACAGGCAGAAGGGAGCAACTCCAGTGCCTTAAGGTATATATTTTCTTGATCCGGTTGAAGAGTCTGTATGAAAAAGCAGCTCTCATTGAAACAAGAGATTTTTAATTCATTGATTTGATTATCTGATTATAATAGGCGGTTGGGTTTAGGACATCTCCTAGTCGAGCTCTCTCGACTGAAGCATTCTTTCTTGTTGTTGATTGTGTTTTGTATTCAAAGTTTAAATTGAATTTCAATAGTTTTGCGCCAAATGTTTTCGATGCTGACTATCTAAATTTTGTAAGTGTTATTTGAACAGTTTTTAAGCTTGATCGAAGCAGTTATGCATTAAATCGGTTAAGTGAATTAAAGTATTGCAGTCAACAACAGATTTTCACAAAAAAATAATTAAAATAATGTAAGCATTAACTATTTGGCCAGAATTAATGTAAAATGAAAGAAGTGGCAATAGCTAAGTAAAAAAGAATACAAATTTATATTTACACAAATTCTTTGATAATTATTATTAATTACTTCAAGTAATTGTGCCAGGAAAATATTATTGCTATAGTCTAATTATACATTTATGTTTGCAGTTACAGTCTCAGTTTTATTTAGAAACGATTGTGTCAAGACTAACATCTATATCAACTGGCTTAAGCCATGTAGTCCTTGTTGTCAAGCAATCTCTCTTGTAGACAGCCGGCATAAATTTCAAGTGCATAATCTGCGCACAATTCAATTATAAAAGTTAATTTCAAAGTCGCACCCAAAAACTTGCAGATAGACTTTAAAAGTCTGTTAAACTTCGTTTGCTGCAGCTGCTGATGGCAAAAGTCGAGGCAGCAGACAACTTTCAAATCAAAATAAAATCAAATAAAAGCAAAAACAGGAACAACATATATATTGCATAGGCCAAAAAAACACAGACAGCAACCACTGGCAAAGTGGATGCGAGAAATTGGCATACAAAGAGTGATTTAGTTTTGGCAGCCGCAACTAATTGAAAGGTATTTGTTTAGCGACTGCAGTTCGCTGCCTTCTGCGGGGAAATGAAATTAAACTCAGACATGGTAAAGGCAACAAAGCCGCAAAAGGCACACACACACAACCAGCACACACACACACAGCGGCTAACACACACACACACACACACACACACACGTGCGCGTTTTCGACGTCACAGCAATTTTCGCTTATTTGTTTTGCTAATTGGATTAATTTTGAGAAAATATTTGAGCAAACTTGGTCTTTGGCTTTAATTATCTTGATGCAGCCATAAAGCACAGACGCACAGACAACTAGACAAGTAGGCAATGTAATTCGTTTACTACTAAGTTGAGACATAGCTGCACATGCGCAGTGTGGCATAATTATATTTGAAGCTGGCAAGGATATACAAATAGCAAGGAACTTAACATAAATGAAGGCATCGTGCTCGAATCTTAGGCCATTTAGGGAGGAGGATCTTGCTTAATTGGAGGTTGATGCGGTAAAACCGCATTAAGTGACTTGAGTGTTGGCAGATTTAAAGTTAGAGTCTAGATAAGATTAGAGTCTGTATAATTGTGTTAATTAATTTGCCTTTAATACCTTTATAATATATATTGTAGAGTCTAGACTTAAAATAGACTTGTGGAACACTGGCTTATAGATAGTTTTTATATCAATAAATGCTCTGTTGAAAGCATTTGCTGCTTATCCCCGATTGAAACAGAATGTAACTAAATTCTTCTCATAAAAAGTTCTGTTTATGTTTTTTTTTTTTGCAATTAACTGATTTAATATTAAAGAATATTTTTCTTTACAATGCTTTTTTTGCATACATTTAAATTAAAACATTAACATAAAATGCGATTAATTATTATAAAAAATGTGTATCAGCTGAATTATTATTTATTATTTTTATCATTTAGTATTTAGCTTTAATAACATTTTCAATTCTGTTTTGTATGTGTACAACGCAATTAACACAATTGCAATGAAGTTGAATAATGTACAACATATTAATTAAGGCACATAAAATGCATTTGTGATATGAGCAAGATAAGGGAACCTATGCATAACCACAGATTAGATGTGTACATTAACCCCTAACAATATGCTTTACGCAAAGACAATACAACTTGCTTCCGTTAGTCTATCTGTCTGTCTGCTTGTCTTTGCCTCCCTGTCTCCCTGCAATTCCCCTTTGTACGCTTATCAATTGGCAAATACGCAGCAAAACAAAGCAAAACAAGCATTCAACAAACTGTTATCACGACTTGTCACGGCCAAAATGTTTAGGACATTAATTAGCCAATTCGCCGATGCAGCGCACAGATAAACAACAAGCATTCATTGTCTAGGCTACTGACTACTACTACTACTAACTGGCAACCCCGCAGGCCCCACAGCCCCAAAAATCTCCTTCATTCGCATTGCATGCAGTCAGACACACATTTTCAGTTTCAATTGAACTTTTGGTGGGGTGGCAATTTTTCGCAGCTTGGCTTTTGTCGCGTCTCGTTAGATGCGTTTGAAATGCAGCCACAATTTCAGCAGTGGCTGCCTAGATTTGTGAACAGGGGCAAGGGGTGCTTACAGGATTCTGTGAGAGTGCATTGTAAAAGAGAGAGAGAGAGAGAGAGAGAGAGAGAGAGAGAGAGAGAGAGAGAGAGAGAGAGAGAGAGAGAGAGAGAGGAGATGATTGCGTGGTCTCGTGAAACTGATGCGTTAATTTGATAAAGCAGCTTTAGGGCACTTTTGTGCAGGAAGCAACCAAGCAAGGATTGCTTTCTATTACAAAACTTCCAGCGCTAATTAGAGGGCTACATCCCTGGTAAATGTAGCAAAGGGCACGAATGTAGCTTGACTCTGTGTGTGAATGTGTATAGATTCGTATGACTGCATTGATTTGCTTGACAGTTAAGCTCTAATCGGGATTCGTCTATTTCTGACGAGTTTTGTAGTTTGCTAAGGACTAGTTTAGCGTAGTTAACAAAAGAATAGAATTAAGAATAGGACGCATTTTTTTAAATTTCTCAATTATCTAACTTAGAAGTTAATAGAAAGCATGCCAACAACATATTTTCATGAAATTTGCAACTTGAAAACACGATGCAATTTGCCTACTTCAATTATGCATTTGCAATATGTTCAGTAATTTATTTCCTGCATCAGTTTTTTATATCCTTTTTCAATTTTCCTCAATCATTTTTACTGCTTTAATTAACATTTCATGCGTTGCAATTTCTACGCTTCGTTGGCTTATTTGCAATAGTACCAAGTTGGCGCCCAACTTTGGCGCCCAACGTGGAACTAAGCCCAAAAGCATTGCTAAAGCTAAAAATAGCGGAAATTTTAATTCTAAATAAAATGAATATATATGATGAAAAAGGTGGATTCATTTTAATGATCATAAGCATAAAATGATTTCATGATTGAAAAATACGATTAAGAAATTCAACACATAAAGAAAATAAATATGAATATATAAAGCAGCTTTTATTGTAGCAACAGTAGCCGGTAAAAAAGTCAGTCGGAGCGCTTGGGTTGGCGTCTGCAGGAGTAAGTTAAATGCATTAAAAATTACGTACGAGTAATAAGAAACAAATATTTTCATCTGAACAAGTATAGAAACAGCAATCGCATTCGCAAACGGCATTATGAAGGGCCCCAGACGCTGCCATGAGGAAGAGGAGTGGTAAGGGAGTCGCAGGGCATTCCCTGCGGGCGCCTTGGCGTAGGCTACAAGGACAAAAAAATACAAGTAACAAGCTTTACTTTAGAGCAGTAATTGGCTAGCAGTTACCCTGTAACGAGGACAAAAACAACTAAAAGTCATCAATGTAGCTATAAAATATTATTGTAAACATTTTACTAAATGAATAATTTATAAAAATTGCAATTTAAGCTTAAACTTAATTTAAATCAAGCTTCACTTCAAATGTCAGTTTTGTAGCCTTTACCAATTAATGAATTAGTCAGCCTCAAGTCACCAATCAATCTATGATTCATGTTAGTTAACAAATGTCTGTTGCTCAGTTTTTTCTGTTTTCTTGTGCACAGGGTATAGAAATTGGCAGACTAAAATCTTGGAAATTTGGCTGCATTTGGAGTACGCCAAGAAATATCTCAGAATTGGGCATGAGTATGCGAATGTGACTCCCACGAAGTATGGAAATGCCAACGAGCGCCAGCGTATGTAATAAATATAAAGATTTGCAAAGCGGAAAATTGTGCGCTTTTTCCAGGGTCTATGCCCACTCAGCAGCCCCTCCCAGTGCTGGTTCTTAGACGGTGATGCGTTTTCTACTCACAGTCTGCATGCACTGGCAGAAAGTAATAAGTATTATTACTTAAATAAATATACAACTAAATATTGGCATCGTCAGCTTATATGAAATTAATAGTCATTTTTATAGAATTAGTTTCAATACAGAATTTTAAATACCGTTTATATACAAATCTAGACACTATATTTCTCCTAGGCAAGCAGTGTTTTTTGCAGTGCTTTTTATTGCCTCACACCACTTAGCGGAAACAAAATATATGACGCATCGTCTGATTCCCAAAAAAAACAGAAAAGAAACTGAAATGAAGAAGATATGTATATAAAATAAATATTAAAAGAACAAGAACAAAAACGAATGTAAGAAATGTGTAAAAAGCTGTATAAATCTACAATGGAAGTCAACAAAAGTGGGCGATGGGCGTGTGCCAAAAGGAATTTATAGTAGCAGCATACTCGGCGTATGCGCAACATGCGAGTTGCAATGTGTTGTGCATGTGACTCTCTGTGTGTATGTGTGTGTGTGTGTGTGCGTGTGTGCATGCAAAATTATTGCGTTTGTAAGCGTATTTCCGCTCTTATGACATGCAGACGACGGGGCATGGGTTGGGGATGTTAAATGTGCAAAAATCTCAACGGGGTGGAAGGCGTTCGACTTTCTGTGTTTATAGAAATTGCAACACAGACGACGAAGCAGACGGCGACGTTGTCTTTACTTATCGACAAACGACGACAATATATATTCCCTCCTACCCAAACGAGCTGCTCAAGATGTTGTTGATGATGATGTTGATGATGATCATCGGGCTTTAGTCATGATTAAAATGATGGTACTCCATGAGGACTACGACTCTGCTTCCGTCTGTCTTCTCCGACAATTGCTATTATTGCTCGAGTGTAATGCCAACAATAAAGTAGCTGTTCATATCTACGCCATTTGCCATGCAATATTGTTTAAGAACACGGCAGCACATACATGTAGAAAGAGAGAGCGAGAGAGAGAGAGAGAGAGATAGAGAGCGAGACCAAGAGCGAAACAGAGATAGATAGAGCTTAAGGCAGGCTTTGCAAGAGAGAGAGAGAGAGAGCGAGCTGCTGTCGAGCAGCAGTTGGCAATTTAAATGCGCATTAAAATATAAATAAAATGTTGAGCCTGGCAGCAACTCGGGCAGCTTATAAGACCATGAGGGCATTCTCATGCGAGTTACACATTTAACATTGCACTGCGAATTAATCATGAGCCTAGAAATGTACAATAAAATATTTAAGCGCTATTGCAAAAGTGAAGTAAACGACGAATTGAAAGCGAGTGGGCGATGAGATTTTGTTGCGCAATCAAAATGGAAATGTCGGCCCAGAAAGATATACAATATACAAATATTTGCCATCATTGTATCATGCACAACACAAATTTGATATTTAATTGTCCACTGTTATTTATTTTTATTTAATTCTAATATTATTTATAATTTGAATGTCAAAGTCCAATCAGAATTGAAAATTTTAGAAAGAAAAGAATCATTTCATTCACAAATAGATAAAAATAATGTATTTGTTTTGTTGATTTTAAATTGCTCTCGCACTAATTAGGAAACCTGTCTGTTTATTTAAGAAAAACACACAATAACTTCCATTAAGGAAATTTGAAGTGCAAATGCAATTATCGTTGCAATTCAGCTGTAACACCTCGGCGAGCAGCCGAGAAGCCACAAAAATGTTGCAAAATCAATGAAATATTTGACAAAATAAGCAAAAAGCAAAAGGAGCTGTCCGCAGAGAACAGAGTTGCGTTAAGTATCCCGGCAGATACTTGGCATCTATATCTTGTTGTATGCACTTTGCGGCTGCCGCTGCTGCACTAAGACTAATAAATTTATACTTCATTTATTAAAGTTGCCATCAAAAGTGTAATCATGCCGGATTTGTGGTTATCTCTACATACATAGCCATGGATTACATGTGTTTGCGTGTGTTGTGTATCTTGTAGATACAAAAACTCAACAGAGCCAACATTGCATAGCATAATATAAATAAACAAAATGCCACAAAGTGTGGCTACCAAAGGGACGTGCAGAGGACTTCAATGTTTGCTTTTCATTGCATCTGTATATTTGTGTTGGTTTGTACGTGTGCACTTGTGTGTGTGTGTGTGAGTGTGTATCTATGAGATAGCATTCAATAACATGTCAATATAGGCATGTAAGTTGGCCATTTACTGTATCATTTGCCAACATAAATATGAACGGAATTTTGGGGCAAACTCTCTCTGCAAAATTACAACACTAAAAGCGTTGGATAATTGCAATATATACAAAAGTGTTACAATTTGAATGCATTTTTCGAATTTCACAGAGCAATGCTTGTAATTTTATTGATCTTTGCCTGTACTCAATGGCTCTAATAATGCATTCCATTGGTTCATTTCCGTTAACAGACATTTATTGCGATTGTGGTAATAATGAACATTTTAATGAACTTCCCAACAGCAAATTTCGGTTTGATTTTGGCATAGCAAATAGTTTTTATAAATGGCCTATTGTGTTTCTCAATTAGTGCTTTAAACGAGCATTTGATGATAAAGTTTTCAAATATTGCACATATTTTGTTTTTATAGCTTAAATATTGTGTAACAGCAGGCAATATTTGTAATACATTTAGTAGGCGAAATGTTTGAATTTTATGAACAAAAATATTTTATTATATTGACTAATTGTACTTCGACTCTAGGCACTCTCTACTCCTGTTAGTATAGATTCTGCGTTACATTCTGGACTTAATATATCTTATTAAAAAAGCCAGCCTGTATATAATATTTATATAGTTTTTAGGGATACCAATATTGACTCAAATATTTATCCACATAATCCAGCTTGGGTGTTGAATATTATCTGCATAAGAATTGATAGATTCATAAGTCACTTTAAAATTCTTACTACCACTAAATATTTAACATTTTTTTCTAATGGCAAAAAAATTATCGTCGTAAAAAAAGGAAGGGAAACTGCAAAGCACTTTGCGTGTATAACAATTAAGTCCAAAGTGACAGGGCAGACAGGATGCAGTAAAACGTAACGACTGTAAAAGAGCTGCAGCGAAAAAGAAAAACGAAACAAGAGACAGAAAAAAAAACGGAGAAGAAGAAAACTATGTAAGAAACTCGGAGGTGTCGCTCGCCTCTGCGCGTAATACAAGTAATTTTATATGACCCGAATGGCCAAAAAGTCAGCGACAAGTTGGTCCTGTTTCGACCTCCTGTAATTAACTTGTGTCAACGTCGTCGTCAGCCTTTTGGGCCGTGGCTTTTGTTGTCTGTTGCGCTCCGTTCCTTTAACGACTTTTGCATGTCACTTTGTTGCAACCGCAGTGGGAGCAGAAAGCAGTCCAAGTGGCGTATGCGCAATGTGCACTCATGCATTACGCATACACCCAACGCTTAACGTTTTTTCCATTTCCCCATTTTTCCATTTTTCCACTTTTCACTCGCTGTCTGTGCCTTTCAGTTTGCCACTTCTTTAATTGAATAGAGCTCGCTGTAAATCCACTTAATCGCATTCGCATTTAATAACTTTGGCCTTCTCTTCCTTCTTGTCAATCATTCGGCTTCTCACCAATTTCGCCAACCAGTTGAAATTGATCGGCTGCAGTTGCGTTTTCATCAGATTAAGAATATCTTTCTACGGCATACGAAAGTTGAATTACTCTTGCAGTTAAGTTAATATAATCTTTATCAATGTTTAACAATCATTTTAAAATCACCTCTGCAAAGATAGGTGAACATAAAGTACATGCAATGGATAATTACATTGTTCTCAACATAATTTGCCGAGAGCGTTGCCCTTTTGCAAATCTGTTATTTTATCGGATATGTTGATATTAAGCTGACAGCAGCAAATGTTTTTGGGCTGTTGCTCTCTCTTTTTCTCTCTCTATCTTTCGTTGTTTATCGTTTAAAATTTGATATAGGTGGTTGTTCTGGTTGCCATTACGCTGTTTATGCAAAAATAAATAGCTCTGCATACATATTAATTGCGCGTGCATTAAACCAAAATAATTGTTGTCACAATCTCCACACATGTCACTGTCAATTGCCCCTGTCTCCTATCCCGTGTCCCTGTCAATATCACCCATGTCACTGACTTGGCCAGGTTATCTTCTGTAAACATATGCACGACAGTTAAGCAAATGTTGACATTTCAATTCGATATTTAAAACAGCTAAGCTGACAGCAATTAAAGATGCACAGATACATGTACTATAAATGGAATCTAGATAAAGGGTAATATTCTCAAAATAACTTATTATTAATTCAAGTTTCGTATTATAAATGTCAGCAAACAGAAAAGTTTAAATTTTGAGTCTATAGAAGAGTTTCCTAGCAGCAAGCTTACCCTGAGCGAAAAACTGAGCTGTTGAGTTGTGCAGCAGTGACCTTTTTGTTGCCAAGCAGTAAGTAATTTTTCAACAACGAAAACTGTTTGCAAATGAAATTTATTGTGATTAAACTAATGTTAAATAGAGCTTGGAAATTGCAATAAGCTATTTAATTCCACGCTAAAGATATATAGTTCCCCTAGCAGTCATATACATGCATATATATATATATAGTTGTAAACTCTTATATGCACTTATAAAACGTATTTTCACATCTCCCATCCCAATTCACATCAATTCCGACTTGTGCTTGACCTTCAGATGGTTATGCGAATCGTTAGACATTCAAACGATATATATTTCGATTTAATTTTGTTAAAATCTCATGATGTGGCCAAGACATGCAGGCCGCACTCGTGCAAAATACGAAAAAAAGAAGAAACTAAATCGCTAAGTAAAATTTATTTTTATGGCCAAATTTGCAACAGCTGTTGCCCCAAGCCGCAAAATTGCCGCATAACATGGCAGCTACGCAGCAAAAAAAAACAAAAAAAAAAAAAATAGAAACAGTAAGAAGGAAAAGAAAACTTGGCCGCATTTACTCGTAGATTCAACTAAATTGCGCATATATCAAATTGTAATAGTTTCCAACAATTTTGCGCACATTTCGCTGATTTTGCTGAGCAGTCGCTGCCTGCGTGCAACACGTACAAGCTATAAAAGCTCTATAAAATGATTCTATGTATGTACTACATACATATATAAAAAATGGGCGTAACCGAAGCATAGATTATTTGATTTGAGAGTGAAATAAGCGGCAGTCGTATCGCTTGTGAATGTGGAAAATCATTTCGTAAAGTACTTGCATTTTATTTAATTTTTTTTGTTCTTTGGGTACTGCCCACAAGCGGTTGAAATTGACGTTTCAATGAAATTGAAAATACTGCTGAAACAGCTGTCAAATGTATGTGTGTGTGTTTGTGTGTGTATGTGTGTGTGTGTGCTCAAAGGGTTTCAGCTTGTGCACTTGATTAGCCCGAGGAAGAAACTAAGAAATGGGGAACTAACAATTGAATTTGTGAATTTGTAAAACTTTGGTTGTATTGCAGCCGAGAAAAAAAAGGAATATCATCAAAATCAGTGAAGTTCGTGGAACCAGTCCCCTCCTTGACCTTCGGCACTCCCGCTGACGGCCATTCACTGATTGCCATTGTTGCTGAGCACTCGCTCAATATTACGCATACGTACTGTTGGCGCTTCTAGTTAGAGTTCTTGCCAGTCAGATTCAATTGCTACACCCCTTCGTAAACTACACACAAAAACCACACACAGATTTTCTTACAACTCCTCCGTACACACACACACACACACACACAAACACACACTTACGCACACTCAGTAACACTCACTCAGGCACACACAATACACAAATAATTTGAAGCAACTAAAAGAAGGAAAAAGAAAAACCAAATTACTTTGACTTTTGGAATTTTCCGTTTGTTAAGTGGCAGAAATTCTTTGTGTGCTTGAGATTTCCTTAGCTTGTTCGCTTCTTTCGATTTTCTGCTGACCGCAGAGCATTTGCCATTGGCCGCATTTGTTGCCATCCTTTGCCATACAACGCAATTTGCTTGCCATACAAGAATCCTTAATGTGATTTTCTCTTTGGTATTGTGGCATGTGCATACTTTTTGGGGCAAGTGTCACATTTGATTTGCAATTATTGTAGTTTCGCTTATAATAAGCAGCAAGTTGTCCACAATTGTCATTCATTTGGTTAATTATTTAGTACTACAAATAATATTTTGTTGGAAAAAAAGCGTAAAATGAATGTGTAATTTAATATTTAATATTTAGATAAATAATTCAAGAGCTAAGTAAATGCACCTGTAGCTATTAATCAAACCAATTTTCTGGCTCATCTAAGCGTTAAGTGGGAGCTGGGTGAATGAATAAATTTATGAGAAAAGCATAAAGGATATTAGGTGACAACAACCGATGAATAAGCACACTTTTCAATATATACTAGTTAGTTATAATTCTTGACATTTCAAATAAAATACAAATTATAATAATATGCAGCCAATTTTCTGAATTTGTACATTTTGAACATGCCACATACTTAATTAGCATTTGGGCTGTGTGTGTTCGGCTGAAAATTGTTGCAGGACACTTCGGCCTGAGTGTCCTGTGTGTGCATTTGGTGATTTCGGCTTGCCTTAGAATGGCAATAAGGACCCCTAAAATACTCACGAGCCTCTTGAGCCTGTCTGTGTTTGTCTTGTGTAATTTGACCGCATGTTATTTTGAGGCAGATTCGATGCAATTTCCACACCACTTGATCACCTTGCCGCTTGGCTGCCAGTCAGAATTTTAATCAAAATTAGCATTGACATTGGCAACTGTAGATTAATTCTAAGCGGTTTAATTTATATAATTGATTCATGGTACGAATTTACATTTCGAAATACATTTTAATTAGATTTTAATCAATTGCTCCTTCAGTTACTAATTATTCTCAACTGTGGATTGCTTATAAATGAATATACAAATCGTTTGTGTTATTGCAAAGTAGAAACTAGGCGATTGTATGCATATATATATATATATATATATATATATATGTAATATTACTAATCACAGTGTTGCTATACTATTCTTATTTCGAACTCCGGGCAGAATAACTCTGGTTAATAAGGGTATTTAATTTTCGGCATCCCTTATCTTAATACAAGTCTAATTTGCATACATGATTTGATAATCATAATCATAAAGAGTCATTCGTTTAATTAATATACATATCAAATTTTTGTAGTTTAATCTTACAATTTATATTTAAATATTGCAACATTTTAACGTAAATCCCTTCGAAAATAGCTACCATTTCATTTGGGCAGGTCTGACCCATAAAAATATGGCTGCGTGCTGCATTCACAAATTCCACTTTATGCAAACAAAAATTGTTACAATTTTTGCCATTTTTATGTATCAACAACAAATAACAGGAACAACAAAAGTGCATTTTATGACCAAAAAACCAGCTCATAAAACTGTCAGGCACACAATGCTGCACATATCGGCTGTCTGGGCATGCGATTTAGGTGGCTTTAGGTGCTTTGATTAGCAGCCTAGCAGGCAAACAATATCTCCACCCTGCCTCCCCACTCTGATTGAACATTACACACGCATAATTAAACCGTAAGCGAAAATTGTGTGCGATTGAATGTCGCTTGGATCAGCATTAAAAATGTTTGTGTTGAAATTTGCAGTGCATTTTTCACGTATTCTGCGTATGTAATGCATTTGGGGCACGTGTGATAAGGCTGCAATGGGTGAATGGGAAATGGAAAATGGGAAATGGGCTTGCATTATGCACAGGCGATTAAGCAATTTGGTCTCAGTGCAAAAGAGAGTTGCACAAATCAAAAGCATTTTTCGGCATTACCGATATCGAAATCACCGCATCAATCCCCTTCCCTCACAAGGATGCACACACACACACACACACACACGAGCGGCTAAGGCTGAGGAGATGAAGGAGGGAAGCGGAGCGGATTGGGTTGGGTATGATTGCGCTTGCCGCCTTTCCGGCTGCAGTTTACATTGTCAAGTGGCTTGGTTGTAAAATTGTGCGGGAAATTGTTTTAAAGTTTCTCTCTGAATTTGATGATCAACATTGCATAACTGTAGCCATGCAACAAAGTGCACAATACATTGTTGTTGCCACTGTTGCTGTTGTAGTTGTTGTTGTTGTTGTCGGTCAGTTGCAGGACGTTGTCTGCTTGTCCTGAAATTGAAATTTCAATTTTAAGCACATTTACAAGCAGCTGGACAAGAATCATCTCCACCAGACGCCCCACCATCCCACACTATCTGCCACTGTTGATTTTCTGTCCTGGCTGTGGTTTTCTGTATGTGTGTGTGTGTGTGTGGGTGTGTGTCCTGAACCATGTCCTTAACCGCACCTACGCCATTTTCGTAAGCTTCATGTTAATAAATGAGTATTTCGCACTTTTATAGCATCGCATCTGTATATCTGTTTGTCTCTCCCTCTCTCTCTCTCTCTCTCTGGGTTTATGTGTGTGTGCGTGTGTGACGAGGTGCGTTTTCATTGCAAATATAACGCGAGCTTTGTGGCAGCTATAAAATTGTGCAGCACTCGCAACACAAATAGAGCAAATGGCGAATGTTCAACGCCTTTGTTATTACGCAGTGAAGAACACAACAACAAAAAGAAAAACGAAAATGATAAACTATTGTCAGTTCGAACACTGTGAGAAATTCAACTGCATTAGCTGCAGTGATCGAGCATGTGATATTCGTCAACGAGATGTTGGCGTACTTGTTTTATCTTTTATATCATTTATATCTTTCACGGGAATGTGGTTTCTTTTACTCCTATAGTCTTTGAGATCGATGTCAGACGGAGAACGTTATATCGATCTTCCTCTTGATGTGGATTAAGAATATGTTTACTTAATGAGACAATTTCTTTTTTTGGTTTAATGCATTTCTTGTTTTTATTTATAGTTTAGTCAGGGCATTTTTTTTTATTTTCCTATGGGTTAACTATAATATCTTTTCGTAATGCACCTTAGTTGTTATTTAATGGTAGCTATTCACCATTAAATTAGAATTAACTATGACTAATTTTGCTAATTCATATTTAATTGTTAGCTTAACTCTGACAAGGCTCTTTTCATACACTCTGCTTTTTCATTTACAGTGCCACTTTCTTTCAGTGTTTTTTTTTATATGACGACAACTAATATCCGCATTTGAAGCATCCACTAAACACACAACACATCACGCCCCCATGCACACTCACACACACCCAGCCACACACACAGTACTCGAACACTTAACACGCCCCCCACATAGTGGACGTGTATATATCCCCTGGACTATGTCATAAATGCGACGACGACTATCATAAAAATGCTGACTTCATTCTGTAAACGCCTCGTGTTGGCATCACATATATGAGTGAATATGTGTGTGTGTGTGTGTGTGTGTGAGTGGGTGAGTGGGTGGATGTGTGTGTATAGATGTGGAGATGTGCTTGTGCGAAAAATATTTAAGGCATCGCATGCAGCTCGCTTCAAAAAACACATTCGCAGCAAACGTAAAAGTATTTTTTGTATATGTGGGTTCACACCGCTAGGTGGCGCTGCGGCCTCTTGCCTTGAACGGCGGAAACTTTTATGCCACGTGTGAGAAAATTTCAATTGGCTTAGTTTTTATCGCCATTTCGTAATGCTCATAAATAATAGAAGTCTTACTCTTTTTCCTGGAGAGCTTTCAGCACTGTAGAGCAGTTTGCAATCGAATTTAATTAAATGCAATGAGAGTGCAGAAAAAAAGTACTAATAAAATAAAAAAATAAACGAAAATCCTTCGAAGGAAGGATTAATTATAGCAAATAAATTGCAATGGGTGCTGGAAGGGGGCGTAATTAGTGGGGTGTTTTTCACACAGGGGTTGCTTTCTATGTAATTAAAATTTATTAACGCTAATTTGAATGCCAGTAAATTTCGATTCGTTTCTAAATCAATGGACTAAAAACTATAAAATAAATGTGAATAATATATTATATATTTAATGGGTCCAAAGATTCATTTTAAATATTGATTATACAAAAAGTATTAATTTTTATTTATTGGTTAAAGCTAGGAAAATTACAAATATTTCTTAAGCAAATACAACACAAATAAAATACAAATTTTTAATAGAAATAAAATTTAATAAGTGTTGATGGTAGTATACAGCAGTCCTATATATATATTATTCCATTAATTTAACTACTACGACAAACTATAATTCAGTAAACATGTTTATGTATGCACAGTATTCAGCCTGAAAACTGCAACTTTGCAACATTAACAACATTAAAAGCCGAAATAAAACTCGACACTAAACAAGTTGCGAGGACAGCATCTTAAAAAGTTCTTAAAAGGCACCATGTCGTGTATCTCCTTACGCATCTGTCTCCTGTTACCCTCTGCCATTCCCTGATCCTGGCACATCTCTGGCACACCACTTACACACATGCTCCCATCACAAGTTGCTCTTTCAGATGCGTAGACAACGCCAGTCGATGACAGCGAATAGCAATCGAATTGGAAGCCTGCTTAAATATTGGAAGGCACTTAAGAATTGTTTGCCAGGCAACTCTTGATGCCTGCCAAAACCCCTTAGCTTCTAGTATTGCTGCTGTTGTCAGTTTGGAAGCATATGCAGCAGGCATAAAAACCCAAAAGAGAACCAGTAAAAATGTGGAGAGTCTTTGACCGGACTATACTCTAATATGAGACAACTACAAAGCTGTAAATAATGTATTTTCAATGTTTAAGTATTGTCTCTAATCTAGTTCGTGGCAAATCTATTTTTTCAAGTCATTCTAAAGAAAATTCACTTCTTAATTAAATTTGTTATTTACACAAATGTAGTTCTGCAACCTAAACATACCCCAATTAACCATTTCGACAGAGTATACAAGGATTCTTGCTGCAGTTGAGGGGAAAAAATACCAACTACAAGTGGGAATCTGCGAAAGGCAAAGCAAACATCGCAGAGTTGCAAAATGCAGTAGAGTGGCTTAAGCGGCTGCCGCCGGGCAACTAGCTCCTAGTTATAGGATTGGCATAGAGACGGGGACGGGATGTATGTATGTATGTATGTATGTATGTATGTATGTATGTGTGTATGTATATGAGTGTGTGTATTTGGAATGTGGCTTGCAGCGCCTATGACAAATGCAAGCGAAAGAAAACTGTTCCAGCAGCAAGCATTACAAAGTTTTTCCATTAAAAAACATTAAATACAAAGTGCGTTGATGATGATGATGATGATGATGAGGATAATGATGCTGAGCGTTGCCGATGTGAAAACAAACAGTGAAAACCAGCAAATCGACAAAGAAATGAAAACGTTGGTAAAAGCGACACACACATGTGTGTGTGTGTGTGTGTGTGTGTGAGTGGTAGATATACGAGAATATGGCCTAAGAGGTAGAGTGAAAATATGAAAAAGCTTGAAAGCAGTCCTAAAAAAATAGGATCAAGTTTTAATGGTTTAACACTTAACAGCAATGACGAAAGCAACCAACATTATCAGTTACTATTTCACTAATTCCCTTTAAGAATATTAGAATAAATTTATACAAGTTTTGATTAACTTGTCGCATTTGAATCTTGCTTTAATTCTGTCGAGTTAACAAAACTTTAAGTTAAAAATGAATTGGTTGACATAAACCAAAAGACTGTTACTAATTTTGCAGAGCTGCTATGATTGTTTAGTTTTCGATATAATTGAAATTTGTGTGTCAAAAACCCTGAAGAAGATTTTTTTTTAATAAAAGTTAGTTTGTTCAAGCAAGACTGTCAAAAACAGATTGGTTTTACTTGCAATTCGGCTTTTGTGCATGGTTTTGTATGTAAACAATGAAAACCAGTTTTCAAAATATTTTCGTATGTTTGGCGGAGCAGCGACAAATTTTGAGTGTGAGTGACATAAAAATTGAAAGCTGTATGGATGGGAAAAAGTTTTAATGAAAAATAAGTGCAAACAGATCAGATCACGAAATTGACACAAGGCAAAGAAAGACAGAAATGAAGAGAAACAGTTGACAAAAAGGGAAGCGAATAACAGAAGACAATGGAGTGAAAATCGAATTGCATTTGCATTTTGTTTGACTGGACACCCCTCGGATCCCTTTTTTTTTGCTCCAAAGAAAAGATTTTCAAGTTGGATAGATGAAGACTTAGGATACTTGCTAGCTAATGGAGAACTTGAGTTGAGTTCTCTTATGCTGGATACTTCTTTATTGCAATTCCGTACATCTGATTCATTCCAAAATATCAAATTGGTTTTGTGTTTTTTTTTTTCATTATCATTCGGTTTTCTCAATTTTATCTTTAGTTTTGTGTTTAAGGATTGCGACATAGAAGGCATTGGTTGTCCTTAGGGAGAGATATCATAACGCATCGTCGAGTCTCTTCGGAGCAGTTTTTATGGTTCGATAAATCTGTGCGCTCTACTTAGAGCATATTCAAATTTTTGCCCAGGGAGCTGGACAAGATGAAGCGTTAAATTTGCGAGTGAGGAGAGGGCAAGACGTATGTGCATATGGTAATATTTATGAGTACTCACTAATACACG
The DNA here is from genome assembly GCA_035043785.1 of Drosophila planitibia. Taxonomy (NCBI): domain Eukaryota; kingdom Metazoa; phylum Arthropoda; class Insecta; order Diptera; family Drosophilidae; genus Drosophila; species Drosophila planitibia. The sequence goes on along the minus strand of JAWNMS010000043.1, from coordinate 1,872,873 downwards.
CTCTTATGCATTTTGAGCACAATTTTGCTGGAGCTGCTACAAAGCTGTTATTTCCACACCCCTTACATCTTTCGAGCGTCAACCGACGCTTTCATCCTTGGCTAAAATAACATTGCTATAGCAAATTTGCATAAGGAAATCCCTAAACTCACATATGTATACACAGATACAGACACAGACACACACATAGTGCATATTTGAGTTTTGTGTATGACTTTCACATAAACTTCTTTGGTAGTGAGCGATGCTCAGTGAATTGATGGCCAGAAGGGGCATGGGCGTGGCATGGAAGGGGGTTGTGGGGGCGACGTTAAGTTGTGGGAATTAATTTCGTAGTGAGCAAAGCGGTTGTTAGAAAATTTCGACGTTATTGTATTTATTAAATATTAATCTGCACAGCGTATAAATTTCATCGACATTGGCCACCTCGGCAGAGTGTGAAGTGTAGAACTAAAGTGAACAAGTTGCCAAGTTTTCCCAGTGCCGACGTTAAGTTTGGAGCAGTAGGCGGGTAGAATTCGCTCTGCCACAGACAGTGCGGCAATATTTATATTCAATTACGCTGCTAGTGAGCGCCAGAAATTTGTGGCATGCATCGCCCATAACAAGTTTTTGGGTGTAGAACAGCTTTAAATTGCTGCAACTTAAGAGCAGTGTGATGAAAATGCAAATACTTGAAATACCAAATCGAGTTAATTTGAAACACACAGAAAATAAAATAGCCTCAATCAAGACATAAACACAAATCTTAAGCTGTGGAAATATATACTTACATGTTGTTGTAAAAACATACAAAATAACGATATCCTCAAACAATATTAACGCATAATTATTCCAATTAAATCAACTGTGGCTGCAGACGATAAGTTCATAAGCAACTCAGTGAATGCAAATGCCGAAAATTGTATTAATTATACATAACTAGAAACTAGCTAATAACCCATCAGAATTTGATTGAGACAACAACAAACAAGTTCGACGACAGGCAAACAAGAAACATTCCAATAATTGTGATTGCAACAAGAAACAACAATAGGAGTTGACAAACTCATCAAGCAAATCAGAAACCATTACAATAATAATATTTGTAATTATCACTAAATCCATTTTCCCCAAAAACAAGCAAATAAAGTAAAGTATTTAATACACAAAGGTTTAACAATTGGCGAAGCTGTAAGACATTTTTGAGGCAATTTTAATGGCTAAGGGCAATAAGATTAATGAGAGATATTCATTGAATTAATTAATTGTCATTTGCAACAAATTTTCAGTTTTTCATTAGACAAATTGACATGACATTTGTGTAATGAAAACAAATTAGCTTGCGAAAATGGAAAGGGGTGCAATGGATTGGAAGTGGGCGAAAGTGTTTACAGACCCAATCAGTGGAATAGGTGGCAATAATTCCAAAATAAAACCGGTGAAGCTGTTACTAACACAAACTCCTTCAAAATGGATGATACCCCATAATTACACAGTCATGTTGCCCTTTACTTGTTCATATATTTTGCCTTTACAATTGGCAAAAATATATTGAAAAATTGCAAAACTCAGTGCAAGCTGTTTTCATTTTGAAATATGAGTGTATTTTTGCCAAATTCAAATTTCCAATTGTGTGGAAAGCATTTCTGAGAAAAGTATTGCTGTTTGGATTGCGTGTAATTTAATGCATTTTATACTCTGCACTTGCAGTTCACTGAAATATATCATGGAAGCACTTAGGAAATAAACGAAACTCGCATCCAAAAGACAACAATTTTTATTTATGGTATCTGTGAGAGAAGTGTGTTATTGATATTAACAGCGTTTTATTGAATGCAAAACAGAAATTGTACTGCACTGAATGTAGAGTTTAATCTACTGTTTAATGTGCTGTGTTGTAGACGTATACAAAAAGCATTTTATGTTAAGATATAATTCGATTTAAGTGTAAAGCAATTGACTTAATTAAACTTGTAATTTAATTTTCTGTATTTCTTTTCTTTTCATACTTTTGGAATTTTATATATACAATGAATATGACAATAGAAATGCACATAAAATGCATAAATAGAGCAAAATTTCTACAGGCCTTGCATAACTACAATATTATTTTCATGAAATATCACAGATTTTTATGAAAAGATAGCTAAGCTGATATCATGCCATTAGTGAAGTTAATTTAGCGAAATTCCAAAACATATTAAAATGAAATCTAAAGCTCTTCTTAGTCCAAGTAGCAACAAGGAGAATTCCACAGACAATAGCCGGCGAATAAATGCAAACACCCAACAAAGAAAATAACAGAGAGCAACGAAAAAAAAAAATAAAGGAATAAAAAACAACAAATGTATGCAGAGCAATGTAAAGAGCTGCATAAAAGCAGCGGCAAATTGTTTGCCACTTGTAAAGGCAGTGGCTGTCGTAAATTCAATTGGGGCTCATGGTTTTTATGGGCAGCTCTCGAGGCGTATCGGGGCCTGGTCGCCATGCAGCCGGAGTCGCCGCTGATGGATCCCACTTCTACTACTGCTAAATGTTGCGCTAAGCAGTAAAAATTACATTATGAAATTAATACACAACAAAAGGAAGTAGAGCAAGAAAAAAAAAAAAAGAGGAAGAAATATAAAGAAAAGAATGCAGCCAGGTAAACGACGCGGTGGCTTCTATTGCATTAGTTAGAGTGCAGTGCAACATTGGTAGATGTCAAGGGTGGTGCAACGTATATTGGTGGAAATTGTGGTACGTGTGTGGCGTAATGGCATTTATGACGACGACGACGACGACGACGGCGACGACACTATAAAGTCAAACAACTTTGTTCACATTTAGCGCGCGTGCAAAGCAACAAAGTAAACTTAAATGAAATTCAGTTGATTAATTGCTGTTGGTTGGACTGGTTCAGGCCAAGATGATTAGTGTGGTGTTAGTGTGGCGTATGTGTAAACTTCTAATTGCACTAACTGCTGTTGCAGCTGCTGCTTCTGGCAATTGGTTTACGAAAATTGAAACACATAAAAACATAAAGGCCAAACTTGAAAATGTTAAAAACAGTTTTCAAAGCATATTCAAGCTAGAATTTGGAAAGCTTAATCCAATGACAATATAGTTAACTCTAGATTAAGTCTAGGTTATATCTTAAGTCTTTGGTTAACCATTTAAATAATTTTAAGCAATGCATAAATTCACATAAATTTTCCATTTTCCTGACCATGAAAAGATTCTGATTGAACTTCTGAAAGCATTTTACTTTTAGTAAGCTAATAAGTAATTTAAAATGAATTTAATATTTTTTCATTTGCTCGCATGTTTTGTTTTTATATCCTGAACCCATTTTAAATATATATCAACTGGACAAATTTCAACAAGATCGAATAAGAAACACCCAAGTTATAGTCGAAAACATATTATCATCTTGGTCTCATTTCTATATGTAGTTTATATAATGTAGTTCTTAGCACAAATTCTGTCAGAACAATAATTCATTTGAATTAGGATTTGTTTCTTTTCTTTAACATATATAGTATATAATTCATTTGAATTGGGATTTGTTTATTGTCTTTAACAGATATAGTTAAAATTTCTATTAGGTATTGAAGGCATCCTGTCAAAATATAATTTACAGATTGCAGAAGCACAACAAAAAGTGCTGTATAAGAAATAGCCAAACTATCTAACTGAAAGCATTTTATTTCTCATTTTTATTTGAAAAATATTAATTTATAGCTTAGGGAAAGAACAATGCACTTCATCATTTAGCAGCTGACACAGTTGTCCAAATGAACACATATATTTTGGGACAAGAGAGCTGCAAAAGTTGTGTACATGCTGCAACAAACGTGGCAACTTTTCTGACGAATGGCCAATGCAACATTTACAAAAACAATGGAAACAAACCTTATAAACAACCAGCCGGAGCATTGTTTAATTGCCCGTTGAACAAATTAAAAGTGACTGTGGTACAAAAATCGGGTAAAAATGCAGCTCGAGTTTTTGGGGGTACTGTGAAGTGTTGAAGTTTTAAATTTATTATGTCGTACACACTTATACATAAGGTCAGGGGTAGGGCAGTGAGAGACTTGGGAGAGGAGGGTGGGGGTGTGGGGATGGCTAGCAACTGCATTAAAATAGTTTTAGTTAAAAGCGCAAATGGCAAGCTGCAAATTGATGTCAACATTTAAAATGCAAGGCACGAGACAGGGACACAGACATGGACACGGACACGGACAGAGTAGTAACAGCCGCAGGACGATGCGAGTACACAACAGGGAAATAGAAGGGGTGACCGGACGGGGGACAGGGGACGATAGGCGACGAGCGACGCTTAATGTGCATTTTGGTCACTTAAATGTGCCCTAGACGAGACGAGCATCTGGCGAGAATTGAGGCGCAGCTGCAGCGGATGGGTTGGGGTGGGGTTTGGGGTTTGGGGCAGTTGAGGCTTTTTATTACTGCAGCATATTTATCTTCATCTTGGATGTCGTCGCGTTCGAGACGTGCATTTGATGTGCCTCCATGCTGAATGTGTGCGTTTGTGTGTGTGTGTGTGCTGCCAGTAGCCAATGCAGTCAATCGTCCTGCATTGCGTCCTCTTTGGTGTTTTGCGTTTTGGATGTCAACGCTTTGCTTTTGGTTTTTATGGCGCCAAAGTTGCCACTTGGCTTGACAGTTGCCACCAATGCCCATGCCCATGCCCATGCCAGTCGTTCTTGCAATCTTCAACACGTTGCACTTGGGTCTGTGCTGCCCGCCGCTGGACATTCATAATTCTCTTTGAATTTATGAACACTAAACTGTTATTTACGATACTCAAAGGCATTTAATGTTATACAAATGTGACTGTGGGGATCCAGGCTAGGTCCTGGCCGAGCACTCGTATTCCGTGTCAGTTCCAACAGGCTAAGCTGCAAAACACTGCCAGAGCGATGAAAAGTACTACTAGGAAATTAAAGTGTTTGAAAATGCAGCAGAAAAGTCGCTACACAAGGATATTAGTTATAAGTCATGGTTTTCAGTTGGAAAAAGTGTAGCCAAAGAGGATTCAACTTGCCAAAAGCATGCTTTGGGAACTGACTTCAAATAGGGCAAATACAATGGGAAAAGCTTTCTAACAGCAGAAACCTTTGATTAAGTCAAAAATCGTTGCAAATTGTAAACAAATATTCTGTTATCGTAACTATGATTGGCGAATAAAAACGACAAATTGACAAATCTTTGATTTATTAAACAATAATATGAGTGCTTCTGACCATCTCCAAAATGGACAGAGGAAAAGTAAAATTGTGCGCTCAAATTTCTATATTTTTTGGAAAAAAGATATATGCAAAATATTAAGTTGTTGAGGAGGTTGTCTCATAGTTTACATGAATGATTGTTGAAATGATGCAGTTTCAGCAGCAAACAAAATTTTTGAATTCAGTGTATCTGTGGGTGCTAAAATTATTGATTTACAATATATGTTTTGTTGCATTTGCTGAAATGTAGATGTTGTTGACAGTTCTCTCTTCAACGAGCACGAACACATTATAATTTATGTGCAAATTATGCGTAGCAAATTGAGCGTGGTCAAATTAATTAACGCCTGAAAGCATGACATAAAATTTAATTTACGAAGCATTTAAAAAGGCACATAATGCATACGGCATATTGGAAATAATATAATAATTATTAGTAAAAAAAATATATCAAATTCAATATAATGTATTCTGTGGAAGATAACATGATCTAAACTCAGTATTCATTTTTTTTTTGTTTTTGATATTCGTAAAAACAACAAAAGTGTCTTCCAATTGATACTGTCAGCAGTTAATATTTAAAAAAAAAACTTGAAATAATATTATTACATATTTGACTAAGGTATATACAGATTCTGTTGCACAACCTGAAATTTAAGGAAGTATTTTCGGTCGAAGCTAACTCTGCATGTTTAACAATGTCACATTAAGTATACGTCATGCTGTACACACATTTGCTAGACGGCGTACGCAACTGAACAAACAGGCAATTTATATACATATACAATGATTGTTGGTTAATAACATAAATTGTTGGTAGCAACAACAAATAATAAATGTCAAGAGCAGCTGAGTTCTTGTTGACCACTTAAAGTGAATGAAATCTAAATATTGATTTATAGTTCAAAGAACATTTTGTGACTCGCCTGGCTGGATTTTGTCAACGTCATCAATAAACATAAATCATACCCCCATTCAGTGTTCACTCAGCATTTGCCAGAGCCAGTCCGTCTTCTCTGTATTACTCGTTCTAATTTCCTACATATAGTCGAAAATGATTTGATAATGAAAAGGAAATTAAGTGCACATTGTGTCGACCTCTCTAACTCTCCCTCTCCCTCTCGCTCTCTCTGTCTCTGTCTCAATCCCTCTCACAACCGCTGATGATGATTCTACCTCTGTTGCTCTTTGGTTGTGAGTTGCGTCATGTCCCTTGCAGTTAAGCGCAGCTGTTTGTGCCACTGCATCTCTGCCTGCATTTGAGTGGCAAACATCCGTTTCCGCTGTTTGTCAATGTTACTGTTCTGGCCATGTGTGTGTGTCTTTTATGCATATTTCAAATAGTGCTGCATATTGCAACTGTACCCCAAGCAGAGGCATACACACAGACATTCCCATGTGTAAGCAACAAGGCAACGCCATTGTTTTCCAATTGTTGGCTGTCTCAGCTCCTCAGAAGCAGCTATTCAAATCCTTAGATCACATTTACACTGCAACGGATGCTGGCTGAAATAGAGAAACAGAGGGTGGGGCAGGACTCTATCTGGAGCCTATTTGCATGGCTGTCTGGACACTGAAAGGAAGCTTATTCGGTGTACTTATTGGTTTACTGAGTTGCTTTCCACATTGGGGTTTGTAGTCGAGTTATCCTATCATTTACATGCTGGTCTATAGATTTACTGCAATTTGCTGTAATTTATAATAGTATTTGATTGTTATCGATGACAATAATTATGTTTGGGCACTCACAGACTGAAGATGATAGCAACTTGAAGGCATCTTTCATATATACTCAAATAACGTTTGTTACATTTAAAGTATTTAATGTATGTAAATTAATTTGAATGAATATTTAAATACACAGAGTAATTTTTAATAATTTGTTCTAGGAAATTTGCTGAAACTGTCTACACTATTCTTATATATTCTTATGTAAGCTTTAATTTGTAGTCATTTTCTCGTTACACTCGTCTTTATTATTATGTATTTATTATTTTAAAATGTTTTAATTTGTAATCATATGTTTTGTTTTAAATGTCAAGAGTACTTCTGAATAACATATAAACATTTAATATGGGATGAAGATGTGACTAGTTTGTAGTATTTATATATATTATTGATACGAATGTTCTCTGCTTGAGTATAAGTTATACAAATAATAACTGTGTACTAAAGTTGACCGCAGGACAAGTTTTGGATCGGTGTCTCCACATTCCACATTCTTATTAAGCACCACCCTGTCTGCTATTTGCTTGACCCCTGCTCCGGATTGAGCCGTAAATAGATTCTTGTTTTAATTGTTGTTGGCCTTTCTCGTTGTTGTTTGTTTGTTGTTTTCATCGCCTTAGGCATAACTTAATTATATTTTGTGCTCTGTTCTGTTCTGGCTTTTCAGTGCAAAAGGCGCCATACCCGGCACTTACATTGGGTGGCCCATGTCCTTGTTTACTTTTGCAATTGCTCAATTAACTCGACCGCGGGATAATAATCACAATAAAACAACAACAGCAGAACAGCAACAGCAACAACATCGACAACAACATCCTTATTTGATATAATAAAAATCTCAGTCCTTTCATACTGAAACGCTGCGAGGCAAAAAATGTTCGAATCAATTGTGCGCATTTGGTTGAGAATTCTTGTTATTGTTCCTTCCCTCGGCTACATAATTATGCGTCAACAATTTTGCGCTCTTAACAAAAGAATCAAGAATACAAATACTGGGTGATCAGTCGGCAGGGGGGATTGTGCGGATGAAGAGAATATGAATTGTCGCCATTTTGAAGTTGAAAGACGGCATAAAATATGCAACAGAATTGTGTTGTTGCCTCTTAATTGATTCTGTGCTGTCCATCGAAACAAAAATCCATTTTAATTGGCTTCTACTCAAAACTGGAAAGCGGATCGTTTTATTTGAAGTCGCCGGCACTTGGGCGCCATTTGAGCCTGGCCGACACTCCCTGCCAATTACCATGCAATTTTCAACAAATTGCCAGGCCATGCAGTTATTAGTTTTTGTTGTCGTTCCTTTTGTTGTTGCTATTGTTGTTCTTGTTGTAGTAGTTGCAATGCCAAATGTCATGTCAATGTTAAAGCCATAAATCTATGTGCAATATTTGCTGGTGCTGCCAATAACGGAAGCAACTGTGGACCGAGCGGAAGGGTGGGCATTTGGTAGACTGTGCAACACATGCAAAACTTGGCATTTCCACATGCAAAATGCACTAGCATATTGCAAGAAGCCCCATCAACTGTACACAAGGCTGAGGCACAGGCAGAGGCAAAAGCTACGGTCCAACTGCTTCTATTCTTGTGTATACCCTGTACGCATAATTAAGTTGAGAAAATGTAATAGTATAATAATAATAATAATATAAATATGCTGGCCCCTAATTTGTAATATTTAAATATATTAATTGTGTATCATAAATAATATATTAATTGGTGTTATAACTTGCACTCTTAAAAACCATTATACATTTATTTGAAACTTCCCAAATAATTGTTAACAGGACATCTGCTTGTCGAGCACTATTCACTCATGCACTCATAGTTGCTCAATTTGGCTTAGTGGTATTAAAAGGACGAGGAGGGTGGAGTAGGGGCAGTTATAGGGCTGCTAACAGGTCAAGTGTGCAATTTGCTGCTTGTTTGGGTCAAAATGACATAGTTAGTGCATTGATATGGCACTTAACTTAAGCGATGACACAGGACTATTATTATCCTGCATTGGAAATTAAGTATTTATAGATATGACTGTGCAATATTGAATTTGTATTAAAAAATAACCCCAACTCATACTTAATTTGACTTATCCGAACTTAAATAATATTTATTTATTAAAAGTGTTGATTATGTGATGTATGTGTCTAAATTGCATTTTATCCAAAATCATAAAATTATTCACTATTAGAATTGAATATTTGAAAAGCCGTTAAGAATTTTAAATGTCTTTTTATTTATAAAAAAGAGTAGATTTTAAAGCGATGTAAATATGTATTTAACTAAGATTATGTAATTTGGCTTAGAGCCAATTCTGATGTCAATCTTTATAAATTAGTTGTGCGAATGGTAGACAGTGACCTATTTCATGTGATAGCTCATTTCCACGTTTTCGGCATTTTATTTGAGATCTATTTATAATGTACGACATCTTTGGCCAACCGTTTACAGTTCGTTAAAAATGTTACGTGTGTTAACGTTGAGAGCCCCAAAAATGGAAACGTAGCCACTTTGAGTTAATGAGATGCTTACATAGACATATATTAAATACATATTACTCACAAACATATGTACATGCGTCATCACGATGCAGATCATCAACTTTTCAGCATTTAACATGCGATTTATTTAACAAGCACTCGAATTACAGCATTCAACGTGGAGCGTGTGGCATTGGGGCAGTATGGCAGTGTGGCAGTGTGGCAGCTCGCCTACTCTTAACAGTTAACACCACCTGGCCCCACAGCGGCGTATGTTGTTGCCATCGTATTTGCTTTACGTCAAACTGTCAACACAATTGTCAAGTCTCAATGCTGCTGCTTCCGCTCTGCCCACCCAAGCGCCTCTGGTCCCGTGGAGCTGCTACTCATCTGCTCACCTCGCATCTTCATTTGAATTCACACGCTGTATCTGCTTTATGCTTTGCGTTTGCTTTTTGCTGTTTCTGTTACTGTTTCTCTCCCCTTTTACACGTAAACTGTTTACCTTAATTAAAATTATGTGCAGCACACAAACAGTTGGCAACGCGTCGCCCAAAAATTGTTTGAGCGTAATAATAAAGTCATTTCCGTTACCAGCTGTGCAGCAAGAGAGGAGTGTGCCAAAAGGGGTAGATAGGCAGTGGTCCTTGATAACCTGTAATTGCATGTGTAATAACTGCTTTTAACTCTGTGTATGTGTCTCGTGTTTTTGGTTGGAAACAATTCATGCGTATGGCAAATTGTGGCTTGGTTCGTGCTGACTGCCCAACAGTTGACTGCTGGCCGAAGGCGGCAGCAAGTGTGGAGCTGTTGACACTGGCAGCTCAACATTTTTCTCGACTGAAACTTAAGAGAGCAAACTCATAAACATTTCTCAAAGGATATGCTCGAATTAATGCACTACAAAATTATAATTAATTTAATTATTAACTTTAATATACAATAAAATTTATGTTCATCAAGCTTCATTTGCATAACAAATGTCATTTTTAATATTATTTAAAAAGCGCACAGCTCTAAATATTATTTAATAACCTTATATGCAGGAATAAAAGTAAATATATTTTAGTTGCTGCAGCAAACTCAAGTCTGAAATTATCTAGTCTTTAGTAAATAATTTACTTAAGCACAGGCAAAATAATTTTAAGCTGCCGCTACCTGGAACGGGATGAATTCGTTCGCCTGCAGCTGCTCGCATGTATCAGTCTGCCTTACCACTCCTGCTCCTCCAGCTTCCAACCCCTTAACCCACCTGCTGCTGCTGGCAGCGCCTGTCTCTCTGGGTGTCAGTTGGTGTGGCATTGCCTGGCTGGATCTCGTGTGTGTGCTGGCTGGTTGGCCGGTTTGCTTGGGCGCGTTAAGCGTAAAATGATGCAAATTACTCGGAGGCGTAACACCTTTTACAAACGCAACGACGACCAGGACAACGTGGACTGTGAGCGCGGGAGAGAGAGAGAGAGAGGAGAGGATGAGTTTGAAAGTGACGGTGCTGCCACAAAAATGAACTAAAGCTGCATTCACAGCTCCAGGCTTTTACTTTTTTGCTTTTGTCATTTTCAGCATTTTGTTTGGGGCCGAAAAAGTTGAAACTTTTATCTGGTTGCTGTCCGGTATTTCTGCAACTGACAACTGAGAAATTAAAACGTAAAACTAACTGAGGATTTTCGTCGTTTTTTTATTTTCATTTTTTATTTTACTTGATAGAAAACCTCTCACAAAATGAAGCAAGAGCTTGACTACTCCAGCATGAAATTATATCATATCCATATGGCAGTCTTCACTTGGCATAGGCTTTTCCTAGCTAAAGATTCCCGGCTCCTCCCTCCCCCCTGCCCAATCAATTTTGTAAAGCCCTTTTTCGACACATTGACAAACTGAGAACAATTCAATTTTTTCTTAGCTCAGTGGACGCTTTCGGCCTGTCGCCGCTCGCTTTTGTTGTCGTCTTATTATAAGGCTGGGGAGGGGTGTAGTATGGGCAGAGGGGAAATGTTGGGAGGGGAGGGGCTGTGCATTGTCTGTGGACCAAGTGATTTACTAGCAGTAGCTCTCCTGCTGCTCCTTGAACGTATACTTATTATTATTGTCGTATATTTATCTGACGCCTGCCTTTTGTGCGAGCCGCATAAAAAGCAATAAATATTAAATTGTATGGTGGAGGTGGGTTGGGTTTGCTTGGGCAGTGGGCGTGTCTTGAGGCTTACCACACAAAGTGAATAGACAGTCAGTTCTATTTGATGTGAAACTTAAACAAGCAATTAATTTATGTGCTCCGTGAGTTTGGGACGCATTTTCAAGCAGCTAATGGACTTTTGTGCACACCAAACATTTTCATAACAATTCGCAAATCATACATATATTATATATTATATATTGTATATACTTGGTGTTTTAATGTAATTTATATTCGTTTATTTTTTCATAACTGTTGGTAATCAAATATTTGATTTGTTTTTTTTTACAGCTTATTTATTATTATTTTATATTAATTACTTTCGACTGCTTTCAATTAATCTTACCGAGTTTCCACAACTGACATTCAATTAATAGTATTTAATTACCTGTTTAAAACAAATCTGATTTAATCAATTTGATTTCTCACATGTTCATTTGTAATATTTTCAAGTGTCTTCTTCTAATTGGTTTGCATTTTTATATATTTGATATTTCCATTTGATTTGTGTATATTGCACTGCTCAGCAGACTTCTGCGCAAATATCTTTCTTTTATTTACTGTATGTATCCCTTTCTGAATTTTTTTCTACCCCAACTGGCATTTGTGGACATCGTTACTTGTTTTCAAATTGCTTGTGTACGAGTAGTTTTAGTTGGATACAAACAATACGCAATCAAGTTTCAAAGAATTTTTGCAATTCTCGCAATTCTTTTGCGTACTTAATTTTTGTTTACTAAAGCCTTTATTATTGATTGTTGTTTTTTGTTTTACTGTTGTTGTTGCAAAGATTCGGTGGGGCTTTAACCAATGGGCGTAGGCAGTGGGCGTGGCGAGTACAACAGCAGCCGAAGCTTGAATTATGAAAGAGACACAGCAACAGTAGCAGTGGCAGTCGCAGTAGAGTGCAACACACCAATACAAATATCACATTTACTGTGTATAGCGTGTGTGTGAGTGAGTGTGTGTGTGTGAGTGTGTTGACATTTCCGGTAGCCGCATGAAGCTGTGTTTTCGTGTCTGCGCGTGTGTGTGTGTGTGTGTGTGTGTGCGGTGTGTGTTGACAACAGGCAGATGCAACTATGGTCAAGCTATTGGCTAAAATTGTTGACGTTTTACATACTCTGTAAGAGCATTGCTCCAATTTTGGTTAGATGGGTTAAAGACCAGTATATATATATATATATGTAATGTATATGTAATATGACTAAAATATAATAGTTTAATAATAATCTTGACAGTTAATGCTTTGCAAAACTGAATATTGCATTATATTTAATAAATCTCTAGTTTTTGGATAAATAAATGGACTTTTGTATATTTAAAATGTATTGTATTCAATTGGAGTTTGATCAGTTTAAAAGGGGTTTCTTATTATTCTAATAGCTAACAACTAAAATCGTCTTATATAAAGTTTTCTGAATCTTTTCTGAGTATATTAAAGTTGTTCATTTTTACAGGGCATTTGAATGGTGATCAATTTGAAATTGTTTTGTGGCATGTCTTGTTTCATTTTTTGTACTGCTTACGTGTTGATGACATCGATGAGCTCTCCGCTTCACGTTGCCACTGACCATTTTCCATGGCTACCGCCAACAACTGCTGCCCACTGCTGCTGTCGTTGATGATGACATTTTTGTTGATTACAACATTGTTGCACATTGTTTGTCTCGTTGCTGTTGCTGTTGTTGTTGTTCTTGTTATGCTGTGGCTGAACCACACAAACCAAGTGCACTTTCAATATTGAACTCGTCTACATAGTAACCCACTCGCCACTCTCCACATGCAACTATGCATTTTTCAAGCATTTTGCATACAAATTTTGATCTGGCCAAAGGCATCAGATACAGTACACAGAGGTTTTGGCATATTGAATTTTAGATTGTTGAAATATTTTCACTACTACAACTATTTCCAAAAGTCCTTGTTCGCATATACAAATATGAAGGTGGGCATATTGGGGGGCTTACCTGCATTTAATTTACATAGCGGGCACTCATCCGATGGCCGACTCATTTGTAGCCTGGTTAGCTCAGATTTATGAGTTTAAACTGCAGTTTTACAATGTCAAACACGTTTCCTTCAACCTTAAATGTAAGATATTGAAAACTTAATTAAATAAAACTAAAATAAAGTAATGTATTTCTATAGTTTACTTGGAGTGTATTTTAATTGAGTGAGAGAGTAGAGTCAGATATTGGTATTTAGAATATAATATATTAGAGTATATTATTATGATTTATGCGCAGCTTCTTAGGATTTAAATAATAGCCAATAAAAGCTTTGATTGAAATTTGCCACGCGTCTGTTGTGACTAATTTCGACCAGTCGATTTGTTGCAAGTTATTTGCAAGCTGCCTCTTTTGACTTATTTCCTCTTTCTTATTGAGTTGGCAACTTGTTGTGCAGTTTGTTGCCGTCTGTCATTTTGAATGCAGCGCGATTTCCGTTTCCGGTTGCACAGTCAAATGCACCAATGCTAATGACAGTCCCTGTAGATATCCTGCCTTCCTTGTTGGCTCACCCTCAACTGTCGCTGTGCTTGTGAATTATGTGTGAAAGATAGCTAAATTATAGCACGCATGTGTATTGTTGCCACTCAATGCTGTCTGATGCGTAGACACACACACACACACACGTACATGTACATGTACACACAATGATGGACAACAACAATAACAATAACACTAGCAACAGCATAAGCACAAACAACTTTTGAATGGCAGCCACGCATTGTGCCGTCCTGTAAATTGCTGGCTCAATTATGTGACTGGTCCTGCCCCACAGTATCTCCATTTCCATCTCCATCGCTCTTGTACCGTCTCTATTTCGCTCCCACTTCGTTTTTGTGGCACCAGCTTATCAGTCGAGGCGACGCACATGAATCAGCCATGGGGACACTGGGACAGGCATTTGCAGGCTCGCTGCTGTCCGGGTCTGGTGTCCGGACTTGCTGTTTGGAGTCGGGCTTGCTTGCTTTCCTTGCCATGTTTCCTTGTGCAAGCTATGCGCCTGCACTTCATTGATTCTTCAATTGATTTATGCGTCTAAGCACCACGCTGCGAATGAGTAGCAAAGTCATCGCCTGCGTTGCAATGCGACACTGAACAATCAACAGTTTTTGATTTAATCCATTATGCGTGGCATGCCACAAGCCCAGCCTAGTTGCAGAAGGGTTCAATGTGCATGTGATAAACGAACACATTTATAACGAGTATAAGCGTTGTATCCGTTAGGTAAAATGCCATTTTGTATGCTATTGTGCAATTAAGGAAGCAGACATCCTTAAAGCATATTTTTAATGTTCCTTGTTGGTTTCTTTATTTGTAAGAATCCGTAGCATAGGCTCTCATTTGGCAAGCAGATAAATTATATTTTAATTAGAAAATAATTACAAAAACTTCAATCTAGTATTCATTTAAATGTTTGTAGTGCTATTTGCTTGACTATCACTGCATTGAAGTTAGCAAACATGATTTCAAATTGAAATTCGTTTAAAATTCCGATTCAATTGCAAATAACTGCAAATAAATGATTACAAAACTTATTCGATTTTCAGATGCAATTCCTTTTTTTTTCAAAGTTAGAAACTGATTTTAGAATTTTTCGTACAAGAATATGTAAAAGATAATTCTATTTTTATTTACTAAATTAAACTTAAGTGTCTAATATTGAAAGAACCAGCAGCTTAAATATTAATAATAACTATAAGCTTAATCACAATTGAATTTGTGTTATTAATCGGTTAAGAATAAGTATTTGTGATGTGTTATTGCTGGCATATCTTTTCAGCATGATAACAATATTATCACAGTTTGAAACAGACGCTCCCATTTCTGGCGCCAATAGCGACTACTTATAGTGCTGTGGCTGCAGCAGCTCTTGCTGGGCCACTCCCCTGTCCCCTCTCAGCTCATTCCACTCGTTCCACGCTTGGCTGGACATGACAAGCTCAACATGAGCTCGTCGCAGTGGCAATTGCAATTATATCGCAAACAGTATTCGGCGTTCAAATCACCGCAGAGCCACTCGAAGCATCCATTGGATATGTTGGTTGGATGTTTGCTGTTGTGTAGTTTTGGTCAACACTGTTTGCTCTGTGGCCCTAACTGTCTGTTGCCAACATTTTACTGGATGTATTTCCGTATTTTTTTTCTATTACAGTTTTTTTTTATTCTATGGATGACATGCATGAAGTGTTTATTGCGTTTCACAAGTGTTCCCATTAAGCTGAGGCGTTAGCTGGCAAATATTATTGAAAATAAAGGGGTTAAGAGAAGAAAATAGAACGTAACGATATTACAGGACTTTTTTTCATAAAGTTTGTTGGTCAAGTTGTGCTTTCAATTAAAGCAGTCAAGCAACATTTTGTGAGCAAAAAACTTTAACAAGTTTTGCAACAGTCGCTCGAGTCTCGAGTCCAAGTCAGCATGAAAATCAATTGAAGCGCGAATTTGATTTAATTCACTAACTTTTTGGGGGCGTGGCCAAGTAGCAAATTCTGCGACTTGGCATAAACGAACTTCCGTTGCAATGGCAGCCAACTGCAGCTGATGAATAAAACATGTATTTATGCAATAGTCAAGGGGTTGCCAGCAAAACGAACGAACTGCACAAGTGGTAGACGAACAGGTCCCAGTTACAGTCCCAGCGGGGTTGCTGTTGCAGTTGTAGGCGGGTGATTCCATTGCCAAGTGGCACCATTCAGTCATCCAGCTGAGAGTGTCAAGTGTTTTCGCAGTGCCTTTCCAGTTCGACAACAAGTTTAATGGCATTTTAAGTAAATCGTAGCATATTCAGTGCCGTTCCTTTCTCACACAGAAAAGTCTTAAAACAATATAAATTGGTAGCCCAAAGCAGAGTTTTACATATTCTTGTTGCTTATGCGCTTCTTAATATGATTTCTTTAAAAAAGTAATTGCTTTTATTACACTTCGTTATTAGCAAAATGGCAAAGTGACAATGCTGTTAAAACGTTTACGAATAAAGGAGAAAAGTAATTACTAAGCATTTCCTGCTAATGCCACATATGCATATGCATATGGAAGTAATGAGTTCATTTTGACATCCCTTTGTGAATACCTAGTATATGTTAAAGTTACATTTGAACAACTGAAGCTAAAATTAAAAGACTTTTCAAAACACCAAAACTTTTGCATCGCCCTTTTGCCCCCGTTTTGCCACACAAATCCAAAATGGCAATCCCTTTGGCAAATTATGCAAAACTTAAGCGCTGAGCGTTTTCTTAAGCTTGTGACAGGACATAGGGCACCGAAGAGACCCAGAGCTCCGAGCACCGCTTTGAGAGTTGAGAGCTGATGTTTTGAGGTTCATTTCATGGCCGCTAAGCCGTAACAACTGTCAAAAACAGTTGGCAAGTACGACGACAAAAACGCCGGCGAATATAAATAAATAATTGTAAGCTACTTAGTGCATGCTCTGAGACAGACTTAAGATGGGTGGGGCGGTGCTTTAAATTTTGTACATTTCTTTACTATTTGTGCATGCAAATGCATGCGACAAGAATTTGCGGAGAAGGACAACGAGTTTATACCAAAAGCCGCTTAAAATTGGCAGAAGTCGCGTGAACTTTTGGAGCTGTTGTACAATCGAGTATTGTAGCGGACACATTGCGAAGTCATATTAGTTTGGAAAATTAATTTATTGTTGAGAAAGCCGCAAGGCAGCTTCCCGTCGTACAGCAAAACAGCAAAAGGATGCTGGCGGGCTGAACGAGCTAAGAAATCAATTCCGTTGTAAGTTTGCCGCAAGTGGAAAGCATCGCTTGAAATTGCAGTTTTCAAGTGAGCGCAAAACTTTTGAAATAGCGTCCTCTGCAGTTGCTGTTACTGCCCTCGCCTTTGGTCATTATTTAACTTTTCCGTCGGACCACTGACAGGCAACAACAACAATTAATCATTTTGACTTTTAATCTTTCATTTGTCCTTAGCGTCGGCATCTTTATCGCGTCTCCGGCTTTGCCACGCCTCGACTTTCAGCCTTAACCGTTTGTTGTTGTTTGTGTCAAAAGTTTACGCAATCCTCCATAAGCACCCCCACCGCCAACATCTCCAGATGCGCATGTCTTCCTATATCTATCCGTCTCCGTCACCGTCACCGACACCGTCTCCGTCTCGGGCATCCATCTAAGGCTCAGTTTGTTAAGTACGCTTTGGGTCGCTTAAGCAGACTTAATCGCATTATTACTTTTACGAGAGTTTTTCTTTATGATTTACGCTTACCAAGTGCAATACGCACAACTTTCTTTTCACCTTTTTCCCCATTTTCACGATTTCAGTTTTCATGGCTAAATTTGTTGGAAATGAAAACATCAGAAATGAACTTTTAAGTGCGGATTTTGTGGTCTGACATTGGGAGAACCTATGTGAACATTTTACTTTTGAATTCGAATTAGTTGTCTGCGAGTTTTTGCAAATGTGATAATGCTGTCTAATGGCATAAGCTTAAAATGTGTGTAAAATTTTTGCATAATTCGGCGAGTTAAGAATTCTGTCGAGAGCCGAAAACACACATTGTTGAATATACAGGAATAATTTAAAACATGACATTGAAGTACTGATTGAATAAACGGCTAATGAGCATTTCAGATGTACACGGAAAACAAAATAAAGAGTACTTGTGTTAATAAAGAAAACAAAGTCGAAATGTGTTGAGCTAAAATCAAAATAAATTACACTGGTAGCAGCCAAAATTAAATAAAATATCTATATTCCAAGCAACTCTGTCCACTTTCCTTTATTCACAACGTTTGAGGTCTTCCTCGTCAAGCTGGTGACTACACTAATTATATCGATGAATATCGATATCATATTATGTTACAGGTGTTCTATTATTAACATTCTTAAATGTAATTTCAAGCTGTAATACTTATATTTAATTTATTTACAATTGCATTTCATGAGTATTATAAGAATATGTGAAGAATCGATTGGCAACATATTAAGAGTCCAAAGCATGCCATCGTTTTCCTCACAATATGTTGATGCTATAAACCGTTAACCATTTCCAATAAAAATCAACACACTTTTACTGGTCATTTATAACTCAATTTCATTGGCCTCGCACACGAGGAATCAATTGAAAAATCACATTAACCACACACGCAATTATTCTGATCATCATTATCATTATTATCATCGTCGTCGTTATCGACATCATCATCATCATCAGCATCAACATGATTTGAACAGATTGCAATAGCTGCGGTAGCTATAACAAACGCTGGTGTAAAGGGCGCATAAAACTCATTACATAAACGTCCACAACAGACAAGAATCGCATTTGGCAAATTATTATGACTCTTTATATTATGATGACTGCACAAATCCTTAAATGGTATTTCAATTTTATGCGTAGCTCTTTTCAAAAATAAAACCAAACAGCAGCCGAAACCATTTCGAAGCACAAACCGCAAAAGGGTACCAAAATTTTGGCAGCTGGGCCACTTGGCAATTGTGTTGTTGTGTGTTGTTGTTGTTGTATGTGTGTGTGTGTGGCGCCGAATTTCTGTCAAAGTGTTGAAGAGTTTGAGTGTCCAAATTGTGAATGTGAATGAGAATAAAGTACTTCAAATGATAAATGACAGCTGCTTCGTTTTGTAATTAACCAAAAAGAGCAGCAGCATTTTCAATTGGTGTGGAGTTTTAGAGACATTTTGTATTATGGTAATGGATCAAGAGCTAAATTTATCTGATTGTTTAAGTACCAATGACATTTGACGAAAATGACAGATAAAGCTGTGAAAATTGATGTTGCATAGTGAACAAAACAAGTTTTGCCAATTTAGTTTGAATTAAGCTTTTGTTTTGAATGGAAAACTTATAGCAAATATCACTTAAATATGTAAATGTAACTAATTACTGCTGTAGAATTGATTCATTAGGCAAAAGCCAACCACACTTGTCAGAACGTCAATTCAAATTGATTCAAGTTAATTAATAAATAGGAAAATTTTAATCTTTTTTTTTTTTTAATTGTAACGCTTTTATAAAGTAATTATTTTGTTTGTACTTTTTTGCGTTGCCTATTTCAATTAAATATATATTGTTTTAAAATAATATGAGCTTGAAGCGACTCCTTTGACAAGTGGAAACAATGAAAATATTTTCAGCATATTTTAACGCAATTAATCAAGTCTGCAAGCACTCAATTCGATTCGTTCTCCATCATTTCCCGAGGTTGTTTTCATTCACATCACTGCATTTCAAGAGTAAAGCAATTACAAGCGGTTCAAACCACACGGGGGATCAAATTAAAAATAAAACAGAAAATATTAAAGACAATACTTTAAGGCCCACTGCACAGCCAGAAATGGCACCATTAGTGCGCATTAAGCATACGCATTGTTGTTGTAAATATTTAACAAATATATGTATGTGTATGCATATACTTTTACTGGCTTACACTACATCAACTGCAACCACAATTAAAAAGACAGACAGAGAGAGGGAGCGAGACAGAGAGAGAGAGAGAGAGAGGGGGAATCAATAACAACAGATTTTTATTGTCATCAGAGCAACGCTGAAAAGGCTTATAAGCTAAGTACACGAGATGAGCCCTTTTTAATGCTATCATATCTGTTTTTAATGATTTCATTTTTGCCATGAGAGATGAGCCTAGAAAAGTTATAAAGTTGAATTCAATTTTGTGTGCAGTGCGAAGGAACATGGCGAGCTCAATTTATATCTATGCAAATAATTTTACCACTTACATTGTTGTTTAAAAAATTCATGCAACTCGATTCAGTTACTTATGCGGAAATTGAATTTATATTAAGAGAAAGCAATCTAATTAATAACTCATAAGACATTTATCATGGACGACCACACAAAATCAACCCGTTTATGGACTTTATGACAACGACTAAGTGAAAACTCATTCTTCCTTTTTGCCAGTTCTCGTCCAGCTCGGACATCCGGAAGCTTCCGAAAACACTTCCGCGTCCACAAAGAAAAAAAATGAATTGAAGAAAATTGCCGTAAATCAACCGCAACACTTTAGACACTTCCTTCCGCAGCTTCTTTGCCTGTGACAGAAAGTCAAGGCTGAGCGAAAATGTGGGCTGGCAAAATCGTGGCAGTAAAAACGGCAGGCATGTGATTTATTTTCTTATTAATTTCCGTTATTCACGCCGCACACAATTTCCGCTACGTGTTCCAGTTGAAGCTGACCAGAGAGCAGAGCCCCATAAACCGTCCCTTTACCCTACCCAACAACAAAAAGAACAAGAAAACTGTGAATACATTATGTACACTCCTCAAGCATCGCTGCCTCGCCTAACAATCTAATTAATCAGCAATAATTCATAAAATTAGAGCTAAACAGCAGCAAAAGCTACAACATTACAGCCACCGTGTTGGTGTTGTGGGCGGCGTGGTAGTTGCCTCGTTTGTTCCACACATAAATTAAACTTGAAAAGTGCATAAATTAAAAAGCGCGTTGCGCATACGTTTGTTGCACGCTCCAGCCGGGAAAATTGCTGAAAAGCTGCAAGAGCGGTCCGAGTGAGGGGGAGAGAGAGAGACAAGAGTTGAGTTGAGAGTGGCCAGCAAGTGGCGCCATTAATTGCATATTAATTTAGACAAATTTGTTTGGCATTTTTAGTTCCACTAACAGAATATAACCAGAACAAGAACAGGAACGATAACAACACTCCCTTCATAAAATGAAAAACAACAGCTAAAAATAAAGCTTTTGGTGGTTGTTAATTTGATGGTAAAAAATATTTAGCTGCACAGCTTGTGGAAATAAGCTGCTGCTGTAGCTTAAATTAAGCAAATAATGACAAATTAAATTATTTTACTATTAAAGGTATAATGAAGATTATAATTTAAAATCTTCCACATCTAAAAAATAGGTTGCCAACCAAAAATATTGTATTAATTTAGATTATGTTTTTCTATAGCGCATTTCACATTCGTTGTGTTTTACCTCAGCATTTTTTGAGTGTGCTCTTTGGCTAACAAATTTATGAATTATCTGCTGTCAATTTTGCGTTTCTATCACAGTGGCATATTAATTTAGCTGACGCCATTCATTTGCCGTAGTTTCCTTGAGTTCAGTTTGCCATTCATCTGTAATATTAATTGAGCAGCTCGGTGCGGTAACTTGATCACGAACAAAAGATAACGGACGAAGGAAAGTGGGGCATTCAGGATATACATATTATTGTTTCTGCTTGGGATAGCATAAATCTTGTGCACAAATACAATTGATTTGCTTTATTAGTGCTCTCTCTCCCTCTCTCTCTCTCTAGGAACGAGAACAACAATAAATGCTTCATTTATTAAAAAAGAAAATAGGAGAAAACAAAAATGGGGCGTTTTCTCAGAGTGGATGATAAAATTCCAGTGACTGCTAATCTTGTAGAGCTTTGTTGTTGTTTATTTGCCACACAATTTCACACATATGTGGGTATCCTCTGTCTCCTTAAACTGTGTTTAGCTCATTTCCTTTTGCGTGAAGTGATTTACGAGTAATTCGCCATTTAACCTGTGGCTAAATTTGTAATTAGTCAAGTTTTGTGTGGCGCATGCATAAAATTTCCCTTTGCTGGGCTTTGCGAATTTTGCCTACTTTTGTGTAGGCCTAAGTCTATTAATAATAAGCTGTGTGCATGTGTGTGAATATTAGTGTGTGTGCGTGTGTGTGTGTGTGTGTGTGTGGTAGATATTATATAGTATATGTAGTCTTGGCTTACTGACACATACTTACATGGAAGCTTTGAGTTCCTGGGGCGCACATGTGACAAAAGCCAATTTCATTTACTTGATGGCTGCGAAATGCTTGCATAAACCGCAAATTAATTTTGATGGGGTTACGGGACGGGAAAAGTGTTTAATGTACGTCAGTGCCTGGTCGACACAGAACATTTGCAAATGAGCTGAAAGTTCAACAAAAGCAGTTAATTAATTAGACTTTCGAAATAAACATAGTGCTGTCTGCAAATATCTTTGTATTTTGGAACATCATTGTTAATTTGGCACTTAGCAAAGTTCATAATTAAAATCGATAAAGATAGTTCTTTTTTTTTATTAAAAACATAAAATTCATATATTTTATTTAATATCCATTTATATTTGAGAGAAAGATGGAGATGGAGAGAGAGCGAGAGAGAGAGAGAGAGTGAGAGAGAGATCCATTAGAAGATACCGCGAGCTTAGTTATTAAATATGAAATTTCTTTTATTAATATTGGAAATCGGCGGATATTTTGATAATTTGAATAAGAATTGATAATTTGATACATTTGAATCAGATAGAATTTAAATTTGAATGCATGTCCGACGTTTTAACATTACAATTACCAGCTTTTATTTAAAACTTGAACTAAAATTTTCCATAGAATACTACAACTCGTAATTGTTAAGGTGACACAATCTGCTGTGATGTGCTTTGAGGATTCTTTTAACATGAGTAAATACTTAGCGATCAATTTATTTAAGTTAATTAAAGTGTTCATTAAGTTTCAACAAGTTTCAATACTGACTATTAAGGCTGTCTCCACTCGTTTTATTTTATCGTTTGGCGACCGCAAATGCCGGGGCAACACCTTTTGTGATTCTATCGAAGTTCAATAAAAAGAAATTGATTGAAGTTTCGCACGCTTGTTGTTACGTACCCTTTGGGCTGCTACTGTCTGCCACATTCTCCACTGCCCCCTGTCCACGTGCTCGCCACTGTCTGCCTGGCTAGCTGTGAACATCAATTAAATTCATTGCCAAACAAATATTGTACAAAGGAATTATAAAAGCAGCCAAGCGATTGTCGGCAGACACATGTTCAAAAACTGGCAACGTTTTGTTTTGCTCTGTCTGGGAACCAGTCCCAAAGAGTTGCAGTTCCTGCAGAATGTTGATTGAATGTAGAGGGAGCCCTTGTGCCACCGTTTGACCTCAGCC
Organism: Drosophila planitibia; assembly: GCA_035043785.1. Taxonomy (NCBI): domain Eukaryota; kingdom Metazoa; phylum Arthropoda; class Insecta; order Diptera; family Drosophilidae; genus Drosophila; species Drosophila planitibia. The sequence goes on along the minus strand of JAWNMS010000043.1, from coordinate 1,849,365 downwards.
CTTGGCTGCCCCCGTTGCCCCGCAGTTGTTGTTTTTTGGCACTTTGCGTCGAGCGTCAAATGAAGATAAAAAGGCGCCGACATTTTGTAAACAAAGCGTTTGACGTGCGAGGCAGCTTTATAGCCAGCTAGATTGTGCTGAAAGGTCGTCTGTGTGATGATGTTTGAGCTGCCTGCGTAGCCATCACCTAATGCCAGAAGCCCAAACCTAAAACCTAAAACCGAATACTCACAACCCAAACCCAACCCACATTATGTTATCCCATGGATTGCAGCTACAAAATGCATAGTAAGCGAATTTTTTTTCTGATGCTTTTATTAAGTTTTTTGAATTTGTTTGCGTGAAGTCTCTGTGTGTGTGTGTGTGTGTTGTCATCTTTTGTATGGGTTTTTTAATTTTTCGACTGATTGCTATATTAAAGAGAGCTGGCCCGTGGATGGTGGAATGTTCTCTCCTGTCTTTTCGCATAGATCCTAGTGAGTTTCACAATTTCGTTGCTTTGCTACTGCTGCTGTTTGGAATTAAGGGGCTTTCATCGAAAGCCAACTGTGAATGCAGCCAGTGAGCTTAGGAATATTCCCCTGCCCGCTGACAGCTATTCTTCTGTGCAAGGTAAATATTTATTTTGAATTTTATTGAAATTACTTTGCCAGACAATCTGCAGTATAATTTTTTGAGCAATCAACTTTTGTGAATAATCTTTGCTTATTCTTATTCGTTTTTTACTGTGAGAATTTTAAGCCTTAAATCAGCTTTTCTGGCTAAACTATTTTTCATTAAGTTAAGTTGTTATGATTTTATTATAATTGGGTAGTGGTCAACAAAATTATTAATAGTCTGTAGTTATTAAAAAAACTGATCAGTATTTTATAGACTTTTGAAAGTACTGTTCTCTTATTTAACCCTTCTTATGGGTTTGCATAGGCTATGCAATTATTCCATTACTCTTAATCTGCCAAGAAGGTCTACGTTCGAATTATAAAGTGCTCTTTCATTTTCAACTCGACTTAATTTGCGTGTTGAAAATCAATTAAAATTTTCTCTGAGTATGCCACACTTAATTTGTTGCAAAAATACGTCTGCTTGTTGCCTTAAGGCAAAATTTTGAAATTTGTGAAGTGAATGAAAATAAATTGTGCAAACAAAATATTGTGTACAGGATGGGATGTGTGGGCGGCTTAGATTTGGTTAGTAAGTGCATTATCAAAGTTGGCAAATGAAAGAAACGCATTAAAGTAGACAACAAAATTCGTACACTCCATTTCACAGCGTCAACACAATAAATCAACTTTTGTTGTCTACCCGTCCGTTTGTACGATGAGTCTTTTGAGTTTTCCATCCGTCGAGTAGACTCTGACAAATAATTTCCTGTCTAATTCCAGCTGCAAGGCAGCAGCTGAAGCACAAAGTGTGGTTGGATGCAACACAAAATACGCATAACTTGCCTGTTATTCAAATTATGCATTTATTGTATATTGCTGAGTAATTTCTATGCAAACATAGATACATATTGTTCATTCTGCACAAACTGTTCACCTTTTATGCTGCCACGCAACTGCATCTCTTGTTCATGTTCATTCTTGCCACATTTTACTTAGCGCCAGCAAAGTGATTTCCCGTAAATCTCGTAAGATAATCTAACAGCTCTACACATATTTGGTTATGAATTTGGTTTAGTATAGGTTGTTCTTCTGATTGTGGTTAATTTTTGTAACATTTGCTAATGATGTCAAATATCTATACAATATATTTAAAATGAATTTCGAATTTTATTGCTTGGCTGAATTGGGTTTTAGCAGGTTTCAAACTGATTGATAAAATCTCAATTGTGGCTAGAAATGTGATTTGAAACTTTAAAATTTGATATGCAGCTTTTGCTTGATTGCAGAATTTATTCAAATATTTATTTAATGAATTCAAGCGGCTTTGGTTTTTGGTTTTAATATATATGACACATTTTTTTGCAGACAAATAAAAATGTAATAGAAATATATATTTTCATCAGATCAGATTTCATACCATTAAATTTGTTTATTCAATTATTGTATACCACTTTCTGTTGTTCATGCCAGAATGCATTTTGCAGATGCCGTCCATTTCTTTAATTAACAACATTAGCCTCTTGGCTTTTATTCAGATTTCTCTGTGTGCATGCGAAGCGATTTGACTAATAAAGAATGAAAATGTCACGTTTGCTGACTTGGAGATAACAATAAAGATTCAACAAAACAATTTTAAAATTGCTGCAGTCGGGAAACTAAAACCAACGGCATTTGAAGATATGCGAATGGCGCCTTAAAGTATGTGGCAATGTGCACGCTTATGGCATAAGAATATAAAAATATTCAATTTCATATGCATTCAGAGAGCCGCATAAAGTTGAAAGGCGAATGCGAGCTGTGCTCAGTTCGCTTTGCATATGGGGACACAGATAAACAAAAAGGAAAAAGAATATTAAGGATTTTGGTACTCGACTACGAGATACTCAATACACAACTCTACGTGCGACTCTAACGATTTATAATTTTTTGGTAACTGAATCAAATAATCGTCAGAAAATCATACCAAATTATGTGCTTCCATCTCATTATAATCTCAAAGGACGGAACTCGATTTAGATCTCAATATAATCTTAAAGGACGTAACTCGATTTAGGCCAAGCTAATTGAATATATATAGCTTTGATGGTCATAAGCAGACGGACATGCTGAATCAGACTCACCTGTTAATTATTTATTTGTTTAATGAAAAATACAAAAATGAAAAAATAATTTAAATTAAATTAAAAGTAATATGTAATATTATTATATAATTTAACTGCAAATAAAAAAAAGAGAAAAATTAATAGGAAGTCGATTTAAAATATATAAACCTTTCGGGATTAGAGATGCATTGTACTGCTTGTTACATGCAGAGTTAGTGCAGGGTATAAAAAGATAGAACAACCAAACCAACACTGAAATGACTGAGCGAGGGAAAACTACATAATACAAAAGCGAAAGACAAAGACTAAACAATCTTGCCATGACTGTGCCTCAGCTTCCTATTCTGTTACCACTTCCCACTCAAACTCATTCACCTCTTTCATATATATATTTCCATGCTGTTCTATTGAATTTGGTTGGCTGCCGTTTGCCAAGGGACGAAAAGTTACCATCATATTCCATTGCCAAAGCAGCTGCAGTAGCCAAAAACGTTTTTCTGGGATTTATATTCAAAAAAAATACATGAATATTGTAAAATGTTGTGTTTATGCTGCAAGTGCACACGTGGCAGTCACTTGAAACCAAAAAAAAACAAGAATAGGAGTCGTTGCTAATCAGAATATAACGAAGCTCACATTCTCTATATGCAATTATTTTTGTATTGTTAAAAGTACTGCACAATTTTGTATGTTCTACTTAGCAACAGTGTAAGTATAGGCTCCAACTTTTAAAAATAGATAGATTGATACAGCAAATTCCAAAGACAACTATTGATTGAACAATATTATATATCAGAAAATCAAAGTATGTATTTCAGGTCATCGCCAACTTTCCCACATAGTTCATGTAACGAGAACTACAAGTGCATAATTAATTAGCACTGTCTGTTGTGGGCGTGGTATTGGCGTGGAAATTGGCTTTGACTTCAGCATCATTTTGTTGTTGGTTATTAAACACAAAACAAAAGCAAAAAAAAAAAAAATATAATAAAAAGAAAAATACAGGCGCTGCAGATGCAAACATTATTCAACATGCCAAAGAACCATATCGTATAATATGTGGGTAGTTTTATACGTAGTCCGTAATGCTCCCGACTGACTCTGAAGCCTTTTCAGTTAATTAAAAAGGCACTTTGCCGTGTGTGTGTGGCTTCGTGTCTGTGTGTGTGTGTGGGGGTATGACTGCTGTTTCATTATAAATGGTCAGCAGAAACAAAAACATGATATGCTCTCGTATAGTGCAAATGTATAAGTATAAATCTAAAGCAGTCAGAGGTACTCACTGCATTTGGTGGGTATCTGCCCTATTTCCGACATTCAGTTAATTAGCTCAAATAGTCTCCGGTGAGTGGAGCATTACGACGACTTTAATATACAGCTATTATCAATTGAGGTGAATATTGTGTATATAAATAAGGAAGGAATCTATGTATTTAAATTGACTGTCTGATATCATTAGTTAGGGCTCTTGCTAACTGCCAAGATATATAAGGTTAATACTCAGCAAGATAATATAATATATAACTATAGCATTTGATATGCACTTAATATGTGTCTTAAGGCTTTAGTTAAAGCATGCCATTTTATTTAGGATTAAAAGTGTCTATTTTTAATATTCAATCAATGGTTAATAATTTCAAAAAGATTTTGCTTAAAAGATGAACAAATCGAGCATAATTCGATTTGGCTTATATACAAATATATATATATCCCCGTAGCTATCAACTAGCAAAGCTTTAAGTTAAACCTTGAGAGCGCTTCCACTTAGCGCTAAAGTGTTTTCTTTTGAGTAAAATTTACTAAGGCTGGCTTTCGCATTGGCTAAAAGCCCACAATTGTCAGTCAACATTCAGCTGGCTAAGATGACAAAATGTATTTGATGTTGTGTTACCGGGCGCCCTCAATTCTCCACCTCTCTCCTTAGACAACTGTCACATTTGCTTTGTTTATTGACACTGCTTGCGTAGACACTGCTACAGGAAAGTGTGAGGGGGAGCAGAGGGGATCTTCGTCGGGAGTTGATGGGTGTTGGGTGTTGGGTTGGGGTGTAAACAACCCAAATTTACATTTGCTTATGTGCCCGCTGTCAACTTTGCTTTGTTTATGTGTTTTTTATTATGATTGATATTTTTTGCACTCTTGCTGCCTTTTTTGTTATATTTTCTTTCTTTCGTTCTCCATTCTTTTTCGCCTATGGAGTTTCATATTTATTGACAGCTGGCTTAAAAGGCGCATGTTGTTGACTTGTTTAGCATTTTTTATGAGCCGTTGACAGTGCCAACAGTTCGCATTTGGCTCATCTTTTTTTGGGTTGGCCTACGACTCTCAAGTGTCACATTTAATAATTTGCCTGTAAAATTGTAAGTTTTCGCAACTTTGAAGGAAGGGTTTAGAACCTTGTCTTGTTGACGTGCTCAGCATTTATTTTTGCTTATCCAATTTTAATAGTTTTCTTCTCTTAAATTGTTAAAATTTTCTTGGGCAATTATCAATTACTGTATTTTACATGATCGTTAAGTCTTTTGGCAGCAACCAATTTAAAATAGCCACGCCCACTACTTGGGGATGCAACAAAAGAATATGAAACTTATTTAAATCCGAGTAGCTCTTTTGGGCCACCGTCAAGTGCCACTAGAAACAATGCAAATTTAATTAAAATTCCAAAAATCTGAAAACAATGCGCACGTTTTCATCATCAACATTATGCCCCGACACGGCCACGACGACAGTTGCACCACCCCTCTCTCCCTCCGGCTCACACCCCCTCTCCCACACACATAACCACAAACACAGAGACACACGGATGGGTCCCTGACCATGGCCATAACTATGGCCATAGTTATGGCCAATGCAGCTGCGCAAGGACAATGCAGCCGGGTGGTTGGTCGGTCGAGCAGGTCGGTCTCCTCCCTTGTCTGTCCCTTCTGTCTGCTCTGCCTGGCAGTGTTTCTTGGGCGCTCGCTGCATGTAATTTCGGTATTTTCTTTATTGGCACCAAGCTGTGGGGTATATCGCGAGTGCTGCTTTGTTTGTCACAAGTTTAAGCAGTAGGTTTTTGAACAAAAAATAATTATTTATACACACAAATTGAAATTTGTTGTTTTTTTTGTATTAGGTTCTCTTTAGTGAGGGGAAAATATTTTAAATAAACGAATGAAAATAATTAAAGCTAAAGCGACGCAGTTATGCATTAAAGAATTAATTCTATGCTACATTTTGATCTCAAATCAAATAAGTTCATTCATACTCAAATCAAACCAATTAAATAATAGTAATTATTTTTTAATAAACAGTAGTAAAAATCTATTAAATCACTCTCAGGAAGTGTATTCAGAACTCGCTGCTTGTACAATTTGGCGGGTCTTTTGTCTTTTTCTTTGTCGCTCGCCCGAGAAGCAAATGTAAAGTTTTTGGTTTCGACGCGAGGGATTTATAGTGCGATTATACTTTTGTGTGAGTTGCATTCCGCTGCTGCTGCTGCTGCTTGGATAATACTTGTGTGTTGTACTTGTTGTTGTTTCTCTTAGTCACGTTATTGTAGTTGTAGCTACTGTCCTCTGATGTCCGCCCTGAAATTGCATTTTTATAAAGCTGAGCAGCCGGGCTAGCCATCTCCCATAATGGAGTAGTTTTTAAATAAACAATGCGAATTCGTTGCCACCCGTGTCCTGCCAGCTGTGCTGTCATCATCTCCGCATAAGTCCGAGTCAAGGGTTGGCACGTTGACTACTGTCATTTGGCGCTGCTCCCACTCGCCACTTCCTACCGCACCACAGAACCACAGGCTTGGCTTTTATTTGCATTGCTATCGCGGGAGCTGTGCGGCTTTATAGGTTCTTGGTTTTATTTCAAATACGCGATGGAGTTTGTCTTCATTCTATTTCCTTTTTTTTCATTTTTTTTTTGGATTTTTATTGTGTTGCCTTCTCTAGATGCACATCACTTTGTTAGTTATTTAGACGCCATCAACACTTTAGGTCATGGCATTTTATGGTGTACTATAATGCCAGAGGGATTCTCAAATTTGTAATGAAATTGTCTGATGTGTGCTCTGGGGGAGTATGAGAAATATTTAATGGCATGTATGTGTTATAAGTGAATTGCAAGTGAATATAATTGACAGAGTAACTCGCCATAATCTATACCTAATATCTAGTATTTTCGATGAGCAGCAATTATTTATTGGTGCAGGTTATTTTCTAGTGAAATAGGATACTGCAATTTCATGTTATTTTCCCATTCAATTTACTTTATTTTACACTTTAAGACAAAACCTTGCCATGGCTTACTGAGTCCTCTTGGATGCTATTGTGAAAACTACTTGATTTTCATTTTGCCACTAATTATCTGGGTGGCAAGTGTTGACAATAAATTCACACCCCTGCTTCGGGCAGACCTGGAAGACGACTCTTGGCCAACTGTGCAGCGGTAACAATTTGGGCTCATAAATTGGCACAAAACGGGTATCATCTCGTTGTTGTTTTTGTTGCTATTGTTGTTTTGGCTCCTGTTACTGCTGCTTGGCAGGCTGAGAAATTCGACGCGCCGCGCAAGAAATGCGCAACATTCAAAGACAAAAGCCGCAGAGACGCGCAACAATTCTCAGCCCAACAAACAGCCGCCCAAAAAGCCGCAAAATTTCATTTACAAAAGCCAAACGGAAAGTTGTCCTTATTGTTGCCTGAATGAGTTTTGGCTTCATGAAAACGCCTTTGGCTACGTCGGCTTTCTCGCCTTGCAGATTTTAGTTGGCATTTTATTTTGACAAAGTTGCATGTGGCAGGCGGCTGTGGCGAGGACAAATAACTTGATGCTGCCACCGTTTCGAATTTTCCAGTTGCATGTAGCAACTTTCGGCATCGGCTCTGTTGCGGTAGACATAAATTACGCATACGCCACAACGGGCTGCCTTCAGTCAATCAAATCAAAGCCGAATAGTGTGGTTAAAATTTAAAAAATATCTCATATCTTATTTCATGACCTAAGTATTATGTACACTTTTGTTTATTATATATTACTCAAAAATGATTCGTGTTTCTCGACTCATCTAAATGATCTTGGATAGCACATAAGTAAATGTGCTGCCTATCAAAAATAATCAAAATAACTGTTTAGTCACTTTTGAAGGCACCTCTTTCTTCCTGTTCAAAGAATTTTCGATTTATTTTGAAAGGAGTTTCACAAGTGACTGCATCAGGTGCTGAAAAGTGTAAGCATTTTCAGCTTATCTGCTTGTATCCAACTCGTTTAATATTTTTATTTTATTTTTGGCCCATCATTTACCCCCTTGAGAGAGTGTACAAAACTTACAACACAGCAAGTAGCTCAGAATTGACAGCGCCCTTAAAAGTTAAGTTTGGCAGTTTTTAAAACATTGCGTATACGCCACATGTGTGGCATAGTCGACTCCGACATCGAGCTTAGGTTGTCAGTTGGGCCCTTTGCATATGCTTCAGCTTGCCTTTTTCTTATGGTGTTTTTTGTGTGTGTGTGTGTGTGTGGATTTCTTAGTTGATTTCACGAATTTACAGACCCATGGCGAAAGTGAAAAACAATGTAATAGAAATTTCATAAACTTTGCTGCATACTTTTTGGCGCTGTGCGCTTTCGACAAGTGCAAAACGGTCTTTATCTATAAGGATTTGCTGCAAAAACCCACCAATAGAATAAAAAGACCAAAAAACAAAAGTTTTTCCTTTGGTTGCATGCTGTGTGAGGGACAGGGAAAAAGGATTGGTAGGGGAGTAGGGGTCTGTGATTCTCTTTGCTGATGGTAGCGTAAAATCCACTTAAGCTGCCTGCAGATTTTGGGCGCGTTTTGCATTTTGTTTTATGTTTTACTTTTTCTTATTCTTTTCAATCTTTTGCTTTTTTTGTATTTTTGAACATTTTTATGTCCTGCCAATGTTTAGAGCGAAAGGAGTGCATGAGGTGGTGGGTTCGTTGCATTATTTCAAGTTTGAAGCAAAGTATTTAAACCATAAAAATGCGCTGCGTATCCTTCAGCTCTATCTTAGTGTGGCCATTGGGAAATGTCTTTCACGGCTTGCCCGTAAAGTTTTTGAGCATTTAGCTAGAGATTTATTGGCATTTACTGCAACCACTTTCGCTGTTGCCCCAATACCCCCATTCCCCCTCCCCTGGCCATGTAACCAAGTTAGCTGCGCATTCCCATTCCCACCTTGGCAAAGTTTATCGCACGCTGCTGCTGCATCAACATAATGATATGGATAATTCAGTTTTCATTCAGTTATTGTCACCGCAACGCTCTTTCTTTATTGTGCTACATAAGCTGAAAGGAGTGAGTTGGAGAGCGAGAGCTGAAGCGAAAGAGGAATAAAAGTCGTCGTACTATAAAAGGGACCATTACATTGATTTACATGCGCACTTTTATGACCAGCAGCTTACTGTCTATAACTTCCACCCAATCCACCAATTCTGCAACCGTCAAAGACACAGATTTTCTTCTTCATTTTTTTGTATTTTATAGTACATTGTAAAAAATGTGCATTTCGCATTTTTATTAGCTGATCAGATGAGCAGAACGCGCTGTGGCTTCAGTTTTATTAGCAGCTCTCAAAATTTCAAACAGTTTCATTGCCCTTTGTGCTTGAGTCTCTTGAGTTTAAACTGTTAGATTCTTATGCGAATTTCTGGATATATATAAATTCTGGAAATAATTTTTGCTAGATATAAGTTTTAAGGTAAGGTTTTTAAGTTTAAAAGCATAAAACAAATACGTTTTATTCGTTTTTATAAATTACTTAATTATTGGATAAATACATGAATAAAATGGAGTGTTAAAATATAAAATTATTAATATTTGAGCAATATGAGAGCTTTACGTATATGAATGGCTTTATCTGTATAGTTTCCTTATATATAAAGAGAATGGATCTGCACTTGCAAAATTTTGTAATAGCCTGAAGTCTAAAACGTTAGAGAAATGGTATATGGAAAATGGTATAACAGCAGGGTGTACGTATGCATTTTATTATATACAGATTCACTCCAATCTGCACTTTTTTGCTGCCCCTAATTTGTATTCAATTTCGAAGAGCTTCCCGAATACTCTCTAGTACCCGTTTCAATGGCCATCCCAAGCACCAAGCCTAGACAATGGCATATGGAAAGCGATGCAGTTTTTTGCCTTCTCTTTTTTGCAGCTGCTTTGCGCGAAAGCCTTTGAAGTGAGTTTTCAACTGTCAATTAAACTGCACTCTCCGATGGACAAGCCGATGACATTGGAGGTGGCCGTGTGTGGGCGTCGCCATTGCCTAAGCGTTAAGCATGGCAGTTAGAGAAGCGCTGAACTAAGGCAACAAAAAAAAAAAACAAAAACGGGCTCGAGCTTCTGTGTAGAAGTTCTTCATTCAAGGGAGGTGTAGCGGAAAATTGTGTCCTTATACAACAGCTGACCTTTTTTTTTGTTTTTTTTGGAACGGCTAACAAAAATTCTATTACTTTTTTTTTTAAGGGGTTTCCTTGCCTTTGGAGTATTGAAGCAATTATAATTAGTGTGAGGATGAGTCTGAGACTGAGATTTGAGTAAATGCTGCTTGTTTCGTGGGATTTGCTTTGTGCACATAAAGAGTTGAGAGTGAACATAATTGAATTTGATTTGATTTGATTTGGGATTTAGTTGTGAAGTGAGAGCTTCATTTGGTAGGCCTTAAAGTGTTATAGTGATTTCACATGCTTAAAGTATTTAGTGGGTTTGAAGCTGGTATTGAGTAGAGTCCTTTGAATAAATGCCACGTAGTTTTGCTGCATGTAAGATACTTCAAAAATATTTTTGAATGTTTTTTTTATATGTATTATTTATCCAATAAAACCAATGACTGCTTCAGGCAAAATTTTTTTATATTCACTTGGGCTGGATTGAAATGTTCGCCCTATCTTGGGGCTGTGTAAACACTAAATATTCCATTCACTTTTATCGATCCAAGAAATCGCATTAAAATTGCAATATGGTTTTTGGGTACTTCCTTTGCTATTTGGGCAGTCTTTTGGCAAAGACTGTCAAACGGCTGATTTATTATTTATTAGCCATGACCCACCGGAAAAAGCGGACATGGAAATTGTGTTCCTTATTGAGGGTTGTTGTAGTTGTCGCATCCAGTCGGCCCACAAGCAATCCATCAATTATGCAACGTCGACGAGTGACGAAAACAAATCAAATCCGAGAAAATATATTGGCCAAAAACCCAAAAAGTGTTTGAAACTTGGGTCATTTGCCAACTGACAAGCTGACATTTCATGGGGCATGGGAATGAAACTAATTGGATCATTGGGAAATAGTTGATGCCACAAAATATACAACTAGGCTCTCTAAATTTAACAAGTCCCCCTCCCCACCCAGACATCCCAGCAACTTACAGACTTGATGTTGTTGCTTTCAGCCATCACTCGCTTTTGACCCCAAACCTAATTGACTGGTTTTAAAATTAATTTTATTTTTGTATTTATTTTTTTTGCGGTGCCGTCGCCTCCAATGAGCCATAAAAACTGCGCCGCATATCATTTGAATGGGAAAAGGTCTTTTGAGGGTTCCATAAAGGAAACTGTTTGCCATTTGCTGTGGGATCAGGGGTCACAGTTGTATGTGGAAGTGGGGGGCGTGGCGTACGTGAGTCGCATTGCGAATGGTGTGAAAAATGAAACTGAACCAGAAACGGGGACCGTTAAAAGCAGCAACTGCCGCTGACAGCTGGCATAATGAAACTGAAACGCGTGAAATGAAACGGAAAAATAAATGTTGTTCAAGTGTAAAGCGGTTTGTTTTGCAACCGAGCGATACGCACGGCGAGCGAAGACTGGATGGATGCGGGTAGTGTTAAGCAAGGTTGCTGATGGCTGTGAATCTGTCCATGACAAAGGTTTTCTTTTTCACATTATATTTTATGTTTTGTTTTTTCTTTTTTTTTCGATTTTGTTATGTTACTTTGAACCATTTTGACCATTTTGACCTTGCGGCGATATTTTGATTTTAACAATTATAGAATGAAAAGGCGCTGAATGCACATTATTCTATGTGTCAAGAATTTCTTTGTACAATTTATTAACTTGGTTATTTTGAATTTGCTTACTTATTTTATGTTCAGAGATATTCAACAAATATTCTTAAGTAATACCATGAGATTTGTATATTTTATTTATTCATTCTGTACTTTCACTACTTTCGCCAAATAATAAGTCGAGTTATTTATATGAAAGGCATTTAATTTTTCTTTGTACGGTTTTGAGCTACATATTAAAAATATGCAAGTGTTTGAGCTGTTTCATTTGCATATTTGTTTTCATTTACATGCTAGCCTCGCCTTTGGCAATTTATCTTGGGATAGTTAAGCAGCTCTCTATCACCTAATGTATCCCTGGCAATTTTCTCACAAAGCGCAAACCGTATTAGCAATACTTTTATGCATATTTCTCTACACCCCACCTGCCACTTCCCGCACAATTTCTTGTCTGTCAGGTAAACACTTCATAAGTATTTATAAGCTTCTCTTCTTTCACAAACTGCTTTGTGGGAGGGTGGACTTTGACTAGCGTATTCGGGGAGGGATATGGAACAGGATTGCTGCATCAAAAAAGAGGTTCCATTTTAATGCAGCAAAAGGCAAAAGCATAAAATGGCAAAGCGCACTACTTATAAGTAGTAAAAATATAACTCGCCTTCCTTTCTCGCTCTCCCTCTCTCCCTCTCTCACTCTATATATAGCTCTCGCTCTTTCTCTTTTACGAATGCTGTGTGCTCAGTGCTTTTCTCTGTATGAGCGGAGGCAAATTTTATGCTTTGACGAAAGTTTTGCTTAATGACAAAAACATCCGTCAGATGTGCACACACGCACACACACTGGCTAACATGCACACACATTCATATATAAGAATGTTGCTTAAATAAATTAACAAAGTTGCCTTGGCTGTTGGCTCTTTGCCTATAACACGAAAGTTGAAATGAAAATAAAATTTAATTCAAGCGTTACCGTCAAACGGTGACGTCAACGTCGGCGTCATGTGTTGCTGTTAAGTGCCATCATCATCATCATCATCATCATCATCATTATGATCATCAACAGCGGCTCCCGTTCTATTCTCATTATCTGCGAAACTGTTTTGTAGTTTTTCTCACTCGACTTTTCCACACACACACACACACACATGAAAAACTTTTGCAAGCAGGTTGGTGAGTAGGGGCACAACTGAAAGGCCAGGATGTGGGGACTTTGTGAATTGAAAAATAGTTGCCATAGTTGCCAAACGCCTTTCACAACGCAAGCAGCTGCAAAGTCAAGTGTTTAATTAAGGTTTTCCAGACGGTCGGCTTTTAATGTGCATTGACGAGCAAACGGTTGCTCTTAATTAAAAAAAGCGGAAAAAATATATGTATATATATATATATATAGAAAAGGCAAAATCAAATAGGCTTGTTGATTGTGCTGACTCCTAAATACCCTGACAGACATTTGAGTGAACTTTGAAACTTGTCCTTAAACACGCCTTATACTTAACGGATTTTGTTTCGATACAAGTTGGTTGCTTATTGACAAACTATTATACTCCAAATAAACCCACCTAAGTCTTAATGTATTAATAATATAAAGATAAAAACAAATTAATATTTATTTAACAATATAATTGTTCATATTTATTTAGATACTTTGGCGTTTGAATATGGCTAATCATCAAATTATTTATGCCCTCTGCATGAGTATTATCCAAACTTAACTTCTGGGATGTCACTCTTAATATCTACCAATTAACGTTGTCGCTCTATTAGTGACCGGACCAGTTCAGTGTCTTTGAGCATAATTTGTTAAGTGTCGAAAGTTTTTGACCTGCCAGCGACGTAGCTGACAAAGCAGCTGAAAAACGGCAGACAGATTTGGTCGAAAGTTTGGAAAAAATATAGAAAAATAAATACCAAGCGGTCAATGGAATTAGACGATTAACAATTAATACTTAAGTATCTTGAGCTGAATAGCAGTATGAGAGTGTCGGTTGCAAGCTGCTGGGCAAACAAATATATAATTATTACTGTATTATATTATAACATTATTGATCTAATTTTTCTTAATTTTGAATATAACATTTGTCAAGCTATTCAGAACATTCTGGTGAGCGAAATTAATGAAACACGCGAACCTGTAAGCTGCATTTAAATTGTGGCTAGACTGTCCGCCTGTCTACCCTATTCACGCTTCCAGTTCCAGGTAACCACGCCAACAATCAACTTGGCCAACACGGAATAACAAAGCGCTGCAAACGAGAAGTTGAGCCGTCGCGTCGTCGGCAACAGCGTTTGGGTTGAGGTCCTTGTCAGGATACAGAGCAGGGACAAAGCACGGACGCTTCAACAGCTTGACTCTATATTTGACAAAATCTTTGGTCATCAGCACGCGCAATGGTCGGCGAAGGGGATCTGTCGGGAGTACTCGAATGTTGTTGAATGGACTGCCGGTGTGAGCGGATTAAGGTCGGAGTAGTATCTACAGCTGTAACTGTAGCTGTAACTGTAGCTGGCGCAGGAAGTGCTGATTCTGATTGGGGGCAGTTTTTGGCATTTGGAGTCTATGCGCAAACATTGCAAATGAACTTTGATTGTGCAACTCATTGTAGCAACAGCAGACGCTCAGGTTGTGCAGCAACTGCACAATTCACAACAATAAGATGAAGATGAAGGGAATGAGAAAAACTGAAATAGGTATTCAACTTCAGCAAGGGTTTTGAGCATAGGACTTAAGTATACATGGGATAACTATACTTTTAGATCAATATTTATTTGGCTATTTATTTTAATTTTAATTAATTATTGCTTTTCGAAATAGTTTTTTAATTTAATATTTACAAATTAAAAAACAGAATTTCTTATACTTTATATAGTCTGCATCATAAAATATATGAATATGGTTTTGATCAAGATATGTAACTACATTTTGGCATTACAATTAACTTTAGTTTTTTTCTCATCTCTTTTAAAGCGGCTTACTTAGTTTAATAATTCCGTTTTTGAGAACCTTTTCATAATATATCCTCGTGCAATTTGTCCTGCTGCAACTTTGGCAAACGCTCTAAGTTTATTTGCAACGTCTGCCTTTACATTGCTTTCGCTTCCGTTGAGTTGGCTCAATGTCTCTCCCGCTACCCCTTATTCCTCATCCCTTATCCCGCACCATTCCTCAACTCGATTGCTCGTTCACCTTTGGCATTTTGTATGCTGCGACAGCTTCCGCGCAGCAGTTGCAACAGTTGCTGCTGTTCTTGTTGCTGCTACTACTGCTGTTATTGCTATTGCTGTTGTGATTGTTGTGCCATCAAAATGTGTCATTGCTTTTCCCAGCCTTCTGAACTACTTTTTACTCCACTCAACTACGTTCTCTTCTGTACCGTGCTGTGCGGTTCGGTGGGGTGTCATAGTCCATAGCATCAGAGAACTACGCTTGGTGGTGATCAGAGCAGCCATTGACAGCAGCCTCGTTGACATTTTCGCCATCGTCATCGTCATCGTCAATCAGGCAGACTGACATGGAAATTATGAGAGTTTGTATTTTGGCATACACGAATCGACCAACGACGATTCTCTTTCTCCAACCAACCATAGTAGCACTGGTAGTAGTTGTCGCATTTGCAGTTGCTGTTGCAGTTGCACTTGTTGTTGTACAGAGTAGTGCTTATAATTTATGCGCGTGCTGCTGTTGCTGATTATAGCCCCAAGGCTGATTTCTGTTGCTGCTCACGTACATCATGCGACGTACAATGCACTAGGAGCAACCTGACAACATGCAAATCATACGCACAGTTGTACACAGAAAGGTGTTGCAGCTCAAAGTAATCACAGCATTTGTTTAAGTATTTCTGAATCTTTAGTTATACGTGTAAAAGGTTATAGCATAAAATTCAAATATAAATCATATGCATAAATATTGAATTCAATAATTTTAATATGCCTTTCTTTTCCTATATGTAAATGTAGCTTTATATTATCATTAATTAAATTGCAGCCAAATAACAAATGTTACCGTTTTAGTTTAAAATGTATCGAGTTGAGTGCAGTTAAAGCCATCAATTTTAATATTTTTATAACATTTATTTCATAAAGCAATATTAAGTATAAAGTTGATTATGATATTGAGTAAATAGTTAACCAATTTTCCACAAAGCAAAATTGCATCTGCTTTTAATTAATGTTTTTCGAAGAATTCACCAGCGCTTGTTCAATGACAACTTTAGTGAACTATTCGACCACATTGCAGATGGCATCTGCTTTTGCGGGATGGCCAAGATTGTCGAAGCGGTTATTTCACCTGAGCTCCGAGCTAACAATCCTGAGTCAGTTGGCATTTTATTTAAGTTGGCAAAGTTTAAGTGCAATCAGCTGGCGCTTTGTTTCGTAGCAAACCAGATACTGAAGGTGATCTCGGCTACCACCTACGCCAGTTGCAGCTGCAGCAACCAATTGCAGCTGTGGCTTTAATTTAAAAGCACATTAATTTTGTCTGTGAAGGCGTTAAAAGTTTGTGAATAGCGAATGAATGAGTGCAGAAGTTGAACTGAATATGTGTGAGTGTCTGTGTGGCGGGATAAAGTAGCTGGCAAACTGACACAATGACCGAGTGGACAGTACAAAAAGCGGACAGTCTGCAGGCATATTGTTTGACAACAGTTGGCACCATTAAATGTCATGTACTCCGCACTCCACTCAACTCAACTTCATTTTGGTCGACGACTGTTTTGTTATATATTCTCTCTGTCTGTCTCTCTGTCTGTCTGTTTGTCTTTCTGTGTCTGCAAATGTTTGTTTGTGTGCTATTTGTTTTGCATACTTTTCGGCGCCATTAACAGCAGACAGCAGAATGCAACAACAAAAACAGACAGCAACAGATCTGTCTATTGTTGTTTTTGTTTTAAAAAATATGTAGTTCTGTCTGCCAATGCAATGTGTCATTAGAACGGACAGATACTTTGGGCTCACACACACAAACATGCATTGAAAATTGACAAGAATACTCGACTTGGAGTTATCTTATAATTGAGTAAAAGTTTTAGATTCTCTTGAATTATAAAATTATATCTACAAACACAAAATGTGCTCTTCAGAAAGGAAATTAAAATGTGAAATTAGAGAAAGTCCAATTTTATTCATGATTTCTCATTCTACAAAAAATATTCAAACTAAAAATATATTGTTTATTTTATGTGGGTTTTCTTTTCCATGTGTGTGTAACGAACTTTGTTTTTTAAGCCACTCTTTGTGGTCGATTTAATTTGTACAGGATATGAAAAGGCAAAAAAGTTGAGATAAAAAGTTTGTCCTTTGCATCTCAACGGCAGGCGGCAGGTGTTGTTTGTCCTGCTGACCATTTATTTAGGGGTCACTGCAAAGGCGAATTTGGGACCATTAGTTGAGCAGCAGTTGAACAGTTGAATTCCAGCTAACAGTATTTGTTGTTATTGTTGTTGTTGCTGATGGCCCCTCTCCTCAGTAATTGTTGTACAAGGTTGCCAACGTGCTCATCGTGGCCCGGCAATTAGCAATTGGCTAGCAAGGAGGGCACGAGGATAGCGGTTAGGTTGCCTGGATAGCAGCTTGTTTTTTGGTATTTGAGTTTTTATGAGCTCACTAGGCACGTAATTGTTTAGAAAATGTGTGGCAAGAAATGGCCAGTGCTGGGGCAGTGTCAAACTAAATGCGCTCAAAGAGAGAGAGTAAATTGTTATTAAAATGCTGCTACAGCTTGTTGTTCATACTCCAAATCCAATCGAATCAATTTGAACTATTCCAATTCACTTTTGCCATTGGGGTTAAGCCACTAACAATATTGTTGCACTCATTTTGCAAGTTATAATGCGAATCAATAACAACTTAACCGATAGTCGAAATGCAGCATTAAAAATTAAATGTAATTCAATGACATTGCGGAAATGAATGTGGTTTGTCTTGTGCATGTGTGTGTGTGTGTGTGTGTGTGTGCTTAACCGGAAGTGTGACAAAAGTGAAAACTTTTTATTCTAGTTAAAACAGAAATGAATTTGAAATTCGTGAATGTTGGCAAATATTTACCCAAATTTGAAGCGTCAATTAATAGACGCAACGAGGCGAGGCCAACTGACCTCGACACGGATGCAGCTGTGTGGCTGTGTGTGTGTGTGTGTGTATGCGTATATGGAAATTAATGTGTGTGTGTGTTTGGCAGTAACGGAAATGACAGCGCTGCAACGTTGCAGGAAGCAATAACCGAATTCAGTTACGTTGCACGGAAATGACACACGGGATGAAAATCGAAACGAGGACGAGGAGAGCATCAGTTTGCGATGGGAGTCACATTCAGATCCGTGTGTGTGATCCCCATGTGTGTGTGTGTGTCGCTTTTGGATGCACTTTCCGAAATACTAATATGCAAAAATTGGCAAATTGTAGTCTGAATTTGATTTTTCAATTTGCATGTTGCATGCTGCAAGTGAAGCAAAGACAAATATATACTCAATAAGCCATAGCCGAAAGACAAATTATAAGTCAAGATAATTGGATTCCAGTAGCCAATAGAATTACACATTTCCAAGATCCGAGTTAATTTAACCAACCTAAACTTATACATTATTCTGTCGTATTTAGTTGCTAGAAAGTTGTATACTTACTTCAATGCCGTATAGAAGATGTAATAAATAGACACGATTTTTAAATTTTACAATTTATTTATTTACGTTTTCTTCATCATAATTTACTTTACTCGTATATTTACGGGGTTCCTTCAATCTATATATGTATGTGTATATAAGTACTTGAGTCTAAGTTGTTTACTTTCAATTTAATTCCACTTTTTGGTTGCTCTCTGCTTTCCTATTTATTTATTTTTTTTGCTTGTTTGTATTAGTTTAGGTTTAGTTTTATTTGTTTTGCCGGCATTTCCAAGTAAATGCTGATTTATAATTTATGTGTATAATTATACAGTAATGTATGCATGTATGTATACTATATGTTTTGTTGTATTTCACATAATTAATAATAAATTATATTTATAATTAATTACAATAAATTGCATAACAAAATTCATTTGACGTTCCGTTAATTTAAATTATTAATGTTCTTCAATATACAATAATTCGGTTTTTTAGGAGTCCATTTTTTTATTTTATTTTTTTTTTTGTTATGTATATGAACAGAAAACAATGTAATTAAATTATAATGCTTAGTTCTTTAGTTTTTGTTTTTCATCTTTTCACTAAACCAGCTAATTTGTTGAATGTTGTTATGTTTAATGTTGTTTTCGATGGCTTTTCACTGTTTGCTGTCAAGTTTTGTTGTTGTTGTTTTATTCATTTTTTATTATGCATTTGGGACCTGTTAGCTAGTTTTGCGGTTGATTTTGAATATACAAAAAAATATTTGCAGTTTTATATTTGCTATTCTTTGTTTAATCGTTTAAAAAAGACTATGGTTGGTTGCATAATAAATTTGTTGGTTTTTATGTTGCTCCGTTAATTACTTTTCGATTTAAATTGGTAATTTTTTATTTATTATAGCTATTCGCGTTTTGTTGCTAAGTACAATGCCTGCTAATATTATTTGATAAGTGATATAAATGATGCAATCCATTTGTCCATATTTTTCGTTCTTTACATATCTGCTGTTGTTAATGGGGCTTGACAATGCACGTGCATTGCCTGTCAAAATGTTTTGCTAGTTAATTTACTGCGTGACTTACATTTTAGGTATTTTTAATTTATGTGTGTGTGTGTGTTTTTTCTTTTGTATTTTTTACTTTATTTTGTATAACAATTACTATCATTTTGTTTTAGTTTACATTTATAAAGTTAAGAAATTCGTTATTCATTTGCTTTAAACAATTTTAGATTTAAAATGTACGGTTTTCTTTTTTACAGAAGCTCAATCGTCCGCATATCGCTTGTTAAGTACTAGAAACAATAATAAATAACATAAGTCGACCGAAATGCACTGCAAATTGTTTTCTTTAATTTGAGTATTTGGTGTCTCCGGCATTATTTCTTCTGCTCCTCCAAAGCACCCGTTTTCTTGTTCTTTTTGACCTGGGCATAAATTGAGGCGGCCTTATAATTGATGGGCCCATAATGCTGACTCTCGAGATCGGCATAGATGAATTCATCATCGAAACTTGCGGCATTTAGTGGCTGTATTTTTTTTTTGGTATCGAGAAATGCAATGTATATTTTGTTTAAATCAAAAATCGTATAGACAATCTTCCATTAAATGGAACATGCTTGAAACAACTGTTAGAAAGCGCACTTCTCATGCATATTATTAATAATCTATACCGCCTGTCGTATTTGTATATAAGCAAATGAAATAACTGGGGCGAGAAAAGTGTGTGCTATATAGCATATCGAACGATTTTAAGAATCGGCATTGAAATCGGAATTGGATGACCACAAATAGCATTGACAGCAGAACGACAGTTGAAATAAATTATTAACATTTTACCATAACAGAAATACATATTTATTAAGTATAACTTGGAATATATACTAGTTATAGATTTACCTTTTTCTATTGTGACATAAAACATTTAGCTGGCATTTTAATTTTAGTTGAAAGTTATACAAAAAGAATTTAGAATATATAGGTATTGCTGCCTTTGTATGGATCCTCAAAATCGGACACATGCTATAAGAAATTAATATGGAATTTAGAACACACTTCAATTACTGGTATTTCTATTATAATTTGACTGATTAGCTTGTATTGTGGCAGATGATTATGGGATTAGAAGATGCTTGTCTGTAATGACGGTCAAGTGAGTTTTTTCTTTTCTTTTATAAATGAAGCTTTGGTATTTCTTTTCCTTAGAGAAACTACAATTTAAGTACATAAATAAATATATTATCAAGTATTGCGCTTAAATAATATGGAAATAACTATAGTATGCTTGGCTCGTGTTTGGTTTTCGCTTCAATAGTGTTTTTTTTATTTTCTCATTAATAAACTAATTAATTATTAAAATAAATAGCTAATGCATCAACTCATCGTCGCTGTGCCTAGTTGCTCCACAAGTTTCTCAGGTGTCGGAGAAAAAGTAAGTGCAACTAATCATCGAATGATTTCTATATACAATACGAGGGCTTACAGATAGGTACATATCTAGATTGTTTAAATATTTATTTGTATAGCTTTACACAAAACTACTTCAAACTTAACACACATACAGTCAGAGTTGCCTTATTATCGAACTTAATTATTATATAAATATATATGTACCGTAATAGAATGAATCGGTTGTGCTTCTGGGAATGGTTTGTTTAGTTTAGTGTTAATAATGCTCGATGATTATTGTGAATCTAGATTTCTTTGTTTTTCTTTTTGTTTGTTTAATTGTAGTTGAATTAAATAATATTCACTTGTTAAATTTAAATTTATGCTAACTATATACACTAACACTAAGTGCCAAAAAAATGTGCAACTGTTGCACTTTGGACTTTCTGTGTATTCGATTTCTTCATATGGGTTGAGTTTTGGGCGTCTCTGAGGCCACAAATGTCCTATCAATAATTAATTGCTATATGAATAATGCAAAGATGCGTAAAAAACATTGGCAAAAGTTGATGGAATGTGAACAGCAAGTGGCACTACACACACTGAACTTGCTAAGAAGAAAACCCAAGAATCCTAGAGACGAGTAAAGTGTTTTTTTTTGCTTAAATTCTGCTTGGAATCGGTTTCTTAGCACTCGCCATTTGGAATTGAGAACCTTTTGCTGAATGTGTTGATGATATTCTACAAACTATTGTATATTTTAGTTACTCGTTTAAGTTGACTGATCTTTCGACTGCTTATACATTATGTCAAATCAAGAATTATGCTAATTATAAATATGCAGTTGTGTTTCTGTTTTATCTCTGTTTTTCCCCATCTCATCTAAATACTAAATACCTTGTATGCGTCATTTAGGCCTGTCTAACTGTCATTCATTTCCATCTTTCCTTCTCTCTCTCTATCTGTCTCTGTCTACCTCTGTCTATCTCTGTCTACATCTGTTGGGCGCTAGCGATTAGCATTCTAAATGTGGACTTCGCGATAGCTTTGAGTCATAAAGTATCTCAATGCGCCCGCAGTTGCATGCGCGATTGCTGCACTGCTCTGTGTGCTGTGGGCGGGAGTTGTGGGCGGTGCTGTAACATTGTGGGCTGCTGTCTCTCTGTCATCATCACCGTCACCGTCATCGTCATCATCAATGTTGTTATCATCATCATGATGAACAGCATCAACGGGGTACTCCTCCTCGCAAAAGGAGTAGCCCAAGTCCTCATCTTCCTCCACATCGGCAGGAGTTGCTGTTGTTGCCACAACTGCTGCACCAATTGGCGCGCTTTGTTTGGCGCTGGGTCGAGCAAACATAAAGTCCGGATGCGTTTTAGTTAGCTCCTCTAATGCCTCTAATGAGGCGGCGGGATTTAGTTGCTGCCGCAGCTGATGTTGCACTGTTACCTGCTCCTGTTGCTGTTGTTGCAACTGTTGTTGCTGTTGTGCTTCGTTGGCCTCGCGTTTTTCATAATCTGGTGCTGCTGCTGCTGCTGTCGCAGGTGTTGGCGAAATTGGCTTAAAGGCATGCCGTTCACTCAGCGCCAGTGGACGATAGATGAGAGGACCGCGCACCTGCTGCTGCTGCTCCTGTTGCTGTCGCTCCAGTTGCTGCTGCTGCAGTTCGCGTCGCAGTTGCTGCAATTTACCATTGGCCGTTTGCGTTGTCTGGAAATGGAAGGTGTGATGTTTACGCAATGGCAGTCGCATCGGGCGACGCACCACCAGGCAATCGTAGGCTCCGTCCAACAATTGTTGCTGCTGTTGCAGCGACGTGGCACTTGGCATTGGCGGCACATATCTTAAATTCTGATTACAGTCGGCAGCAGTTAATTGACTTGCCTGCAGCAGCAATTCGTTTGGCATTAGCATTTGTTGTTGATGATTGTTGCCCCACCCCCCACGCCCACTCCCATGCCCAGGCCGATTGTTGTTGTTGTTGCCAATTTGTTGCGCTGCTGTTGTTGCTGCTGCTGCTGACGATGTTGTTGCTGTCGCGGCTTCGGAGCTGCAATGAGCGTTGGCAGCAAAGGCTTTAATGTTGTTGTTGGTGTTGCCGTCGTTGTTGGTATTAGTGGCATCGGCATCGCTGACAAAATGCCGTTTGATATGTGCGTAGGGGTCGCTGATGGTCTGTCGTCGTAATTTCTTGCTGCTGGCATCGCTGTTGCTTTTGTTGCAGCCGCTGCCGCTGCCGCTGCTGCTGCTGTTGAAGTTGGAGTTGCAATTGTGCCGTTTAAGTGCTAAAAATGGATTAGTGGCCAACAGTTGTGTTTGCTGTGATTAGTTTTGGGATTGCAACGTTTTCAATTCGCATGCAGTTGCAATTGTTTAATTGTTTTTGTCGTTGTTGTCGTTGTTGTGGTTTTTGTATAATTGCAGCAGTTGTCGTGTAGTTGTATTTCCATCAAAATTATATTATTATATATATTTTAGCAAATGTGACATGTGAATAAAAACAATGGAAAATCATAAAATTAAATTAGAAAAGTGACGTACACAATAAAGTATAAAAAATTAGATATGCAAATAAATAACGATTTATTCAAACATATTTTATCCCTTGAAAGTTTGGGGCATAAGACGTAGAACGTAGGTTGATTTGTTTCCGGAATAACAGCAAATTACAGTCATGACATTATTTAGAATTGTTCATTGAAAAAGGTAGTATATATGCATATCTATACATTTCTGATCAGCCTTGCCAGCTGAATCTATATGTCCATATTTGTCCGTCTGTCCTCCCTTATCTACTATGCTAATCTTTATCTCCCAGCTTTGAAGATATTTTTATAAAATGTTGTCTGAATGCATTTTCTTACTGTAGCCTGTATTTATTGTTAAGGCCAATTTCATCATGTACCTGCCATTAAAAGAATGAGTAGAAATATTTGTCCTGGTCACCTTTGTATTTTAAAATCAATCAATTTATGAAGGTATTCTCAATTGTTACTCCGTATAATCTATTAACCAATCTCATTTCAAATTTAGTCAAAAATGCTGTTACCCGATTTATTTCCTTAACTAAGAAAATTATTAAATCAAAACTGAAATTGTGTGGAAAGTGGAGTGTAAGGTGTGTATTGCCACCAAGGTAATTGAGCTGCCTGTCACTGGCGCATTTTCGGCTGCAAATTGGCAAGGAATCTAAAATGTACGCACCTCATGCGGACCCACGCGATGTGGCAGCTGTTGCAATGATGTTGCTGTTGTCGAAGCTGTTGCTGTTGTTGCTATGCTTGAGGGCTTGCACTTGCCACGACTGGCAGCGCTTACGCTGCTGGCAACGGACAACATTGAGGCAGAGTGCGTCGGCTGATGTCCCAGCTGGTACTGCTCATAATCCTCGGGTGTTGTGATTTCCGGCGTTGGCTGCCTTTGATTCAGTTGCTGCTGCTGTTGCTGTTGCGGATGGCGATTACAGCGAGTGCTGACTGTGCCGATGCCGCTGCTGTAAATCGAATTGCTTGAGCTGAGCGAGGTGGGATCTGTGACTGGTGCCGACGATGCGGATTCATAGGACGAATTAATATTGTGTGCAGGTGAAGCAGCACCTGCCAAATGCTGCTGTTGCTGTTGCTGCTGCTGTCCTTCCACGTTCATATAGACAGGCTTGCGGGTGAGATTGAGTCCCGAGGATGTCGCCTTATGTGGCTTGGGTGTGCGTTGTCCCAGCGCCGTTGGCAGTTGAGACTCATAGGAGCTATTTGATATGCCCGAATCGCTGCGATAAATGCTTAGGCGTTCCGGTTCCATTAGCTGAAAGTCAGCAATGCCAGCGGATGCTGCATCAGCCTTTTGCTGGTGCTGGCGATGGTGATGTTTCTTCTTATGGCTAGCCGAGGCGACAACAGCAGCCGGCTGCGTATGAAGCTGCACAGTTGCCAAATTAAGATTTAGATTTGGATTGTGACTCAGATTGAGATTGTGAGTGATGCTGCTGCTGCTGTTGTCACCGCCCATTTCCATATCCAATTCGCCACCGCACTTATCCGCCACATTCTCATAGACGGGCGGATCGTAGAGGCGCATGGGCTTGCCGTTGGATTCAATATCGCCATGGCTGCCACCAGCAAAGGAATGATGCCGCTTGCACTTTGGCCCCGTTCCCGTTCCAGTTGTCGGCGTCAGTGCCAGCGATGAATTTAAATTGTATGCTGGCTTTTTGAGCTTATTGCCGCCATTGGGAAACTTTAAGGAGTAAAATTTCTTATCCATATCCAAGCGCTCCAGCAAGCTACCAGCCGTCGCCTTACCCCGCTTGCCACGTTGCATGCTGCCCTGCAGCAGCTCGTCGCCGACAGCATCATATTTCTTAAAGTTGCTGGCGGCCAGAAAAGGATTCGTATTGAGCAACGCTGAGGTGGGCGCTGGTGGTGGTGGTGGCACACGCTCAACCACCGCATAAGTTGGCTGATAATCTTGCTCGATGGCATTCAACAGCTGTGCATTTGATGCGGAGTTGGTGTTGAATTTCTGTTGCTGTTGCTGTTGTTGGGACAGTTGCTGCTGCTGCTGCTGCTGCTGGATTGCTGCTGCTCGCTGCTGCTGATGATGATGTTGCTGGTAGTATTCGGTGTAGCTTTTGGGAAAGCAATTGCTTAGATTATATTGGATTTGATCGGAGCTCGTCTCCAGCTGATCCATACTCCGGTTATGTGGTGCTGTAAGATGGGGCGGGGCTGTGCAGCCACGCCCGTACTGCAAAGTGTTGTACTGCTGCTGATGATGTTGCTGCTGTTGCAGATGTTGCTGCTGCTGCTGCTGCTGCTTGCTGCTGCTGTTGCTGGTCGTAGTAATGTTGAGGATGCGGATGCGGATGCTGCAGAGTCTGGTGATGCTGCAGCTGCTGGTTGTTCATTGCTTGACCAATATTTCCATTTAGTCTCTTGGGTCGTGGAGCGACGCGCACCACATTTGTGTTGTTATTAAAATTTGTAGGGGTAGTAGAGAACTGCACATGCGATATGAGTTATAAGCAGCGTGTAAGAGTTAACAGCGTGAGAGAACGAGAGAGAGAGAGAGAGAGAGAGAGGGAGAACATTTGATTAGTTGGCTTTTGGTTAGTTATGGATTTATGCTTTCTCAGTTAGTTACGAGTAAATTAACTGTGAGCCTGTTGGCTTGTGAGCTATTGTTGAACTGTTGTGTGTTTGGACTAGCGAACAACACTGATGAGAGGGGGAGATAAGTGTATGTGTTACCGATTCAAGGAGTTCAGTGTATTGCAAGCATGCGAGCTTAAGGGGAATTTTATTATTCAAGTATTATTCAAAATGATGTTTAGACAGTTATTTATTTTGTTATTCAATGATCCCACTTAAATCGCATATTTGTAAATGTGTTAATATTTGATTGAAGTTCCTTTAAATAATATACAAAAATGAAAAACTTGTAAGAAACTTACACGCTAGGCATTACAAACTACTTAATATAGACAACATTATAGATTTCTTTACAAGAATCGGGGCTTAAAAATACCATAGATAAATACCAAAGCCAAGAGAGAAAAATTAAAAAAAGAAAAGTAACAAAAATTCACTTGACGACACATAAATCATGATTATTTCCGTTCAAGGCAACTCAAGCTTTTTTGATGTTGCTTGTAATAAATAAATAAAAAGTAAGAAAATGGGAAAACAACGAAAGAAAAAATGACAATCAGATGACAAATGAATGATGAATGAGAGACATCATTAGGCAATGGAAAGCAAGAAGTTGAAAGAGTAGGCTTGTTATATACTACTCGTAAATGGATAAGATAGACACCTCTATACATATATATATACACATATATATATATATATACCTATACGGTACTTATATCAAAAACAAAGTATTGAGTTTGATTTTTCTCTTTAGTTTAACGACAAACAAATTACGCAAAATACCAACTTAAGATGAAAAAGATGGCATAACACTAAAGACCAGAGAAACAATAAGTGAGTTACAAGATAGACATAGACATAGACAAGAGGCAATATACTAAGATAAAGCTTGGACTTAAACATATAGTACTTGTAGTACAATATATAATACGAGGCGAGATTAGCAATGTGTGTGTATGTGTGTGTGTTTGTGTGTGTGTGTGTGGGTTTGGATGCGTTGCTGATGTGTTTGATCATTGAATATGTTTTGTAAAAATATTCATGGCTATGTATTGGACAAACAGAAAATGGTTAACTATACCTTGTTAGGTGCCGTTTGCAGACCATGAAACGGTAGATTCTCATACTCGCCAGGTTCCGTCAATGGATCCCCCAGTGAAGACGACTTGTCGTGTACTATATAGTATACGTATACGGATCGGTTGATTTTGGCGATTAGCGTTGGGTTTTTTTTTTTTTCGGTTTTTGTTGAGGAGTGTTTTTTTATTCGATGTTTTGGTAAATTAGGAGCAAATGAGATAAAAACGAAAATATTTGGAAAAAAGAAGAGAATTCAATTAGTCAATCATAAAATCAAAAACACTTTAGTCTAAAATCGTTTCACTAAAATTAAACTTAAGCACCTAGGCTAATCTGTATTTTCTCATTCATTAACAAACGCAAAGTCTATAGAAATTAAAGATACATATTATATATTTAAATTTGAGTTTTATATGACTTAATGATTTTGAATATTTTTGATTATGTTATAAAATCATGCAGACATTGAAACACGCTCGGCAAAAAACAATTCACAAGCAAGCAGACATGGAAAACATTTAAAAAGTGCAATACAAAAACAAATAAACATAAAAACATATATTTCACGAATTGATAAAAAGAACATCGAGAGTTGTACTAATGACAAGTTCTTGATTGCGTTAGCTGATGTTCATTATTAATGGCTCTAGTAACGATTGAGGCTATGGAGCAATATTCAAATCTCTTACTTGTCTCTTTGAGCTTAAATGAGGACCTCGACGCTTGATTCGTTATAGTAAATTACTTACACAGATCAATTATGGTACAAAGAGATACAGATTAGAGAAATGAGGAAAGAGTTGAGTGTACTTATGTGTGTAAATGTATGTATAATTGATAACGATGTAATATATGATGATGAATGTGTTACGACCATAGGCAAAAATCTCAACAAATATAGATATGATATATATAATTTAAAAATACCCTTCTGAAGTTACAATATATTGACTGCCAGAACGATTGAAAAGGTTACTTAAAAAAATGATAATATAGTAATCCATGTTAGACCATTTATTCAATTTATTAAAATTGCAATTCAGCATTTTCAATGGATCTTCAGTTGCTTTTCAAATAAATTTCTATGCCCTATAGCTGAAAGTACATATCGGACATTCTATTTGGGGCCGTTTTGGCCAGTCACCTTTGGCCAATAATCTTACACACGTTGAGGGAAAGTCACGTTGAAAAATGTTTCGGAGAAATGTACATAGTAATACAAAAGCAGTATATGTAGACAGGCTGAACGGCATGAAATTCAATTGAAAAGCGCAATCAATGTAAATGATTTATGAGTAGAGTGTAGATGGGCGTGTGACTGAATGTTATATGAGCTATATATATATATATATATATATATATATATATATATATATATGTATGTATGTATGTATGTGTATGAGATGACTTGTGAGTTTTTCTTCTTACTTTGGACGCGTTCGACCTTGTTTGGTAATACCACAACGGTGCGTTTGAGCAGTGGTGGGCAACTGCCACTGTTGCTGATGGGTATATTGCTGCTGCTGACCAACGGCTGATGGCCAGGGCCACGCCGCAACGGCGGCAACATGGGTGGCGGTGGGCGTGGCGGGGGCGTTGGGCACTTCAATATGCCCTGTATACGCTGCGGTTGCGCCAAGCAGCTCGCGCCAGTCCCAGCGTGGGCTACTGTTGCTGCTGCTGCGGGTGTGGCTGCTGCTGCGGTTGTTGCTGTTGTTGTTGCTGCTGCTGTCGTTGCGGTGTCTATTGCCGATGTCTTGTCTAATAAAGGTGCTTGAAATGTCACAGAGGCATGTGATTGGACACCGCTGGAATTGTGAGTTGCTGTTGTTGCTGCTGCTGTTGTTGCTGTTGTTGCAGTTGTTGTCGTTGTATTAGTTGCTGCTGTTGTTGGCGTCTTTTTGTAGGTGACTAGCGATACGTGAAGATACATATGTGTGTGTGTGTGTGTGCGTTGGGTGTATGATACGCAATGTGAGCAACATAAAATGGCAAATCATAAATAAGAAATAAAAATCATAAGTTAAGAGTTCATTTTCGAGTCGTTGAAATGTCATTTTGCTTTTACCACTTCCACTGCAGCGAATGCCCTTAAGACGATGTTGTGCCCCAAAAGGGGATTCGTGAGTGCCACGCCCACGCCAAAAGGTCTGCAATAGACCCACATGACTGCGTTGACTGTCCCGGGTTCCATCATCTTTGCCGTTAGATCTTTTCGCTCGTCGAAAAACAAAGTTCAAAATGCGCTGCATATTGCTGGGAGGAGAAACAGCAGCTGCTGCTGCTGCTGCTGTGGCTATTTCTGATGTGGCTATTTCTGATGTTGCTACTTGGTTGTCCAGGCAGGCGGTAAGCTCTCGCACCTGCTCAGCTGTAGCTGCATCTGCCGATGGCAAGACAACGTCAGTCGGATTAGTCTTCGTCAGCCTACTATTGTCTATTGTTGTTGCTGCTGTTGCTGCGGGCGATGTTGCTGCTGTATCCGTCACCGACACCATCACCTCGGTAAGCATTGTGCTATTTGAGTTAGTTTGGCTATCGTTGAGCACGGCGCTCAACTGGGCGGACAATTGACTCGCATTCGCAATGGGATTTGTGCTGGGACTTGGATTCGGTTTCAGTGTCATGCGATTTACGGCGAGATTCTCTTTGGTGTCGCTGCTCACGTGCAACATGACACCTGGGCGCAGTGGCCACCGTGGCGGCGATTTCGGCACTGTCGCATGCAACGATATATTTCGTATTGTGGGCGGTGGCGTTTCCACCTCATTGTTGTTCTCCATTGCGACGAGCTTTTGTTGTTGCTGCTGCTGCTGTTGCTGTTGCTGCTGCTGCTGCTGTTGCTGCTGTGGCGGCAGTAGAGTTGCGGGCAACAATGTGGCTGCAGCCGTAGTCATTGTGTCTTGTGTGGACGGGGCAACACCTACTTGCGGCGAAACTGGCTGATATGATAGTACACTGTGATTTACAATGCAGTTGTGAATGGGTTTGCGTGTGTGTGTGGATGCGTTTATATGTTGTTGTTGTCGGTTGCAATATCAATTGCAATCGTTGTTGTTGTTGTTGTTGTGGTTGTTAAATATTTGGCAAAGCGTGTGTGTAAATGAAGCAAGCGAGCGACAAACGAGTACACATCGATATAAACAAGATATACGTATGCGATAACACAAAAGATACATTTGTTTATGTTGTTGTTGTTGTTGAATATGCAACGAAAAAGTAAAGTTGTGAGAAAATAAATATAGCAAATAAATCAAATTAAAATCGTGTCGGATATTAGCAATTCGTAGTCGTATTATTACTTAGAAAAATGCATGCACATAATGTCTATAGTTTAAAAATGTCAATGTTTTTTTACAGTTTTCTGTTTATGATTTCATTTTTAATTTATTAAATTGAAAGTTTTGATATAAGTAACATTTGATTTGAGCTGCATGAAGTATTATTAATATTTAGGCCAACTGGCTTAAAATTGGAGTAAACTAAAAGTTGCTGCCTCTTTCAGAAAGCTTTTAATAAAATTCATTAAGCAGAAATTCTCAACTGAATAACTGACAGAATTCAATAGCTCTCAAATAAAATCCAATTATTTAGATAGATTGACTATGATACTTAATAACTTGCGGAAGCTTATTATGAAACATTTTAATTATGAAATTCGTTCATATTTTTGAACAGAATATTCAGACAAAATTATTTGGAAACTTTGAGAGAATATATATATATATATATTATATTCTGAAAAGCATTTAAAGTCACGTTTAATTTCTCACAAAATCTGCTATATGTAACATTTATGTAATTAGTACTAAGAAATTTAAATAGATAGTGAAACAAAAAAAAGCGTTATTAAATTTGGTCCAATATACTTCAATTTACATATGATTTATAGGAAAAAATGCAGCACTTACCTTTGATTGGCGCTAATGGATACTTCCGTATGATCTTTACCAAATGAATTTAAATCAAATGTCGTTGTTGTTGTAGTTGGTTATGTGATGCAAGTGTGTGTGTAAGTATGAATATTTGTAGTTTTTGTTGTTGTTGATGTTGTAGCACAATGTAAAGAGTTTGACGCATTTTGTTTAGTTAGCATTGTAAGCAGCATTTAATGTAGTGTTTGTTGTTGTTTTTGTTGTTGTTGTGGTCATTGTTGTTGTTGTGGTTGTTGTTACAGCGAGCAATTATTAAGTGAAGCAGCAGTAGAGACAACAATATATAATAGTATATATGCACAAGTGTATGAGTCAGATAGATATATAGTTAGCGATAATTAATTAGTTGGAGCGGGATGCCAAGCGAAATTAATTAAAAATGTTGCAGGCAAAGCAAATGATAAGGAAATAAAAAACGTTGACAACAAACAGAACAGCAATTTAATTTTGTTGTAGTTCGTTGTGGTTGTTAATTAGTTGTAGATATTTTTGTTATTGTTGTGGTATTGCAATTAATGGGTTTATTTTTTTTCGTATTTGTTTTTTTTTTATGTGTGTATTGATGTTCCAGTTATGTGGTTGTTGTTGTGGTTGTTGAAGCATTAAACATTGATGCAGCCAATTGGAATTTTCGTTCACATAATTTGAATTATACATATGCAAGGCGTTATATAATTGAAAATGAAAATAAATAAATAAACAATAAACAAAATTATAAATTATATATTATTTAATAGGTATTTTTCTTTGTTCTTTAAAATGTTGGCAAACAAGCAGATACAAAACTGAAAGTAACAGCTGCGTTACAGGGCGTCCAGCTTTGGAAAATATTTTCAAATAAAATTTGAGTTGCATTGCAACACATCAAGCAGCACCCTGTATAGACTTACGTTTTTCATTTTGTTGTTTAATATATATTCAATTCGCTGGCACAAAATAAATACTTTAAAGCACAGCACATAAGCTTAAGTCCAGTAATTAAAATGCGAACAAAACAAACAAAAAACCAATGGCCTAATTAATGGAAGCGCAGTGAAAATTAATGTGAAATGCATTCAATTGGGAAAAGCTGTGTAATTTAAATGACATAATTATATTCTGAAAATCTTTTATGCCTAATTAATATTTATTCAATGGTAAGTAAGCTGTTCCAGTAAGCTGTTCAGTCATATAATTGGAGTTGCATGCTTAAAATTTGTTTCTTATGCAGCATGCAAAGTTTAATCAGGGCATGCTGCTTTATAGGCAAAATTCAAATAAATGAAAACTTTTAAATGATGTGGAAAATAACACCGGAAATATTCAATTGATGTTCTGTGGTGTGAGTAGTTCAAATATAACTTAAACTCATATTGTAGGTTTTCTTGTTTTGGTTCTTGCTATTGTTGTTCTTTTCGGATTGTTGAAAGGGCCTTAAACTATGCTATGGGAAATTTCCATAACGACTATTTGCAGTCGATTTGTAGCTTATTGCTGTTGTTGATTTTGTTTTTGTTGTACTCACATTTATCCTGACGCCGACGGCGACGGCATATGCAAATAATGATGCAACAAATAATAATGACGGCCAGTAATAAGACCAATATGGCAACAACCACTATAATGAGCGTCGTTTTGTCCCAGCGCTGCCACCAGGCCAATTGTTCTATATAGAGAAAGAGAAAGGGAGGAAAGGGGTAAAAGAAATGCACAGAGAAAGAGAGACGAGTATTAATATAGAGCATACTTGCATACTTTAAGCGATGGCAAAAAAAAAAGAAACTTAACAATACATGCAATTCTTTACAACTGACAGCTTAGCTCAGAGCTAAGCCCAATGTCTGTCTACTTAGCCACTTGACTGACTAACTGACTGACTGACTGGCTGACTGACTGGTTGACTGACTGAGTGGAGTTGCAATTGCTGGTTGTCAGCTAACTTTAATTTATCAACTTGTCACATGGTTTTGCCATGCCACAGAGACCAACGCAGCATTAGGCATGCAGCAGTAGCAGCCGCAGCAGCAGCAGCAACAGTGCCGCACATACAAATGCATTCCATGTTTTACTTACAAAAGTAAACCCCTCTCCCCCACTACCCCCCTCCCACACCCATCCACTGGCCCATCATGACCACGCAATGTGGCATTGTCTTATGGAATTGTGCTAGGCAGCTGTGCAACAGCATCCTTCAAGCGGCTCGTCGTCCCTCATTGTTTTCCATATTTGCCATAATTCAGCTGTTTATCATCCAAACAAATGAATTGTCTTTGCCAGCAGCGCGCTCTAAATATATATGTATATATATAAAGAAGTATATATACATATATGTGTGTGTGTGTGTGTGTGTGTGTGGACATATGTAAAGTGCCTTTGTTTTGTGGCAGCGTTTATCTCTGTTGGCAGATGTATTTGTTCTCTGAGTGTATTCACATATGTTATGAGCTATTCATTTTGGCATCGTGTGTGGATTCGCGTGTCAACAACATTTAGCAGTCAGCAGCCACTCCTTAACCATATCCCCCCCCACCCTCCCCTCCTATCTTATGCAATTAAACAAGCGAGAGAGCGACAAATGAAAAATGGCGGCTTTTAGTTTTAGTGGCGCGCATATGTCTATAAGTGTGTGTGCGTATCTGTGTGTGTGTGTGCGTGTCTGTGTGTGTGTGTTTGTCTCTGCTTATGTGGATTAGTGTCAGCATGTGGCCCAGTAGCGGCCTTTGTATATACATATTTGTATGGCAACTGCGGCTGTGTTTATACATGTAAAATAGTTGTTGTCGGTCCTTGCATAATTTACAAACATGCTAGCATTTCAAATAGCAGCGCCATCTACTGTTCACTAACATTATAAGTGGAATTTCATATTGCTTGAAAATTCTTAAGCAACTAACTTTCACTTTGTAGTACATAAAATTCTAAGAAGTTAGACTCGTATTCACTACACATATACACATTAAACTAAGCCTTCTGTATATATGCAGTTCATAACATAATTGGCATAATTGGCATTTTGTGAATGTTTCCCTACAATTAGGTTTCATTTATATATGTTAATAAATTTGGCTTTTTTCAAATTATTAATATTTTACCACAGTTTCTTTGTTTTAGTAATTTGGCATGCAAATACTACTTACTTTTTGGTCGCACTAATTGGATTAGAAGCATTTCAAATTCGTTAGTGCGGCATTAAATGTTTATTAGCATTAAATTTAAAAGCAAAAGGGGGAAGACAGAGAATAATAAATAGATTTGTTAATACATATTGCTAACCAATTATTTTTAAGACAGGGTTCTTAACAAACTTGCAAGCACATCTTCAATATTTTCCACATAGTTAGCAATAATTTGGGTACTTTCCGAACTTAATAAAATCATTAGGGAATTTAACTCAAAATAAATAGTGAGAATTTTTCGGCATTTACCTTGCCACCAAACATACAGTGCTGAACCAGCTGTTAATTATATAATAGAAAACCAAAAAGTTGACATAATTTCTTGTGTATAAATTATAAATATGATTAATGGCCGACAGTCTGTTTTTTTTGGATGTGAGTTCGACGAGTTTGGGTATTGGATCTACGTTACCTAGGAGCACATAAATCAAAGGCAATAAAATACGTCGCACAGCTCTCAAATATATAAAGTGGACCATATAAAAGAAAAACGTTGACGTCATCAGCTGTCAAATTTCAATTTCAATTTCAATTCAATCAATGAAATGGTATAAAAAGTGGCATAGTAAGTGGACGCAGTAAACTGGTAGATTAGAATGGAGTTGGGCGTGGGGTGTTTGGCGCTGTATTTATTTGACAGACATTAAAATCGCTAAAGAAAATCGCAGGCCAAAAGAGAAAAGACGCCAAGCTCACGACTTAAGCAGCTGAAGAAAATCACAGCGCACAAAATACGAAAAATAAAAATAAGAAATAAAAAATCGCGTCTGATTTTTGTGAGGAGCGTAAGAAAAAAGCGTAGAAGCCAATTTCCGTTTGGTTGTAATAAAACGTGGCGCATGTTAGAATACCAGGCAAGTAAGGCGCAGCGACGGCCAGGTGGGGATTGGGATTGGGTTTTGGTTGAAGAGGAAATGGGAATTGTTGGGTGCCAAACAATGCCCTAATTGCCTTAGCCAGCAAGGACGTGGACGCCATTTTAGTTGGAAGCGGATGCAGCTAGCCACCATTTTATGCAGAGCTTTATGCAGAAG
Organism: Drosophila planitibia; assembly: GCA_035043785.1. Taxonomy (NCBI): domain Eukaryota; kingdom Metazoa; phylum Arthropoda; class Insecta; order Diptera; family Drosophilidae; genus Drosophila; species Drosophila planitibia. The sequence goes on along the minus strand of JAWNMS010000043.1, from coordinate 1,814,297 downwards.
AAGAAGCACCGGAAAACGGAAACAGATGAAGCAAATATTGACAGTAATCAGCTTCCGTTGCGTTGCCCCATACCCACGTAACGTTTTTTTTTGTTCCTCATTTTTTCACTTTTATTTTTTTTATTTCGGTGTGCTTTTCGTTTTTGGAATATTACTCACCAGCAACTTCAATTTCACAGAATGCGCCGGGTCCAACGGAATTGTTGGCCACACATCGATAGGTCCTGGCAATGGCATAATCCTCCTGCAGTATGTAAAAGCTTCTGTCCACATAGGTCTTCTTGTCACCGCTGCCCAGCGTTTCGACTGTTTCATTCTCAGCTTTAATTGACCATGAAAAGTCGGCCTGTAATGGAGTGGGCAAGTGAAGTGATGGAGCATTAGAAAGGGAGAGTGGAAATGGGTTGGAGTTGAGAACACACACACGCACACATATATGTATATATGGGCATCACTCCAGTGTGTGTTTGCATATGTGTATGCCTCTGTCTATGTCAAGTTCTGTCTACATCTATTTTCCCATTTTTTTTTTCCTATTGTTATTTTTTACCTTTTCAGCCGTATTTGACTTTGGCTTTTCACTTTGCTCTTTGGTCATTCAGTTTTGTGTTCTTGTTTTACGTATTTTTGCTTTGCTTTGCAATATTTCTTTGCACTCGTCGGCTGTGTGTGTGCACACACACTGCTGAGACAGCTTTCAAGTTTTGGTTAATGGGCATTGAGCTGTACGACATGGCTGATCAAACGAAATTGCATTTGAAGTCTGAAACTCGGCTTATTCGAATGTGAATTGCGAGCAATTCATGTTGTTATGAATCTATATTCTGGATGACCATAGCAAAGAGAAACATATCTTTAACCTGTTTGAGCCGTATCTACGTTAATCTTGTATATGCTCAATTCACCCAAGGCACACCCAACTCGAATTCACATCAATTTCTTCTGATTGCGTGCTTCGTTATTAAATTTTAACTTTACGCCCGTTGAATAATTTCCAATCAAATAATTACGAGGCATCGACTTTGCTCCTTGCACACATGCACACACACACACACACACACACACACACACTCACACACACACACATATACACACATGAATAGAGCGAGACTCGTTTCGCTGTGGTTACTGCCTGTGTGCGTGGCTATAAATCTCTGGGCCAACCAGCAGGTTATTCTGGCTCTCCTTCCTCCCTGTTCCCCTTACTCCGCACCTTAATCGCCAGCACGCCTTAATTCAAGTAACGGAAAAGCAAATGCAATTGCAAAAAAATAAAATCACAAATGGTAACAGGAGAAAAAAAAATGCTGCACTGATTTATGCGGCATGGCAAAAAGTGCGAACTCCAAACTGAAGTTGGGAGCCGAGTTTACAGTTGCTGCAACTGTTATAGCCGGCAGGAGATCCCTGTTCCGGCCAAAACGTAAACTCATAAAATTGAAAATTCTTGCAGCCACCTGCATGAAAAAAAAATAGGAAAAACCAAAACCCCTATCCGATGGTGTAACCAACCCTTCAGCAAGCGCCACAAAAGCAAATGCATTCGTTATTACCATTCGATGGCCTGCAATGGGAAGACGAATGCCTTTTATTGTCGGCATGTGTGTGTGTGTGTGTGTTGTGCGAGTGTCTGTGCGAGTGTCATGGTGTGTGGATGTCTGCATCGAACTAAAGTTTACTCCTGTTATGAGTATGCTCTAGCTAGGAGTATTACTAAGCAAGTCGATTGCCTTACAAGACTAACTACTTTATCTACGTTTTTTGAGAAATAATTATAATTTTAAGTTGGCTTAGAATCCAATAAATATACATATATAAATATATTCACAAGTTGTTGTGTTAGTTGGTTTTACTCAACGCAAAAATCACATAGAAATTGTAGAGTATCTAAGCTGCAACTTGTTAGCTTTGCCCTAACTTTGCACATACTTGTTTACTGTTATGTGTGTGTCTCAGTGGCGGATGCACACCCTTTTTTTTGGGGTCTGGCAACGCCCCTTTACCATGGTCAGCGAAGAGAAACGCCATTGGCACTCACCTCTGCAGGATTTCCGTATGCTGTGCAAATTAGTGTATCCTGGTCATCGATCTCTTGCCTTTCTATTTCACAGCGTGGTGTAACTAAGTGCCGCAAATAAAATAAAAGAGGAAAAGTACAAAATGAAATACAAAAATTGTTTAAAAATAAGTTTAAGGTGTGGAAAGGACTATCAATATTAAATACTTACATTGGACATCGATGACCGTTTCGGTTGTGCGATCTCCATGCTTGTTGAAGGCTCTGCATCTATAGATGCCCGTATCGTTGCGCTTGATGGGATCATTGATAATCAGCGTGTTGCCAATGGTGACACTCTTATTTGGATACAGCCACTCGTATGAGGGCTCTGTAAAATATTGAAGATGATGCCTCAGATACTCTCACGCACAACTGGCAATTCACTTACCTGGATTAGCTTGCGATTTGCATATGACGCGTCCCGGTATATGATGCTCCTGCACATAGACAACATTCTCCGAGACGCTTATGTTCTCCGGTGCGTCTAAGAGACAGAGAGAGAGAGGAAGACATAGGGAGGGAGTTCAGTTGAATGCCTGTCACAGGCTGTCGTGTAGAATACTCACATTCAATGCTCAAGTAGGTGGTGCTATTTACTGTCGGCCCCACCGCATTTGCAGTCGATATGCACATGTATTTGGCGTTATCCGATTCGATATCGAATTTTTTATTCGGAAAATTTGACATATTGAAGTGCTGTAATCGGTTTGCAAACAACACAAAAAGAAAACGAGAAGACAACATGGAAATATGTCAGTTCTGTGAATTGGGGATGAATATTTATATAGTCTGTCTGGAGCCATGCTGTAACACGACACACGACTCATTTCTCTTTTTACCCGGATTTTTTGTCACGGAGATAAACAATTCAAATTAATTGGCATTTTGTTTGCAGTGGCTGTGGAAATTATTGCATATTGAGTAGACAGCTATTTGTGTATTGACCTGTTCATATGAAATATGTATTTAAATTGAAAATTCGTTGCATTTTTTATCACTGCTTAAACGGACCTAAAAACCTATAAGCGGCTTTGCTTTTTACGCTTTAGCTGCTTGAAATTAGTTACTTTAATCTGTTTATTTCATGATATTCATATTAATATTTAGGTTGGCATACTTTCAGGTACTAAATTGTAATCTTTTGTTCCGACTTTAAGACTTTAGTAGTTGTTTACAGTATTCTTCATTAAGTTTATGTTTACTTTTAGATAGCTAATCGAACTTGTAATAAGAAACCTCGTCTCTATAATTTCTAGGTGTTTATAATTACTCGTTTTGGAATGGGAAACCACTTCTATATAATTCTTTTAATTATTTTCATTCGTTACTGGATGGCACTTATTGTAACTTTTTGTTCAGTTTCTTTTTAGTATAGTCTTAAATGTAAGTTAATTCATAATCCTTGACAACTGCCCTCACTTCATTTGTAGAGGATAAGCAAACGCATCCCATCAACTCTCTCCTCGTTTATCCTTAGCTAACAAAGTAATCTTAATGGCACAGCGTTGCTTGATTGCACTTGCTGGGAATGTAAGTAAGTACTTACCAGGACTGAGAGCATGCTCTCGAAATCACCGGTGGCTGGGGAGGCGTCCATGTACTTCTCTTTGACAAAGTAGCGGGTATCATTCTTGTCAATTGGCGTGCCATCCTTTAGCCAGGCGATCTCGCAGCGGGGCACACACTCGATGCGGCAGGTTAGATTGAAGTTGGGCACGGAGTGCAGGACGCCCGTGTACGGTTGCATATTCTTGATAAAGAATGGCGGTGCATGCACCTCCAAATTGACTGTGGCCATTACGCCCTTGCCGCCCTCATTGTACGCATAGCACGAATAGTTGGTGCGGCTATCCAGGCCGACAGGCTCCACGGTCCATTCCTTAGTGACAATGTCCTGCAGCGGGCCGCGTCCGCCACGCAGCCAACGGTATCTGTTGGGTTGCGAGAGCGTTTGAGCCACATACATGAATTTGCCCATTTTGCGGTAGAGTGCATAGGATGCGGTGGTGGATTCGGATGAATAGTCAAACGGGTGCCCCCCATTGTACAGGGTTAAGATTTGTGATTGTGGCATGTAAGTGGTGAGCGTGAGCAATGTACAAAGGGAATGATTCAAATGTAAATCGATTAAAGCATGCGTTTCTTTAATTTCGCGAGCACTCATGCTGGATAATGTTGATAATGTTGATGATATGTGTGTGGGATTAATCAATTGATGTAGCGGCTGTTGCAGCTGGTTTTGCTGTCTTTGTTCTTGTTGCTTTTGCAACAGCAGCGCCTCGAAAGCGGCATCTGCCTCATGCGGCTGCAAGGCTTGCACGGTGTGAAAAGCAATTTGTGTATTGGATGCATTGTGATTGTTGCTGTTGTATTTGTTTTTGTTGGCCTGTTCTGTGGCTACAAACCTATTCGATTCGGGATAGCCCGGATCTTCCACAGAGCAATAAAAAATGACGCTCTTCTTCTTAATGGCAATGGGTGGAAAGTGTGTCAAAGTCGCCGGTCCAGGCTCATAATGCACCTGCAACATCAAGTAGAAAGTGAAGTGAGAAATTGAAATTAAGTGTATACTTTAAACGCGAATAATGAGAGTGGTTGTTGTTGTTGCTCTTATCTTACCATTAGCTCTTTGTCTTCGCTGCGTGGTCCCCAGCCGGCGGCATTGTAGCCCTCGCATGAATAATTGTAGAAGAAGCCGCGTCCAATGCTCTCCAGCAGCAGTTTACTGGGATCAATGTGGCACAGATCCTCCTGCGCAAAAAAAACAGTAAGTGTTAATAAAAATCGAGAGTGATAAGTTTCTCTTGAACTTACTCTTGTCTCCTCGCAATCGGGCAGCTCCTTGAGCAACGTGGAATTTGCATACCAGCGCACTTTGGTTAGCACAGAGGGATTGGCATCCAGAATATTACAGAAGAGGGTCACATTCGACTCATCGCTTTCCTTGACGGGTCCCTCGGGTATCATCTGCACCTCGACCACAGGCACGTCTGTAGTTCAAAAGATATAAATAAAATAGTATAAATCATGATAAGTTTGTTTCTTAGATTTATTTAGTAAAATTATAAAATTAAGTCAATGGATATATATATATAAATCAGATATACAGATGAAATATTTATTCCAATCGCTGACTGAATAATATAAGAAAGATGCACAAAATTGCAAACAAATAACTTACACTGCACATCGAGATCGATTTGCTGCTCGGAGATTGCCTTGCCAATGGAATTGGACAGCTCGCAGGTGTAGTTGCCAATATCGTCCTTATCGGTGGACCTGATGACCAAGGCAACGTTCTCCGAATTGCCGCCCTGATAGCGATCCGTATCATTGACATTTACAATGTCACCGTTGCGATACCTGCAAAACAGCAGAGAAACCAAAAATACCAAGTTAGTTATTTGCTTATTGCCAGACACACGTTGTGTAGCATAATTTAAGGCCCTTTCGTTGGATCCCAATCCAACTCGTACACACACACTAACTCATTTATGATGCAACACGCTCACTGGCACGTACAGGAGAGACAGAGACAGAGACAGCGACAGAGAGAGGGAGAGAGAAAGCGAGACAGATGGCGATGGTATGGGTGAACTAAGAGAAGATTTTTCTCTTGTTGGCTATTTAAAATTTATAGGCACGTTTCATTGTGTTTTTGTTTTCATAACAACTTCAACAGAACCCACACACAGCATAGCATGACTGTTACACACACACACACAGAGAAAGAGAGAGAGAGAGATAGAGACAGATAGGGAAAGACAGAGAGGGGTAGATAGCTGCCTATGAATCTCGGCTACTTTGCAGGCTCTGCTGTCATAGACCAGAACAACAGCAACAACCCAGAAGAGACTAGCAAATTATGTCAAATGTTCTTTGTGCATTGCCTCGCATTGCTTTACTTATTTACTGTCATTGCTCCGTTGAATGCCCCCTTCGCTCCTTCCAGCCCATTGTGCATTTTGCATAAGCTCCTACTGCCAACTGCACTCAAGTAACGTTTATTTTGCAGTTGCATGCTCTGCTTAACAGGCTTTTTGCTCAACTCTTTCATATTGACTCTGTTAGCCTTTTTGTGTTCCTGTTCCTGGGCCTCTAAGTGGGTTTTAAAATCCACTTGTGAATTCTGAACGATTGCAAAAAGAAAGCCCACGTTTTAGAATTATAATCCCATTAACACAAGCTTTGCATATTAATTGCACTTAAGTCGATTAATTGTGTAAAATATAATTTAAAGAACGACGAACTGCAATGTTTGGGAATTTAATTTTATTTAATATTTGTTCATCTTTACGTGGCCCAATCGAAAAACTTGCAATTGCACGTTTTTACTGCCAGACATTAAACACATAATTCCTGACAGTCCCTCACACACACACACACGCACACACACACACCCATACACACTCGCACTCTCTTAGGCGCAGTGGCAAGCCACAGACAATGGAAGATTCTTCATTTTCGGACTGCGTCGATTTATTATTTTACCATACACTGTTTCCACAAGTGAAAAAGGTTAGGCTTGTGACAGATGCATGAGGCTAGGGTAGACCAATTGAGTTCTTGTAGATTACAGATTATTAGATTAAAAAGTCAATTTAAGTATGCTTGCCAAGCAGTCTTTAAGGCAACAACTGCTGAAAACAATGAGACAATTTTCAAGCCGATTTCAGCTATTCAATAACAGAGTATTGCGAAGTCTGTTTAGTTCGCCTGCAATGCACCTATTTTTTTTTGTCTGCGCATTTCCCAGTGGCATTAAAACAATTTTACGCACACTTCTGTCTGGCGATAAAACGATGGTAGTAAAATGTAAAAATTGAAGCAACCACGTGTTCTGTTTCCCTTTGTGTGTGTGTGTGTGTGTGTGTGTGTGTGTGTGTGTGTGCGTGTGTGCATGTGTGTGAGCTTGTGTGAAAATTAATAAATGCATTGCATTCTTTACGGCGGTAGGCGGCATAAATGGAAATTGTATTACCCACAGCTCGGAATGCAATAGCATCCCAGATGCTGGCAGCAGTGTCGAAGCATGTGGCAGGCAGCATGGCTCAATGTAAATTTTAATTGATTTACAATAACAGAGAGAAACAGAGAAACGACAACAGCCGCTGCATCAATGCACAAAAGTAATTTTGATCGCTTGGACTACACTACATGTTTCGCACAGGTTTCCATCGCAATTCACCTTGGGCGCGGAGTACTTTTCAGTGTTGCGGCCTCGTTTATTTAATGAGTTAACGTTGCACGACTTCTGTTGCATAAATCCAGCATATCATCAGCGTCCGACAAGTGTAATTTATTTTAATTATCCGTCCCTCCCAAATAAGAGAAAAAAAAACTCTTCCAGTTTCGGTAAAATCCCAAAAAGCTAGAGAGAGTTGCGTGCTGCCTGCGTTCTATTTGGCCAGTGTGGTGGAGACTCTGGACGGAAATGTGTGTCCAGTACGGGTGAGAGTGCGAGCCAACCGGAAATACTCTTAATGGCAAACGGAAAAAGTATTGAAATTATTTTTATATCTCGACAGCAGCTGGCAAAGTGCTCCACACACAGTTTTGCACTCTGTTCGGCTTACAAGACCGAAGCAACTCATTAATTCACTCATGTGTGAGTATGCGTGCGTGTGTGTTTCTGTGTGTGTGTGTGTATGTGTGTTTGTCTGTGTGTACATAGCAACATGAGGCAGACATTTTTAATTGGTTCGAAGGAGCTTGTGGCACTCCTGTAACTTCTGGAGCTTTGCCCTTGTCGTCATCAACAAGCCGTAAAGTCAATTTTTTTCCCTTTGGTTTTGGCCTGAGGCAAATTTTGTGGTTATTGCCAGTCGCTTAAATAATTCAACAATTACAATTACTTTTGTGGTGATTTATAAATTATGTGCAGCTCTGAGAGACTGTGAGAGGCTGTATGTGAGGGTGTGCGCGTGTGTGTATGCTGTCTATGGGCTTATTTGTTCTATCGTTCAATGGCTGGTTGAGCTTGTTGCTGCCTTTTAGGGTTGATTTTCCTATTGTTAACCTTTTGGGGGTAGCAGACAAACAGCACCGTAAATAGCCCTGAGACCCAAACCTTGGCCTATTGTTGGCGGGCGCTACAAATTAAGATTAATTTTATGTAAATATTTCATGCCGAGTGGATGGAAACGCTGGAGCCCAAGAACAATCGCCAAATGCATAAAACAATGTCGATTTCATCTCTACAAGATTATTATTGCAGATAGGAATTGAATTATATTACGTGAGAAAGCATTTAAATGAATCATATAATAACATCGAAGCAAATAAATAACCAATGTGCGTATGTCAGGCGAACGCTAGACGTGAGAGCAACCAAATAAATATCTTAAAAATAAAATCTAGAAACAAAGTAACATAAATAACGTGTTATTATGATCTAAATAATTACCATAAATTATTCAATTATATATGAATATATATGATCAGAATTTACAGAAAAGAGCTAGGCAATATTTTACATATTGTACGTATTGAAATGTGTACACTTTTAATTGAAATAGAAATTCTTTTTTAGAATATACGTGAAACGCTATCCACAACTACCTTAAATAGACCAACGCAATTAGTAGGGATTAAACAAGCCTCTTTAAAATCCAATTAATTTGTAATTTGTAGCTGCTTTGCAACCTGCTGGCGCCAACAATTGTGGCTTCAAAACGTTGGACCTCAAACGAATGCAACGAAAATTCCAGCGAATCTCTTCACCCCTGTAAATTATGCTGTCTCTTTTGTGTGGAGCTTTTTCAAATTATAGCCACACAACACAACCTATGCCATCACACACAGCACACAGAAACACACACACACCCTGCACACTACACACACATTTGAAAGAGGGATAGATAGATAGAGAGAGAGAGAGAGAGAGAGAGAGAGAGAGAGATAGAGAGAGAGAGCGACAGGTGTAAATGAAATGCCTGCCAAATACATTTTGTGTGTTTCACTTTTGTGTATGCATTTAAATTCTCAGCTGGCATTAGCAAAAAAAGCGCAAAAGGCAAATTTAAAAAACTAGCGTGAAAAGAGAAATGTGGAAACTTAAAGCGGGTAAAAAGGCTTGTAAAATGCAGCCACTTGACACAGTGCCAGTGAGTGAATGTGTGTGTGTGTGTGTGTTGTCCATGTGCTGATGGTGTCATCTTCATTCATCATATTTTCCAGCTGCTGCTTGTTAGCCTCTTGTCATTCGAGCTAGAATCGTCTTTACAAACCATGATCAAGAGACAGGCATTTAGAAAATCTGATTACTTTTTAGCTTTGGAAAGTTTTCAACCATTCCTAAATTTATAACATGATTTTCGAGTTAGAATCGTGTTTCCAAAGTTGAATGACGTTTTGTCGTTGTCATTTATTTGTCATACATCTCTCTGCATTATTTATCTCTCTATTATATATCCCTCTCAATCTACTCCCATACTAATTTATATTTTCTTAATATGACTTAATAAACTCTCGCAATGCATAAGTGAAGTAAAATAAAAGCTCTTCAAAAATTAATCAGTTGGAATTACATAATGGATTATATGTAAGTGCATGCAAAGTTATGGTTACCATTGACTTGATGAAGATTTGAATAACAATGCGACTAACTGAAGCTATTGCTTTCGCTTCAGTTTGGCATATGGTGGTGCACAGAATTAAGTTCTTATCCGCATTGCATCACCACACCCCATCACCAGACACTCAGAACAGATTCTCTGCAATTAATTCAACTGCCACACACACTAGTTGAAATTTGAAGCTGCTGTAAATGTCGCGTATGCGTCATGTTGTCACGTCAGGCATCAAGCAAATTAATACGCTATCAGCATTGAAGTCAACCAGAGAGAAAGAAAATCAAAGGGAGAGGGGAGAGAGAGAGAGAGAGAGAGAGGGAGTGGCAGAGTGAGGGAAATCTGTGAATGGAACCGCAACTGCAATTTGCATTTTGTGCAGATCTAACTCGCTTGCGTACTCATCGCTGTATGCACATCCATTACCCGTCGTATTTTGGCCAAGTTTGTTAGACGCAACTGTCCAAATTATCATTGCTATGCTTCGGGTTTCCATTTCGCGCTATCTAGCTGGTTGTCATGTCAGCTAAAGATATTGTGCCATGAGCGAGAGTTGTTTCTGCCATTTTATATGACAGCTATGCATGCTTGTTGTTTGCATTTCCACTGGACGAACCTGTGTGTTGGCATTTAATAAACTCGTTACATATTTAAATTTCAAAACTTGTTTACAAATTGACAGCAATTTCAGCCTTAAATTCAATCAATAATATAGTTACTGGATAGACATTTTAATTAAGTATACAGCTTACTTAATAAACAATTGCTTGGAGGCCAATAGTTGCTTTTCACAAGCACTTGTTATTTTATTTATTTAATTTAAATAAAATACATTTGGATCAAATTCCTTAGCTTCTGGAAATCAAGTCAATTTTAATAATTAATTGTATTTGCTTAAGCACAATGATTTCTCTTTACTTAGAATGAATGGAATGCAGCATGCAACATCAACAAATTTTTGGTTAAATTCCATTTGCTATTCGGAATTCGCATACGAATTGCGTAGCTGCGAGTTTGTTTTGATTTTCAGCAGATAAATGCATTGCACGACGTTAATGTTTAAGTTTGTGTGTGTGTGCTGTATGTGTGTGTGTGTGTGTGTGTGCGTGTGTGTGTGCGTGTGTGTGTGTGCTCAGTTGCCTTAACAGAATACGACACCCAATTCACGCACTGGCTGTCGTTTTTGCTGCGTACATTTCAACTCTTCTTGCCTATTTACTTTTGTATTTGTTTTTAATTAGATTTTTGTTTACTGTGGAAATTTTAGTTTAATTGAGTTCTGCTACGCCTCTGCCGCTGCCGCTGTCGCTGCTTCTGCTGCCGCTGCCTGATTCTGCTGTTAACTGTGACTGTAGCCGGGTTGCCAAAGTCACACACAAACTGACGGGCAGCCGCAGGCTCCATTCCCCCACCTGCCTCGGCACAACTCTGCCCCTCTGCCCCTTTGCTGTCTGGCACCTAGGCAGCACAACAAAGAGCGCGTTAGGTTTTGCCTTGGGCCTATCGCTATCTCCATCTCTTTCCGATAATACAGTCGCCCTCTCTCCCCCTCTCCCTCTCTCCCACCCTTCTCGGTTGCCATTTGTGTCACGTGTGCGTATTTGGGTATATTTTATGTGTTCGTTTGTGTGTGGGTCGCATTCGAAAGCAATTTAAATTCGTTTGCATTTCGCTTTTAACTTTGGTCATTTTTGGCTGCCGTTTTTGTTTGTCACACAACCCAAACGCAATTTTCAGCTGATTTTGGGTTTAATTTTTTGTCGATTTTATTTTGTATTAGTTTTTGGATTAAAGCACTTACCAAACAACATGTGTGAGCGATGCGGATTTGCCACATACTCACAATTGAGCAGCACAATTTCACTCGTATTTGTCACCATCTCCGGCGGACTGACCTTGACAACAGGCGGATCTGTGGGGGAAAACCAAGATGGGGAAAGACTAAGCTCAGTTGTGGCCAAAAACTTAGTTTTGTAAATACCAAAGTCAAATAGAAGTGCAAGCTGGTATTCTATTGTATTTATTGTTTTCGTTGAAAGGATTTAGAAGTGTTAATAGAATACTGCTTGGATTATATGCGTTTGGTTTGTAACTGGACTGCATTTAAAAGGGTTTGAAGTACGCTTAAGATCTTAAGCTTATACTTACACATTACTTCCAAAGTCAAAGCTGAGGCCATTGGCTTCTCACGATTAATCTGCAGCACAATATTTTCTGCTTCACAGCGAAAGACGCGATCGTTTTCAAAGCGAGTGGCATTGAAGATCAAATCGGATTGGGTGTGATAGGTGCCATCCTCTTTTTCAAACTGTAAAATCAAATCAAATTAATTACAATTCTATTTGTTCATAGTGTGGAACTTACAGCTTTGGTTCGTATCTCAGTTAGATCGTTCTCCTCGCCACTGATAGTGGATGTTGCATTATACCAGGTTAGGTTAACTGCCGGACGGGCGCCGTGTATCTGTCACAAAATAATGAAACACAATCAAAAAATGGGGCGAATGTGTTATGTGACTGCCTTTGGGATGGTTCGTTGCGGCGGGGCTGTCATGGACTATAAGCAATTGCCATTAAATTTCCATTAGCTGGCAAGTGCACATATTCATACATATTTCCATTAGCCCAACAGTTTCAGGCATAAAATGTCTACCTGCTTGGCAAGCAGCCAAGCAGGCAGTAAAACAATTGCATAAAATTCCATTAAACATAATACGCAATCAATAGACAATTTTGCATAATTTTACAGTGCACACGAAGCTGGTCCTTGTGCTCAAAGTGCTACTAAGCTGCAGCCAATTGAGCGCTTTTCCATTAAAATGCAATGGCAACTGGTAACTGGCAACTGGCAACGGGCAACTGGCAACTTTGAACTGGCGACTGAGGACTAGCACAAGGCAGAGGCCCAACTAAATGACAAGGCATTGTCGCTGATGGTGTATAAAGCTCAGGATGTGAAAGGACTTTGCCAGCTGCATAGCTAGTTGCATAGTTCTCACACACACACTCACACATACACACACACACATGTCCTCGATGTCGACGAAAAATCGCAAAATAATTGACAGTTAATTATTGTCAATTACTTGGTCTGCAACGAAAGGGACGAGCACAGGAAAGAGATTGAGTATGTGGGCTACAAAGCAGCCAGTGCACAGTGGACAAATGCTCAAAATTCAATCAGTGATTTGATAAAATCATTGAAGAAAAAGTATAATTTGAAATATCTATTCACATATAAAGTTTTGCCTACTTCCTTATTGTAGAAAATCAGCATGAGCTTTGTTGAAAAATGCTTAAAAATTGTTTTATATTATTTTCTTCTTCAGATTTCGACCGCAACATGTTGCACTGTGAGACAGTTCCATAACCCCATGCCAAACCTCTTTTAGCCATGTATCTCCATGCCTGTCTGACTGATCCTTGCAGTCGGTTCACAATTCAGCCAATACTTACGTCACATGTTAGCACCACTTTGCTGCCCTGCACCGTATGATGTTCCACTCCCTTGATGTCTATGCTCGTTGGCCGCACTGTGAATATATGCGAAAATGGAAGAATGTTGGGTGGCTGTTAGAAAATTGCTTAAAATGCTCGGCTTGTAATTGGCTTTTGTCTGGCTATGTCTACAGCTCGTTTGAGCCATTTTCTCCTTCTTTTGCTTGTTTTTATCTTTTTTGTTTTTTTTTTCTTCTTACCCATAATATAAAACATTAATAAAGGCAATTTGCATGCGGAGCTTTGCCTACTTCATATGGAGCTCCATTTTCAATTGATTGCTAAATATTTTAAGGTTTTACATGGAGGTGGGTGTTGGGTACGTAGCCATCAATCAATTTGTTGTGCCCACTTTGTGAATGAAAAAGTTGGCTTAGTTGGCGCAGTTTTATGTTACATTTAATGACATTCATTAATTGCTCCAACAAAAATGTCGAATCATTCGACAATTTAAAAAAAAAAAAGAAGAGGACTGAAATGTCGACAAGGATGAAGAAGAGGGAGCTAAAGTGTCACTCGATATTGTCAGCTTTTAATTAGAAAAAATTTATTTGCATGACTTTTAAAAGGCTCTCAGACGCCGTTATTTTTGTTGTTTTTGTAATTAGAAGGGTTCCCTTGGAATTTGATTGGGTTCCTTTTTGGGTTAATGAACCTAAAACATGTCAAAATGTCGTGTGAATAATGTCCCTGTTGTTTTTTTTTCTCTTTCAGCAAACTTAGAACGCTTTTTAATTTATGTTGATTGAAGCAATACCAAATAATGTTTTTACGTTAAAAACTTTTGAGTTTTAAGCGGCAATTTGTCAATTCAAATTAATTTCCCAATTTATTTTGACAAAGATATGTGAGTACAACTTAAATATAATGATGTAAAGTACAGGAAAAAGGCATTTAACTTAATTCTGATCTGGACAACTTTCTACTTAGGTAAACGAGTTCAATAGCTTAGTAAAAACTTGAGAAATGTAAATCTTAAATTTATATTTTAGCTTATGGCCGCTTCTTATTACGTAATATTGACTTTGTTTTCCTGTTTTCAGCTGCTTATTGTACATTTTATTTGATTCTATGAATTTCGCTTAGGATGTTTTCTTTATGCATTGTATTTTATGCATTGTAAAATCGCAAACAAAGTCGTAAAACGAACCCTTTTTTGCCCCGATGACCATATAACTAAGCTTACCTACATAAATATGGCTTATTCAACACAATATCTATGGCTGACTCATAGCTAAGTTTTATGAGTCATCCCAGCCGGGAATGGGATCTTTGGATTATATTTATCGCTTGTCGTAATGAAGACTCACCTTGCAAATCGACGCTGAATTTCGAAACAATTGCATCCTTAATAGCCGCGGATTCGACACGACATTCAATATCCGTTGCCAGATCCTCACGGGATAGTTGCCAGTCCAATTCCAGGGTGGACGTATAGAGACCATCGGTCAGATCGTGAGTAGGTGAGTCTGTGCAAATAGAAGTGCAAATATTATCAAAACATATCGAAGGAAATCTCTAGTCACGAATCCTCAACCTCTCCTAACCAATTGCATATTTTGCAAGTGCTCTTTTTTCAAATTATACGCAATTATGATAAGCAACGGCTTTTAAAGCCAAGAATAAATACAATTCCGCACGGAATCAAAGATTGAGCTTGAAGCTTCGACTGGCCAGACAAAAGGGTTGCCACAAGCCACAAGCCGAGGCCAATTAGAGGCAAAAAAAAACAGGAAACGGAAAGACCATAAAAAAACGAAGAGTAATGAAAATGTTGTTGCCGCCTTGTAGCTGAAGTTGTTTTGCTTCCGTTGTAAATTGCTGGGATGTTTGCAGGATTTGGGGCATAAAAAATCACTTTAAGTGCTATTCAAGGCCACCAAAAGGTAAACCTACATTTCGGAAATGTTTCGAGTGCTTGGTTTAAATTCTGCTTAAGCTAATGTAATGGATGCCTGGCTTTTAAAAATAGAAATCAATTAATTTTCATGGAGTTTTTTTTCTTCTTGGGGTTGAACGTTGAGTTTTGGGGTTTGAGGCGTTAGCTACGGCGCTCTTAAAAATTTAATGAAAATCACCAGAAAGTTTATTTTTATGCTTTACAATAAAAAGGCATAAAATTTTATGTGCTGCTGTGGGCGCGGCTGGGCATTTGCCTATTCTATGGGGCCAAAACTGACACTGATAAGCAGCCAAATCCTTCCGTGGCCTGGACCTGGCTTTATGACCCTGGTCGTCAGTCACTGCATAAACTTTGTGGCGCATCGTAAACCCGATTCTCAATTCGACTCCTTCAACTTGCTTGGGCTTATGCATCAAATTGGCTGCTTAGTCTCCTTTTCAACTCACTAGCCCATCCCTCCTTGGGGAATCAATAAACGCGCTTCAGCAGTTTTTATGACAGACTGACGAAAGAAAATAACCTTTATGCGTTTTGTGCTACCTTCAAACACACTAGTCGGAGCTTTTGGTGACTGGGTGTGGGAGGGAGGGGATCAGTACTCACATGTGGCCAGGCGTTTGGTGCCACGCCACCAGCCCACATCGGGTTGGGGACGGGTGTTCTTCACCGTGCATGTTGCCTTGAGGCTCTGACGCTCCTGCATGGGTCCAACGACGCTGCCGTTCTCGATGCGGTCGCCCTTTGCGTCCAAAATCACAACCTCTGTGGGTGGCACTGTACGCACCCAATATATGTCCAACGACAGTGTGTGTGGGTGTGCGTGTGTTGTGTATGGTTGGTGTTGAAGGTGTAAGTGTGCGTAATTCATTTTTTTTGTTGCATATTTTAAGTTTTTTTTTTTTTGCATTTTTCGGGAGGTAAAAATGTTCAATTTGTGTTTTTAATAAATGATATTTGATTTGCATAGTATATAAAAATATTATTAGCAGAAATTATAATACAAATTAGAATCAAAATCTTAAATTGTTGAGAGCAATAATTTCGAAAGTAAAATGGAATGGTAAACTAAATTGAATTAAAATAAAAAATCTATTGAAATGAAAGTTGAATGAGTAGATTTCTTAAAGCTTATCAAGTTAAAAATAAAAAAATAAAGTAAAGAGTGCTCTAACTAAATTGTTTAATTGTGATAAGAATAAAACAGCACTAACAGCACCTCATTCTCATTCGGTTAGAAAATTATAAAAAATTATATAAAACTGATTTTCTGCTTCAATTGTCAGTCGACTTAATTAAAAATTATAATTAATGTTGTTTAAAAATATTTGTTTTTTTATTTTAATTTAAATTTACCAAGGTTTTCTACGTTTTTTTGGCGCAGTTATTAAGGTATTGCCAAAAACGTTTTGTTGTTTGTTTTTTTGGTTTTAGTTTTACGTTTTTTAGTTTTAGAGAAATCAAATTTTATTTAAAGCGTTTTGTCGGAATTTAAATTGTTTTAGGTTGAGTTTCACATCAGTTTATGGTTTTAGATTTTCGGCATTTGTTATATATTTTTTTTTTGTGGAGCACACAGTTCAATACAATTTTTGGTAGCGTATACGTATAAAAAACAATCAAGTTTGTGAGTGCACACGTTTGGATCGAGGGGGCGATGGTGAAGAGAACAGGCGTGGCGTGGAGTTAGATTTAGTTTTGAGTTTTGTTTTAGGTTTTCAGTGGTTGTCATATATCGGTTTTTTTGTTTTTTTGTTAGTTTTTGTTTTGGTGGAGCGAATTTGTTTGAGTTTTGGATAGCAATGCATATATATATGTATGTATATATGTATGTTACATGTATATATATAGAAATTCCATGTCGATGTGGACGAGCGTTTTGTATGCGATTTTTCAGATCATATATTTTTTTTTTTTTATAGTTTTGGTGGGACAATCAGTTAAGAGAAAATATTTGCATGAGTTTTGACACGTTCAAATGTTATGATAAAAGAGTAGAGCGGTTAAAAGTAAAGTTTTTGATTTGCACTTTGATATGGGTTAACATTTTGATATATGAATATACGAATACATAAAGTTATTTTTTAGTGTTACATTTTTTATTGTATATAGTACAGCAGAAGGTAATGCGTGTTAAGGGCAGGCAACAAAATGCATTCAAGATATATACATATATATTTTTGTAATCCACTTGCAATAAAACAAAATCAAACTGAAAATGCAATCGATTTGCCAATTTGGGTTACAAATTTTTATGCTTTTGAATTGTAAATTGTTGTTAGAACTTTGACCAATTTGCAGTTTCAGAACTTTTATACAGATACAATGGATATTCTTGACGAATTTGGAATGGTTTTTATCTAATATTTTTATTTATGTTGTTTGCAACGCAAAAAGAGTCCAAATTGCACACGATATTGAAATATATCAATTTCAAAATACTATATTAAATTTGTATGTTGTTAAAACTCCTAGGATTGCATTTCCATTCTGATTGTACACAATTAAGCTGACATTTTATCAACATTGACTTTTAGGGGACGAACACAATAAGCATTAGACGAGCAACTCAGAACATTCGCTTCTCAACGTGCAACATCCTTGCAGATTTCCCTCCTGCCCCACGTGTTGTTAGTTGGCAAGCTCCACATGAATTCCATGCATAAATACGTATTTCAAATATATATTTCTAATGATATGAGTTTTTATTGGTTAGTTTAGCAGTTAGTTTCTTTAAGCAAACTGAATAGGAAAGCATTTACAAGATATACAAGAACAGAAAAGCCCAAAAATATTAACAAAGTAAGCGCAAATCATACAAGTTTGTGAAGCAAATTGTTGAGATGATTATAAGATTGGCCAACATGCAAAATAATGGTGGTAGGAGGATTGGTTGGCAACTTACCTAAGATTCTCAATTCGACACGATGGCCATTGAAGTTATCACACGTTTCTACTGGTATAAGAAATGTTGTATCACATAGATAGATATCCTCATCAGATATTCTCAAGTCCTTAATAACTAATCTGTATGGATTCCGCTCAACAGTTACTCTAAAATATGAAATACAAATGTAATATGTATTAATAAACCCAATCTAATGTTGCCATTGACAAAAGTAGAGTTGCGTGGAGCTTACTCACCTATTTTTAAATTCATCGTTCACACTCGTGACATTGTTCTCTCCCAGCAGCATTGCAGCGATGCGATCATCGCCCTTGAACCAGTTCAGGGAATGCAGATCTCCGCATTTCTTCTCATCCACCGGACATGGCAGCACCACATCGTTGTTCTCATGTTCGCTGATGGTGCGATCTGTAATATATTAAAAAATGCAAATGCAAATTAATTTGCGTCCATGTTACAAGCGAGGCTGTAAAAGTGCAGGCACAAAGGCCAATGGAAAATCAGTGAATCTGTGGACACAAGAACTCGACATGTACACAATCGCATGGCTATTCAAATACTGGTGGTGGGGTATTTGGGGTTGGCGAGGGCAGCCATATGAATAAAGTCGCCATTCAACCTCTGGCAGGACTCGTGTTGTGTGCTTAGTATCATAAATTCAAAAGAACGACACTTTTTGCCAGTCAACACACCTTCAAGAAATACGCTCACATATTTACAAACACAGAGAACCATTTTTTTTTGTGTAGGTTGCTATAGAAAAATTCAGTTGCTGTTGAAATGAGCAAAAATGATTCAATTTGCATGGCAACCAGGGTTAGACAGCAATGCAAATTTGAAAATTGAAATTAAAGTGGGTCTAAGAGCGGCTGCGGCACCTAAGTAAGCCTTTAAGTAGGCCATAAATATTATCATATTCTTTTGCCAGACTCAAAGTCTCTGCCATGTAAATTTAAATGTTTACATTGTGGTTTAACATATTTTCTTTTCTTTCTTATTTTGGCTGAACATTGGTTTATTTATGAATCTTGTGCTTAGGGTTTGGTTTTGCGATTTGTTGACCCTGTCGATGCCCATAATTTATGCAAATGCAAATATATGTTTTGATTTGCGCTCGTTGGGTAGTGGTAAGCCATGTTAAGATGCCAGTTAAGATCTGTCTTACATTTATTTGTATTTCGAAATTAAATATTTTTCGGAAATTAAATATTTAAATATATATATAAGTCTAAGTATCTTAAAATTGTCGCTTATGTTTAACTTATTTGCTTAAGTTAATAAATAATAAATAAGTAAAAATATTAATATTTAAAGCCTTTTAGAAACCTCTCAGTATATTATTAAATAGTGCTTGTAGTTAACAAAGTAATAAACTCAAATACAATTTTAAAATTAAATTGTCTCGATCTAACAAACGGAACCAAACATTTACAAGCAATCAAACTATTGAGAACAAGTCGTGTATCGTTCTATTGCCAAGAATAGAACACGAAATATGCTTACAAATCCTTCATAAATATAAAAGCAGATTTGTGTATCGAATAGTTTTCTCCGCAAATACACCAAACTGCACATGCTGAAAATGTCTCAGAAAAAAAGATAAGATACAATTTACTTATCGGCCTAAAAGCCTATAACATAATTTGAAATTTACGCTTCATTTAGTGCGGCAGCTATGCCCATGCGGATGTAAGAGTGTGTGTGTGTGTGTGTGTGTGTGTGTGTGTCTGCTTGTGTGTGATAAAATATCATTTATTTCGCACGTTTGTCAGAGGGTCTCAGCCCAAGAAAACTAACTTGTCCGTTTTGAGCCCTTGACGGGAAAGGGAAAGCAGATTAGGAGTTGGGTGGGACAATCAGCTGGGTCTGGACTGACTGTTAGTCTGTCTGCTGGCCTGCCTGCCTGCCTGTCTGTCTGTCTGTCTGTCTATCTATGTGTCTATTTCTACAGCTTTCTTTTGGTTCTGTCCACAAATTTCCTGCACTGTGGAATATTAGATTAGGCGCCCAGTCGTTTCACGTTCAGCTTTCTGCAGCAGTAGCAGCAACCGCAGCAGCTTCTCTCGATTTATTTTTTTATTTTTCAATTTTCCTATTTGGTTTGCTGGTTAGGTTTTCGCATGTATTTCTTTCATTTCTCTTCTTTTTTATCTCCTATTTCTCTGGTAGACTTCCTATTTCCGCTCTGTGTTGGCTGCTTCCTTCAGTGCTTATAAAATTCAAACAGACATGTGAAATATTCAATTTCTCAAGTAGAAAATCCTCTTCCCCAAACTCCAGCGATGCAAACCGCCCTCCTCCAACCGCACCACTATGCCGTCCACATCCTGATTGTCTTGTTACAACTGTTATGCGTCGTATTTTGTCCTGAATTAGCCGTGCCAAATGCGTCGCCGAGTTGCTTGGCTGCCTCACTGCTCGGCTACTCGGCTTGTAGCTTGGGTCTGTCCCTTATTCAGAGTGTGGCCCAAGGTGATGCGGGCTATCTTTAAAACTACTCGTAACCTTTGTCTGGCTGCCGGTTAACGGGTTACCCAAACATTGAACTTAAATGGCTGCCAGGGGCTTGGCTCAGTGTGTGCTTAGATTGAAATAAGGTGATTTTACAGCGATAGTCAAAGAAGCTATGTAAATATTTGAGCTAAGAAATGGTTTTAAAGTCATATTTCATGATAATTATTACCAATAATAAAACACACGCATTTTGGCAAAGTATTTAATATGACTTAAAGTCAGAAAATACATAGTTCCAATTATTTCATGTCAATATTTACATTATTAATTAATTTCTGAATAACAAGAGAAAGTAAGCAAAAACTTAATATACTCTTGCTGCTTGAAATAGATATTCATGTGCTCACATGGCCCTTTAATACTCTTTAGTGAACTGAGTGCTCTCCACTTTTAATCTGAACTCTGTATAGGATAAGTTCGTCAAGTATTGCAATTTACGCCTCTAATCACTTAAGTCAAAAGGTTTAATTTAACTACCAACCACCTGCTTAACTTTATGTCACTTTAAATCCATTTCAATCCCTTGAGCTGGCAAACAATAGTCAAATTAGTGAATCAATAAATGCATGAGAGCACAGGACCCAAAGCTGATGCCGACTACATTGGCACAAACCCAAACCCAAGCACAATTCCCTTTCCAGCTCCCATTCCCAATTTAAACTCATAAACTAAACCGCTGGCAAGTTGAATGGCCATTCACATTATCGCCCGGGTGTATTCGGCAGCTGCTTGTAAAAGTTTTTTGCCACACAAATCAGCAAAAGAGAAAATTGTACGAAAATTTCACCACAGCTTTGATAATTGTTCATAAATCCCTTTGCCCTCTCACTCCTACTCCTTCTCTCTTTCTCCCTTTGTCTCACTCTCCATTCAATGGAAAAGTTTTGCTCGCACTTTGCTAAATTTACCACCTCATTTTTCCAAGCAATTCTACTAATTTGTACCACAAATCTCTCTGGCTACACCTGCAGCAAGCCAAGCGAATGTCAAATATTATATTAGAAGCCACATCCAAAAATGCTAAATCACCCCTCCTCTCCCCCTCTGCCACTCCTCTTTATTTCTATCTGTGTCTGTGCTCACAAGCGACTGTGGCACACAAAAGATTGTTAGCAATCAACTCAAGCACCAAACTTTGATTTGTATGACCATAAATCGCACTTCATTTTTGATTCAAGCCACCTTCAATCCCCTCAAACAGTTTTGCGGTTGTCTGTTCATAAATTTGTACACCCTACGAACTTGGCAAAAAGTTTCCCCCCATTCACGCACACAAACACACCTACAGAGGCAGCTTTAAGCCTTTGGCAAACAGTTTTCTTATCTGCCTGCCATATGTGTGCGTATGTATGTATGTGTCTGTGTGTGTGTGTGCATGTGTGTGTGTGTTTGTGTCTGCCTTGCCACCCAATAGCTACCCTGCTCAATTCTGCCATTTGCTTTTTGTATGGTGTGTAAACGTCTTTAGCTTGGCTTTTATAATTCTATTTCCGTTTCCGCAGCAGCGGAAAAAAAAGTTTCGTTCTTTCTCCTTGCTGCTCATATATGTATGTGTATATCAACATCTTTTTGCCATGTAGACCATTTCCTTCGTCCTTTTCTTTTCCTGCAAATCAAACTTTTTCACATTTAGTTGTGTGCTACAACTCTATATCTATGTATGAGTGTGTATGTGTGTGTGTGCGTGTGTGTCTGGCTGCCATCATCATTGTCATCATCGCCATTGACGCAACTGGCTACTGTCCATGTCCTTTGGCTTGTCCGTTTGTTCGGTCTCATCCTTTTCCTGTTTCTTACACACATATCGTTGCATACTTTTGTGCGCCAACACTTTGACATTGAATTTCTCTGTGCCATTTAACATTTACACACGCAGACATGTGTGTGCGTGTGTGTGTGTGTGTGTGTGCTTGCGTGAGTGCTTGGGTTAACCCATACCCATGCTCACCCCTTTCCCCTATATTTCTCTGTCAACAGCCCGCATAATTTAGCGATAACTGCCTGGCAGAGACACATTCCCAACTCAACAGTGTGTGCGAGTGTGGCTTGCATTTTGTGGTCGCTCTCTGTTTATCTCCAACTGTCGTTCCTTGGCTGGCCAAAGTTTCAGTTGTCTTGGCTGTGAAATTTAGCTGCGTTAAGCTTCACACACACGCAGCTTATAAGAAAATTGATATCCACTATTTAAAAGAAGCACTCATTTCAAATGTAATGCATATAAGCTGAGATATGTATTAAAAGCTATGAATTTCTTCTTTATGTTATTTGTATTATTTTTTATTTTCAAGAAATATTGCCAAATCTTTTTTTTTTCAATTACAATTGGCTACTAGTCGCTGCAATCCCAGACAACTTGACATTAAAATTGATGACTTCATTCGCAAGCACTTGACAGCAAATTTGGCTGAGGGCAATCGTCAAAGAGCGTGCAATAAAAGCAGAGCTAGGTACACGCATTAAAATTTAATTTCTAATAATAATATTTTATGGTGGCCTCACTTTGGCTACACCACAGCAGCAGCAGCAGCAGCAGGAACAACAACAACACAAAAACCAATTAGAGCAGCAAGCACCACACAAAATGCATAAGCGATTTTAATGGTCAATTTCGGGGGTACCACCCCAAAGAGGGCGTTGTGGCAACCAAGGTGGGGTAGTACTCTGAGGGTTGCTGCTGCTGCTGCTGCTGCTGGTGGTGCTGCTTGTGTCGTGTCCTCTGCACTGTCAAGAGGCTGAATTGAATTTGGTCGCTTGGTCGCTTGCTGTTGCCTCATAATTAAATCTTGGCTAACTGCATGTCCCAGTCGTTAAAGTAATATGTTTTTGGCTAATTACACATCGCACACACTGCCTCATAACTCAATTGGACGTGCATATAGCGTAGTGTAGCCTGGAACCTTTTTGTTTTTTATTTTTGCAACTGTCAAGTCGCTTTTTCCTTAATTTTTTGCAGAGTGCCTCCTTTGTCAACGTATGCTGAAGATTAAATACCCTAAATACACTGGAACCGATGGAAAACTCTCTTACATGCCAACTTAAATTGTGGTATTTCAATTATGGTAATGCATTTTTGATACGACTTTGTTCGAAAATAGTAACAATCTTGCACACAGAAATACAAATTACATTTTTACTTCGGCAGCTTTATGATGTGATGCAAATTTTCTGTTTTCAACTGGATGTTAAAACTGAGGAAGCATTTTGCTTTTCACTCACTCTGGAATATATTACTATATATTGCTTTATAGAAATATATAGTATTAACTCTTACAAGTTTTCCTTAATGCCTCAAACAGTTCTTAAAGTTCTCATAGTATCTTCTGCAAGGGTATGTGAAAAGCATCATCTCATTTACATACAATGCAACTGTTGCTTTTTAATTAATTGCATATTACAAGAAATTAGCGAAATTAAAAGCTCCACTAGCAGCAGCCATAGAAGAGATTTTAATAAAGACATTAAAATTTGCATATTTGCCTTAAAGCAGACATTCGACTTTTTCTGTAAGTGCTTGTGGGTGTGTGTGTGTTTGTGGGTGTGTCTGTTTCAGCCTGTGCTCGCCATTTAATTCATTTTGTTTGCTTCAAGCAGCCCTTTGTGTGTGTGTGTGTGTCTGCTTGGTTTTTTTGCATTAATTCCATTAAAAGCGCTTCGATAACATGTTTTACGCTTGGTTGCCTCCATAGCGTCGGCCCTAAAAATATGCAATACAAACAATTTTTCATGCCGCTACCCTAAAAGCAAATTTTTTGTTTCTTTTATTTTTTCGCTTGCTTCTCAACACTCACGTGCCGGGCACCTAACACGTTCACACGTACATACGTATATGTATTTATATGTATGTACATGTATATGCTATGTGTATGCATATGTATATGTATGCCAGCTATTTTCATGGCTCCTCTGGATAGCGCTTGAATTTTTATAGAACGTGCAAAAAAAGTATGCAATGCTGAGGCTGCACATGAGTGTGCGTGTGTGTGTGTGTGTGTGTGTATATTGCTTATCGCTTCATATGTTATGTATAATAACATCACCTTCATCTGCTATTCATAGCATGTTCATCAATCAATTAATCGATACGCGAGAGCAGCATTCCCAATGCCAAATGGAAATTGTGGGTGGAATAGCTGAATGAGGGCGGGGAAGGGGAAGCATCGCAAGTTCAGCGTATGAAGCGAATAAAGTTCGTTGATATGCGTTGTAATATTTATAAAATAAGCAACAGCTATTTATACTCAAAATATGACTAATGATATGTCGGCACAGCAATAAGAGTGGAATTTATACATAAATATTTAAGCACATTATGAATGATAAAAACATATATTTATAAATATTGGCTGCACAAGAGACTCGCTAAAAATATAGAAATATATGAAAAGTGACTACACAAAATACCCCTCCGTTTCGTAAAAGCAGAAGAACTCTAAAGTCAGCTTTGTCTTTAAATCTGATTTTGCATCCACCTGTCAGTTTATTATTTTCTTGGCAACATCAACAAGCAATTAAATTCCTCGCAGTCTGTGCGAAAGTTTGCTCTGGCTGCAGTGACCGGCATGACAAAAATGATCAAACATGAAAGTAAACTTCTTGACTTAAAAGTCATGCAATGCAAATTGGGCTGATTGGGTGGTGGGTGGTGTTTGGTGTTTGGTTGGTGCAAAGCAATGTCAATGTGGCTGCTGTTAAGTGTTCCCCATAGCACAATTATGTTCGGACAGCCAAGTGGTGCCGAGACTGAGATGCCAGACAGAAGAGCCATCAGACAGAGATAGATGTATAGAGATAGAGATAGAGAACCACTTTAACAACTCAACTCGGAGCACACTTCTCTGGGGAGACACCTTTATGAAGTTCGGGGCAAATAGAACACAACACAAAACTAACGATAAGCGCTCTGATTATGGCTTCGAAGCAGAGCATGTGCGGTTGGTAGGAGTCATTTATTTCTCACCTCTGCACACACAGACACACACACACACACACACACTCTCACGCACATAGACATACTGTTGAGTCACGCCCACTTTGGCACTAAGAGGCAGTTGTGCTTCAATTGTCCATCAAGTTGAGTTGCGTTCTGTTCTGCTCTGTTCTGTTTTTTGCTGTCATTTGCTCCGGTGCTAATGACACGTGTGTGTCTTGGACTTGTGTCTCGCAGGTCTTAAGTCGTTGCATACTGGCGACTTTAAGGCGCTTAACAAGTCTACCAACATTTCTTTGTCCAGTTTTTGTATTGACAACGGTCTCAACCAGCCTTTGTTGCCTTTTTCTGTTTTAGTTTTTGTCACCATGTTCTTTAAGCCAGAACGTGCTTTGCTTTTGATAGCGCTGATTGCCGGAACACATAACTGACTGGGAACGTGGAGGGACGAGGTGGAGTACACAGACAGAGAAAAAGAGAGAGGGTCTGGTGTGAAGGGGGTGGTGTTTAATCGATCCATTTCATCTTAATATTGTAATCGAAACTGCTGTGATTTAGTTAAAAAAGAGATAATATCTTTTCGTTAGACTGGTTGGCCTAAAGGTTTGGTTTAGTTAACTTTTAAAGCAGACTTAATCAGCATTTGTACTTTGAACAACTTTCTACTTATTATTACTAGTAAGTATGAACATAAAAGTTGTATAAGTGTTTCTGCCTAAAATACTGCTGAATCTTGTTCATATTTGAAAGCATTTCATGCACATTTTAATATATACAATTTTATTAAACAATTAGACAGTCTTCTACCAATAATCATAAACTATTCTCCGACTCCACGCCACTTTAAAAGTGATTCTTGCAATATTTGTGGCTGTTACAGTTAAGATTGTATAATTTTGTCAACTGAGCTGAAGACTTTATTTTGTCCTAATGAGGGTCATCTGCAATTTTAGATCTAACATTGGGCAGCTGTTTTCCTGTAATGCTTAAAGTGTCGCAACCCTTTTCTGTGGCTTTGTAAACCGAGCTGTGAACACGAAACACAAAACACAAAATTCTTTAAGCAGTTTTGCAATCTAAACCAAAACCCCTATTTTCCGAACATCTTTTCGGAGCAGACCACTCTGCACAACAATATCTTTGGCCAAATTTCTAATCCCAGGCAGAAACTTATAGTTGCTTTTTAGGCCTTTTAAATTATGCAAACTGCTTCTGTCACACACACACACACACACACACCCCAAAAGTAATGGAGTGCAGGAAAGTTGGTGTGGGGCTTGTGGCAAACACATGGCGCTGCGGCCTGTTCCTCTGCATGTGCCGGTTTCTGTGCCTGTGCCTGTGCCTGATGTGTGCCGTCCAATGCCACGGAGCATACAAAATATCTTATTACCAGCACTTAAAAGCACCACTAAATTTTAATGTGACAAAGCAACGAAAAATGCCAGAAGGGCTAGAGATTCACATAAACAGTGGCAGTGTTGGTTGCCTTGGCCAGAGCATAATTTAATTTAATTAGAGGCAACAGTTGCTATGCATAGGTTCAATAAAGACATCAGCTAACTGAGCCCAGCTCAACGACACCTCCCCTTTAACTAAATAGTCACACAAAATGCATGTTAGGCGAAAAATGGATCGGGGGCACCCGCCACCCAAACATTCATAATGAATGTGGTTTGCTTAGTTCCAGCCACGCCTCATGGGCAATCAAGACGAGGTACAGAGTCCGCAAGGGGGTGGGTTGGGGGCGTGTATTGCGCTGTCTGGTCGCATACATTCATAATAAACTACCACAAATCTCAGACATGCAAACAATTTCGAAATTTGTGTATAAAGCTGGAAATTCACCTACTGTTCACGGAACCCCCCCCCCCCCCCCCCGTGTTCTACACCCCCCTTTCGCTCTTATGTTAAGTGCATGACCCTCAAATGTCCTTAAGCTGTCAAAAATAAGTGTCAAAAGTGGGCAGCTGTCCTGAAGGATGAGAGCAAATAACAACAAAATAATAAAAATGAAATGGAAAAAAAGAGAAACCAAATAACAGCAAAAACAAAGAAGAAAAATAACTAACATTAGCCGAATATTAAATACCTTCAAGAACAAGATAATCAAAATGTGATATATTGATATTTTCCAATGTAATCAAATACAATGGTTCAGCTAACCGACTAATTGAGACATATGTATATTATTTAAGCCGACTGAGCTGAG
Source organism: Drosophila planitibia (assembly GCA_035043785.1). NCBI lineage: Eukaryota > Metazoa > Arthropoda > Insecta > Diptera > Drosophilidae > Drosophila > Drosophila planitibia. The sequence goes on along the minus strand of JAWNMS010000043.1, from coordinate 1,786,709 downwards.
CTCGACAGTAGAGGCAGGAAAAACAAAAGAAGCTTTGTCAGTTTTATATAAATTCTGTACAGGTTCGTTTGGTTCATTCAATGCGTTACATAATTCACGCAAAAATGCCAATACTCTTGTCAAGGGTATAGGAGAACAAAAATAAAGTAAAACATAAACACAAATTTTTATATTGTTACGTTTTCATCTCTGGTGGCGCGGCAGGACAATGAAAAATGCCAGTCCACCTCCATAACAAAAACGGAGCAGTGTCTGGCTATGGGGAAAGAGGGTAGTATGGAGATGTGGGGGTGGTTGTGATACTGGCTGGTCCTGGCATGTCCTTTAAGTGGCCGTTTCGGCTGCTGGCCACGCGCGCGCCTATAAGAGCCGCCATATTGAAATTATGTAAACGGCTGTCGAGAGCACCGGAAACTGCGTCGGGTTTGCCTTCATCCCCCCCCCCCCCCCCCCCCCTCCGTCCACTCCGCACACCTATTTATAATAATATTTTTTTGTTTTGCGTTGTTTTTCGCTGCCACCACCACCTGCTGGGCAGCACTCGCATCCCATGACCCTCTGGTCCCGTCTAGATACAAGTGTCTGACTCTCTGCTGGGCTCCACTTCATTGGCAATCATTCGGTTTTGCATATTTTTAGAGTGTGTTCTCCAGCTTGTTTATCAAAAATTAAAGGTTAATTTTACTCCCGCACTGGACGCTGTCATTTAATTAGCCACCCACCTGGGATGAGTCGAAAGGGAGTTGGGCTACGGTGGCTTGGGATGAGATCTGCGTTGATTTGCGACTGGCAGTGAGTAATCAACAACTTCCGCAATCAGCTCTGGTTTTTTTTTTTACAGCTACAGCTATATCTTTGCTTTATTGTGGGCGTGACGTCACGTATTGTTAGAGCTCGAATCTTTCGCATTATAATTTGAGGTCTTTATCTTTTATGTAGTCCACTTTTTTGGGACATGAATTTTAATTGTGTGTATGCAAATTTAAGAGGCGGCGCCATTTGTGTGTTATTGGATTTGTAATATATATTTTTTAGTATTTCAATGTGTACAAATATTTAATAAAATGTGGATGACTTGTAAAATAACAGAGCAGAAAGTTAATAGTGGGAGGGTAGAGTGAGATGAGTGTAATGGAGATAGTTATAGCTTTCTTATAAGCTAATTATTGTTCTAGTAAACAATTTGTAGAAAAACTATACTCTTGTTTTGGATTAATTGCTCATCTTTTGAGCATTATTTTCGATTTAATAGCCCTTCTTTAGGAAATAATAAAAAACCATTTGGGCTTTTGTTTTAAGAATTTAAGATTTTGGATTTTATCAATAATTTAGAGCTGTGGTAAAAAGGCATTAAATATTCTTTGTTACACCCACTTGCAATTCTCTTCACGACATTTGAGTGGAAAATTAAAATAATGCATATACACATACCCAGACAATGCTATTAATAAACTTTTGCTTATCTTTAGCAAACAGTTGTGTAAATGGAGAACACAAGTCGGCAACTTGATGACTCTTTAACCAAATGAATAGGCCATTGTTTTTGCCGTCTTTCATTTGTTTTTAAATTATTAACTCACTTTTTCTACTCCCTCTCTCTCTCTCTCTCTCTCCCGAGAGAAGGCAATTTACGTGCTCAAATATATCAGAGGGAGAAACGCACACACCCTTCTAGCCATAATTAATCTAGTGGGTGGCAGGGGAGAGCTGGATGGGGTATGACGTCTTGCTGCCTGCCTAGTTATTAATTTGGTGCGACGTCTTGTTTTAGGGGGCACAAACTCGTTGCTTGTTTTGCTTCAAGCTGCAAGCAAAGTAAGCAACGCACTTGTCATGATTTATTTCAATTTGCTACGCACACACACACACTCACGCAATAACACACATACACACATACACATACACACGAACACACTAAATGACTCTTATCAAAACACACATTCGCACACGGGCAACAAGTCAGCGTACGTGCAAAAGTTGTTGTCGAGCAGCCTACGCGTCGAATACTTTATGGGTTGCTCTGCCCCATGCCCCTTGCCCCATTTAGTGCTGTATATTTCTTTGTTTTTTTTCTGCAAAGTAGACAAGTTTTGCCCGAAGAAAAATGAGACACAAAAGTGCTGTGTAAATGTGTGAAATTAATACACACACACAAGCAACAAATACACAGCTGTGCGATTTGTGGAGCGAACTTTGTGTCTATAAAATATACGTTATTATTGCATTAGGGCTAGTCCAGAGCAAAATAAAAATAGAATTTATGCCACCCAAACCAACTGCCCCACAAATTGATAAGCAACTTTATATGGCCAGAAATGCGGCTGTCAAACAACTTATTTAGTTTCGAGCATGTGTTCAAATTTATGAGTTCCTGCAGCAACAGTTGTTCTGTGCCAATGCTCTCGCCCTGTTTTCTTTATTAACCTCAAGCCGCCCTCCCCCCTCCCTTGGTTTTATGGTAGCAACAACAACAACAGCTATAACAACACTTGTTACCACTTCATTGCAAGTTGTTCTTGTTGTTCAAGCTTAATAATTACATTTGGGATGCTCGTTGCCTGTGACGCTTCGTTGCCCATTGACTGCCATCAAACTGCATCCAACTGTCAAACAGGGCCATTGGTAAGGGCTGTGGAGTGAGCTGGGCTGGACAGGGGGCGACTCATTTGCCAAAAGTTGCAAGTTCATGTAGCCCTTGTAGGTCAGTTACCAACACACTCACACACACATGTACGCTTAGTTGCCGCACTTGAAGCGGAACGCGGCAATTGCAAACCAAGAAGATATTTGTTGTTAGTGCTTGATGCCTTCTGTTCCGTCGGTTCCGCTCGAGCGCCGACTGTGGGTCGGATCGGTCTCTGGTAGATAGATTCACTCTGATAGCAGAATGGGAACAGCAACTAAATATTTAACTGTACTACATACCAGCCGGCAGAGGGCTGGTGCTTGTGGAGGCTTTCAGTGTTCCCGAGTTCCTTGCATGTTTTGTTTGCAAAACAAATGTAGGGCTACTTGCTATTTTTCTCTTTTTAGGGGGTAACCATAGCAATTTTAACTTTAATACACATGCAAAATAGTACCTTTACTGTGTAATTTTAAATTGTGCCTTAAACGTTGTTTTCAGCATTCCAATTTTAGCTCATTTGTTTCTATGATATTTATATATTTGCACATACCTGCAAAGAAAAAGAAAAGAATATTTCATTAGTTAAATTGCTGAAAAACAATATAGATACGTTAATTATTTTAATGTAGAACTGGAATGCTTTCAGCAAACCCAACTCAAAGTATTGAAAAGCTGCTTCAATCAATCAACGCCCGACTTTGAACAGCCGGAATATGGAGCACGGACTCACATAACAATCAAAGCTCCGCAGGAAAAGCAAATAGCGGTCAGACAGTTTAAGACCTAAACAAGCTCACAGTTGAACTATAATTACGTCCGAGAAACATTATTATAGCCAGAGAATAGCAATGGCTGAGAGAGAGAGAGAGAGAGAGTGAGTGAGAAATACCAAAAGAGAAATAGTCAAAGACGATGCGACATGGAGTTAGGCAGTCAAATGTGCCGCCAACATGCGAAAATTTATTTATGCAGAAGTCAGAAGGCACAAGGCACAAGGTCCTTGGAACAACATGGAAAATAAAGAGTGAATAAAGTGCTGGCAAAAGCGACGAAAGGACGACAGGACAAACGAAACGGAAATGTGCGCAAAACAAGAAAATAAAGAAGGATACAGCGGGGAATGTCAACGCAGCCAGAGAATGGAACTAAACAGAACTTGAATTGTGGGGGAAAATGGGATCAGAGGAAAAACTAGAATTCGGACGAAAATTTCGTGTTGGCTGTTTTGTGAGCATTTTGCTTCTTTGTACAACACTTTGGTGAAAAGCAAAGGTCAAACGAAACGACAGCCCACCACTCCCCGCATGCGGAGAGGAGGTGTCTGAGTACCTGAGGTCAGACAGGTGAATGGAATGTGGCCCCAACCAAAAAGCTGTGACATAATTTTGAACTACTCTGTTTAGGTTTGGGGGTTATCTGTAAATACATTTCCTAGGTGGTTAGTTTTCGTCCTCGGGGTTGCAGAGTGGAGAGTGAGGAACTCCACCTGGCACATCATAATGAAGCAATGAACCAAATGGGAAATGTGTTTTTTAATGGAATTTGTGGTTATCGTTTGTGTCGTTTGTTTTATTTATGGCTCCATACTCACAAAAACACATTCGGGTTAAGAAATTCTCATTATTGTTATGGGCCATTTCTGTTGTCATTACCTTAAATGTTGATGAAGGTCCTGCTTGCTTCCTCGATGCGCTCCTTTCATTCTTTTATTTTCTTTTTTTTTTTTGTGGTTTCTTTGGGATTTGTGAAAGTTTTTCTTTTGCGTATATATTTTTCAATCAACTTTGCAACTTGCGTGGAAGGCCAAATTGAAATTTTAATGTTAATGTAAACTCAATTTTAAATTAATCATGAATTAGGGTTGACGCTTGCCGAGGCGTTGTGGTTTGAGTAAAGGGTGATGAGAGCGACTAAAAGGTTGAGCTGGGAGGATGTAATAAGATATAATGTCTGTCGGGACCTGAAGCTTGAGGTATGCAAATAATAGAATCTATGACTTCTGCACAACGCCTTTTAAAAGGTTTACTTGCTTTGGAAAGACAGAGTATTTACATACATATTATATTATACATCCAAGCTTGGCTCTGAATGGGTAAAGAATATATTTAAAATTTAGAAAATCTGAATTTCTATTGGGACTGAGTGCATATCAGCCAAGATTAAATCGGCGTTGTTAACAAGACAATAAATAATAATAAAAAGAAATTAAATATAAGAATCGTAGCCAATAAATAGAAAAGCAGACTACAGAAATATACTTGTATTTTAAATAGTAAAGCTCGATGTTGAGAGATAAAATGAGTTCATGCTTAAAGTACTCAGAGGGGAATAAAAGTTGTGATCGATAAATTATAAATATATACTCTATATAGGAAGCAATAACCCATGGTGCGATATGCAAGCGGTAAACAATCAAAAGGGCTACAATAATGTTTAGCCCTCGGGGAAAGATTGTTGGTAACAAATATAAACTTTTAACAAGCTCTCCCTGTGCTGAGGGAGCCGAATAAGAAGCTCAAGGAGAACTACAAGAAAAGGAGCTGAAAACTGGCTAACAATACAAACAGCGCTAACAATAACAAAGCGAACTGAGCAGCAACACAAACTGAGTAGCGTTTTGTCGAGTGAGGAGAGTACGCAAAGGGTTAAGCACACGGGTGATATTTGAGCATAAAGAAAATAACTTGTTTTTTTTTTTGTTTAAGGAGACTGAGCTGGCGAGAAAGTGAGTCAGACAGGGAGTGAAACAGAGATAGAGTGGTAAAAAAAGAAAAAAGAAAAAGAAACTTGCCCGAACCGCGGCACTTAATTCGCTTCCCTATCAAAACAGCGACAGTTCCACACAAACAATCCACTCACTCACTTATTTTCTGGCCTCGCCACACAGGGTTTGTGTGTGTGTGGCCTTGGTGCTGCTGCCTCTTCGGCTGGTGCTTCTTTGTGTGGTCCAAAAAACTTTTTTAATAAAAATATTAAATTTGCATATGTTGCTCCCAGACGCAGGCAGCGGCCTGAACTCGACTCGACTCAACTCGACTCTGCAGCCAGACATTTTGGGGTTGCCTTTGGTTACCTGTGGCAGGAACTGCTTTTGCCGCCGGAAGTGGTAACCAGTCGACAGTCTGTTGCAGGGGCAGGCAGTGCGCCAAGTAAAAGCTGCCTAGTGTATAGCCAAGTGCGTTTTTATTGCCAGCGTAGGCTAGAGTACGCTATCCTGTTGTTATATATACTTTTATGCCAGCTCCCCCATATTTTTTCTGAACTGCTACTGCTACTGCTACTGCTTCTGCTGTTGATGTTGGTCTTGTTGTTGTTGTGTGCTTCCACTGTTTTACCAGACGTTTATGATGCGCGTGGCAGAAGATGGCAAGGCGGGGGGCAACGGCAACGGCAACGGCAACGGGGGATGCCAGCTCAAACCACTCACCAAATTAAGTTCAAGTGAGCGCAAGTACGGAAAGGTTGACGGTTGGCGGCTTTTTGCCAAGTTCCTACTTAAGCGCTGATTAAGCAGCTAAATGGCAAAGACAGGGACGGCGAGCCTGGGTGAGCGAGATAGAGAAAGAGACAGGGCGAAGTTCACTTTCCCTTTGTAGAGTAAAGAGCATCTCTGTTGGCTTAAATGCAAAGCAATTGTGTGAATGATTTCTATTTGATGTCTGGTTAGCACGTAGACAATATTCTTTCAGTTCTTTGACCTGTCGCACTTCCAGGCTGGAAAAAAATAGTAAATAAATTAAGGGCAACTTATAAATAATTAAGAACTACAAGTAAAGCTGCTCTTGACAATGTATTTATCACAAAGCCCACTCAGTTCTTTGTCGGGTTTTTTCTCAATTGTCATTCAGTTGGAACTTTTGTTGTCGTCTTCAAACTTCAAAGCAACCATTGGCAAAAACTATTTCGATTTGGATACTGGCTCAAATACATTTTAGCTTGTCAATTAAAATTTTACAGAACTGACAGCAAAACGGTTGAAGAAGAAGAGCAACAAAGAGCTACATGGGATTTGTCCATATCTTTGATGTATAATCCGAATCACACATTTATAAATCGTATCTGTATCGCTTTTTGCATGAGAACTTTTCTCAACTTGCCAACCTTTTGTTGTGGCTTTTTTATATTTTTTGTTCGCAACTGCCTCACATTAAAATTGCATGTGCTCAAGTGCAGAGCTGACTTACTGAAGGGTATGGGGGGGAGAGGAAGCTGTATGTATTGCACAAGTCACAAAAATGTCAAGCGATAAGCAAAAGCCGCTTACGTTCAACTTGGGCCAGCAAAATGTCAACAGAGTCAGATACAATGCTGCCAATTTTTTCTGTTTGACAGTATTAAATGTTGTCGTGGCAATTGTCTTTCATACATATTTTTGATGTGGTCTACAGCTACACGATAAACTATAAGCGATTTACGGTTCGCTGGAGGATTTGTGCATTGTACAAAGTCGCTCACAGAGAGAGAGAGAGAGAGTGCAGCTCAGGGAATATGTTCTTGACAAAAGCAGTTAACTAGCTTTACAAATCTGGGTTGAAATTTCCGTTGCAGATGGGCTTAATTCTTTTTTGACTCCAGAGAAGCCTTAAGGGCATGTAAGAGCTTTAAGTAGTACTGATTATGTCGACTGAATATGATTGAAGCTCAACAATAAAAAAGGAGACTTAAACACAACTCTAGTTTCCTCTCATCGGATTATGTTGATAAAGTAGCTGAGTTTTAAGTTAGTTAAAAACAGGTTGGCCTCCCCTTCCGGAATTTGTTATGCAAATCACATTTCTTTGACTAATTTAATACATTTCCATTATGCATATCTTTAAGAGACAAACAAAGCAAAATAAAGACTCTCCCACACTTCTTGACACCTAAGAATACAAAATTCGCTGACTTGACAACTTTATTTGAAGAAGTTTCTTGTTTTTCTTCTAAAGTGCAAAGGCAAAAAAATGAAAATAAAATTGCGACAAAATGTTGCGTAAAAAAAGTTACGGTAATAAAGCATTACATATTATAATGATGGGAACATGTTACTGCAGCAACAACAAAAACTAACAAGCAAAAATGTTGTCAACAAAAACTTTTAAGCAGTGAGCGAAAGAGAGAGAGACTGAGAGAGAGAGATAGCGAGAGTGAGAGGTGTGTGAGCGAGTGAGTGGGAGAGTTGCAGAAAAGTTTTCAGCATCATCAAAGTGTGCTCAGGCCTAATTTAAATGTGTTTGAACTTCTTTTGCGTCCCGTTCTAATATTATTTACATATACGAAGGGGAAAACGGCGAGGAAAAACTTCTTCGGGGAGTTGTCTTTAAATGTGGAAAGCTTTTTCTTTTGACTTTGACTAACAAATGTTTGTGCAGCTTTAAGTTTTAACACGCAAACTTTTTGCTCAAGCCGGATATAAAAATGCGTTTTTCTGGTTTTTGTTTGTTTTTTGAATTTGCTTACTTTGATGTGTGTGGCACTAATGCAAATAAGATCTAGCCACGCCCACAAACAGAGTGAAGTTGGACAAATTACAAATTGAGAGCTATGTCAACACTTTGGAACCCAGCAACTTGACCTCATGTAAAACTTTAATGCAGCCACAGCGTCAAGTTCTAAGCTCGCAGAGCAAACTGAAACTCGCTCCTAAGTTTTTAAGTTCTTAAGTACACATATCACCTGCCGCTGCTTCAGCTTCTGCGAGTGGAAGGGCGGGGAAGGGAGGGGAGGAAAAGAGGGTTTGTTGCAGCAACCGCAACAAATGTGGTTTTTGTTTTTGCCATCTTAGGATCTTAAGCTTATGGCTCAAGTGGCAAATAATGCCAGCCAGTAAAATGATTTATTTACAGTGCGTCGAGTTTTTGGGATTTGTGAAGTGGGGAATTGTTTTAAGTAGCCGGCGTACAAATTGAATGGAGTGCCACCAAATTCACTAAGGCGATTATATATATGAGTCACGAGTGGCTATAATTAATTTGCTGCTAAAGCAAATATATGACGAGCATTTTGGCTTAACACACGAAACAAAAACAAATCTAACACCATTTGATATTAAAGCCACAAAGTAGGCCTCAATGCAATGAGTTTAATGCATTTCACAAGTGTGTCAGTCTGTCCTATAAATAACATAGAACAAATACAAAACATTCCGCATACGCCAAGTGAATCATCGAGAGAGAGAGATAGAAATGCGCTGTGCCACAATTAGAATATTTTTAGAGCAAAACATATAATTTTTTGTAGTAGTGATAAATAGTTAATCAATAGGGAGTTTTCAGTGGAGAGAGTATCAAGTGTAATTTATGTGAAATAATAAATATTTTGTTTAAATACTCTACATATTTTAACAAGCCGTATTAGTTTAGTTATGCTTATATCTTGCTTGCCAAAATTCAGCAATAATATTGATGACTCTTTAACTCAGTTAGCAGTAGTCAGTAAGCAGCTGCGTATCACGTTTCATCATTAGTCAGTGTTCCAAGTGTAACACAGTCCATTTCCAACTGTCACAGGCTTAGTGAGTTCTGGTTACTGTTGGTATATGAACCTGTCATAAATCCGTTCCGATTATCGACCCCTTTTTGGCATGCCACACATACATAATAAGGATACTCTTTTCTAGTAATCCAAAACCAACTACCCAACTCAATTCAACTCAACTTAACTCAATCCGGGTATTTCATGTTAGCTACGCACATGTCATGAAGAGCCACCAACAATTGGCCACGATGCGATGTCAAGGCTTCATCACAGTTGTTGTTTGGTTGGCTGGCAACAGTTGCAATCCCAGTTGTACTAACTCCAATTCGTATCTTGCAACATGCCACAAAATCAATGAGCAGAAGCTATTTGTAAGCGGGCAACCAGCAACTGAGGAAACCAACTGTCGTCAGTTTGCGAACAGCAGTTGGCCAATTTTGAAAGTGAAATTTGATACATAGATACATACTTAAGTAGTGTGAGTATGGCTGTGTGTGAGTGTTTGTGTGCCTTCTGCTGCTGGTGCTTGCAATGTGGTTGCAACTTCTGGAGTGGACTAATGACAACTCAACAGCAACACACTGTTATTGTATATGGCTTCCCTTATTGCTTCCTCTCATTGGTGTAAAATAAGTTGACCAACAACGACAAATACAAAATCAAAATTACTCTGACAAGTTGCTTGTTTAGCTAAAGGGAAGCGGAACCGGTTAGAACAGAAGCTTTTAATTGCTTAATGGCTCAAATATGCGCACAGCCTTTCAAAATACTCTTTTTTTAATGTTTTTTTATGTTATTATCACTTTTTTGTAGTGTTCTTAATACTTTTTTGTTAGTCCGAGTTTCGAATTACAACGGAAATTGAACTTTTAACGCATAATTTGCTTCCGTTTACGAACGTATGCTTCTTGTGTAGTCTTTACAAAGTTTATTATTAATATATTGATTTTAAAACATAATTATTGTGTACTATTCAAATAAAAGTTAATCTAAGTGAACTGCAAACAACCTAATTATAAAATGTATAAAAAAGAATTATCATTTGCCTTTTAAGATCATGGTTTTTGTTTATCATTACTTATTCTATTTACTTTGCCCTGATTTATGCATAGAAAAAGTCATGCAGCCGTAACAAATTGCAAATTCACCTGGACATGGACACCTGCACACCCCAACATACACACACACACACACACATAATACACATACACACAGAGAGGGAACACAGTGTGGATAACAAATCTGAGCGACGTCAACTTTGTGCCCCGGAAAAACGCCTCAAGAATTTGTTTAACGCATTGCATTTAATCAAAGTCAGTGGAGGGTGTTGAGGGTGGATGTTGAGGGGGCGTGGCTGGCATTATGCAGGGACGGAACATTAGCAAATATTTGCGCTGCACTTAAGCTGAAAAATGCAGCCATTTAACATTGGAGTCAGAGCCAGGAGCAAAGGAATCACAGCGTCAGAGTCAGCGTCAGGTGCGTGAGTCATGCGAAAGTCTCATTTTGCCCGACTGGCTGCATTTACATTATTTGTGCAACCATTTAATTTGGGCGACACCTCTCAAGAGTTGCGTCAGACTGTGGCATGTGGCAGATCGCTCAACTGTAACTCCTGACTTCAGACAGTTTTTGCTTTCGACTGTTTCGACTGCAGCTCTTCAGTTGCCGAAAATGAATGGATAGCTGTCAAGTTGTACAAGCTAAATGACAGTTTATGCAATGTCAAGAACCCCTATATCATTCCATTCTCCACCCAGACAGGGTGTCAAGACCCTGACAAGTCAACAAGTCACAAGAACAAAAGAAAATATGCAAAAAAAGAGATGAGACTTTAGTTTAGCGTATAATTCCTGAAAATGTGCACTGCTTTTTTCCCTGTTTTCTATCTTACTTTCCATGTTTGCTCTTTTTCTATTTTGCATGTATGCAACGCTATTCGAGTTGGGTTATTGTCCATGTCAGGGCACCACAAAACATGCAACATTTTCTATTCATTCTTTGTTGTTGCTTGTGATCTTAACAGAGCCCACTCACTCGTCCTCAGTCACGGGCATGACAGGTTAATACGACTGTCAAAACTGGTATTTATCAGACAACAAAGACACAAAAAAAAGAACATGCCACAAATATAAAATAAACCACAACTGCCGAAAAACCCAAGTCCCCGGGGGAATTTCACGAGCTCAAAACAGCGACCTCAACTTATGTTCTTATTCTTTTTTTGTTTGGCTCCGCTAAAGTTTTTGTTATGCTAACTTTAATAAATATTTTGTGTAAATTTACGCTGCTGTCTCAACAGGCTTACCCGACAATTGAGTCCGTGCTAATAGAAAGTGGCTTTAAAAACAATCTGTCGGAAAATACATGATCTTGCGAAACTGTATTCGCTTCTAAAATATCACTGAAGCTTTAAGTGTTGGTCTGCACATCAAAATATGGAAGTTTGCCTAAGTGTCCAACAAGATGTAAATGTCTTTTAAAATGTAACTTGCTAATAGTCAAACAACTCTCTTTGGCCGCAAATTTACTCTTGCTCTCGATTAAGAATACAACTTCATTAATTTAGTGCTTTGTCAGACACACAATGGTAATCCAATTTAAGCTTCATTTCAAGCTCATTACAAAGTCAACAGCATGGCGACAGGACCAACGTATTTTAGTCCCTTGTGCAACATATGCTGCCTGCCGAACAACAAGGACACTTCATTTGCGGAACTCTTCAACCTCTTACATTGACAATAATTACACAAAATCTAAAAATCTCTGTCAAACATTTGCACAAATCAAACTTAAAACGGAATACAATTTTAATTTAATATGCAAATACGAGAATAGAAAGCACATGTGCATCTCTCGAGAGGAAAAGAAATAAAATACTGTGCAAAATATATTCATAACAATTCTATTAATTTTTCCCTTTTGTGAGATTCTGGCGATTCTCGAGCATTGGTTAACAATGTGCCAACCAGTTGGTGTTCGTTTAGAGTTGGGTGGCTTTTGTGGGCTGGTTTTGGATTGACTGCGTTGCCGTTACCAATTTGCATATTCAATTGCCAGAGTGACAGGCCGGAGCGCAGCTGTAGACTCTGGCCTGGTCGGTTGAATCTCTGTCTCCATCTCTATTTGGCATAATTGTCTAACTGTGAGTCAGTTAACCGCCAGTCTGCAGACAACTGAGTTGATTAAAATCAACTGAATACTGTCTGCTGCAACTGGTTTCCTACTCTATCGGCATGTTGAGTGTCGAGTGTGGACCATAAAGTACAACTCAGCTAATTTCAATTTCCCAGTTACCCAACATAACTACATACTTAATTATACTGGATACTCTCAGCTGGTTCAAAACTCCATTACTAACTTATTTTGATTCGCAAAAAAGTTCTTATTGATTTTACATGATTTCCAAATTTTAGTTGGTATTTTGAATTAAAAACTTTATTTTTTCAATCCTATAATAAGTTCTTGTCTAGTTTATGTGCTAGTTCTAGTTTATGTGCATTTTTATTTATTTTTAATCTACCCGCATTCTCAAATTGATCAAGTTTATTGGTCTTAAGTATTATGAAAAATTTTAGGGATTATTTCTTAAGCTTTTAGTCATGAAAAAGACTTTTAGAAATAGCAAAATACGGTAATTAAATTCTCTATGAATCTCCGCTATTTTTTGTTTTCTTTTTAACTTTTTCATTTTCTGCATCACAAGCTGTTGTTGAAGTGTTGTTGTCATGTTTTGGCCTGGATTGCGTGCTCAGGCATATGTTTGTTTTGGCTTTGCTCTGCTCACTTTCTGACACCACTGACACTACAAGGAGTCGTCCTGCTCAAGTCACAGGCGTTGACAACTTGTTGTTTGCAGCTGCTGTTTGTTGGTTGTTGTTAGTTGTTACTGGTTGCTGGGGTCCTTATATAGGTGGCTTATGCGTAGGTACGGATGTCTGTTTGTTTGTCAGCCTGTGCTCCATTTTGTACTGTTGCATAATTATGCAGAGAGTTTGCTTCCTGCCACGCCCATAGACGGGCAGGCCAGTTGGACGACATGCTCGCCACTTAGCAATTCAATCACATCTCGCCACTGTTCCCCGCTCTGCAAAAGCGTTTCCTTGTGCCCACTATAATTATCCTTGCGTTTAATTAACGTGTTTACACACATACTCGAAAAAAACACACACACAGACTCACTCGCTGACCGATCGACCCGGTCGTAAATTGCTACTTTCCAAGTCTCATCTAGTTGAGCTATGTCCTCTTTTAATGGTCGTTAATTTTATTTTGAACTGGGAAATTTAATTGTGGCTTGACTGTGTCACTTCGTCTCTCCATGTCCGCCAACATTTGAGCACTGAGCTGCCTGCTAATCTATCCCACAATCTCCCCTCGCTTGCCGCCCCTTCTTGGCGACACTTTTCCTTTGCGCTTTCGCTGTGGTCAATTGAATTTTTCCTTTGCCGCTAATCAGCATCGGCTGCCAGCCAACAGCTACAATTCAATTAGCGACTTAATTGATTTGTGTTTCGGTATTTGTCTTGAGCCCCAATATCCATCCTACTTCAACCGCCCGGCTGCCAATAAAAGCCATCAATTGTCTGGTATTCTGTCAAAGTGCATTGTTCATTTGGTAAACATTATATGAGAGTGCATTGATAAATGTTTACTACAGTTAAGTGAAATATAATACAATAAAATGGACTTAAGTGGTAAAGTGAAGGAAACGAATAGTCCTGTAGTCCTAAATTGATACATAAATACTTGATAATAATTATCGATAACTCTTAAAATGTATTGTTATACTATTTCACTAAATTCCCATATTAAAAAGCACTTACATATTTAAGTAAAATTGTACTTGGTTCACACCGAAATTGGCTTCAGCCCCTTTAAGCTTTAGATTTGATTAAAGCAAGGCCATTGCAAAAAGTCTTTAAGTCAATCATTACATCATTTTTTATGTTGCAGTAAACTGCTTCATCAGACAAATGACATCATGTAGACGACTTGAGTTGCTTTTAACAGCTCACAAGCAGCCATATTTAAATCCAGTCGAAAATTTAAAAAAACCATTTTAAAAGTCAAAAAGCACAAATGTGCGTGTTCAGACCCGCCTCGCAAGGCTTCCACCACGCCCCCTTCACTCCTTCATTTTATTTTACACGTACGCACAGAAGCAAATTTTTATTTTATGATAACAACACGAAATCAACAAAAACAACAATGCTGCATGTGATGTTGTCACACATGAGACACACACAGTCGCGTGTGTGTGTATGTGGCATAAACTGGGTATGTGATTTGTAAAAGGGAACAAAGCGTCGCACTCTCTGCTCTCCTCTTGAGATACAACACACACACACACACACACAACATTTGGCACGAGTTCCCTTGGCGGAATGAACAGAAACGGAAGAAAAAAGAAGAAAAAAAACCAATATATATGGATACAAAGAAATGTGTGCTTCCTTCTTGGCAGTCATTTTATAATATACCCCACACTGACTAAGGCTCTATCTCCATTTTGTATTTCACACGCACACACACACGCACACACACGAACACAGACACACGCACAGTCTGAGTTGCTGGCAGCTACTTCTCCTGCTAGTTGTCCTATCTTGATTTGTGGCAATTGAATGTCATGTGCTGCAGTAACTGACAGCATAAACATTATCAGCCAACACATGCACAACAGCACTCACTCCTATTCCCTCCACACCTCCACCTCCACCTCCACATCCACTGCGTCTCCTCCATCCACTCCCTCTTATTCCATTTTATAGATACTTTTGACGATATGTCGCGAATAGCGCGTGTATCACAAATTTCTCGTACGTTTTGCAATTGTAACGCGTGGCTGACTCTGATTCGGATTCAGATTTCAAGAGTCGTCCAAATTGGATGGGAAACAGGTGCTCCAAATTAGTCAGCCCAACGTGGCTCTTTATTGATTCCTTCTTACAGCTCCCCGCTGGGCTAAGAAATACGTAATCTCTCTGGATTTATAATGTGCCAAAGCTTTTGGGGCATTTTAAATGGGTAATTTAAAGAAAATTGCTGAAAAAGTTGAAAAGCATATTTTTTTAGCAAATTCCTTAAATGTTTTTTAAACAAATATCTATCGAAGCATAAACAAATTGTGTACCCACATATGACTCTTAATATTGTTAACTCATGTGTCAGATATTTTTGTTCAGAAAGTAAAAAGTTAAAATGGGTAAAAAGCGTAAAATGGTTTTGCGCAAATTCATGTAACAGGCAGACAATAAGCATTTTCGACCCCATAAAGTATATATTTTTTAAGAATATTTATATATTCAGTATCAACACTATAAATATGCGGTGCCTTAGTTATTTTATTATTATTATTATTACTTGCAACGGTTATAATAATACGGGTGCATCGATTTTTAAAGGGAAATTTGGCAATAAAACTACAATTTATTTATTAGCTTTGTTCGGGGAATCTCGTAGTCACCAGCATTTGCATAGTTCAAATAAAGTACTCATAATTTAAATGATATCATTAACGGGAAATTGCAATATGCAGAAAATAAAGCTAAAATGTAGCAGTAAATTTAAAAAGCTTTTAAGAACTGGCAACGATTGCCATTCGATGGCCAATGCACGTTTTCAGACAGGTCTACAAAAATAGCGAAATGATATAATACAAAAAGCAGCACAGCAAAATGCAAAACATTTTTATTTGTTTTTTTTTCTCTTCTTCTTTTTTTCTGTATCTTGTTAAATATACACAAAATTCAATCGCAAAATGTTGCACATCGAATATTTATAGAGAATTGTTAAGTGCTTTTCTGGCTTATTTTCGATTTGGCCAATGCTAGTGCCAATTGAGCACAAATAGACGAAAGCAAACTTAAAAACATGAAGTCAAAAGTGTCGCAGAAATAAAAGCATTCACTTCACGTACATGATAGTAAAGCCTGGCAGAGATATCACAATAGTGCCGAAAGTAGATATTTGAATAGCGCGTGCAAAACATAAACTACTCAAAAATGCAAAACTATAAAAAAGCACATCAAAAATACATGCATCATGAGATGAAAAAAATCAGAATCAGAAATTGAGATGAAATTGTTTTTTTGATGGCAGCATATTAAATACTCTTGAAAACAGATTATAAAAAAATTTCATACCCAGAGAAAATAAAAATACAAAAATAAAGAATATCAACTTTATTAAATACAAAGAATACACATATATAATATTTCCGTTGAGCTACACATTTCGAGACAGAATAGGAAGAACCTTAGTTAGGGCATACGAAAAAAAAAAGAAATGAAAATATTTTCATTAAAACAGGCGCCAAAAGTTAGCACATAAAAACTTCCCTTACGCTAAATGTGTGAAGAATTCACGCTCCCTTCCTGCCCCTGCGCCCCTCCCCTACCATTATACCCACAACTTGTTTATGCCAAGTTTATGCGCTTAGAATACGTTTATACGTTTTGCTTAACTTTTACAGGATTTTTGTTTTGTTTGTTTGTTATCATTTTATATTTGTTGCTATAAAAATGTTTAATGAAAAGTTTGTCTCGTAAAGCATAAGCCATGTGCATTCAGAGCTGTGGCTCCAGTCTGAGACATGCGAACGAGCCAGCTTTGAGAAATTCTCGTTGCTGTTGATCGCCATTTGGTTTCCCATGCAGCGAAGCATTGTGCCGAGTGGGTGGCCACAAGGCAAGACACAAGACAATGTCTGCACCTGTGGCAGCCAAAGAACAAAGCTGGGAAAACTGCTCGACGCGACTCAGCACGACTCAACTCGACTCGACTCGACTCGATGGGAAGAGCAGGAAACATTCCGCAAATGCACTTCCCATGCACATTTTCATGCACGTTTTAACAAGCAAAAAAAAAAAACGAAAAATGCACTGCGCGGAAATGCATATTTAAGCCAAGAAACGGATAGCCACAGTTATCAACAACAGAAATAGCTACGAGCCGGCCGCAATTTTAATTAAATTAAATCAACAGCAGCAGCAACAGCCGGCGTCTCTTTATTTTATAGCTGCCACCTTCACTTTCTCACACAAACACACATCGAATGATGAACGTATTTTTTGTTGCTTTACTACTGGCTTGCGTGTCACATTTCATTTCAATTGCTCAACGTTGCCACCCCTCAATTACCTCGGCCCCCTGCCACTCTTTGCTTACCTCATTCTTCAATATTTTTAATAAGTTTGTTCCACATTGCCCATGGCTCAGCCTCAGCTTAAGTGGCCCTCCAATCTAGCAGCTCTCTCATGCTCTGCCCCTTTTTCTCTGTTCTCTCTCGCTGTCTCTCTCTCTCTCTCTCCCTCTGTCTCTTTATTTTCTCTCTTTTTTGTTTATCCGGTACTCTTTCGCCACATTAACGCTTTACTATATTTTCTTGTAATTAATTGTGTGAATTTTGTTATTTTTTATTCTGTACCTTCGTCAACTCTTTTGTGGTTATTTTTGTTTTTCCTAGCAGCCCCCTTTGGTAATTATTATTTATTTTCAAGGGTCAGTGATTTTCTCGCTTATTTTCTTTCGCCTCCCTTTTAGTTCCGGCTTTTCAATTGAATTTTGCCGTGTGAATTTTTTGCCTAAATACATTTTTATGACGTTTTGTACACGATTTTAGTTGGAGCAGGTCTGGTACAGTTATGAGCCCTTTCGAAAACTTCTGCAGACTTCTAAGTCGAGCGAGACCCTTTCAGAAAAACTTTTTAATTTGATTCAACGAAAGATTTAATCACATTATTATTATTTTTAAAAATAAGTGTAGAAAGCCTTCTTCTATGTTCTCTCCGAGTTGAATAACTCAAGTGATATACATTATATATTTATATATATATATTTTAAGCTATTGAAGTGTATATTGAACTGAGTTGCAATTTCGATTAGTTTAACGCATTGTGTTTAATTTTAAAATGTATTCTTAAAACATGACCACATTCCCTAGTTATCTCTTTTAATTATTCCACTCAACTTGCCCCAAACTGCTGCAGAGGCATAAGCATTTAATGGCGACATTTGTCGCTTATTGCACAGCGACATATTCATTGCACGGGTACCTTATATCCCTCTCCCCAATCAGCACTGAGCTGCATTAATTATGCATTTACATGTTGCATTTGCGAATAGAATTCGAATATTATGCACTATAAGCATTTTATGTGTGTATCAGTGGATGTGTGGGCGTGTGTGTGTGTGCGTGTGTGTGTGTGTGGGTGTGTGTGTGGGTGTGTGGGTGTGTGGATCACTAATGAACAAAATGCAGTTAGTGCAGTTTGCTGCCTTTGTTTTGTTGGCGCACAGCTGCTGCCGCTGTTTTAATTATGTTGATGGCGGGAGGCAAACAACAAAGTTACAAATGTTCTGCGACTGTTTTTAGTAATACAAATGAGCGGTCCTCTGTCCGGATCTGCCAACAATTTATGCGGCTATGAAAACGTAACGAGCCACATTCAAATATTTCAAGCACATGAAACACCATGAAACATATCAAAATGCAGCAGTTCCGAATTCTTCACAAGGCCCAACTGCCAAAATTACTCGAGTAACTTCAGTTATTGTATTCTACAAAAAAAATAGCCCTACGTAACCATGTTTGTATAGCTTTTAATACAGAGTCATTGTTGAATTCTTCATAGCCATTACTGATGCATTCAACGTATAATTAAAATTGTAAATTGTAATTAAATTTTAAGGTATCTGCAATCTGCTGTAGGTTTTTCTTTTACTCAGCTTAGAGTTCTGGCAACTATGCGCTGCCTGGCTTATTATTTAATTAATTATGCACTTTCGCTGAACATTTTTATGAGTAGAAGGCAGCAAGAAATAAATGATGAGAACAGAATTTGAGCTTTCCTTTATTACTCCTACTTGGTTTTTTCTTATTTTTTGTAACTGGTCTTCATTAGCATTTGCTGGACATCAGATTTTGCCACACCTCCTCTTTGAGTGTGCCTCTTGTTAGACTCGTTTCATTTTCTATTCCTTTTTTTTCTGTTGGCTTCAAAAGAAACGAGGAAAATTGCATAGTTTTTGCATATTTTGCTTCCTGTTCGCCCCTGTTGCTTCCTTTAGCCCAGCAACATATTTTTTGTTGCTCTTGTTGGCTCTTGATGAACTTGTTGTGTGTGTTTTAAGCTCCTGCAAAAAAATGAGGCGTGAGAGTGGGAGTGGGCGTGGTCATATTATGGCATCATGTGTTGTACACGAGATGAAATGCATGAAAGTTCTTCTTTTTTTTGCTACCTTTGGTGATTTATTTTGATGATGATGACTTTTAAATTTTCATTCTTCTCTAGCTTCCTGTTTCAAGGCAACTAAATTGCAAAGACATGTTTTTGCTTGTTATATGCCAAAGTTGAGAATATATATTATTTTTTATTGAAAAAGTATCAAAAATCGTGCACATGGCAAAGTCATTTTGTGTTGCTTCGAACTCGACAAACCAATAAAATGAAATTATGTAAATTATGAGGTGGGCTGGCATTAGACTCCACCCCATAATGAGGGGCAATTCAACTAATTTCTATTCAGTGTGTAATGATAATTTGTAAAATGCATAATTAAATTTGATTGCTCGATAGTTTTACGAAAACCGCACATTCAATTGCAGAGTATCAATTGAATGTATTAGTAGCATTGTGTATATGAGTGTGTTTGTTAATGTATATTTGTGAATGTGGAATATATATTTAGGGTTGGTTTTTAATATCAGCGCATAATTATGCAAATGCCATTTCACTTTTTAATGAGTTTGGGCTGCTTGCAGGGACTCGTAATCTGGCATAGGTACAACCACCTGGCCCAGTCCATTCCCCTTCCCCTTCGAGTACCCACCCTAAATGGCAGCTATACTTATTATTATTTTTATTTTCACATTAATAGATGATATGGGGGGAGTCACTTACCTATTTGGGCGCTGACATGAGCAACAACTGTCAGGCAGAGTAGCGGCAAAAGCCATGTTGCTGTGCTTCTTCTTCTTATTGTTGTTGTTGTTGTTGTTGTTGACTGCCTCGTAAATCCGATTAGCCCTGGGTTTGGGGGTGAGCTGCTGCTGCTGTTGTTGTTGTTGTTGTTGCTGTTGCTATTGCTGCCGCTGTGTTGTAAGCGCCTCAGCAGCATGTTGCCAGTGTTGTAAATGTTGCCAGCTCGTCGTACTTAATGTTGCCAATGTTGTTGCTGTTGTTGTTGTTATTGCTTTTATGCACTTGCCTTGCCCCACTCACGCACATTCAAAGAGGGTGTGTGTGTGTGTGTTTTGTAGGGTGTGTTTGGGGATGGGGTGGTGTTGTCGTTTTGGTCGTTCGTTTGTCAGTTGTTGTTGTTGTTGTGTCGTTCTCGTTGTCAGATTTCAGTTCAGTTGTTGCGTCGCTTTGGCATTTAGTTGATTTTTATGGTTGTTTAATATATATATATATATATATATGTATTTTTTTTCTGTTGTTTTCTGCGTACTTTTCTTGTTTACAATTTCATTTCCTTTGCACTGCTTTACACTTTTATGCTTTTCTCTGATTTGCTGGCCTTTGTGTTTTTTAGAACTTTGGTTTTAAATTTCAATGATTCAACATTTTGCAATTGGGCTGCAAAGATAGATTTAACAACACGAAGAAAGAAATAAAGAAAGCAAAAGCAAATTTACATATTAATATTGTAATCATTGAAGGATAAGCTAAAAGGATGAATATTTTATTTATTTAGTATTTCATGAACTTTTAAATTCGTTTTCCATGTTTATTCATTTGCTTTATGCTCTTATTGATTAAAGATTACTTAATTCATTGGCAATATAATAGCAATCAAAAATATGTTATTTCTGTATTTTATGAAGTGTTTTGAAACGTTTAAATTGAAAACATTTTAAATGCAACCCTCTGTTATTTTATTTTATTTCATTTTATTTAATTTAATATATCCAGTTACCCGCATTTGGAAATGATTCAATTACGCACACTTTCAATTGACATCGATACGTGCCTCAATACGCCTGCCGCTTTCCACATGACATGATTATCTTTTTGTTTGAACTTGTGATTATGTATTCACACCTGGCATTCAAGAGCTCTCAAGCTCTCAGCTGTCAAAATCATATTTCACACGTGTCCCAATTTAAATTGATATGACTTCAGATTTCAATTATTTGTTGAATTTATATTGTTGTTGTCTGAGCTGATAGATTTCATTACAGCACTTTCGTGTCTTGTAGATTATAAAGCACTTCCAAATAAAATGGCAACTTTGAAATGAATACATTGGATACACTTCGGTTGTACAGTAACAGCAAATTCAATTAGCCTGCTGCGAAACTTAAGCTTAATGAAGAAAAGTTCCAAGAAATATTTCAATCAAATTTTTGCCAAGCCCGAAATTTATATTTTGTTTTGGGTCAAAGACAAACAAACAAACAAAAATTCAAGTCAGTTTTATTGGTTTTACTGGACGAGAAGACAGCATTGGTTGGGTGTAGGGTCAATTTCCTAAAAGTATGCTGAAAATAATTTTCGATTTCTTGCTGCTGTTTGTTTGTTCAATTCAAACTGGACTAAACTGAACTGAGCTGGACTGGACTGGACTGAACTGGACTGTTGGGGCGATTTGTACATATTTTAGAGGCAGTCGCTTATTGATTTCGTTGAAGGCCACACACACGCGGCGTATGCGCAATATTTGCCTTCTGGCACTTGGCAAGCGAACGAAGCGGGCAACATAAATAAATAGCGAGGAATGCGCACCCAAGAGCAACTGAAACAACAACAACTACAACAACAAACAAATAATATTAACCAAAAACTTAGCCAAAATGTTGTTGATGAAAACGTGACTGGACACGTTGAGTGGACCGAATACGCACACACAAACAGAAATACAAATACAAATACAAATACACACACACACAAGTCCAAATACAAATAAAATCATCTAGTATATAGACTCGTTTATATACAGAGAACTTGGTCAATTTTTTGGCACACAGTGACCACCAAAAGTCAACTTCTTCCCCCTTCCTGGGTGTATGAATTATATATGTATTTATGAATATTATATATATTTTTTCATTTCGTGAGTTTGCTCAAGTTTTTGGCTGTTGCTTTTTAGTTTTTGACGTGTTATTAAAAACTTATTTCATCATCAAGCTCTTCTATAGTATGAATTCAGATTGTCTGTTTGATTTTGACAGCAGCGCGGAAGATATCATAATAATAATAATAATAATATTAATAATCACTTCTTTATTGGAGCTCAAAGTAAAATGTAAAATCACTATTATAGATAAATCAGTATTTAAATTTAAATAATATGTACATGTCAAAATGTACTAACTAAATAATTCATTCTTGTTATCCTATAAATTATTCTTTCTGTTATTTTTTATGTTCAGTTTCGATCCACAATTTCCTGATACCTTACTAAGCATTTTCCATTGTTGTGAACACCTGTCAGTCCAACTTCTGTTCAAGAATCATTTTCTATGAGTTTTCCCTTGGCAAATTTGTATATCATCTTAAAGCCATTTGCTTAAATGGCCGACAAGACAAGCTGCCAGCCAGCTAACTAGCTGTCTATTCATGCTGACCTCTTACGTTAACTCTCCTCCCCAACTTCTGCCCAGACCTAGTCGAGTCCTGAACGTCCTTGATTGACAGCCGCTTTCTCTGCTGGCGGCCATTAATCAGCTTAAACAGCTGGCGCTTGCAAAATTAAAATATTTGCTGAAGCAGCCAAATGAAGTGGAATTAAATTGCACAAGGGGTGGCCGGAAACTGTCCCAAAGAGTAATTGGAAGTGCCTGAATAATATCTAAATATATTTAACTCTTAATAACTGAAGCAAGCTTTCATCTATTCCATTCATCCTATATAATTTGCATACGTTCTAGATTGTCTTTGATATTATTTAGAGGAGTTGTTGATTTGTTTTAATTTTTTGGTTGATTATTCGTTGATTTGAGTGCTTTGTGTTTCATTTGTGATTTATTTTGGCAGCATACGGCTTCTTAATCTCTGTTGCCGTGTCTTTCTGATCCATTTCCATGCCAAGTGCCACATTATTTCCCGTTTGGTGTTGCACGCACACACACAAACATTCAGACATAGATATGTTGTGTTGCTTCATTTAATTTCGTATTTCGTTTGCGACATTTCTCGTTTCGTGTTTTTCCCGTTTTTCTCTACCTTTTCAGCATTCTTCTGGTTTCGTGGCAGCCTCTCGCTTTTGGCCTTGTGGTCATTCAACTGTAAGAAAGCCAAGAACAGAGAGAAAAATACATAAAAAATTATTAGATTTTTCTTATTTGTTTTCTGTTTTCTAGCGACTTTTTTGCTCATAGCATAATGGGAAGGTGGGGAGCAACTAAATTGCTTTTGTATGCATATGCTGGATGGTTGGCCGGATAGATGGATGGCTGACTGGATGACCGAACAAACACACACAAGTACACACAAGAACACACACACGCACACACAACTAAACACAATCGTGGGAAATTAGGCAGAAACATATTTAAGGCGATTTTCTTGATGAGATATCGCTTAATGGTTTGCTGTTTATCTTTGCACGTTCTCTGCGGCCCCTAATGAACAGTCAGCAAGTCACAAAACTTTACCAACCCCCCGCTCAACCCCCTACACCTCCCATCAAACGAAGAACTCAAGGCTGAAAATGTGCTCGTGCTCAGCGGGATGCTGCACATGAAAATGTCTGCATATTAAGTATACGCATTACGTATACGTATACGAATGCTCCTAAATTGCCATCAATAACAACAACAACAATCGCAATGGGACGCATAATATTGATATACAATCCAAAGATTGTTGAGTTTGTATTTTATCGAATGCATTAGGGAACAATAACTTAGTGAAAAGACTTTAAATATCATAAACTGCATGTTTTGTGCTATGCGTCTGCAGAAATTGTTGAACTGTCTGAAATGAATGGGTGAAGAAAAACAACTAACGAACAATAGAAAATGAGATGGATTTGAAATCGAGCTGTGAATCCAGTGTTGGCATCACATTTCACACAGCTAAACGTTGTTACCTGTAGATTTGCTGTTGTTGGAGCTGAAATCGGTTCGGAAAATGAAATATTTTGTTTGCACTCCCATTAATGGCCCCCATTATGCCAGCTGAAATGACAAAAAAAAAATACAGAAGAACTGTCAAATGAAAGCGATTTAAGACTCAATTGCGTTTTGTTGGGAATGTCTAAGTGCAAAAGTCGCTTTCACCGTTAGGTATTTCTTATCAATTCCCTTCGCATTTAAACGGTTCATTAAAACGCTGGGAAAACAAACCCAGCCCACATAAAAAAAGAGAGAAAAATGCCAATTAAATGCTGTAAAGTGCTATGAAATATATTTTCCACGCTAAAACCGAAGCATATAACAACTGCCTCATAGAAAGCTTTGTGGATGGTTTTAACAAAAAAGGTTTGCGAGGAGACTTTGAAAATGATTTGAATTATGTTTATGGCTTTGAAAAGCGTCGAACGCGTTCGCAACACGTGAATCGCGCATTAAAGTATTAATTTTTTTTTCTTTTGTTTTTTGGCACTTTCATAATTTGCACAATATTTTAGGAGAGGCGAAACGAGCCATGGTGGGACGATGAATTGCTGGCCAGGATCACCAACTGGCTGACCATATTGTTTATGGCCGGTTCTGCGAGTGGATAAGCCAAACGCGTTTGTCGCTTGCCTTTGGCTTCTGCTGCCAGTTTTTGCCTGTGGACAAAGACAAACCCATAAAAATGTCACAATTCATCAACGCCGCTAAGTAGTTTCGTATTTTATAACGACCAATGGAAGGAGTCAACTTTTTGTTATTTTATATTCCTCCTTTCTTTTCATTCTTTGCACTGTTGACTTCAAATTTTGAGCGCTTTTAGCGTGACCTCAGCGCTTTTTTCCATTATTTTTGGGAAATGGTTTCAGTAGTTTCTTCGTCCTTTTTCCCTGGGTTTAGCCTGCTGGCGAAAGTGTTCCAGACTTTATTCACTTATATGGTAAGAGAATAATATGACTTGAGCAGACCTCGTCCTTCGTTTTCATACTTGGTGACAAAATGTACATACCATCCACCTTAATGGTGTCACTGCTTTTAAAAAACTCAAAAATACATCTTGAATTTGGAGAGAAAATCAGTATAATCTGGGATTTTTTACTTTCCATCAGCTTCTGCAAAGGCATAAGTACACAGTACTATTCGATTCCACTGAATATGCAATACTTTCTTCAATTCTAATAGTTTCCGAAACTAATCTGTTATATTTCAATTCTTTCTTATGTTTTGTAACTATTTTCTGGTTGGGCTCATCATTCGGCTGAACTCTTCGTAGTTCAAAAACCCATCTTCATCGTCGTCTGCTTCGCGAATCAATTCTTCAAGCTCTTCATTTGACGGCTTCAGGTTGAAGGATATCATTACGGCCCGCAGCTGATCGACACCTATATAGCCGCTGTTATCCTTGTCATAGACACGAAATGCCTCGCGGATATCATCCTCCATTTGAGTATTATTCAGAATATACACTATCATGCCAGCAAACTCTTCAAAATCAACAATCCCATTGCCATCTGTGTCCACCTGGTTGATCAACGCCTGCAATTCGCTTTCATTATACGTCTTGTTGATCTTACGCAAGAAAGCGCCCAAATCTCTTGCTTGAACCGCACCTTCTTTATCTCGGTCCAAAAGGTCGAAGGCATCCCTTAATACCGCTAACTCACTCTCAGGTAAATCCATTACAATCTCGCCATTTAATTTTGTATGTGTGTTTTTATCGAATGTGTGTAAAGAAATATTTCCCACTTTATCTATCGTGTGTACTTCATCAGTTTTCGCCTACTTTTATTTAAATATTCGTGTTTTCATTATTAGTTCAGAATGCTGCCACACATGGTGTTGAAAGGCAAATATTATTGTTATGGTGTATATTTTATATATATTTTTTTCTTCACTAAACACACATTTAATTTTATTGTTGCTACTACATTAATGTGATTATTCGACTTCTGAGTAATCCCAAGTGTGTGGATCGAGCTCGAATCGCTTCAGGCGTTCATGATACTGTCCGAAGAAGAATGACTCCAGCTGGTATGTCTTATAGACGCGAAAGAAGTTCTCATGCACATATTTATTGTTCCACACCCAAACGCATTGGTGTGGAAAATATTCGATTATTTCGGCCCTGCCATGCTGATCCAAATCGCACGGCAGATGCATTGTATGAAAATCAAACGGCAATGTGAATGTTAATTCGCGTTTTTTGCGGATAATACCTGGCTGGGTTGGCTGTGTTGGCTGGGATTTTGTTTGAGCTGGCAGAATTGTCACTGCAGTATCATTACTCCGATTACTCCGATTATTCTCTTGAGCAAC
Source organism: Drosophila planitibia (assembly GCA_035043785.1). Taxonomy (NCBI): domain Eukaryota; kingdom Metazoa; phylum Arthropoda; class Insecta; order Diptera; family Drosophilidae; genus Drosophila; species Drosophila planitibia. The sequence goes on along the minus strand of JAWNMS010000043.1, from coordinate 1,760,244 downwards.
GTCAGTGGTTGCTTTACTGATTTGATTACTATGATTTCTTTCCACACTCTTTGCAAAGGTGACACTGGCCAAGGCTCTCGCATTGCCAAACGGGAGATGAGTCTGAAAATGAATACCATCCCTGTTATATGAATGCTTTTGAAGACTTTTCTCTGGCTTACCAATGCAATTAGACAGCAGAGAAGAGTTGCCAAATTGAAATTTGCAAGCAACTTCATAATGAAATTTAAAGAACCTCTCTAACTAATACTCTAGACTTTTAATTCGTAGTGCGTTGTAAGTTGTGTGTAGAATGGACAAACTATTAATAAGATCAGTATTGACAACAAAAACAAAGGAAATGTAACTCCACGCCTTCTATTTAACAATATTTACAGTACAAACTTTTTATAGACTATAACTAGTATATTGTATATTTATAAATGCAATGCACATGAAGATGGTTCCGAACACTTCCATTTACAGTGTAGTCTGTATATATATTTCAACGAAACGTACAAGAATTTTATAATGGTTACTATACTGTGAGTATCTAGACACCAGTATCTCCGTAGTCCCAAGTGTGTGGATCGATCTCGAATCGCTTCAGGCGCTCATAATACTGCCCAAAGAAGAAAGCCTCCAGCTGATATGTCTTGAAGACGCGAAAGGTTCCCTCGTGGGCATATTTATTGTTCCACACCCAAATGCAATGATTGGGAAAACTGCTGACGATTTGCGCCCTGCCATTTTGATCCAAATCGCATGGCAAATGCATTGTATTGAAATCAAACGGCAATGTCATGTCAGTCTCGCGTTTCTTGCGAAGAATATGGGTGACAGGAGTTCTCTCTGTCGTCTGGGAAATCTCCAGTGATTTGGCCTGCGCTGGCAGCCTTGTTAAAGCAGTATCATTGCTCCTTCTTGCCGTATCCTGGGCGACTCGACTGATTGCATTTGTTTTAGTACGATTCCCGATCACACTTGTCTTCACTTGCACCGCTGAGGTGCTGGCCAGAGCTCTTGCATTCACATATGAAATATGGGTCTGAAAAATGACACCATTCGTAGAGAAAAAGTGGAGTCAAAGCTTTTCACTTTGTAGCTTACCAATATAAAAACAGCACATAGAAGAAACATTAAATTTGGAGGATACATCTTAATACCAAATAATGCGTTCTCATAACAAAAAAAAGTATAGATTTGACAAGCTGGGCAAAAAATATAGTAACTCTCAGCCTGCTAATTATTGAAAATGCACATTATAAAAATTGGTAGCTGGGAAATGGCTACCTTTCAACCCTTTAAAGTACACATTCGTGAACAGAACTAACAAAAATTCACACTAGGCGATTTTGCGATATGTGCGTTGTAAACTCGAAACTTTTTAGATTTCGGCATAATCAACTGACAGCAAAGACTTCAGCCACTTACCAACTTCTAACATGATCTAATCCAATACAGTCTGCTGACAAAAATTAACAATATATTTTCATCTGCATACACATACCATGTATCCCATCGATGAAGGATTCATGAAAACAGCAACAACGAAAGCATATTTTATAAAAGTGTCAGAAAAGCTTTTAAAAATTGTTTACCGCTCTCGCTTGCTGACACTTTCTTTTTCACCCTCTGTTCCTCTACCTTTCTCTTTCTCACACGCTCTTTGAACTTTTTATTAAAATGCATTTAAAGCTACATTTTTTTAACAGTTTTTCTAGCCCTTTTTTGTGATTGTTTTTGTCGCTGCGGCTACAACTGTGAAAAGCTCATGCATTTCAGTTTTTTATACTGTTTACGCGATTTTAACTTTATTGTTGCTGTTGTTTTGCGTGGCCAACAATGTTGTTGTGGTGTGTGTGTGTGTGTGTGTGTGGGGTGTGTGTGTGTGGATAGACATGGCAGAAGTGAAATGGTTATCGCGCTTGTTTGATTTAATTTATTGGCTTAGCGCCATTGTGGCCTGATGCTCAACACTTTACACACAGCATTTTTGTTTTTGTGCAGAGAGGAGAGGTGTAGCGGTGGGGTTGGGGGTTGGCAACTGCCCCGGAGTGGCTTTTTGGTGATACCAGCACCGCTTCCAGTCAATCTACTCGACGCCCGACTTTACTGTTCGTTGCATGTTGTGTGTATTTTTTCCAGCTCGCACTTTTTATATACGTAATTATTTTTTTTTATTCTCTTCTTTTTTAACTTTTTTGCTTGTCCGCTTGGACTCACGCCCTCTGTATCTCTATCTGCCGAGCTTGTCTTGCTCTTGGCTCTGTGCTTTGGGAGGAAGAAGCACTTTGTATATATTTTTAAAAATGTTATGTATATTGGAGAGTCCACTGTGCCTCGGTGCATCAGCCATGATATTTTTCAGTGTATTCCCTTGAAAGCGGCAATGACCGAAGCGAGAATTTACTATTTTAAGGAATTCTTAAATTCTTTTGAAAAATTTATAGTTTTTAGACTTCCCAAACTACAGACAATGTGTATATTTATAAGTCGGTTTATTTTCTTAATAACAATTTACTGATACGAAGGCATAAATCATTTTTCAAGGCAGAAGCTAAAATAGAATAGTAAGAAAAATAATATTGTAAAGTCGGATGCTCTAAAAACAGATAAAAATAAGAACGCCTGCAAGCAACTAGGTATAATATTTACAAGACTTAACACCTTTTCAATTAATTGCAGCTTTAAATCTGCTTTATTAAAGAGTCCTTAGAAAAACCCACCCCAAATCTTGTCAAAATGAACTGCACCACAACAATGAGAAAATCATTTGGCGAATAGCAACAGAAAACACTTGTCGAGTGCCTCATTGTTTAGCGACCCTTGACATTTAGCGACGTTTTCGTGTAAATTGAAATACTTTATGTTAACATTTGTTCTGCTTTCCACTGCCAGCAACCGAAATAAAAAAGAGCTTTAGCCGAGAGTGCTCGACTTGCAAATATGCTTTAAATGTCAAAAAATATTGGTCTATTGCTGATATTCGACTCAAAAGGAAGTTATTGAAAACATAAAATTAAATAAATAAAAAAGAGAGCAGATATGATGTTGGATTGATGCGATGGTTATCAAAACTTTGGTGAATAAGGTACTTATCAAATGAGACTAAAAATAAACTCTGCCAAATCAGACATATTGACACTGATGTCAATAATATTGTTGTTGTTTTGCGAGGGTGTTTCTTTTTATTTGTTTGTTGTTGTTGTTTGTGTTGTGGGTTTTGGCTTTAATTTAAATGTTGAACGCACTTAGAGCCATTTACGTGGCATACATAAAAGACGGCTCATTTGCCTGTCTCGCAAGTCAGATGTCACATACATTAAAGTTTGATTCGGCAGCCTGTAAACACCAAACAGTCACCAAGTCACGCACACACACACACACACACACATACATGTGGGGGTGACACACACACACACTTACAGAGAGAGAGACATGTCACAATGTAAGATGGGGGGAATTGGGAGACTGCCAGGCTATTTGCTTGCCCTTTTCTGACATTTGCTGCCAAAGTTGATATTATTAATTTACAGCGCGTACCATGCAGGGAATGTCGTTACTACCCGCCCCCTACCCCCTACCCCGTACCCTACCATCCCCCCCATCAACCACAGTTCCGACCCCACCACAAAGTATGCCACACGCATTTCCCTTGTCCTGGCGACATTTACCGGCAAGTTTGCCAGCAGATAGAAAGAGAGAGAGAGAGAGATGGAGCATGTGTGTGTGCGAGTGTGTGAGTGTGTGAGTGTGTGTGTGTGTGTGTTGAGGTTTTGGCCACACGCTTACACACAACGGTGCCATAATCATAAAATCATTTTATTGCGCTGGCAATTTCATTATTTCGGATTTTAATGTAATTTCTCCCAGTTGGATTTGATGCGCAAGTTTCGCCCGAGGATCTCACAGAGCCTGTGGCAATTGAGCCGGCAATTGACTGGCTCCTTTGGCAATTAGAGGCGCATGGTCCGAATGACACAACTTTTCAAGTATTTTGACTAATTAATTTGCAAAACTCATTTCACTCATTGTCCGCAATTCTCCAATGTGTGCTCAACACAACTTTGCGTGCCACAAGTGCTACAAAAACACTCATAAATAAAAACAAAACATAAAAAAAGAAGCATAGTGCCAAAAGGGCAAAAAAGGCCGCCCAGATAAGTTCCACGCGTTGTAAGTGTACAAATGAAAATGCAAAAAGAATAACTAAAACCATTTAATACACTTCGCACTCAAAATAGTACTCGTCAAAGACTTCGTGTGCATGTGTGACAAATTTCATAATATAATTATGAAGCCCAGCAGAAGGGTAGCTGCACATAAATTTAGATTAACAAAGGTAATACCCCTATGTACAGTACGCATTTGAATGCATGCCTGTCGTAAATTTATCACCAAATATCAAAGCACACCATCAGCAAAGCTAAACAACAAAAAAAAGGGGAAAAACCAACACAAATAAATAAAGCAAGCGTGAAAAATGTTTCGTGTGTGCTTAAAAATTTGCGTGCTTTTCGTTTATCCCTTTTATTATTTCCACTGGATAACAGTTGGCACACAGCCACACACACACACACACATACGTATTTATAAAGTAGCTTGGCAGCCCTAGAAGTTCACACATGCTGCTCAACACTGGCACAGTATTGCACCAATTGCAGCACCATATTTGCCAGTCATAATAGAATATTTCACGCCAAAATAATTTCATTTGCTGTTTTTCCTTTTTATTTTCAATTTTTTCCAACATGCCAACATGTCGCGACATGAGAGCAAAAACAATCTGTAATAATAGCGAGACTGCTCGATTAAGATATGCTCATAAAAAGCTTGTTAATAGAGAATCAGTTATTTTTAATATATGTATATACAAATATTCCGATTGTAATTATACTTGATTCTTTTTTGTTTTATAATTTAAATATGTTTTTTTTTCAAATTTCATTATGAAGTTGCTTGCAAATTTCAATTTGGCAGCCCTTCTCGTTGTCTAATTGCATTGGTAAGCTAGAGAAAAGTCTTCAAAAGCTTTCATATAACAGAGATGGTATTCATTTTCAGACTCATCTCCCATTTGGCAATGCGAGAGCCTTGGCCAGTGTCACCTTAGCAAAGAGTGCGGGAAGAAATCATAGTAATCAAATCAGTAAGGCAACCACTGACGTTGCTCAAGAGAATAATCTGAGTAATCGGAATAATGATACCGCAGTGACAATTTTGCCAGCTCAAAGAAAATCCCAGCCAACCCAGCCAGGTTCCGCAAAAAACGCGAAATAAAATGCACATTGCTCTTTGATTTTAATACAATTCATCTGCCGTGCGATTTGGATCAGCATGGCAGGGCCGAAATAATCGAATATTTTCCAAATCAATGCATTTGGTGTGGAACAATAAATATGTGCATGAAGGCTTCTTTCGCCTTTCATAAGACATACCAGCTGGAGGCAGTATCATGAGCGCCTGAAGCGATTCGAGCTCGATCCACATACTTGGGATTACTCAGAAGTTTAATGATTACATTAACAATAATTAAATGTTAAAGCAACAATTTAATTATATGGCTACTAGTGACGTAGTAATAATACTGCGAAATAACATCTGTACATAAAATTGATATCGATATCGATCGAGAGTAACCAACTTGCAGAAAAAGGAGAAATCGTTGTGAATAAAGTAAAGTAATCAGACTTGTATAGAAAAGAGATATAATTTAATTTTGGCTGCTACATGTCCTAAATCACAGATTGTTGTTACTAAGCATCTTCTATAAACAATGATGCACTTCTAAATCAATTTGTAAAACATATAATTACTTTATATACATATGACAAGCAGACAATTTTTGGTCTCAAAGCAAACAAAGAAATTCCTTAGAGACTCGCCCAAAAAACAGAAGAAACAATTATGATGCATAAAAGCCAAATGTTGCAACTGCAACTGGCCACACAGACTCCTCCTTTTGCTTTTCCGTTTAGTTGGCAACCAAATAGAAAATGTTGACAGCTCCCAATTTCAGACAGTCGGCAAATAAGCAATAGCAAAAACAAATATACCAAATGGGAACAACTATCTGCCTCCTCGTCAAAAATGGCACAGCCAAAGTATCATCATTATAAAGCCAGAACAGCTGTATTTATGACACATGCCGTAAAACTCACATCAAAAATATCATTTATGCTGCGTAGAAACCAGGCTTTTTTTTTTTTTTTTTTTTTTTGCTGGGCTGGATTTTGGCTGCTCTGCGGTCCTGCGCCTTTGTTTATGCAGCAATTTATGACATGCAAAGCAGAAGCAAACACATGACACAAGGACAATGCCCAAACATGAGCGACCCCTCATAATACGCTGAGCAAATATTTATGCGGCTGCCTCTCGGAAATACACAGCTCCCTCTACTCCAACCAGCCGCCCAACAGGGCCAGCCAAAGAGAGAGAGAGAGAGAGAGAGGGAGAGAGAGACTGTGAGAGAAAACGAGAGAGAAAGTCAGCGCTATTAATATTTTTATATGGTTTAACGATTGCCTTCAATGGACAAACGGACGAACGCTGGATGCATCCCTACTCCTGTCCTTGTTGTTGTTTAATTAGTTACACAGCAAATACACACACACACGCTCCCACACACTCCCCAATACATACACACACACACACACACCACACTTATATATAGTCAGTCACATGCACATACTTTGATTGTGACAAGCGCATTAATTGCTTTTTTATTTGCTTGTTTATCTTTGATCAAACAACATTTTCATTGCATAAAGGGACTGCAAATCGATTTAGTTTATTTGCTCCGGTCAGTTGGACAAACACAAAAAAAAAGGAATAAGAACAAAAAAAACAATCAATTAATGTAAATATGTAAAAACTGTCTATCAAAATGAAAACATTTTTATAGGTCACTTTTTTTCAATATTAACATTTGATGGCAATTAACATCAACATTTCCAGGTTCGTGCTCACAAGCGTGTTAAACAAATGAAACAACGAAGCCGATCATTAAGCAACAAAATAAAGAATAAATTAATAAAATATTTATAAATAAATAATCAGCCAGAGTATTTATATAATATCTTATTCTATAGTTAAGTTGAATATTAGTTTTTCTTAAGCATATATAACTCTGTACATTATTATTTCCAATTGATGCGTGGATTTATTGTCACAGCAAATGAGAAAAACAACCATGTTTTGCTATAATTTGACAATCATTATGCCACATCACAATATTCAAAAGAAAGCCCACGCCATCAGCTTTGAAAAGCACTTTGATAAAGAAAATATTGAAAACAATCAAAGGGCGTACAAAAGAAACATATTCAGAGGAATACACCAGAGGAAACCACGAAAAAACTAAAGAAAAACGAAAAGCGAAAAACGAACGAGGAGAAATCAAAATGCGCGTTTTTTAATGTTAATTCTTAGCTGGGGCAATTTGTGAGCTTTGAGCATGGGAAACTTGGGTGTTTTGTTTGTTGTTTGGCCTTTGCATAAGAAATGTGCTGCTCAATTTTGGCAATGTTTTTGTTTCTCAGTTTGTAAAAAGGTGAAGACGACGACGAAGATGAGGAACCACCGGCAAGTGTTTATCGTGGCTTTTGTTTGTTTAACATTTTGCAATGGCTGACAGAGAAAAACAGACAGACAGTCTGCTCAGGAAGAGACCTAAACAGAACTCGAACTGTGTTTTAAATGATGGTTGAAGTATATTCGCTAATGTGGAAGCACTTGACCCCTGCGCTTTGAACTCACTCTTGCGCTTGATTGATTGCACAAACGAAATGAAATATAAAAACCAAACTGTGGACGACCTGTGGCAGATTCCGCTCCAAGTCCTTTCACCTGAAGGTATTCTACAAATTTACTCGCCAATCAAAAATCAACTTAACTCCAACGTCGACTTCAAGTTGAGTCAGATTTCGAGTTTTTTTATTTTTCTTTGTGGACAGTCTTGTAATTGTATCAAATGAACCAAGTACTTGAACATCACTCATAGGGGTAAGGTAGAAGTAGCCTGCGTAATAAAGTCGCCATCGAATTTTCAAGTTGTCTGACAGAAGATTCGATTCGCTTGGTTTGCCTTTCGATGAGCTTCATTCGATGCAGCCAATTTTGTACACAAGTGAAATTCAAATTTGGTTAATATAATTGCAATTTACTTACATTTCTTCTTGCCTTCGCCATTTGCATAAATCCATAGAATTGCAAATATTTTGATTTCGAATATGCAATATTTTTGCTTTTGATTTGTAGTTGCAAAATGTATAATAATTTTTAATTATTATTTGCAAGCGTATTTTTGTGTGGGGCATCAATTATGTTATTTATTAATCCGCTTTAGGTTTTTATTTCACTCAAATGAATTGCATTTCCTCCATGCATAAACCAAGCTTCTATTATTGCTATATCAATGTGCATTAATTATATTTAATTATAAGTATTTTTTTGTAATTTTTTGTTTGATTATGTGTTTATTTTCGTTGGGAGCGCTTGTTAGCTAAATTTTAATTATTGATGCATTTTTAAATATATATTTCTTTTTATATTTATTAGTTATTTTGCCTCTATTTAGTTGTGTAATATAGTTTGTCGTTATACATATTTCTTTATATCCTATTTTGTGACTGAATATCTAAATTTGAATTATGACTGATTGGCATTTTTTTTTAAATTTATTTATTTGACAAATCAATTAATTTGTATTAATAATTATCCGATTTGCAGTTATGGATATTTAATTAATCGTTTCCACTATTAATGATAAATATATTTTTCCATTTTTACCATTATATTAACATACATTTTTTTATTTCCCTTTATCAAACTGCCTTAGATTTTAACTTTACTTTCATCCCACCAGTCTAAAATCCAAAACTAAATTTTCTCAGCTAAAGTCATGTTTAAATGGTGAATTGTGGCCCAGATTATGATGGTACTATTTTATATGGCTGAGTCACTTTGTTCTCATTGCACGTAGCAAACATTACACGCGACTCAGTGCCTCACCCCATCCAGTTCCACACCTGCATCCTCGCAGCCATGTGTAGAGTCGCGTATATTTGGCTGTTTTGAAGGTTGATTTTTAATTTTGTGTATTGTGCTCGTCTAATTTAAATATTTAACGCACAACATGAAAATGAAAATGAGAAAAAAGACCGTTAAAATGAAATGCAACGTTGCCCCTTCCGGAGTCGTCTCACGCACAGGAAGAGCGAGTCACAAAAAGAGAGCGACTATAAGGCAAAATCGAGGGTCAACCATTTAGGCCAGGCCAACTGGCCAACGGGCCAACAGGCCGACAGTCTGTTCAGGGTTCAGGTTACCATCCACATGGGGCACACGTGCACTTGCCTCTCGCTCTGCTCCAGCAGAGCTGCTCTCGGAGCCATCGCATTGTCCGCCTCGTCGCATGTGGTCATTAAAGGAATTTCCGTTGTGGTCATCGAACCGTGAATTAAAATGTGCACACAAAATGTGACCGGCTCTCGGTTAAGTTTTTGTTGTTGTTGGCTCAAAAGACCAGCGACTGTTCCTCTTCACTGGTGGGGGAGGATGCGCCACAAAAATGTTCACTTTTGTACAGAAAACACAAAAAATAAGTAACTCAAACAACTTGTTCGTTTCATTCCTGATTCAGGTTGAACTTGGAAATTGATCAAAAACAAAGGCAAAACAGGTGCTTTGTCTTATTTTGCCTAATTCCCTTTCATTTTGTTTTTTATTTTATTTTAGTTGAGGAAAGCTAAAGGTTAACAGCAAATTGTCGTTTCCCAAGAATTGTGAAATGTTGAATAATTATTATTCAAGAAAATCATTTTTTCAAAAAATTGCTACAGGCTAAATAATAATTACTGCAAAGGCCACAACAGTCATCAACAATCTTTCATTTCTTTAAATGTATATTGTCAATGGAAAGTGACAGTTCTTCATATCAACACTCAACACATTTAATATTCAAAATTAATAATAATTATGTAGACAACATAAACAACGTTCAATATTTTATTGGATTCTAGTTTCCAACACTTGTCACTTGTCGTAATTATGTTGTTGTTTGTCCAGTTTCGACTATACGTTAAATAAATGTCCGTAATTTATGGCAAAATATAGCGCATATAATATATGAATTTAACATATGCTCATCATAAATGACAACACATGCAACAGCTCAGATCAACTCAGTTCAGTTCAGTTCGGTTCAGTTTTATATAATTTTTATTTTTATGTCCAATGAGCAAAATCCAACAACAGTTGTTCTATGTTAGTTCTCTGCTATATAGAGAACTGACTGGTCGATTTTACTTTTGCGATATATATTTTGCCAGGCATGACACATTTTTTGCATGAATTATATGCCAGAAAACAACAAAATCAACAACAAGTGAAAATCGGTGAGCGCTATTTTTAAAATTGGTAGCGGCTATGATATAATTTTGCCGATTTGCTTAGCCGGCAATTTATATATGCACACTTATACATATATAAATGTATATGAAAAGTACATACATACACATACACATATATATATATATATATATATATATATATAAACATTTTATTTTCGGTTTTTCGCCTTTGCCGCACAACATATTTTCAACATTTGCTCATTTACGAAGAGAAAAGAAAAATCGTTTTTTATGTGTTTGATTTACTTTTGGCTGTGACAAAAATCTATGTTGAAATTTTCGCTTTAAATTTATATTTTATGTGAGTTATTACAAGGCAAATGAAATGCATAAGGTCATTAGAGACACACATTTATTGAATCCGTTGAGAACATATTTCGCTTCGAGTAGATTTCCAAAAAGGACAGGAAACCGTTTTCAAGGACAACATGTTGCCTCGACATCAATGTCCACAGCTTAAAATGCTTAAAATATTATTTTTCGCTTTTGGGATTTATGTTTAAATTTAATGTTTCCTTCATTTTGTATGTCTGCACTGAACGAGCTCAGGTTTTTAAATCTATTTATATAAATTCTTGAGCCAGCAACATATATATATTTTTTCTTTAACTATTAGCTTTATTTTAATTTAATATTTCGGTTTATTAAATATTGTTCATATTTTATTTATATTTATTTTTTATATATCATCATTTCCTTTATGAATTATATTTAGTTGATTATTCAATTTTTTAATTTTATTTATAAACAACATTTTCGATTGCTAAAATTTTATTAAATTTGTTTTTTAATTACAAATATTTTTTTATGGGTTTCATTTCTTTATTAGAAGAGATTTACAAAAATCCTTTAATGCTTATTTGGTTTGTTTAAATTTGAATAGATTTGCATTTGCTTACTTTCACATTGCTTTCAAGTATATCTGAAAATTGCATATATATATTTCTATATGTATTTGTTTTCTCTTTACTTTTGGTTCACACGCGCGCTGATTACGGCCAATTGTTGTTTGGCTTTTGCTGTTGCTGTTGGCCAAAATGACAACAACGCTGAAAGATGCAATTCAACGAGATTCGATTCGAGTTGGCTTTTTCTGGTCGTGGTGCGAGCGAAAAAGAGACGCGCGCGCTATTTAAGTGAGCAAATCCGTCCACGTACTCGACGCACGACGTTCAAAGTGAAACTGAAAACTCAAATCCACTTGATGGCTGAAAAGGCAGCCAAAGCCAAACAGCCAAAGCAGCGACGCTGGCAGCGACGGCAGCAGCAGCAGCGGCAGCAACAAAAAGCCACCCCTAAGTGGCTAAAGCGCGAAATGTTGCCGGCTGCGTTGGCGTTGCCATTGCGTCGCCTTGTCTTACAACTGACGTGGACGTCGACGTTGGCGTCGACGTTGACGTTGACGTCGGCTTTGCTGCGTGTGTTGGTCAAGTGCTTGCTGCCCAAATCGACTGACAGCCGACGGCCGACAGCAGAGAGCCGTGCCACATGCTTCCCGTCTTTTGTAGACTTTTCCCGTTGTTCTTTTTTCTTTCACCATAAATTTGACTTTGGCATCTGCGGGCGGCGTTTCCTTTTAGCTGGATTTTGAATTTGTTGTTGTTTTTATTTTATGTGTGTGTTATTTTCCTATTTTTTTTGTGGCTTTTGTTTTTGTTTGGCGCGGTTTTTACATCTGCGCATAATTTGATTACTTGATCTTTCGCTGCGTTGTTGTTGAATATATGTTTGCTTTTATGGCCCCGTTTCAATTGTTGGCAATAAATACAAATGCAAAACATCCAAATACATATGCAAATTTGTACACATTTGTGTTGATCTCAATTGACGTGAACTATATAAATAGATATGTTTAGAAAGTTCACCAGACACTTGTTTTGTCAGCCAAACTGTATATTTAAGTTATTAAGAAATCATTTAAAAGAAATGCCTTAATTTTAATTTGTTTATAATAAAAAAACAAATTATAGTTGAAATTTTTAAAATAGTATTTTGAAGAAGTACCTTAATTTTTATTGGTTTATTCACCGACTTTTTAACGTTTATATTATAGTTTTAGTTATTCAAATACTATTTTTAAAATAGCCTAATTGTTATTTCTTATTTACCGACCTTTTAAAGTGTAAATTTAATATGTAAATAAATTGTTTGTAGTCTGATTTTTATGTTTTGGTCAGTTCTTTCGAGGTCTCAAAACTATTTAATTTATTTATTTCAGTAGAACTTAACGCATTTTATCTTTTTTTAGGTCTTAACACATCCAACTAAATTTAAATAGATATCTTATAGCTACGATAACTTATTAAACGGAATTACTTGAAGGAATTTTCGACTCTAAAAAATATATTAAATTTATTCATCAGCAATCTTTTTATGAAAATGTTCTCTGTCCTTATGTTGATCTTCAAAATCAAAATAATTGATATTGATAGGCTATATGTATATTCAATTGTGATGATAGTAGGCATCACATTAGAGTATTTTTTTTAGATTTTGTATCAGAAATTTTCCTTTGTAATTTATAAGCATTTTTGGAACTCAAGCTATTTAAATGTTACTCAAGATTAATCCACGTATACTTAAATAGTTCTGTCAATGATATAATATGTTTGGTTATTAATAGATCGGCATAGAGATCTATATATACGTATATATACATTTATGCCCAATCCATTAAATACTACAAATTTTTACACAACGACCGACTACAAATTGACTTCCATCCCTTCCCTTCCCCACATCAAACGATTTACAAAAGTGATCTGAATGTAATGAAAATTTACGATCACACACAGAGAGACAAAAAGAAAAAAAAAACAATTTCAAGTTCAACCAAAAATGTTTTCAGATTTGGTACATTAAAAGCTGTGCAGATATTTGGGTCACAGACAAAACACACATTAATTAGCTGGAAAACTGAACAAATATCTATATCTATATGTGTATATATATATATATATATGTATATATATCTATATATGCAATATGCGAGTCTAGAACGCAGCTAAATAGATGTCAGGGAGAGAGACAGAGAGAGAACTATGCGAATTTTGTAGGCATGTGATTTATTTTTGGCGCTTGACAAAAATTAGCTAATGAAAATGAAACAGAACGCAGCGAGAAAAACCTCCAAAAAGGACAAAGAGACGAGCAAGAGATAAAGCGAAAGAGTAGAAGAAAAGCTGGCCGGTGGCCAAAACAAACGTGCGCACGTAGATAAAGCCAGATACTCTACAAGGCCCAACAAAAAGTCTACAAAAAGAGACAAACACGCCGCGAGAGAGCGAGTCAAAGAGAGAGAAAGAGCGTAGCGACGCGACGCGACGTCGCTGCTGGCGTCAGCAGGCGAATGAGCGTAGCAAAACAAAAACGGCGCCAAGCAACGCGAGCAGCAGCAGCAGCAGCAAAAACGTCTTCTTATATTACAAATGCTGGCGGCAAAAACAAGCAGCAGCAGCAGCGTCTGACACCTGTGCGTGTGTGTGCCCCCTCCCCTTGCAGACATTCACTCGTTTATTAATGAGACATGCTGCTGCTGCCGTCGCCGCCTCTGCTGCCACGCGCCCTTTCGCAGCTGCGAGCAGGTGTCTGGCCAGGTAGCTGGCAGCAGAGCAGCAGCAGCTCTGCATTCGGTTATCGAATCCACTGCGATCCCCTCGTTTGTTTAATTGAGTGTTTCATTTTTTTATTTGTATTTACTTTATGTGTGTGTGTGTGTGTGTTTTCTTTATTTTGTGTTCTTTATCTGCTGTTTCTTCTGCTCTTGCCTTAATCCCTCGGTTTAGTTTAGTTTTTGGCAACTGTCCCATGCAAAGCAGATGCTGATTTTTGAGTATTCAATTCTCTATCAGCCAGAGCAGAGCAGCTGTTCTCTGTGCGTTTTTCTCTCTTCTCTCCTTGGGGGAGTAGGTGCCCAGTGGAAAAGAGCTGAGTCTCTGATGTGAAAGGAATGAAAACTATCAAAGAGAAAAGTCGCCACCTTTTTACAGTAAAATATGTATCTTTGTGAGAAATTAGAATATGATTTACGATAAGCTTCTTGCGCAATCTTCAAATATAAAAAATATAATTTTGAAATCTTGTTTTATTTGTTTTGGCTAGAAGCCATCGAATCTATTCTAAAAACTTAATTAAGACTATTGGAATATATTATTATTATAATTACTACTACTACTATTATTATTATTATTATTATTATTAATCAATTTTTCAAGTTATAAGATGACCCTTGAAGTAATTACCATAGATACTTTTTTTTAATTTCGACATCGATAGCATATCTCTTGAATGTCTCCTTCTATTTCATTCACTCAATGTATATAAGATTCATAATCAAAGGTTAAACAAATATTCCCAACAAAATCAATTCACAGCTTTCCACAATCAATTTAAATCAGTTGTCATATTTCTCAGTTTGACCTACCCCAAGCAGAAAATAACTATTTATCGATAATAGTTGCTTAATAGTGATTCTTACTTGGACAGAACAAGTACTTAACCTTTTACAGACCCAATTCAATTTCCTCAAAATGGGAATTTAACTTTTCATCTTTTCTTTTAAGGGGTGGGGAGGAGTGGGGACTTTTGTTAACGACTGCGACACGCAAGATGAAATTGTGCAAGTGAAAAACTTGCCAAAAGCCAAAGAAAATGCCGTGAAAATTAAGGAAAACTGAATCCCTGAGGCAAACGGTTTTCAGACCCACAATTCAGTCTTATTCAACCCACGCAGAAAGAGATAGAGAGAGGTGGGAGGGGGCAGGGAGTGTGGGAATAAATTGTGGAGGGGGGTTTGGCGGGAGGGGGTGTTGTTGTAAATGTGTGCGATATGTCTGCCGTGTTGTTGGAGGTTGTCGAGCGAAATGTTGGCAATGTTCGCGCTTCGTTAGCTTTAATTTCAGTAATTTGCAGCGACGATTTGGCCAAAAAGGCGACCAGACGCCGTTAAAACAAAAGTGAAGCAAAAGCGTCGCAACATTTTCACGACTCAAGACGCAACAATAAAAAAACAAAGCAACTTACAACGCCCATATTGAGAATGTTGCACCAAAGATACCCAGCAATTCCATCTCAACATGCCTGCCACATTTGCTAAAATCGTACCAAAAAATTGTAGGAAATTTAAAAAAATTAAAATCGTTTTCAATAATTATAAATTAATGCAATTTATTGTATTCTGTGTATGGCTTGTTTTAACGAAATAAGAAAATATTAAATATTTATAGAAAATTATTAATTGTTAAATATATTTTTCGCTGGCGGGATTCGAAATATTTCGAAGTATATAGTAAATCAAAAGCACTTTTAATCGAGCTAGCAAAAACCATATTGAAATTATAAATGAGGTCATCAAACAATACTCAACACAATAAATAATTCGTTTTTATGAAAATATCAAAAGACACGATTGTCTTGAATAACTCTATCCTAATGTACTGTCCACCAAAGAATCAACAAGATTGGCAATTCACTTTTTGTTGTACAAATACAGGGTAGATTGTACCCGAAATATGACACCCACAAAGGCAACTGGGGAACTTTCGTTTTCGCCGAGCCAAACAGAGACGTTGTGCTCCAATCCAACTCAATCCACACACCACTCGACACCCACCTCTCTCCGGCAAACAACCACCTGCTCAGCCCACCTCTCACTAAATATTTAATGACCAGTGGAGTCGAGACGAAGTTGCTGCTGAATTGGACTCCAAGTTAGGAGTTGGGTGCCTCGAAAAGTCTCGTGCGCTGTAATTGCAAAATGCTTTGCAATGGAATTTTATTTACATTTTCCATGAGTTGCACAAGACATTTACTGTGCTCCTAGTTCTCTCTCACTCTCTGTTTCTTTCTCTCTCTCTCTCTCTCTCTCTTTCTTTCTTTTCTCTCCGAATTCCAATGCGATTTTCATTCGTTTCATTTGAAAGCTTTTCATTTCTAGCAGCCAGCCTCGTTTGGTTTCCTTTTCGGGGTTTTGCCTCCCTCCGTAATGAAGTGTACGAATTTGCTAAAAAGCTGGATTTCCGTTTCCATGTCTTTCTCTTCCTGCACACACATCACAGCTACTGACTGTGAACCTATATATATATATGTGTGTGTGTGTGCGACTCTTAACGAGTTTAGGTTCGCATGTATTTCGCGAATAGCTTACCAAATACTCCTTGAGAAATTTTGTAAAACGAGAATCTTGCCGCAACGAGCCAAAATTCATTTCTGGCTAATAATTGTTGCTCTGCGAATGAGGATGAGAAAACTTTGAGACAAGGCCAAGGAAAGAAAATATTATGTTACTAAACGAATTGGGTTATGCTGCTCAAACGAGAGGCTGTAATTTTATTGGAGTTTTGTGACTGGCTGACTGGCTCAAAGTTAAAAAACATTTGACTTAATGTACACGCCGCTTATATCAATCAGCCTTAGTCAGCCTGCGCTCGACTCCCAAAATTTGTCTTTTTAAGGATTAGCAAATCATTATAAGGTTGTCCAATGCTAACTTGATTTTGGTTAGTATTTCATATTCATTATATTTTTCCTTCGTTTATTAATTGTTATTGAGGTTTATAACTTAATTGGGCTTTCATTGGGCTTTATTCATGTTGCTTTTCAAAAGAAAAACATGTAATCAAAGTCGGACCAAATAACTTGTGAATGACATTCTTAAATAATACTATGTAAATAAAAAACAAATACAAAACAGGACACTTCCCCAGCTAACATGTCATGTAATCCTTTGTTGCATATGCCACCCATTCGTTCCATGCAACCTTGTTGTCTTTGGCACCCCCTTCCCCCTCGTGGCCAACGATTCGTTACTCTTCAATCTAAACCAATTGTTCCATCGCATTGCAATGGTTCAGTCGTCAGCCGTTCTCCCCAACTAACCAGAACAGGATGACATCATAAAGACACAAAGAGAGAATAGAGGGAGCAAGAGGTTGAGAAGGACATGGCCACTGGCGGTTGACATGATGACGTGTGTAATGAGCAAACAAATACACGCGTTGCAGCCAGTAAATACAAAAAACAAAATATAAAAAAACAGAACAACAACAGTGCAAATACAAATACAAATAAATAATAAAACAAATAGCAATGCCTGCCTGACACATTCTGCAGCAATCCCAGAGCAACAACAATGAAAAGGAAAAATCACTAATGAATCCGGCAAATGTTTTTAGCTGCAACTTCACGTTGCTTGCAGTCGAGCACCGAATGAATGGAAAATGAAATTGTTGTTGCCAGTTGCCGGTTACCAGCTGGGGGAATCTGCAGCTAAAAACAAAAAGGGTGTATAAAAAATGTCTGCGGAGAATCAAACTTTAAATACCCTTCAGCTACTCATTTTAAAATCTAAGCAATAAATTGGGGATACTAAATAGAAAATATATATAGATTGGGCTGAGAATAATGTTAAATTATACAGTCGGAGTGCTTAAAGAAAAAATAATAAAAGAAAATAATGTAATTTAAAGAAAAAGAATTGGAATCTTAATTCAAGAGTTTTTATGAATTTATTAAATGGATAATCTTAAAATTAGAATCTCAACCGGAAATAAAGAAATACAATCTCAAAGAATGCATTCTTAAAAATGTAAAGTAAATAAATAAACTTAAATAATGGCTGTTTACTCGTAATCTCTCAATCTGAAATCTAATATATCTCAGGAAGCTTCTCTTTGCGTTCCACAGTCTGTAACAGAATTATAATACTCTCAAGTAAGGGCATACAAAGTGGGCAAAAAATGAGGGAATTGGGGTGTGTTGCGGGCCAACAGAGCCGGAAAAAATACTGCGCTTTTAATCCCTAAAGTCGGTTCACGTTCAATGGAGTCGAGTTGAAGTAACTCTTGTTGTTGCTGGTGCTGCTGTTGTCGTTTGGTGGTTTCCTTAGCTAACTCTTTGGCGACCTTTTCATATTATTTTTTCTGTTTTCTATATTGTATTTATCCCGAGTTACACATTGCAACGGATGAGAACGTCCGGCGCTTCTAGCCGGAAAAATAACTCGAAAACAGAGAAATGGCAACGGCAACAGCAACAGCAACAAATTCCCTCTTTGTCGTCGGTTTTTTATTTAATTAAAAATGAAAACAATGTAATGGGCCTCTCCAAACTTTAAATTACAACTATACACAAATGTTTGCCTATGTTAATTTTTCTATAATTTTTGTCAAGCATTTAATTATTAAATATTTTTTATTTATTATTGTCGAGCTGTGTTTGGCAGCATTATGTTAATTTTGCTGCGGTTAATGAATAAATTCATGTGCTGTTCTTCGGCAAGGAAGAGGGTCGCTTGGATGCCTTATTTAAATTTAAAAAGGATTAAAGTTTATTGCGGTCTGAAAGGAGGCGAGGGACAGTGGTGGTGGGGGCGTGGGGCGTGAAGTATGCTCTTATGCCATTTGGAAGTTAAAGTAATTGTTCAAATTGCACATTTGTGTGCTCTAATTGTTAAAATTATGCAGAGGCCCCACAACACAGGGTAGACGAAAACTTTTTTTTTTCTGGGAAAGGGTGCTGGAAACGACCAACGAGCGCTTGTTGTTTTTGAGTTTCCTGGAAAAACGGATGAAATTGACGTTGGGGCCACAAGCAGCCTTGTTGGTTTTAAGTTTCCATGTACAGAGTTTTCCCTGGATAGAAAGTTTGTTTCATTTGGCTGGCGCAGCAACTCACGTAGACAAATGAGATGAAGTACAAGAAGAAAAACACATTGATCACAGACAACAGCTGCATGCTACATCACGCAGTTACATGGTTGCATTGCCTACTCTTCTTCTTCATTCAAATAATGAGTCAAGAGATGAAGTTGAATAGGATTTATTTTGGTAACATACCTATTTACAATATATGATGACACCTTGCAATATAGTTTCGCTATCGATGAAATCATTTTACATCAGCTTACCTGAAAAGCAAATAGAGAAATGAAAATAATTTATTAAACATATTGAACTTCTAAGAGCGAATATAAAACAATGATTTAATTTCAAATTTGAGGCGACTTTCAAGTGACCTTATGTCACTTGACCCAGGGTCATTTGTAATCAAATGCAAACCAGCATAAATAGATTCAAAATTTATGAGATGCTCTTTCTTTGTACACTGCGAGTAAACACACAAAAACACATACATATATCTGGCCTGGGGTAGCAAAGACGTTAGCCACAGTCAAGCTAGAGTACATGAAAGATTTATGTTTTGGCTGAGGAAAGAAAAATACAAATAAAAGCAAAACTGAACACACAGCAAACAAAAATGGGAATGCGAATTGTGCTTAAGCAATATTCTTTTGGAAATATATATCTCTCTCTCTGCCAGAATAAACAAGTTTAATGCTCCCAAAGCCGACGCCGATGGGCAAATTGGGAGACCATGTTCTTTTGAGTGCTGGTAACTATGGGAATGGCTGAGTCCTGACCATAAGCTAACCAAATCCAAGCCGCCGGTTAGTTTTCAGTTGAGTACATTAAAAAATACGTTAAAGAAATGAAAACTGTGCGTGGGCTACGAGCAGAGATGGGAGCAGAGAAGAGAGGCGAAGAGCTCATTATATGCACCCACGGAACGCAAATACTTATGTTTGTCTGTATGCGAGGGTTGTGTGCGGGGTACGGGTAAGGGAAGGGAAGAGAAGAAGATCCTGGCCAACATAAATCAGAACGAGCGCTTCTGGTAACTTAAAACGCACGTGCGCCACAAGCAAGTCAGAGGGAGGAATATGACGAAGATGGGGAGTAGGTGAGGTATAGTCGATGTGGGGACTATAACAGTTGAGTCTGATATAATTAAGCATCATAACTCGAGGGATATTTGTTGTTGCTCAGGATATGGTGCGGGAAATGGCGGAACTGAAGGTGGCGTTTGAGGACTATGGATGAGCCAGGAAATGAGCAAAAGATTCCGTGGCGAGCACAAAATTTAATAAAAACTTGTTGTTGTTGTTGTTTTTGTTGTTTTTGTTAGTCTTACTGTATGGCGGACAAAGTTTTATGTAGTGCAACAATTTTATAAAGTTTGAGCCAAACAAAAGTAACGCGAAAGGTAATAGACAAAGAAATTGGGAAAAACAAAAATAATAGAAAGATTGAAATAAAAGTAAAACGTTAAATAATATACTATTTGAATGTTGCACTTTGGGATACCCTCTGTTTTATTATTATTATTTGAAAACCATATATTTTCTGTTGTTAGTCAAAATATTTGTAGAACATTTCGATTTGCCTCAGTGAAATTGTTTTATACAAATTAAAAAGCAATTGAGACTTGTGAGCTTTGTCTAATGAGGTTGTTTAATGCCGGGTCTGTAATTTAGACTGCAATAAATAGATTATTTTTTTCCTCATTGTTCAAGCGTTTGATTCCCATTTTGAATTTGAACACTGTTAAGGGAAAAACGTGCACATTAATTGAAAATTGAATATATAATAGAAGTAATTGCAAATGATGCTAGTCAGCCAGCTAGACAAAGGATGTAACGAATCAAGAGAGAGACAGAGAGAGAGAGAAGGAAAAGCAAAGAAAGACAGCTAGACAGAGAGAGAGAGAGAGAGAGAGAGAGAGAGAGAGAGGAAGGAAAGCCGCGGGCCACTCAAAATTGGTTGCTTGAATGGTTGACAACATGTCCTCGCCATTTCCCCCGTCATCGTGCTCATCATCATCGTCATCGTCCTCACCAACGTGGCTAGTTGGTCCCGTTTGATGTAGTCGAGCATTCCGGACATAGACGGCATCCCGTTCCCGTGGGTTCAAGCAGACGGTTTTCCTTTGCGGAGTGCCTTCCGTTGACATTAGCAAAGGGGAAACTTTCGGCGAAGAGGGAATTAAATGCCCGCCGGCCGATAAAAATGCTGACAAAAGAAGTCCAAGCAAGTGCCCAAGGTGCGTGGGAGGAGCAGGAAGTGAGTCAGGTGTTTTTCGGGAACGGTTAAGAAAATGAAAACATGCTGCAAATGTTGTATTGTTTTTTGAAGTTGAAAGACAGTCGAAAACAGAAACAAAAGCATAAAAAAAAATTCTAAACACAAAAGCAAAAGTTCAAATTGTTGTCGAGCTTAAAGGGATGGAGATGGTGATGGGGAGGGGCGGGGAAGGGGTGTGGCAGCCAGGATAAAATTTTTTGATAGGTGGGCGGCACACTTGGAGTCGTTGAGGCGTGCCAGCTTCGGTCAGCGAAAAGTGTTATAATGAGCCGGCTTTTGTTCAGGCAGCGACACCATTTAATGGCCTAATTATAATACTGGCAGTACCGATAGGGTCTCAAGTGCGTGATGGTCTTAGTTGTTCTGCAGGGGAACTTGCAAGAGGAAAGCACAGCTGAAATAATGGCCATGTGAAGGGAAAACTTACCCAAAAATTCTTATATCCAGTTCATAATATAGCAAGAAGCAACATGCAAAATAATAAAAACGGCTTAAAGAGTTACTCAAGCAGCAAATCAGTTTGTGATGTTGAGACATCAAAATAAATGGTTAGCACTTGTTAACCCATAAGGAAGGCAAGCAAACCAACAAGTGTTGGGTGAGAGAAAGCTAATTTAAGCAGCTAAGAGCAAGTCAAAAAGAAAACCGCATTTTTAGCTAATTTAAATATCCATTATTGCCATTTACATAAAATCTAATTAGTAGCTAACGCAACAGGAGCAGACGATGCCACACAGTTGTCTGCCCTGCCACAATCACATTCGCATCAACACAACAAAATAAAAAAACATAGCATACTTAGCAGGGCTCGCACTCAGCTCCTATTACACAGTCACACAAACACACACACACACACACACAAAGCTGTCATATCATGTGCACATCACATCAATTTGCAAAAAGAAATGAAATGGAAAGTGGCAGCCACTTAAGCCACGAAACGTTGACTATGGTTGGGTGGTTTGCTTGGTGGTGCGTTGAGTGGGTTGAATATGGGCGAAACAGCGAGCGAAGTGTGTTTGCTTGTTTAAGCAAAACTCAGCGAGTTGAGGCTGTGTGTGTGTTGTGTAGCTACGTGTGCTGCTTGCCTGCTGTCAATTGCAGTTGATGAGAACCACCACCCCACTAACCCCCCACTTGTACACTCGCAACCCCAGCAGGCACTCGCACCTTTCAATTTCCAGCAAATACGCAAATCAATTTGTGCTTTTGCGATTTTTGTGTTATATTTTCTCTTTTTTTCCCCTTTTTATATACGGCCAACAAATCGACAAATATCCTCATTGCAGGACATGGAAAAAAGATTTTTTTGTTGCTAGAAACGCGTGAGTTATATATAATGGTGGGGAGGGAAGGATTGTGCCGGGCGTCGACTGTTTACCGCTTAATGATGTTTGTCGCCTGTCGAACGCGCGTGTAAATTGGAATACGTGCGGGCTGCTGCTCCTGCTGCTGCTCCTGTTACTCCCTCACCCCAAACCTACTCCTGCTCGTGCTCCCCTTCTCCATCTGCTGCTCCTTTGGCATGTCCTGGCATGCAAATTTAAATGTATGTAAATCGTATGCTTCTCGCGCTGCGAGGAACGCCTACATCTCTCTGGGCGAGCGGCATTTGCATACAAGATGTGTACATGTGTTGAGGTTCTCCAGAGAGCAGACCACCCCCTACCCACCTATTCCACACCCCATCGACTGTCATCGGCTGTGTGTGCATGTGTGTGTGACATAATCCTTTTTGCGCGCATTAAAAGCTTGGCCCGAAAAATTCTGCTGGATTTTTGTTAAGCATTTTACAAATTTTATACGTTCATCTCTCTGTAACACACACGCACACCCCCTTCCCCTTGTCACCAGCGCCCCCTCCGCCTACACACCCCTTTACCAGTCCCTGTGTCATATCTTGTCTTCAATTTCTTTTATTTTTGGTTGCCATGCCTGCGGTTTGTTGCTGTTGTTGTTGTTAGCCTTGTTGTCGTACAGTTGCTCAACGCTTGACTGACAGCCAGACATCAAAATCAGCTTAGGGAATTTGCGCTTAATAGAAATTTACAATGTTTTCCTGGCTGGCACGGCCGCCATCCTCGATGTCCTCTGGCTGACGCTTGAATTTAATTACGGACTCAGCCAGCCGGCGGCTTAAAGCGTGTAATTAGTGCGACATATAATTGAAAAGGACTCAAATGATATAGCCATGCAGACCCATGCATGTCCTCCATACCCTCCTCCATGTCCACTCTGATCGTGGGCAAATGTCACTTTTAAAATGTACTTGTAATGACAACATTTTAATGGAAGGGCAGCTTAAAAACAAAACAACAAAAAATTCAACACACAGCACATTCAAAATAATTTATAAATTTCCTGGCGGAATCGAATAAAATGAAAGGCCGAATTATTTATCAAAATTAATGGAATTCCTTTGAACATTTAATTAAATGCAATCAATTTGCTAATCTGTGTTCAAATTGGAGACCAATATGAAAGATACTAGAATGAAATGCTGATGATTCAAATGGGATGTGTATTGTGAACAAAATAAATAAATCGAACACAAAAATTAATTAAACAAAATAATATATTACACGCATCGAATATTGAGTAGAGCCAGGACTATATTATAATAGTCTATGAAATGTATACAATAAAAGGACCAATGCTTGATAATCGAGACTTTGTGGCTTACAGCTTGTTACCCCGGCAAACTGGTAAGCGGATTTGAAGCTTGGCTTTAAAATGTGTGGCATATTTCTTAATACGCTGCCATTTGTTACCTGACGTCCATTATGAAAAATATTGATCGCATCAGTATTATTATACTTTCCGTCCTATTCCAATTCGATTCCTTGCTCCATTTGTGATCGAAATGCATTTTCAATTCAATAAACTCTAACAAGGACAAACAATTTTTGGTCACAAAAGCAGCAGCAACACATCATTTCAGCTGGCTCCCAGAGCAGCTGCAAAATGCAGCGAAAAAAAACCCAAAGGAGCTGTCTCAATAAATCGCTGTCCGGCGGGCCATGCTTGCAATTTCTTAAAGGCCATGTCCCAAATGCAGCAGCTCCTGCTCGCTGAGCATTAATATCTATATACATTTTTCATCTCTTGCAACGTAGACAATGCAAACAAGTCGGAATGTTGGAGCAGAGTAACGACTGCTAGGCTTGAGTATACCCTGCAGACAGAACTTAAATTAGACATGAACAAGCTAGAGGTGTAAAAAGATAAATTCATTGCTGAAACAAAAATAAATAAAAAATATTTATAAAAAACACAAACGAAATCAAGTGCAACATAATACTCAATAATAACTATATAAAATTGAGATATCATTAGATGAAATACAAAAATATGTACAGGGTAAGAACAGCCATCAGTTGGCTGACTTATGCACATTTTTGAGATATTTCAGCGTCAAGCTGATGGCATTTTTGTGTTGCCTGCTGCTGCACACTTTCACTTTGTCATCGCCCATTTGGTTGATGTAAGTTCTTGGCTCGCAATTGGGCAACAGCTGCAGCTGCAGGCGCTTTAAACTTAAAGTCAGTAAGTCAGCAGCCCGATCCCATTTAATTAGCCCAATTAATGCGTGCTCACGTCGTATCGCATCGTTAACTCCATTATGGCCAGCTTGAAGTTCATTTGGCTGCCGGCGGGCTCGTTTTGGCCCAAACGATTTATTTGCATTAAAATGTCAAACTAATTGACAATGGCGAATCTGAGCATCTACTTTGACCCACTGCATGCGCCAAACGAGATTCGAGCCAGTTAAACAAACGCGTTTGAAATGTAGCCAGTTAATTAAATATTACTGCGATTGACTAAAACAAAGTCAATTTAAAATCGTGTATCGCTTGCCTAACGAAGTTAATTAATGAAAAGACAACATAAATATAGAAATCCACTATGAAAGGCCGCAAGCTAAAATTATCAATTAAAGACGATTCTTATTACAAAATAAAACTAATGTTAAGGCATATGCTAAGCAGCTTTCACTCAACACAAATCAGCTGCCTAAAATCAATTTATTTCACAGCTTTGATCAAATATTTAAACACCTCTCTCAATCAGAATTTTTGTGTCTGCAAATTATTTGCCTGACTAATTTACGGTACCCGTATATCTTTCATCAGTGTCAAAGTGGGAGAAAACAAAACGCATTACACGAAATTCAATTTTCAATAATTTTAGAACAACTTTTGCCCAACAAATAACAATCATTAAAAAAGAAGTCTTCAAGTTGCGCTCATTTGCATCTGATTAAAAATCACAAACAAACCCAAAGCAATGCAAAAACTTTCTCAGCTCTGAGAGGGAAAAGGTCTTCGTCAAGTGGGTGGCTCTGATTATTATTATTATTATTTTTATTTTTTTTTCAAAATGGAATTCAATTTATATTTTTTGCTCATATTTCAATTGCAGTACTCGACGTGTACGTAATTTTTGTGATGTCATCTTTCAGTGGGTGTGTGTGTGTGTGTGTGTGCGAGCTTGTGTGTTGTGCGCGTTGATAAATCATCGACATATATTTTACATAACTGGCATTACTCAGTGACATGTGGCGCTGCCAGACAACCGCCCGAATTGTCATTGAACCACAGTTGACATGAGCAGCATGTCAGGTCCGCAGTCGGATCATCTCTCAAGGGACATTTCCATCGTTTCCGCTGATGGCAATTTTTTTGAAGCATTCAGTTATTTTTAAGGGTTTGGTATAATCTTACAATTAAATATGTAGCGTTCTGATGGAGCATAAATTAAGCGTGGCTTTGAAGTCGTATTATTTGCAAATATGAATATTACAAATGGCCAAATTTTGATTTTTGGGGAATTTGTCACGAATTCAATATCTAAGTACATCAATTATTTCCACGAATACTTTTTACATCAATCGACTTGCTTATGGCTAATTGTCAAATTAAATATGATTGACGCAGCTTTTCTGTGTTCATTATATTTAATTGATTGTTATTTAAAGACGTTATTTATTTATTATTTAATTTGCAAGTGTGGCTTCAACCGCTCAAAACGACCAGTCCAATATACTCTGCTCGTAAACATTAAGCAGGCAACAATAAATTTGATTACTTTCCATTTAAAATTACTTGAAACTTTTTGGCATATTAATTAATTAAGCTTCAAGGGTTTTAGAACCATGCCACAAAGTGGATAACATTAGCGTTATCTCTGTGTGTTTTTTTGGTCTTTTTGATTTTATGACTTGGTTGCCAATCAGCCATTCCACGAGTTCCTCTCTCCCTTGTTGATCTCTCGCAGAAAGGGTTTCCCCTTATATACATGCAATTAATCCCCTCAGCAGGCAGCTATGAAAACTCAAGTGGAAAACCCAATTTACTTTGGTATTGGTGGTATTCCTTTAAGTGGCTGCTGGCTGTTGGCTGCATTTGACATCTGATGCATTTGCCATGGGGGTCAAGTGTTTGTTGGGTCTTGTTGTGGACTAACGCCCCCTGCAATGGCAGTGAAATTTTCTTATTTGCCGCTCGAATGACGTTAATTCGTCTCTATGGGGGCTTCTAGCTCCTAGATCCTGCTCCTGCCGTCCTTTTCCCCTACTCCCTCTCCTTCTCTGTTGCGAGTAGGTAACGAGTGCAATGAGTAAAAAAGGCAAATAAATGAATTTCATTTATATTCCTCGCCCAGACATAAACAAAGTAAAATCGACACAAATTCCACTGAGCTGCAAACGTTTTGTGTCTGCCCCAAAAGGATAAACGCATTGCCCAACGCACACACACACACACACCCACACACATACACATGCATACACACTGCTGATGAGGGAGAGAGAGAGAGGCAGTGAGACGAGGAGAAATAGAGAGCGCAACACTAACACACTCAAAGCATATTTGCATTCAAATTTTGTAGCAACAAGCAAGCAAACAAGCCAAAGGAACGACAGACCGATGTAGGGTATGGCAGGGTACGGGTGATAAAGAGGGTGAGGGGGATGGTTAAAGGGCAGGGTGGTTTGCGGAGAGCATAAAACGCTGCGATTGCCGTAACGTAGCCAAGCGAGGCGTAACCCACAAAATCACCCGAAAAAGCGAACAAGAAATTTCGAGCAAAGCTGGAAAAAGCAACTGCAACAACTGCACTATAAGAAATCAGCATGTGATTGATAGATGAATGATTGACTGCTCTGATTGCAGTTCGTTGACTTAGAACTATTTATGGCATGAATTATTGTGCCATAAATTAGTAAGATTGTTTGACTGTGATTGATAAGCAACCAAATTTGAGCTTTGATTAACTGTTGTTAAAATTATCGAGATTAATCGATGATTAGTTGATTTGATTGATTTGATGCCTCTACCAGGCTTTTTTTTATAGTTTACGACTTTTTGAACCAAGAAAATTGTGCAATTAATTCATATTTGATTTTTGTAATTATGACAGTTAATAACTTGAATATGCTTCGTTTACCAGGCATAAATTCCTTCATGTTCGCATGTCTTTCACATTTCTTTCATGTCTTGCATGTAGTCCATCTTTCTTAGTGTCAATTTCACTTACAGAAGTACTGAATCAAAGGTGCTCCGCTTTTGCGCCGTGTACTCGCACATTTACCTCAACTCTGTGCAACTGAGTTCAAATGAAATTTCGACAGTTGCACCAAAGGATGCAAAAAAATTGCAACGCCAACCGAAAGACATATAAAAATCTGTCAGTTTGAAAAACCGCGCACATGTATCGCAATCAGGACTCGTTCCGGTTGCTCCCTCCTCACCATTACCGTTAGCGGCGGTTATCCTGCCCTTGCTTTGCCTTACCTTAAACTCGACCACATTGCCGTTGCACGTCAGCTTTGTTTGCGTTGGCCTGAAGCCGCCAAGGTGAAGGCATGCCAAAATGACTCGTTACCCATTTGCGCTGCAGGACCAAAATAAGTCTCTTTCCCTCTCTCTCTATCTCTCTCTTTCTCTCTTACTCTCTCTCGACGGATGTCGATGAATGTGGGTAGCAGGCAGGCGCGATACACGCGATAAAACCCAAGCTGAGCAAATGAGTGACTGCCAGAGCAACTGTCTGACGCGCTGACTGACTCACTGACTGACTGCCTGACTGACTGACTGACTGAGGGACTGACTGAATGAGTGAGTGACTGACTGATTGTCGGATTGGTTAGCTCAGCCCAACCCGACGACCTTGTTGCCTCTGAACTTGGCAGCTGAGCAGGTCAGAGTGTTTGCCTTGTGAGGACTGGCAGTTGCTTACGGGAATTGAATTGAGGTTAGCAGTCACACCACAATCATATTTGTGCATACATTTTGATTGAGCGACAATGCATGTGGAAACATGTGCTTTGGCGCCAATAGTCAGTTTAGTTGGTTGAATTAAACCATTCATTCTCTATCATTCTTCAATTGTAATACAAAAGTCATTATTAATGATTAAAATGTCTTGATTGACGAAGAAATATTACTATATATTTTGGAAAAAGTTTAATTGATGTTAAATAGGCTGATGCTTTTTATTATGTGATTGCTTGAAAGTGGAATGTCGATAACATTGTCTTTCAATCAAAAATAATTTTAAAATGATGCGTTTGATAGACACAGTTTGATCAGCTTATTTAGTGATTATTGAACATTATAATATATACTAGCTTATAAAGTAACTTTTATTTATTGATTGATTGACTTTAAAGCATCTGCCTTTGGATACGCTTAAAACTGTAGCACAATATTCAATTTCTGTTTTCGAATTACAAATGCGATGAGTGCGTAACAAATAAATCAAGGCTAATGCAATTAGAACTAAGCACTAGTCAATACCCCCCAATAGACCTGCAGTACGAAAAGCCACTCGGCGACTTCAGTCGAGCACTTTTGAATTATTTACGCCAACTTTGGCATGGATGCATGTGGATATATATATATATATGTATATATATATATATACACACACACACACATATATACACATGCATGGTATGAATACACCTGCTGCCAACAGTTTTCCATTTTCATTTCACAGTTCGCATTAGCAATTGTCATTCCGAGAGATACCCGTTGGCACTCTTGTTGTTGTTGTTGTGTATTTAGTAATCTGAAATGTTCTCTCTACTAAATCACAAAAAGTGTCAATTGCACTTCAGCTCACCGGCGGGGGTGGGCTGTGATTGGGTTTGGGGTTTTGGGTGAATTGTCCCCACTGCTATGGCGCATATTTTGTAGCACCGATGTCCGGTATGGCTTTAGCAAACTCTTTCCATTGTAGGCAACCCACCAGCCCTCTGGGTCCCGTGTTGCAAATTGATGTCAATAAGCGATAATTGAATTAGCGCTGAAATGCACAATGTACACTGTGCTACATTTGCATTGCCATTGTTTTATAGTCATTGCAATCAGGACAGTTTCTGCTGCTGCTTCCCCTCGCCTTGGCCCGTCGCCCACATTTTCCATCCCTTTGGTCCCTTTGGCCCTTAACTGTCTGTCGCACCTCTGTTTATATATTTTTTTTTTGCTTGCTTTCTTGCTCTCTTAATGGATTCTGCAATTGACAAAGTTTTGTTTTGTTTTCGAGTCGTCTTCTGGCTGCAGAGTTGGCAAATTCCATCAATTAATTGTTTGGCCGCTCTTAGTCCGTTATTTACTTGATTTAACAGGCAGTTGTCTTTGCCGTCGGCCCTTCTCTACTATGGCTGCAACAGCTTCGTTGACATGATTAGCATTAATTGAGCACTGATTTCTTTTGGCTGCCCAACCAGATTTTGTTTGCTTTCCCTTACACACTCACAGACAATTGAATACAAAATGAATATCAGGCACTTCCAGTTTTTATTTTCCAGTGTTGAGTGGCTTTTGAGCTGAGCTTCGTTTAGTGGCTGATTAGTCAAAACGCTCACAAATCAATGCAGCTATTTTATCTGATTTGTTAATTTATTAAGCAGTGAGTATCTTATTTTGTCACATTTTGGCTGCAGACATTGATTTGTTTCATTCCTTAATTGTTATTTGCTGTACGCCTTCAATCAAAATTAAATTAGACAACCAATCTAATGAAACAATTTCTATTAGTGATGTAATTCTAAGACTGTAATATGTATGTGATATGTAACCCAACATGCAACTATATACTTAACATTGATATATATATATATATCTATCCACAATGATATCAATAGTGTGATCACCAATTTGAAGGAGTCCTTGTGAATAAAGTAAAGTGAGCAGATGTGTTTTAGAAACAACGATATTTTTGTTTTGACTGCAACAAAATATACCTAGAAGCTTTTTTATAATTTATATAGGTACTGATTAAATAAGGGAAAACAAGATTAGCATTCTTTAATCGCTGTAGATTACAAAAAAGTATTTATTAATTTTCTATTAAGAATAAGCAGTTTATACTTAATTCTTGTTTATCTGTCATTACAAATTGCCAAATACGCTGATTTATGTATTAATTATATTCAAAGAAATTATGAAAATATGTTGCGAGTTAAGCTTCAGCAATCACAGTCAAAATATACAGATGTCAATGCATAACCCCCTCTATTTTTTAGAGAGGTAAACAAAGGTGTTTAACTGTATGTAGTATTTATGGATACAGCTGCACTTTGCTAGTTAACATTTTCATTGCGCATATAAAGCAAGGAACTACCTCGCTTGCACTTCATTACAGGCTGTAATACACTCTCTTCACACAATACGTTGCTAGCCGTCCTCACTTTAACACCTTGGCGCCATCCAATTAGAATTTTTTATTACCCACACCCGTAGGGCCTGCATACCCTTTAGATAGGCAAACAAACCTTCAACTTTGCCTTGGCACGCACTCAAAGTGGAGTCGGCGTCATTTGACTGCCTGTTCACTTGCATTTTATTTCATTTTTTTATTGCAATTTGCCAGCTGTAATTGCTGGCAGTTTGATTGCCAACATGCGCGTTGATGGGCGAACTACTGTTATTCCTGCTACATTTCCATTTCCACCAAGCAGTATCAGCAACAACAACTGGTTGATTTGTTTTATAAAATAATTTTCACGCCAACACTGGCAACATTGGCGCAGTCTGAACTTCTACATAAGACCCCTCCTCCAATTCAATTAATAAAAATAAGAAAAAGACAAACAGAAAAACAAGCAGTTCGACTATTAGATACCCAATAATAGTATTTAGAATAAATGTATCTAATCATTCATCAACCAAATTATTATTTAATACTATTATTAAAATTACACTTTCTGCGGAAATGCTAAAAAATATAATCAATGAATATTCATTATATATTTTATTTTTTGCTTCTTTAAATTTCACTTTTTAATTTAATTACTCTCTTTTAATTGGACATAAATTAATTTATAATATTAATTGGTAATAAATGAAGAAACTGGTCTAAAAAATAAGGTTTTTTTTTTAAATAGAATTGTGATATGCAAATTGTTTGTTGTTTTTATAATCTTATTAAGAATTAGAGCGTATATTTTGTTGATTGCTCGATCTGATTTGTAATCTTACTAAGAGTTAACATCATTATGCTGTTACTCACTGTAACAACAATAGCTCATGGAATAACTTTACAATATTCTACAGCACAGGGTATAGAAAAAACAATATGCTAACCAAGGAGTCTTTGCTCTTGGCGCTTCTAGACGTTCAACGTAAAATTGGCGTTAAATTATTTTGCACGCAGCAGCAGGAGCAGCAGCAGAGCTGACGTTGACGCTTGCCCCTTTGCCAACCTCTTCCTCTTCCCGCGTGCTCTGCCTTATTCGATTGCTGGTGAGCCCAGTCTGGCATATTGTTTCTGCAATTGGGTGCAAGTGGTGAGAAATAGGTGCGCACGCTGCTCTCCTCTGTTATTGCAATGCAAATTCATCACGTAATCGTTAACAGGCCCATAGTCTAGGAGCAGGAGAAGCAGGAGCAAGAGGAGGAGTGAGGACTGAGGACTGAGCGAGGGGCAGCAGCAATTCATTTCAGTCAAGTGCAGCACAGAGTGCAGACTGTGAAAAGGCTCTCGCCTCTCCGGTCAGCTACTGCGACAGGTCCTGCTCGTGGTAGTGGTCCTCGTTCTCGTCCTTGTCCTCATCCTCTTCCTCTCACTCGTACTCTTCCTCTTCCTGGTGCTGTTCCTGTTCCTGTACTTGGCAGCACTTCAGCCAGCTCTGTTCTCCTGCTGTTCTTCGTCTGCCTCCTGGCTGGGTCTGGATTCGCTGCTGCTTGTCATCGGTTGCCAACCGGTCGCAGCCTTTCATTGTTTGTTGTCCTATGTTTCATTTTCTGTTTGGTATTTGCTCCTTGCTGCTTGCTCCTTATCCCTTAGCACTCACTTCTTGGCATTGGCCTCCGCAGTTGCTGACTCTTTAGTAGAATTGTTTTCTGACCTTCTGGCATTCATATTCATATCTGGGCGTGATTTTCACTCCAATTCCAATGGATATTTATATATCTCACTCTCAAAGCGCATTTCTCATTTCCAAAGCACATTTCACATACTTCAGTTCGTAATTTGTAACAATTTAATGTAAATATATAAAAATGTATATATATACAATATATATTTTTATTTTCCGGCTTCCCAGTATACCCAACAAAATAACAACCACAATGAGTTTGAACCCTTTTATTTGCCAACAGTCAGCAGGTGTTGAAATTTGTAGAACATTTTTTATGTGCATAGCATTTGTTCGTTATGAAAGGGGCAGAGTGGGTGGGAGTAGGGAAATGACTCTAAATGGCATGTCGAGTGTTGGCAGATGATGGCGAATTATATTTGAAAAGTGGCCCTCAAGTGTGACGGGACTTATAAATAAGGGCATGCGAAATGTTATTTTTACAGCATGGTATGTCAAATGAAATTCTATGCCAAACGACTTGTTAAAAGTCGACATTTCTATTTAAGTATTTTTCCTAATCGGAACCACAACTAAGCAAATAGCAATAAGAAATTAAACGGTTTTTATTACTATAAAATCGTTATTTTTATCCAAGCTGATTGTCCAGATTTGAAATAATTCGTTAAATATTCTGTCAGCTTATTTATTTAATTGTACTAAATAAGTGTTGACTTCTCAATTTAAGCATTTTACATTATATGAGTGTTCGTCTAGATGCATATAGGGTAAGAAATAATTATCATTGGTAGGCAATTGAACTGATTATCACTTGAGAACCACCCTGCTAGAATCCAACATTGCAAACAATCATCCATTTGTCAGGCAAAGTGTTGACTGCTCATAAATTTGATCGAGTACTGCTATACGCTCTCTCTCTCTCTCTCTCTCTGCCTAGCCACGCCCCCTTTATAAAGGATGGCGTCCTTAGCTAGTCCTTACAAATTACGCTTAGCCATAAACAAACAAAAGATGTTCTTCCCCTGCCCCGCATACCTTAAAATTGCCTGTGTAAACATATCTTATGCAGACAGAGAAGAGGAGGTACACAAATGGCAACATTTTGTGGCCAAGTGTACAAAGCAATTGCCATAATTGACACAGTAGGGTTCAGGCAGCAAGTGGAGAGAGAGAGAGAGAAATAGAGTTGCTAGGTAGTAGGTGAGTTGGTTAAGTTAGGTAGGGGTATTCATAGTGGAACTGAATGCACTTTAGCTGAAATGCGGCAAACTTAAACTGTAACTGAAAATACGCTTAGCATTTTGCGGTCATTCCGGGTAGCCGGCGCATTGCAGCAAACTGCAGTTGGGGCCGAGAACAACAACAGCAACAACAACAATGCCAGGACAGGCAACCAGTTACCAGTAACCAGCCAGTAGTCTGCCGGCCAGGGAGCGAACTGTTTGCCAACCGCAATAAACAATAAAGTGTAGCACAGTGCTGGGCTCACAGCGAGTGTGAAAGTGCAGGCAACTCCACAAACAAATGAGGGGGAGTGGAGTGGTGTGGAGTGGGGGCAGCAGCAGCAGCCAAAAAGGCAACCAGCCACAGTAGTCACATGGTGGAAGATTAGCAGCGTATAAATAATGGCTAGCATGAAGGCACAACACTCACACACACACACATAGACACACATAGACACACCACAGATACAGAGAGCGTCGACTGGGCGAGAGTGCGGCTAATATTTGCGGCTGTGGGAGCCATAAATATTTTTTTGTAGGTCGTTGCCATTGTCTCAGTGCGCCACTTGAAGGCTGGGGTGGGAAAAGGGAAACGAAAATGGGAGCGCAGAAGCAACAGGAACGCAGGGAGAAAGTTAGTTCGCCTGAGGTAGGTCGATAGGTCGCCAGATCTCAGCAAAGACAACTAGGAGTGCTAATACATATGTGAAAGAATTGCAATTGGAAAATGTTATTTACATTTTTTGCTAGTGAACTCGAACAGGTGGAAAAGTATCGACAAATAGAAAGCCCATTCACTATAATTATTAGAGTAAGAAAAATATATTTTGCAATCTGCATCTATAATATAATTAAATATAATACATTTATTTGCTAGATAGAAAAAAGATGTATCCTTGTAATGTAGAGGTAAAGAGGCTACTAGCGACGTAGTAATAAGACTGTAACATAATATTCATCGATATCGATCGATATCGATATCAATTGTGTGATCACCAACGTGAAGACACAGAAGAAGAAATCAATCGTTGTGAATATAGTAAAGTGAGCAGATGTCTGTGAAAAAGTAATATAATTTAGTTTTGACTGCTACAAATATGCTGTCAAGATATACAAAAATACATTTTTGAGAGTACAACAAAATTGCTATTAGTTCTTATTTAGATTTGATTTACAAATATGCCATATAAAAAAATTAATATTAGTGCTGAAATCGAAACTTCTCTTTGCTTTCCTTCAGCTAACCGTATTTTTTCTTTTAATTTCTAAACTGTATAACTCGATGTCGATAGTTAAGACAAGAAATTGAAATTTTCATTAACTTGTAAAGAATATTGTTTAATAAAATTGACTTATGCAGTTGAGCATATTTACAGATGAAAACTCAATTGAAAGCGAAACTTAACTCAAGAAATTGAACAGCTGAGAAATGTAGTAAACCACAAAAGTGTGGATTGTATTCACTGCCTCCATTTGCGCCACACTCAGAATGTGAAACAAAACAACCACAGATGTTGCAACCACAAATATTTCAATGCAAATTGCACCACAGAATCTGCAGGCAAACAAAATAAATTGTATAGAAATGTGCAATTGCAACTAAAAAAAAATAGGAAATATATATAAAAAGCTTGGGTATGTTCCAGAAATGTTCACAATAGTTGTGTGCCTCTTACACACACACACACACATACACACATGGTTTTAGTGTTTCAGTGTTGCGTGCTCGGCTTTTGAAGGCAAATAACCATTGCATAGTTTAATATGCCTGTTTTTCAGTTTAAGTTTTTACATTTATTTGTTTATATAAATAACCATAACCAGATGCGAGAAATTTGGGTCATCTACGTAAGAGAGAGGGAGAGAGAGAGAGAGATAGAGCGGATGGGGAGGAAGAGGGGGTTGGGGGTAAATATAAAGTTATGCCACTGCAAACTGTAAACATTTTTCGGTTTATGACCGGGCGCACAAAATATCGTCGCCATGAACATAAATTTAAATTTATAGCAGTCCAAAAATAATGAGCAAGGCAGTAAAAGTTTTTCTTTTGTTGCTGCAGGGACAACACACGCGCACACACACCAGCACACACACACACACACACGCACACACTCATGCAAATTAACAGTTATGCTAAATGAGCAAACAAAGCAACATCAACAACGAGCAACCAAAACAGCAGCGCTGAGCAGTGAAAGCTGCTGTTGCCGCCTTGAAGCCTGCACTGCCAAATTATAAACAAAAAGCAAAGGATACCTGCTGTTTATGGCCATATTCTACACTCAAGCTATGAGTACATGTGTGTGTGTATGTGTGTGTGTGTGTGTTTGTTATTCGCAGAAGTGCACAGGACATTGCATAACAAGCAGCAAACTGACACCCACTCGTTTTGGCCATTATACTCATTACAAGGCAAAGACGTTGCACGCAGACACACCAACACACCACACACACACACACACACACACCAATACACCAACACACACACATGACAGCTGAGTTACAAGTCAGGATTAGGGCCAACGAGCGGATGCAACAGCTATGCAACAACAACAAACTATTACAGCAAAATCAGCAGCAGCAAACAAATCAAAACAAAGCTGCAGACAACAGTCGAACAAAAGTTTACCCAGCACTCTACACTCGAAAAAACTCGTATGCAACTCGCTTGCAACAGAATTTGGAGAGAAGGACTTTCCAAACAGGTTTATCATTTTTAATTATATTAAATAAAATAATAAGGTAGCATTTTCTACAACTTCCAAATAAAATAAGGAATTGGAACCGAGTCTAGAAATAAATAGAATATTCAATAAATATATTTCTAATCATGTTTTTTTTTGTGTATTTATAAATTAATTTTAAGAGCCATCAAATTTTTCCTGGTATTACTGGTTGGTCCTAATATTTGGAGCAGATTTATTTTGCTAAGTGCTTTCTCCCAGGCTGTCTTTCATACTGGCTGCCTCTCTCCCGATAACTTTGGCTTGCTTAGCTAAGTTTCAAAGGTCAACGCATTTTATGGTAATTTCGCAAGCTTACAAGCATAATTTTGCAGCTGAGCTTTTGCAGTGGGACCACCACTCCGCTCCCCAACCAACCAACCAACTCCCCCTGCACTTTCTGCTCCTCCTTAAGTGCGTGTGTTTTGGCATTTTGTGTCTTGCATCAGGGAATTTAAGGCATGCAAGCAACGAAAATGGCTGAGGATTAAATTAAAGCATAGAATTCAAATATGTATGAGGATTTAAGAAGTTATTAGATCGTGTCAAGCGATTTAAATAATTTATTTTGCTGCTTCCCGTCTATAGACTTTACGATTACAGCTTATCATTAATTGGTTTAGGTTCATGCCACATATTTCGATTTAAATCTACCATTTCTTGAATTTGTTAAGCAATTGAAATGTCTCTTAAGGCATATAAGCATATAAGCCAAATGCAGAAGTTTCAATTGTGAGTTGTTAATAATGATTAAAGCCTTGTGTGCTTTTAGCTTTTACAAATACTTTTCTTAGCATTCGAAAATGCTTGGATTACTTAGGATTAAAGTAAGTTTACTCGGTTTTTACTTTAGTTCACATTCAACCAAGACACGACTTATATTATTTTCATTCTGAGCACTGCTTTCAATCGGCATTGGCTTATCTGCTCAAATTGATGTAACTTAAGCTTCTCAAATGGTATTCACTCAATATTTATGTGTAGTTTTCTCATTTTTCACTTTCGCAACGAAAACGTTGTTTTTTTTTTTGAGTTTGTTGCAGGTGTAAATAATATGAGATTCTGCTTTGATGCTACTTTGCCTGTATTTTACGTTACGTTATTGTACCAAGGAAAGTCGATAAAGTTCTTTGCATATACGGCAAAAGCACACCTGAAAGCTGCCAATGGCAGAGCACGTTTACCACTCACCCTCCTGTGTCCTTGTTTGCGTACTGCATTTTCTACCTCATATTTGGGTGTGTGTTATTTACACAAATGCATTTACATTTTTCGTTAAGTTGCTCTTTGGGTTTTTACTTTCGTTTTACATTTGCTGCATTCTGCTGACTTAGCCACATGCCACAATTTTTGTGGTCACTTCTGCTTACACATGTATATACCCCATTTCTGCTTGTGGATGCTTATCTGTGTAAGCCTGAGTGAGTGTGGCTGTGTGTGTGTGTGTGTGTGGCCGAGCACTCGGTCATTTGTTTTATGCGACTGTGCCCAAGAAATACAGCTGATTCCAAGTCCCATGCTCACTCGCCTGTCCACATGTCTCTATCTCTCTGTTCCTCCCTCTCCCTCTCTGTCCCTTGTCTATACCTCTCTCTCTCTCAAATGCATTTTAAGGTCATCACATTTTTCCACAAATTGATTGTGGTCTGCCATCTACTGAAATACCTAAGACTATAAATTCAAGCTATGGTTAATAAAAATTCCACAGAGAGCCGTACATTCTTCAATATAATACTAGTTGAAAGCCAACTTTTCCTTAAATTCTGAATTTATTTAAATTCTTGCTTAAGATTATTTAGCTTAGTTATAAAGTACATGTTGAAATGGTGCAAATCGGCGAAACCTTTGAATGAATGTATGAATATATATTATTAAATCAGAAATGCATGCATCTGTAAATTGTCTGATTCTGTTTATAAGAACACTTAACTTTTGTAATCTTCTTATAGACCTTATTACATGCCTTACATTCTAACACACATTTAAATCGTACATTGAATTATATCTACACGTAGAAGTTAAACAAATATTTGATTAATAAACATGAACATTTAGATGTCAGCCGTCTGGCATCGAATATGAAGTCTCTCCTCTGCTTTCGATAGTTTACTTGAGTCGAGTCTGAAACTAAGAACTGAAATGTAAGGATAATTGCATTGCCAAACACTTAAAGTGATCTTTCCAATAAGTGCTAATAACAAATTGGAGGCAATGCAAACAATGCACAGCTTCAAGCCAAGCCAAAAATGCACAAAATCAACACTGTAAGAGAGTGTGAAAGAAGGAGAGAGAGAGAGAAAAAGTTATGGAAAGAGAGAAAGGGGGAGGGTGCAAGCAGGAAGCATTTTGTGCAGTGTGGTGCGCATCCGAATCGTGTAAAGAATGAACTTGACACAGCCGCAGTCAACATAGCTGTGGCAGCCGCCGCTGCAAATGACAAAGTGCCTGCTGGAGTAGCCAGTGAGAGCATCACCACCCTTTACACCGTCCCGTTGGAGTCTACAAGTCAAGAATCCGGAGGCAGGACATGATGGGACGCGGCGAACGCCGCTGAGCGGAAACTCTTTCGGACCACAGAAAACGCTGAGCTGTGGGCGATGCCAGCAACGAGAACAACAACAATACAGCCAACAACAACCATTGTACAAAATATATTAACACACACCCACGACAACAGACAACAACAACAAGAACAGCAACAACAACGGGAACAACAGGAACACCCAACGGGGTTGCTCAGCACAGCATCCATTCGAATGCAGGGCATCATATTTTTATTATAATTATTTTTATTTATGTTCTTCGTTTTTCTTCTTTTATTTTATTTCCTTTTTTTTTTTTGGCATTGTTTTGCACACAGAAAGTATATTTTTGCAAACGGGGTGACAACAGCGAAAAATTTCGGTCGAAAAGTTTCGAGCGGAAAACTTTGCTAATTACACGCAAAATGTTTGGTTTTTTGTACAGTGCAGCAAAACTAACCGGAGTAGTTTCCAGCAGTCTCTGCGATGGCAAGCACAAAAATTCTTCTTGTTTGTCATAATTAATTTCGAACGACCATGTACCAAACCACCCCAACGTTCACCAACCAATTTGGTGGTAATCTAAACTTTAAGAAATGTGCATAGCAAGCAACAAACGTGTTTGGCAATTAACTGGTCTTCAAGAAAATTTATGATTTTGTAAGCAGTCTTTAAATTATGTATGAAATTGTCTTTGATCTCGAGTAACATTGAATAAGCTTTTCCTTAATGCAATAATTCAATAATATTTTTCATTCAAACGAAACTTATGACAAATTAAAGGAAAGGTTTGACTGCTTAATTGTCAGCTTAATTCTGATTCGTAATAGATGTATTAGCTGATAGTATTTTATTAAACGTATTTACGTCTTGGCACTTCGAAGATCTCGACAACCACAGCAACGACTGGCCATAAGCATTAATTAAAGTTGTAAGAGAGTATTGCAATATAAGAACATATTATAATAAAAGCTCGATACCGAACATAAACACTTGAGCAAATTATGGCGTACTTACAACTTGCCAGAGATAACGGTGAACATATATACACACACATGTAGTGGGTGTGTGTGCATATGCGCAAAGACCCAAATAACGAGGAACGGCTTCTAGTGGAATTACAGGCGAGGCAGCAGCAAGTAATGCACAGTGGAGCAAGATTGTGAAAGAAACGAACGAATTCAAAAGGAGTAGAGCATTTCATGAATAAAGCAGAAACACTACATTAAAAACATATTTAAATTCATTAAACAAATTCCTTTATTTTAGTTAATAGTGCTAAACAAGATCAGAGCAGATTTGAAATTTTATTTTATTTAATTTTCATCTTAATTTATCAATGCAAATCGCACATATTTCATCTGTCG
Source organism: Drosophila planitibia (assembly GCA_035043785.1). Lineage (NCBI taxonomy): Eukaryota > Metazoa > Arthropoda > Insecta > Diptera > Drosophilidae > Drosophila > Drosophila planitibia. The sequence continues at coordinate 1,719,770 of JAWNMS010000043.1, read as the reverse complement.
AAATTTAAATTAAATCATATGGATAGCATTTTATAAACATTTGTTTATTTTTTAGACAACAGTTGCAGTTGAAAAATTCCGATATTCGATTGAGAGTGACAAGAATCAAAGTAAAATCGAATAAAACAATAGAGAACTTTAAGAACTTGAAATATTATATTAATGTTGTACATATGCTAATAACTAATACTATTGCATTAAAATCTGAATAAGATTCAACGCAGATAATTCACCTGACGAAAAGAAAATTGAATTGATGAAGTTTAATACTTGTTTTGCACCAATGTGCAACGGTAGCTGTTTGGGCATTAAAAATCAGTAAAAAGAAATCAACAGACATTAAAAGCGACGAGGACGAAGATGACGACGACGGCGGCAAAGGCGTTAAGGATGATGACACCAGCGAATTGGCAAGTTGCCAGGACAAAGCCAAAAGGATAATGCACGAGGCGCGAATCAGTAAGGCGAGGCGAAGGAATGCGGCAACGAAGACATGCATAAAAATAAACAGAACTTAAGGCAACAAAGTTGCCTCGCCGTATCCACCTGTGGGCGCACCACCACAAACCACTCGAAACTGTCAATTATGTAATGTTACACAATGTTTATTATAATTTTTATGTAGCTCGACGTAATTACATGTCGTGCGCTAATATTTATTAAGCTTGTAATAAGCAACAAGCCAAAAGGAAAAAATACGAGAAGAAATACAAATGAAAGCAAAGCAAAAAAGGTGTCGTACGCTTTTATGAGTTTATTAATGAGCCATTCCAACGTCAACGTTCTATTCCCAAGAAAGCACCTTGAAGGTCCTCCTTGCCGGCTAACGGCTCACATGTCCAATTAAGGGACTCGTGAAATCACGTATGGCCAAAACTAACAAGCCAAAGGCAACTTTAAGCTATCAGCACACGTTCGGCATCAACTTGAAGCTGGAAACTTTGACTCAATTAACATGTTTCGCAGCCGCAGTCGCAGTCGCAGCCGCATCCCTGCCTTGGGTCACGTACTAGGACGAGAACGAGGCAGCCCACACACAACAAAAACATTGGACACTTGGCCATGGACACATAGCCACATAGCCACATGGCCAACAGCACCGCTACCAATGAAGCAACAATTTTCAACAATGAACTTCCTATGCATAGTCCATGTTCCATGTTGTTGCTTGAGCATGGTGAGGTCAGTTCCTCGACTCCCAAGGAGCTGGTGGAGCAGACAGCTGGGATTATGACCGCTGGAATTATTATCTTTTAATTGGGTGACATGTGTCAGCGGCTTTTGTCATTTTAGCGCGTGTTCAGATAGTGTTCCCAACATAATGGCGCATACTGAATGGCAAATCAAATCATTAGCACAAATTGTGTGGCGATAGGTTGGTTCATAAAGATACCCGCACTTTAGTAAGTTGTTTGCAGAAGGTGTGTATACAATTTGCATAGGTTTATTTTACTATCTGTGACATTTTGGATTTCTACAGCAATAACAGTATTTTGTTAATTTGAAGAGTGGACTTTATCGAGGTGGAGGAATAAACAAAGAATATTCGCAATTTTACAAAATTCTTTTCAGTAAATAAGCGGATTACTTACACTTTTGCATTATGTAAAATTTATTTCTCAAATTCTAAAAATGGCTAGACAATTTATGATTAATTCGAAAAAACATGTTTATTATTTTTAAGAAATGGTGTTTTTGTCAATTGTCCAAGCATTTTTCTAAAACTGCTTGGTTGTTTTAATTCGTTTATTCCTTTATTTTATTATAAATTATTCAGACTCGGTTAAATACAACTCAATTGAGAAAAGAAGTCGGCATAATTTTCACGAATGAGATGAATTTTCTGCTCTTTAATATGTCAGCTAATGTGGGGATGTATCTAATATGAATTATACATTTATGATGTGCTAGCACTTAAGGCCTAAGCGTATCGCTCTCATTTCACATTTGTTTACGAACTTAATTTCATGGTTATTATTTTTGGGGTTTGCCCAGTCTCCTCCAGGGGCTTGATGATGATGAGTTATATGCTCAAAGCGAAATTAAGCAACTCGGGGGCATGACTCATACCCCCACTGAGACACGCCCATCCGCCCGCACGGCAGCTCATTGCCATCAAGTGACTTTGACTTTTTGCAACAGTGAGCAGCCACACAAGGCTGCTTGGGAAGCGAGGATGGGTCGTGCAAAATGAGGAATGTGGGTAGGTCCTTTGAAACAGAATCTGTTTACTATGTGCGTGCGGCAGCCCTGGCAGCCCATAAAATTAAATAATTTAATGTTAGGCGAGGCGAAGCGCACAAAAGAAAAATGCCATGGAAATCTTTCGGGCACAACAGCTGGCCATGTCCTTGAACTTCTCGGTGCGCCACGCCGGGTTGCATTTAAATTGTGCAAATTATGTGGCATTGCACAGCAAACAGGCGACTCGAAAGCCGTCAAAAAGTTTTGCTACTCATTCTGCTGATGCTCCGACTCCTGCTTCGGCTCCTGCTACCGATCCCCCACCCAATGCCTTCCCCGACAGGCTGTCATTACTCAAACGCAGGCTCAAAGTTTCAGGCACCTTTTCTAGGGGATCTGCACGGCAAACTGCCTAAAAAGTCAATGTCCTGTTGAGTGGCGTGCATGTGCTCGAGTGTCTAACTGCCGACTACCGACTGCTGACTGCAAACTTCCTGTTTCTCCCCACTCATGCTCCATAGTTTCCAGCCAGCCAGCTTGTTTACACACCGCTGTAGCGGTTTTTTCACTCTCCACTTGATACACTAGCAAACGGGTATTATAAGTATGTCGTGCAATGAGTAGCATGCCACAAGATATATGTATACAGCAAGTTTGAAATTTACTTTTGAACAGTGCTCAGCAATTGAATCTTAACTAACTGAAATTCAGCTAACCAAATAACCACCAATTGTTTGGTGAACTTAGAAAAATGTTTGGCATACATTAAGAGAATTTAAAAAAATTATTTGGCACATCTGCGATAGCTCAAAACGAAATAGCTATTGTTAAAATTGTTAATAAAAATTGTTGAATAAATTTTTTAAAATGTTTAGTATATATAAAAATAAATTTTAAAAATATCTACTCATTTCCTTCAATATTTTGCTTCAGATATTCAGTCAAGCATGCAATTTTATACATGTAGAGCATTAAATCTACTGCCAATTTTATTAAATTCTTTTTTTTTTTCGTTATTCTTTCTATTTTTTAATGGCGCACTTGAGAGCTTTCTGTGGCTCCGTCGTTTGCTTTAAACGTTATTATAGCGACTTTTTATAGACATATAAATATCATCGTTAAGTTCGTCATAAAAAATAAACCAACTAGCGCGAGCACACACACACATCTGTATGTGCCTGTCGTGCGTGTGTGTGTGTGTGTGTGTGTGTGTATTTTTGTTAGCTCAGTGGCGGCTGCTCTAATGATCGCCCTGGCGAGATAGCGTTTGGCCCGGCTATCCACAAGGATTACTTATACATACTTAGTGCAGCACAAACAAATTACTGTTAATTAAACTCGAAATTGTTGTGCGGCGCACTTAAAAGCACTCTTGTGTTAGATGTGTGTGATAAGAGCGAGGGACGCATGGGTAGAGCTAGCTGATGAGATTGGCTCGGCTCATATGTGGCACACACTTGTCCACTAATTAACACGATATCAGCTGCGGTCCTATGCTTGTAATGAGAGTCAGCAAAAATGTCTAACTAAACAATTTAACACAAAATAAAAAAACTAATTGAACTATGTATTCCAGCATTTCATTAAACCAAACATTTAGTACATACTAGCTTTGAATTTGACTAATAATTGAGTTGCTTATAAAAATCGCCGGTGGAAAAATTGAATTTTAAACGGCGAAAATTAGTTTGCTACATTTTTGCTCTACAATTATATATTTAATGTAAATATGTTTTACGCAGGCTTCAGGCCAAGTACTTTATTATTATTATTATTATAGAGATTTACAGTGTCCATCCAGTCAGCTGTGGAGCTTAAGCCACCCCGCTTAGATATTTCATCTTTTGTAAACTTGATGGTTCACAGTAAAATCTGAATTATCATATTTTCATGCCCATCACGCCTTGGCATTCTGGACATCTGTCACAGAACATGTGATTAGTAGCTTTTTGCTGCAGTCACTCGAATAACACATTTCGTCGAGTTGAAGTTTGTCTCTTTTGTTTTTTTTTTTTGTTCCCATTTTTCGGTCTGTTTCTTGCAATCCAGCTTGCAGTTGTTACGTGCCACATGTGAGGCGAATGCTAAATCCAGTTCGGTTCACTTGTGAGAGCTTAAATATTCTACAGGCACCATTTGACAGTTTGACACAGATAATACCCAAAATGCAAGACTGTGAGTCAATGAACTATGAGAGCTGCTCTAGCGCTTGCAAATTAAATTATGCTATTAATTGGGATTACAAAAGTGGTTAGCTCTACTTGTACAAGTCTTGTCCTGTGGCCATTTTGTATTTGTTCTTTTTATTTTTTGACTCAACAACGCCCCAAAAAGTATGCAAATGTCTGCATAAGCACATTTTCCCATCTAACATGCCATTAGTCAAAAGCTCGATGTGTGGAGAGCTGTTAAAAAAAAGTAGGGTACAACGAAATCAAATAGTTTACCAACCATTAATTACCGCCAGGGGGCAGTTAGTCTTGCTGTGTGTGTTTGTAATTGTGTATTTGTATGTTAAAGGGCGATGACGAAACTTTAGGGCACACCGAGAGTGAACAGAAACAGGAGCTGAGGCTGAAGCCCAGAAACTTTACCTGCCATTATACAGGTGAGTTGAGCTAGTTGAATTTGTCGTAGTGGAGTGGTTGGGTGCTGGTTGGGAGGGGTTATTATGCGTCAGCCGCAAACTATGCAGCAAATATTTAGATATGCCTACAAACCCAGCCCAAAAGTAAAAAGTTGTGCGAGAAGGCGGATCCCATCGTCCCCTCGTCTCCTCGTTCCATCATCGCATTAGTTAAAAGCATTCTGGGGGCCACTTTGGAACGCTTAATTAACACTTTATTAGCTTAACTCGAACGAACGGCTTAACCTGGCTTACAGCTGCAGGGTAACCTGATGCACAACCCGTGGAAGGGGAGATTAGGGATTGGCGTGTGTGTATGTGATTTTTGCGGTAAATATGCGAACGAAACCGCAAAAATCTGTAACAAAAATGCTTAAAGGCTGGAAAAACTATTTAGTGGGCTGGGTTCATTGTGGCTTTCGTTGAATTTCGTTATCGGTTGGGCGCATATGTAATTAGAGACCGGTCCGGAATTGAAATTTGAGTTACACATTAGCTTTTGTTGGCCAAAGTGAACTGAAGCGATCAAAATCATATAATTTAATTAGGCTAATTAAATTTTAAATGGCTCGTTGAGCCGGCAAGTAAACAGTCATTAAAATGTTTGCGGCAAATGGAAACGGAAAGTGTATCTCATCATTATTTTGATTTACATTTGAACAAATTTTACAGCCAGCAGGCAAAAGCAACAATATTCTGGTATTTTTTATTTTATTGTATATTTTTAATTTAAATTAAAATATTTTTAGAAGTAATATTTTTGTGTCTACTTATTAATTATGTAAAATTCCATTTAATAAGTTAGAAGAATTAAATGTTTTTTTTTGAGGATTGCACTAGAGGCCAACAATAATGCGCTCTGTAAAATCAGAATTTAAATAAATTTGATTGTGCTCAAGCTGGTTTTATTTCGAAGAAAATCTCTGTAGTAATAAGCTGCCCGAAAACAAACACAAGAGTGTCACTAAATATATAGTAGAATAAACAGTATTACAAGGAGGAGAAGGCACACATAAAACCAAAAGCGCCGCTCACAAAAATGAAGTTTAAAATTAAAGCGAAGGCCAATATGCAAAGCAAGCAAAATAAACATGAAACTTGATGTCTCAACTTGAAGTCGCCACCCACCCAATTGAAAAGCAAGGTTGACCTAAATTGAATGGAATGCCCGCCCTGTGAAGAAGAGTGGGGCCATGGGACACAAGGAATGTCCATGTAAAAAGAGAGTATAAACTTATCTTAATTGAATTATCAAAAATTATGCGGCACACTTAAGACGATGACGATGATGATGACGACGACAAGGGAAAACTCTGGAAAACTGTTGCTTGGCCTGCCCCGAATACGGCCCACAACAAAGGACACGCAATTGATGTAAAAGGGGCGGGGCGGGGCGTGGGCAGATGCGGGGGTGGGGTAGTGGGAGAATGGTTCACCTGACGGCTTAGCCATCAGGCTCCATCAAGGAGCTACAGTTTGTGGCATTTAACTTTTTAAATGGTGAAACGTCGGCAGAGGCAAGTGGTTGAAGAAGTTCTACGGGAAAGCGTATTGTGGGCCGCTTGAGAACTAATGAAGACGCTTGTTGATAATTTATGGCCGTTCAGCACGCAACTTTGTGCGTCATGGGGCAGCCAACGAGAAGTGGCAGCTTCATGGACTGACTGACTAACTGAAAGAGGGCAGTGTATAAATGTGGCAACTGGGCGGGTTTTAAGAGCGATTAACGCACAGTGTTACATAATTAACATAGTCTGTCCAGCTCCCACTCTCTCTCTCTCTCTCTCACTGTCGGTCTCTGTCTGTGACTGTTGTTGCAGCGCCATCTAGCGCTGGGAATTGCATTTACTTGGCGTGTAAGTGGCATATTTAACTCGTTAATTGTTTGCGTTTGTCGCATTGGCCAGGCCATAAATCATTTGCCTACTTTGTGACGTGATTAATGATTGTTCCGTAAAAGTTTCTAGGAATCAAAGAAAACAACTAGCAAAAAACCCATTTCCCAACAAACGAAGGAAATCGTCTTGCGAACTCATTAAAAAGGGACTAGAAAAATGGCTGTTTTCAACATAATATGGTAATAAAATGCAAGCTGCCAGATAAAGATGCACAAACAGCTCTTAAGCCTTAACTTACATTTTCATTCATGTGCAATATCTGTCTCTAACTCCATATCTCACCTCAATAAAATGGAAATATCTCATTTCACTTAACGTAAACTTCTTCTAGGAGTTAATTAAGCCAACAACATTATAATGGTTTCTTTGGCAACGCTTTCGATAATTTGCACACTTGATGTGTGTATCAATTACGCTAAATTAAACTACACTTAAGACCTGTGTAATTAATCTCTAACGCCTGCTAGACAAGTGTCAAGATATTAGATATTCTCATATACGACAATTTCCACAGCCATTTTATTTCATTTACTGGCTTCCCCATAGATTCATCGAGACATCAAGTGCAGAATGTAATTAAAATAAATAGTTTTTTGGTAGCAACTCTTTGTATATGTAGCTCTACCCGAATTTTCAAACTTTTAAAAAGTTTGCAGCAGGCACACTCCACTTAACCAAGCAAACACACACAAAATGAAATAAAATGCTCGCCACAGGTACATTTTTCAATTTTTGGCCACAAGCCATGAACGAAAAGGTAAATAAATAAACAAACTGAAAATCATAAAATAGAATGAAAATAAACAACAACAAAATAAGAAAACCCTAATAAAATATTTCAGGTCAAACACTTGAAGTTTTTTCTAGCTCTTGTTTCAAGTGCTGGGCCCTGTGCCGCCATAGCTTTTATAGATTTTGCGGTCAAAATTAGTTCGGCTCCAACAAAAAAAAATTAGAAAAAAACCAAAAAAAAAAAAAACAAGTGGCACACTTTTTGGGGCGCCGGCGAAAGTTGCGCATAAATCAAATGTGGTGGAGGCGTGGCCGTATATCCACTCTGTCCCCTGCCCTATCGGGCGATGAATGAAAAATCAATAAACCTGCGCCACAAAGTAGGCTATGATGTTTTCCAGCCTTTCGGCAGTGCATTAAAGCGCTTAAGTTAGTATTTATTTTCATTTATTTAGCTAGAGTTTAGCTGGTCGCTCTTCAAACTTTGCCAATAAAAATTTTGGTATGTGGAAACAACAACAGCAACAGCAACAAGAGAAAAATGCAAAATTGGTGGCACTCTTGAGTGCATCATCAAAATTGTTGCCTGTCTAGACATCAAAATTTGTTGGCGCTTCGCTTTGGTTTATTACAAAAATTGTTTGCCTGAAGTTGAAGTTTGCTGCTCAAAACCAACATACACACACAAGCACACACACACACACACGCACACCCCATTTGCATAGCCCCCTTAAAATATATCATGCCTTTCCCGTTTAAAAATATTTTTGTAGTGATTTTTTGTACAACACTTGTTTTTCTTTTGACTTAAACAGGAATTAAAATCATTTATAATTTTTATGATTATCTTTTTAGGGCGTGCAGTTGGCCTTAATCCTTACATACACTGGCCCGGCACGTAGTTGATATGGGAACGTTTAGGCTCAAGCATAATGTTAGTGGAAAAGGATTTTGAGTGAGCAAGTTGAATATGTTAAGCTTTGTGCAAAAGAAACATACACAATTACTTTTAATTGTATTTGGGCAAGTATGCTAAGAATCCATCTACCAGCAACGCGCTGTCTCGATAGCTATAAGTGAATTTATTTTACTGAATAGATTGGTATGCAATGCTTTAAATAAAAAGTTGATGCATAACTTAATAGTTATTATGTTATCATATACAAACGATGATAAGCGCAAGTTTTCAGCTACAGTTTGAGCTTCGGAGCTCACTCAATTAAATAGCTACTTCAATGAGCCACTGCGTTAACCTCAAATTAAGTTTTCCTTGCTCAAATCCATTAGCAAAGTGTATAATAAAAAAGAAAAGAGGAACTTGCAAAACTTCAAAGGCCAACCAATTTTTTCTCTTTTCTGCCTGGTCACCACTCTGACAGCTAACGACAGCAAGCATCGAAGCTTCCATTTCTTCTTCAGTTGCTACTTTTATTTTTTGGTTTGCAAAAATAATCACCGCGCTAAAAGCAATGACCCGACCTACTGTCAAGTGCCTAGCCCCTCCAGCTGCCATCTACCGTGTTAAGCGCAGTTTCTTCGACAAAACCTTTTGCTCATTGCGACTTGCTTCTTGAAAGTTTTCGCCACATGCCCCCCTCAAATCGCATCCCTTTGCGGCGCTTTGCGGTATTTGTGTACGTGCTTTTCATACCAAAAAAGTGCAAGATCCGTGCGAAATATACCTCAAAAGCTTAACCTAGCTGAGGGGGGTAAGTGTTGGGTGAATGTAGTGTGGGAGGTGCACCACAGGTGTATACACGCACGTCGTGGCGCTTGGTTTTTATTTTAACATCATTAAGTATTTCTAAATGAGCGCCGCTTTGAAATTAAAATTAGATGTTTTTAGGCAAGCTGCTCTTGAATTTAATTTGAAATTCAGCTGCTGAACGCGATGCAGTGGTGCAGCTGGCAGGAGAGAGATCGCAGCATTTAAAATCGTTAGCGGACTGCAGACTCTTGGTTTTCTGTGTACAAACTCTATGTATGTGTAATTAAGTGAATTATGCATGTGCATATGGATGGTGCTCGTGGAGCAGGGGCATGGGCATGGGGCATGGGCATGGGGCATAGGTAAGAGGTAGGGGCGGCTGAGGTTTGACCTAGTGACGGGGAATGTGACTTCTGAAGCATCGCGTCAGCGCCGCAGCGAAAAACTTTGCGCCAGTCACCTAAAAGAAATGTAACGTAATTTATTTCAAGTGACTGCACACAAACGTGAGTGCGCCCAAGAAAGAGTGTGAGAGTATGTGTGTGTGTGTGTGTGTGTGTGTGTGCTTGTGTATGTGTGTGTGAGTCTATTTTGTCTGTGACTCTTGACCAGCATTTCATGTTGTGGCATTTTAATTTCATGGCATACTTTTAGGCATCATCATAATTTCGTATGCAGCTCATGAGTTCCGTTACGTTGATAGAGGGAGAGAGTGGAGTGGTGTGCGTGTCTCTCTCTCTCTCTCTCTCTCTCACACACCAGGAAAACTGTGTGTCTGACACTTCTTTGATTTGTGTTGCCTACTTTTTGGCATGCTACGTGAGTCACGTGTCCTGTGAATGAAATCTTTCGCTGCTTTCTGCTTAGTTCTCTTCCTAAATTAATAATATTATTGTTTCTTCTTTTATTTTTGCCAAATCACATTGAAATAAGAAGTTTTAGCGTTCGCTGTGTATATAAAAATAGATAAAACCTTAGAAATGATTCGTAAAAATTCAAGCTTGACAAGCATGCCATTTATTTATTTATTTTTTTGGTTTGGTTTGATTTTAATGTTCAGAACAATTTTCGACTGAATTTCCACCGAAACAATTATATTATTTCGATAATAAAACGCCAATCTATTAAGTGTTAAATATTTTGTAATATTATGTATATTTTAACTGAATATTTGAATAGATAAAATGTTAACATTTATTGTTTAAAATCATACTACTTTCACGCTCTAAAAGCCACACCTAGAAAAGATTTATATATTTATGCATAGCACAGACACCTTTGTATTTCAGTAAAATATCAATATTTAATTAAAATTTAATGCTGTTGTCGTTTCGCATTTTGGTACTATTTACGGTTACGCAATTAATTTCAATTCGCATACTTCAATGCACACCAATTGCCATATAGAATGATGAAAAGGGAGTGTGAAATAATGAGAGAATGAGCTAGCGATGAGAGTAGAAAAAGGCTGAGAGGGTACCATCAATAATCCACAGAGTAATTTCAAATGAAAATAAAACTGATTAAACACAGTTCAATTGAAATTCTAATGGGTCATAAAACATTTTCACTGAACGTTGCATTCGGCTGTAAAATTTGCAATTAATTACAAACAAAGGCGGAAATTGATAAAAATTATTGATAAATTGGATTGAGTATAGAATGAAATCAAATTAAATAGTAATAAAAAGATTTCAAACTTGTAGAGTGCCTATAACGATAACTGAACATAGATCCAGTTTAGGATAAATAGGGGGAGCATTTCATATCAAGACTCGGCTGGTGGCAAAAGTTTTTGCTATTGGAGAGCTACTCAACAGAATGGTTCCAAACCACACCTTAGGGGTCAAAAATTCGGTGATTCAAGGCTCAATTACTTTTTATTTTGAGGCCTAAAACACTACTATTAATTAATTAACATGTCAAAGATTGTATATTGTGTATTGATTCATTACAAAGCAAAATAAGTTTTAATAATTTAAATAATTAATTTAATTATTTTTTAATAACACTTATGTAGTTTCTAGGTTATCTCAATATCTTTATTAATTCCCAAGAAAAAGACTTCATGCAACATTTCACAAATTCATGACATAGACTCTTCCAAACCCCAAAAGGCACATCAATAAATAATAATCGGACGAAGCGCTTTCATTTTGGGTCGTTTGCTACGCCCATTCGAAATTTCGAACCACGGCTGTCTAAAAGTCAACTCCCCTCTTTTTTTTTATCAACGTGAATTACGTCGTTTAGCTTTGACCTTTGGCGGGTTGGTTACATATTTTTACCCTTGTAATATTCCAACTTCTCCTACCAGTGCTCTCAGTCCATTGCCGTTTGCGTATGTGCGTGATGTGTTTATTAATTTCTTCTTTGTTGTCCATTGTTCGCATTGTTGTTGTTGTAGCGGTCGACATTCAATTACTACGTTTTTAGTCCAACGCATTTATGAAAATTAAAAAGAGCCGAGTCGAGCCGACGACCGAGCGAGACCAGAGACCAGAGAACACCGCCAAATGAGTGACAATTTGTATAATTAGTAGCGACCAAATTAGGAAGGAGGCAGCAAGCAACATAAAAAATACAACAATAAAATGGGGCGTATGCGTTATGCCGGAAATTGGGGACAGCATTTGATGTTGTCCCCAAACATTTGCTTTATAATTATTTCACACAAATTTCCTTTGTACTCTGGACAATTTGATAACAATTCCAAGAATAATTTGCGCCTCTAATTCGTGGACATATTTCCAAGAGTGCATGTTAATACCTGCGCTAGAGTAATGTCTATTTCACATAAATATAAACTGAATTAAAGTAGGACACTTTAATAAAAGTATTTAAGCTGAAAGAAGTTTGTTTTAAAAAATAAATGGCTTAAGTCATATATTTTTCATTTAAAGATTTAAATGAATGAATTCGGCTTTAAAAATAAGTCAGATATATCCTATTACTTAGAAGCAAATAAATTGAAAATTATAAAATTTGTTATTTGATATTTGCTCAAAACTGTTTTGAAAACCGTGCAACATGAAACGGACTAAAATTGGTATTTCGAGCTGATTTTGTAATTCAATATGTTGTTTAATTTATTGCAGCACACTTTGCAGGCACTTTAAGTGTTGCAACTTGCCGCGTGGCGCCAGCCCAAAAAGCTTGCAACGTTTGTTGTGCCACGCCCCAAACTCTATACTCTCTGCGTGTGCTGCATAGTTTTAGGCTGTTGCACTTTGTCCATCTGATAAGGCGACGCCTAATGGCCTTTGGTGTTTGGCATACACATTTATGTGTATGTGTATGCGTGTGTGTGTTGGATTAGCTATGCAACACCCCCTAAAAGACCACTTTCCCTTCCACACACCCCTCACACCCGCGCTGCCGTGCGTGCCAGAGCAACGGAAGTTATTTTAGACGTTTTTATACCTTTTGTTTTGAGGCTAGGCTATTGTGTTTGTAACCCTTTTCGGCTGCTTGCTTGTTGTTGTTGGTGTCCGTTGCTGCTGTGCGTGAGCGACTTAATGCCGCTCTGGCTAAGGGGATTTCATGTGCCGTTCATTTCATTCAGCTGATAATCGTTTAGACCTTTTGCAGACACATTCACTAGGTTCAGTTTAGTTCAGTTCAGTTCGCGAAGTTCAGCGTTCGCCAAAGTGTGGCTAAACACCGGAAACGGAAGTGAAAGCGCAGTTTTTGTGTGTTGTTACATTGAAGTAACGACCCGGACGACAACGACGAAATTATATTTATGTACCGGAGCCACGTTGAGTACAGTCACATTCTACTTGTCTGTCCGGCTCTCCCGCACTCTATCTCTCTTTCTCTATCTCTATCTCTCTCTCTCCGTCTCTACCTCCACCCCCTCTCCCTCTCTTGATCATTGAATTTGCTATTTTCGCTATTGATTTTTCATGGAATTTTGAGTTTGGGTTTATAGAATAACGAAAGGCTTAACTTGGCTGCAAAATGTGTTAAGAACTTTTGGGCTGAGCATGAAAAATTTGTCCTAGGCACCTATAACTTTCTCGGATGATTGATTTAGGTTGAAATATTGTAAATATTAATTGTTAATCAACTAGAAAAATGTTTAATAAATTTTATTGAAACCCTTTTTATTGGATTTTTTACTTTTGGTTGGCATACTTTGTATAAGCACCAAAAGAAATTTTACCATTATACCCTTTCAAAAAGAGTACCAAAAGCTTTTTATAAGGCTTGTATTACTATCAAATATACCTCTTGAATCCCAGCTAGCTTATGTGTAGAATCATTTAACTACTTTAGATGTCTGTCTCTTAGAAATTACAAGACTGAAATAGTAAAATGCAATTTTCTTTATTAATCAATAAATTTACAAGGATATTTAATTTTACGCACTACCAAAAAAAGACCTTTTAATATTGCAGCTGATTTCAGTATTGAAATTCTTGTTTAAAGTTCAAACGCAAAGTATTAAGTTTGGTGAGTGTCTAGTAAGCGAGCCTTGAATCTTGAACCCAGTTCCCACGCATAAAATGTATATTAATCGCCTTCAATACCAGTGTGACAGCTGTCTCTAAAACGATTTTGACCAATCTCCAGGACAACCCTGATAAGAGTAAAGTATTTGTGAACTAATTTAATTAATAAAACAGGCAGCTGCAATTGGGCGAACTAAAGCCTTTGTCCTTGCTAGCGTTTAATGAGCACTTAGCACAAATTAAATGCACAGGCGAACAGGAAGGAAAAAAGGGGATGTCCTGGCTAGCTTCACACGCCGTCAAAAGGCTCAACTAGTTGGCATGATGGAACAAAAAGAACAACAGCAACAAAATCAACAACAACAAGCAGCTGAACCATGACACAAGTGTCAAGCCGAAATAAAAGGACACAGCACATACAAAGCGGAAAAAGGGACCAAAGTTTTCAGCGCTGCTTGGGTCTTTTTTGCCGCTTGTCAATGAAAAGCTGCGCGAAATGGCAAGAAAATGTAATAAAAATTTGTACCGCCATCAGCGTTCTCCCTCCCACGTTTTATCTGCCTCTCACTCTTCGGCACTGCGTATCCCTCTCTCTCTCTCTCTCTCTCACACTCTCTGCGCTTATTGAGGAAGTAATAAAAATGTCGCTTAATTGCAAAAAGTTTTGCTTAGATTTTCATTATTTTATTGCATACTTTTTGGGTTGTGTGGAAGTTTTTTCCCATTTTATTTTCCCTTGCTTATTTGCTCACGCTGTGGGTCAGTGCGTGTTGTATTTTGGGTTCATTTTCCCAGACAACGCGTGCTTTGGAGTTTAGGGAGAATATGATAGCCGGAAGCGCAGCACCAAGAAAGTTCTCATATTTTATTAACTGCCCTCCCTCCCAAACCGAATGTGAAACGGACTTCAGCTGAAGAAATGGAACTGCAGTTGAAAATGCCTGAACTTGTTAAGCTAACTGCGATGAATTGTTCTGGGGACTTAACAGAAGGTGACCGCTTACATCTGACACCGTAAAAGGGTAATACGGTTTATTACATTTTATTTGCATGTTTTTCATTCATTAAATAAATAATCAGATATCGGATTCATTTATTTTTCAAGCGCTCTTAATTAAAATTGATAAGCTAAGTGCGATGAATTGTTATAGGGGCTTAAAATAAAAGGATGGCTCACATTTGACACCGTTTATTAATGATGTATATAAATAGTAAGAAATATTATGATATATGTAGGTGTTGGTTATACCGTAGAAGTATAATACGTTATATAAATTGGTATTTAGTATTAATATGAGCTATTTTTATTAATTTAAATTAAATTATTAATCACAAATTGGAGCCGGTAAGTGAGAGTTATTCAAAGACTTTAGATTAAAGTATTTTTGTTAGTCAATTGATTTTCTCGCTCCATATAACAGAGATCACACGTACTTCCAAATTACTATTTTTTCCAACAAACCGAATAATATCTGTGTGTAGTTTATTGAAAAATATAAAAACTATTGTATTCTGTTTGCTTTTGTCGAGTGGTTTCTCACTTTAAATGACTACTCGGCTATTAAATGCATGCGTGGTCTGCCCCACGGTGAGCATTTAAATGCATATTGTTCTACTGGAAAACGCAATGCAAAAAAGTTGAAAACGAGTCAATAGTCTTATGTAATGGTTCGTGGTCAATGTGTTGATATAATGCGCATTTTATAAAATATTAAATATGAATTCGAAATTTTTGTTTGACTCTATCGGACAGCAGTCCAATGAAAGTTTTTTTCTACATATATTTATTTTGCAAACTTTTTTCACTTTATCATAAGAAATGAGTCCACATCTTTTTTGCGCGCACTGTCCAGCAACGTTGAAAAAGCACACTACATACAGGTGTGTATTAAAATACATATCATATATGTATATATATTTATATTGCCCGCATGTACGACCCTTAAGCTGTGCTTTCACAAACTGACAAATGAATCGCATATGCAAAATATATATTTTTTTTAATCCTATCTTCAACAAAATTTAATTAAAAGCACATTTTACATTGAGGGGAAAAAAAACAATATGTATGCTGAGTGTATGAAACTTGACAGAAATAAGCGGCATATATTACGAAATGAATTTTAATCAAACAAGACCCTCACTTAAATGGTTAACGAATTAAACCAACTGAAAAGGTGCTAAAAGTATTTTAAAATTCCGATGCAAAAAGAAAGAAAGGAGAAAACTAAATGATTGATGTGAAGAAAGGAAAAGAGACATATACATAAGAAGAAGAAAAAAAGATAGAACCATATATTCTAAGATGAATATTGAAGGATTTGAATGGTTCTCTCTCCCGTTTTGCTGGACTTACAAGAGCTTTGCCTCCCTCAAAGAGTTTTACGTTATCCTTGCAGTTTCCTCCATTTCTTACTTCTCTGCAAGAATTTTTCTGTTCAGTCCTCCTTCTACTTTTACTTTGGATGCAACTTAAAGTACAACTTTGCCAGGTGTCTAAAGAGCTTTACATAAGCTTTCCTATATGAGGACCACCATCCAGAATATATTTTCCAGAAATGTGCAGTCTTAACTCATTATTCATGCAAAAGTTTGCAAGAAATGAGTCGAGCATTCGCTCCACTTTATTCCCACAAGAGCCCAACTTCATCTACCGCTGGTTATTGCCACAATGGTGCTGATTTAACGGTGCATTTATTACCAATCTATTTGCCGACTATCAGCCACTGCTTCACCAACATCTCTGCCTCCGCCTTCGCCTACCCCTCTTCATCCTGCGATATGTGAATGACGTTGATACATTTGCCAGGAGGCAACGTGCGACACCACGTGTTGAGTGCCATTGAAACTAATTGAAAATGCGTCAAACACCTACACACACACACACACACACACAACTATGAAAAACTCAACCAAAGTCTTGGTAGACAAAGTTTTGCTGCTTTAAAATGGAAATGGTCTCCAAGACACACACATACACGCACATGTATTATTGTTATTAATAATTTATAATGCAGCATCTGTTTGTGCTGCATGTGCGTAAAAGTGTGTGGTGTGTGTGTGTGTGTGTGTGTGTGTGTTGAGCTAACAAAAGTTTTCGTACACCTTAATTTATGTGCATGATTTATAGGGGAATGACATTGATTGATTTGGAATTGATGGTGCGGAAAACTGCAGCAGCAGCAACAGCAGTGGTTGCTAAAAAGTATGCCACACTATTTTCATTCAGTACTAATTTCTTGGTATTCGCAGTCACCCGATGAAGCCAAAAAGATACTGATATCCATGTGTACATTTGCAATTACGACAGGAATGATTAATTTCGAAATTAACACTAAACAACATTGGGCAGTTTTCCCAATTTTAGACACAATTTCACCAAAATCCCATAAGTAATTATCCAACACAGCAAATAGAATCGCTTACAGTATTTGTCATTTATTTACATTAGATTTGCAAGCTAATCATATTTAAATTTGATGCCAGCCTTCTCATTTTGTATTTTTTTCTATTTGATTACAGCTTAATTGACAATCAAATGTTAATTAAATAAATTGCTTATAACAAAAAAATATTTACAGATAATTTATATATAAATGTGCACGATATTTTCTATTGACATTATGTAATTTAAGCATTTAATTTAGGCAAAATGGCAGAGCAGGAAAAATAGAGTTCGACGCCTTTTTAAATATTTCAGCAAGACTTTCATATGAATTTTAACAAGTCATAAATAAAAATCTTCTCATTTAATTACTATATGTAAAAATCTCTAACGGAATTTCCTTTTCCAGCTAAATTTGTGAGTTTTGTGTTAACTTTTAATGTTTGAATTTCCCCAACCCTTCTTCTCTAATTTTACATTACCAAAATGAAATCATAAAATAATTAAATTATGAGGCACACAGCGTATTTGCAAGCCAGTTTCATTAGCAAAAAAATAATGGGTTGCTCTGCACTTTTTTTTAGACCTTTCATGAAAGTAAAATATTATTCCCAGCAGCTTAATTAAATTTCCGCTCGTGTAATTTTTTGGCAAAATGTTCGTGAATTGTCGACATGAACAACGCATATATGACATCATACGTCACAGTTACAGCAAGAGTTACAGCAACAACTACAGCAACAGCAACACGTGACAGGCAGTCACAATTTTTCGCCAATGTTATTTATTAATGCAAAAAGCCAATTGTTTTTATGCACACAGACAAACACCACAGCGTTGGTGTTCTCGGCATTAACTTAACAAACGAAAACAGTTTTTGTACCCTATGTCTATGGAAATAATTAAAAGAGTGTATAAAACTGTTGTGCAACTGTGAGTATCGGATTGAAGAAGCCTTTGATGGAGTTACAACTATTTTAATTAAACAAAACTTGCTATTTTTACTTTTATTTATATATTTTATATACTGGGAATGGCTGAAATAGTTCTTGTAGAGGGTTTTTAAAAATATTGTAATATTCACTCCTAAAAAACAGAGAATAGTTACTAAACAATCCGTTTTTGAGTAAATTCTACTACTTTGTATAAAATAGGCAAACATCCCCACAGACATTTTAAATATGAACCAGAGTATTTCACTAAGCATACTGATTTTTGTTGTTTGCAATTTAAAGTACTTAAAGCGAATGAATTAAAAGTGAACTAATTTAATATATACATATATTTTTTTGCAGATTGGCACGTTAAATAAATTTTAATTTTATTTATTTATTTGTTAAATTTAATCAATGAATGCCGAACAATGGGCAACCAACACAGACGTTTGGCAGTTTTGGGTCAATTTTGTAAGCAATTAACCTAGCCACTCTTTAAATTCCCCTCAAGAACTGTTGCTGTTGGTGCAAGGGGCGGCTGTGCTGTGTCATGAGACACCTCGCGTCTGGCAGACACGTGCCAGGGATTGGGCAACTCAAACTTGATCCTCTGTCGGCAAACAGTTGCGCTTGCATGGGTTAAACAAACTTGAAAGCTGAAAGACAGGCGTTAAAGCACGTCCCGAACACAGCCATCGCCAACGGTTAGTTCACTGCACTTCATCGCCCAGACTCCCAATCCCCACTCCTCGCCTGCCACTGGCAGTCTGCAGTTTAATGTCAAAAACTTCGATTTGACGTTGATAATATTTGGCGTGTGCCGCAATTGCGCTGCAGCTACAAAATTACCCCTAACTCCCAGGAGGAATAACCCTCATGCTCCTCTCGCCACTCCATTTCCCTATCAAGCTTAATGCACTCTCTCCACATTCAGTCAGCCTGACTTATGCACTGATGCTGCAATGGAGAATGTGGCAGGAGTGTGTGGCAACAGAAGCTGCCTGTCATTTGCCTCTGAGCGGTCTGAGTGGCGCATTTCATGTGCTAATTATAAATACGTGATAAAAATGTACAGTGCCTCAGTTGATATCCTTGTTCTGCTGCAGATGTTGCCGCTATTGCAATTGCCATCAGTTTTGGGTGGTGTTGGGATGTGTGCAATAAGATGGAATTGTGTCAATCCACTGAGGGGTATAATGCACTGATAATGCAGCTTGTAACGATTCAACTCTAAGCTGTGCAAATAAAGCGATATCCAAGACAAAGCCAGTACTTCCCTCTAATAGCATATAATTAGATAATCTTCAAATAAATTCTATTGTGCCTTATAAACTTATAGCATTAAAGTATAGAGCATTTATAGAACACTATTTTCTGATGGAAATTTTCAACACATTTTGCCAGGCATTTTCGTTGCGCAAAGTTTTATAAAACTTGAAACGTGCTTGGTATTTTGAACACTTTATTAAAATGTAGTTTTTTTTTAATGCGAATAAGGATGCACTCGCCAGTTACTAAATGGCTGAAAGACATCCGCATATTGAGCAAATTAGCAAATGCCTCGAAGATTACGTGCTACGATGGCAATCGCAATTGGGGAGAACAAGAATTGGTAGCAAAATGCTTTTTTCGACTCATCAATCGCTTTTGGCAAAGAGCTGGCTCTTTGCCGTGGCTCGAACAGTGCCACCCAGTTAATCCAGCCATTTGAATTTTGCGGCAGACAAGCAAACAAAAAACTTCTGAGCCTGAACTCAAGACATAAATCGATATTTTTAAGTGGGACCCACAGACGCCAGGGATAACCAAGGCAATGAAAAAAAAATGGAACGGCAGAGACGAGGAGGAATTGTCGGCTTGGATGACTATCAGAAACCACTTTTGAAGGAAATAGCATAATATTTGCACACTCGCAGACTCCTGGCTGGGAGGTGGAAGCTCCCTTTTGCTACCTGCTAAATGCTCGTGACGCGTCGCCAAAATAATAAAATAAAAAACATCAAGTGGAAAATTTGGGCGCGCACATAAAGCAGAATATTTTTTTATATTTTTATGTTATATTTTATCATCTTGGCTGCTTTTGCTTTTTGAATTCAACACGCATTCTGAATTCTCAGACTGAATTTGCCATACAAAAGTGGGATTTTTGAGGATTTTGGCACGGCAAGAAATTTTATTTATTTAAAGCTCGAAGGTGCCCTTTACCAGCGACTCCCTGCCTTTCACTCTCTTTGACTGTCTATCGCTCTCCGCTCTTCAGGTATTCCATTGTGGCAATCGATATAATTTGGCGTATGTAAAGCACGTTTTGGCATTTAGGGACGTTCCACTGTACCCAATCCGAACACATTGTAACATTTTATAAATAACTTGTAGATCGTTGGTCATTTGAGACAAATTTCTCAATAATTTATGTATTAATATATATAAGATGTTCTCAAGGTCGCTTTTGTATTGTCAGTTGAAAAAATAAGTCTGGGCGATAATAAAGTATGTGTTGTGTTAGGCTAGAAGCAGAGAAGTGTATAACAAGTAAAGGAAATCAGCTTTGAAGAGGAGCGTTGGCAGGCAGTAAGCAATTATTAAGAATTAAGCAGAGCAGCAGAGTTAAACATATTTAATCTTTTCGTGCGAAATTAGTAGAAAATGTTCACAGCATTCACTTTATTCAGTTATTACGCAATAGGGACATAATTTGTCATCTGATATAAGTCTTTCAACATGTCGGCTATAGGGATATTAGCTTTTGCAAATTAGCTCAACGGGCTGATGATGAAATTTTCATGCCTTATCCTGCATCTAATTACCATTAAGAGGTTCTAACATTATCAGACCGCAGACAGAGCGCAGAGGGAGTGAAGACACAGGACTCAACTGAATCCAGTTAAAAAAGTTGAGCAAACACATTAGCCTGACATGCACTCAGCGAATTTCACATGTCTCTTTGCAACTCCCCCTCAGCTTAGGCCCATTGAAAAAATGAGAATGCTGCAAAAATGCAGTTCATAACAAAGTAGCAGCGTTAAGTCGACAGCGCAGGGAAAACAATTTTTAATGCCTAATGAAAAACAATGCAGCAACGGAATGGCAGAAAAAAAAGCGAAAGGAAATCCTTGTTATAAAAACAGCTGGGGGAAAAAATGGGGCAACAAAAACTGCAACGAACACACACACACTACACACACGTACACACACACGACACACACACAAATTATACATACTGCTCACGTAAATTCATATCTATTTGTTTGGCTGTTTAGCAACAAAGTTTCCGGCTTTTTATGTGGCTTTTCCCCGTGGTTCGTTCTTCGCACCATCCAGCAAAAAGTGACAAAAGAAGCTGTCAGTTGGTTGCCCTGCTCCATTTTGTTATTTTTTTCGCTTATAACTAAAAGCAGGCGAATAAAACAAAACAAAAGGAGACGTGGCTAAAAGCCTTTGAAGCGCAAGAAAAGTTGCATAAATGGTAAAACCATGTTGAGAATTGTGTGAAAAGTTCAGAAAATCCTAGTCATTTTCCACCTCTGCGCTGACAACTTTAATTGGTAATGAGATCGAAATGAAAATAATGAGTTAAGACTGCACGAAGTTACTCAACTTAATAAGTCTGTTATAGTTTAAGTATGGGTAGTTAGATTGGTCATTTTCAAATCTCATACAGAGGATACTTGCAGTTATTTAATGCTTACAATGCTATTATTTAAACAGTATTCAGAATACAACTGTATGTTTATATCTGCAGCAATTTACCACCAATTTATCACGCACGCCTTTCTCTAACCAAGAAGAAATTTGTATTCGAACAGAATTGGAAATAACACTCTAATTGAGTTGTTTACCATATTCTCGTAAGACCACTAATTAACAAGAAATTACAGCTTATTGTTAATGTGCCAACAGTCAATTAACTATAAATTATTAAAAACCAGTAAGCAAGAATGAAAGCGGGAGAGAAAGAGGGGCAGAGGATGTAAGCGCTACCAAAATTCAGCTGATGTCAAATTAACCAAAAAGCGGATTTTCGGGTTAACATATGAGCGAGTGTGTGTGTGTGTGTGTAATGCGTATGCACGTGTGTGTATGTGGATTATGTTTTCATGAGCCTGACAACGAAAACGCGACATTGAGCAATTATACGAAACAACAACAACAAGCGCATTAATACCATGACACAAATTCCTAATCAATCTTCACGACTTATTCATGCATATAAACCTGCGCGACAACAAAACCTCAAACAGTCACACACACACACAACACATAAGCGCACAAGCACACACACATACATGGTGCTTGTGTATGTGTAACCTTTGCTGTGTGGGTGTGAGTGTGTGTGTGTGTGTGCATCGGTAGCTGTTTGAGTTTTGCAATTACAACATAAGCACACAATCATTATCATAATCCTTAATCGATATTATGGCTTACAAGAATACGAGAGGCAGACAGAGAGGGAGAGAGAGAGAGAGGGAGGCAGCGAGGGAGAGGGCAGACAGTAAGCAAACATTTGCATGTGTGTGTGTGTGTGTGTGCGTTGCTTTTAACCCACTTCCGTTGAGGCTGCTCCTGGTTTGGTTGACTCTTTCCGCCTCTTGCATCGAATTAAAATTCCACATACGTTCGGGTATATTTTTTGGCCAAGTCAAGAGAGAAAAACTGAGCAGGCAGTTGGCGGAGATGTTCTTGGAAATGAAAGTAATCCTCGTTAATGGATGAGTCAGTACACTTGGAAAATATTTTGAAATTGCCAACCTAATAACGCCAACATATTTTCTAATACGGTTTTAAGGTTCCACGTATGGAATTTGACGAAAAATTGCCACAGGTTTTTTGTCAGTTTCATAATTTAAGGCAGTTCCAGCATTGGAATTTATTGTAGTGTGGCCTGCTGGGCTCCTTTGCTGTTGCCCTTTGCCTGTCGTTAATAGTTAAATTGCTGTTAACAAATTTAATGTCCTTAAAATTTATTACCAGACCACCGCTAGCTGGCTGGCTGCATGGCTGCCTAGCTGGCTGGCTGGCTGGCTCGAACGTCAACTGTCTTTGGCATTGTCCTGTTCCGGCCCCAGGATTAAATGATAAAAGTGTTAAGCAGCAGCAGCAGCAGCAGCAGAAAGTCGCAAGGCGACAAGGAGCAGCACAAGGCAACCTGTTTTAAAGTTGCTGGCCCCGTGTCAACAAAGCGTTTAATGAAGGTTAAAAATTTGATTTCAGATTCCTTTCTTATTTTATTTTTTGTTTTTTTCAATGTGTTTGTGTGTGTTTTTCCTTTTTTGTATTTGTTGTTTGTAGGGAAGCTGCGCAATGGGGCGTATGATTGTTATTGGCGCGCCGAACATTCTTGCAGTGCTCTGCACTGTTTGAGCTTTTGTCGACGAGGATAAAGTACAAAAGGACGCAGGGACGAAAGGACGATGCTGTCGTGTACGTGTTAAGTGGTTATTGCTCCAGCGGCGCTTGCGTATCGTCTTGCGAATGCAGGCGTCTATGTAACATAGGATTTAAGGTGGCACAGTTCAAGTGATATTTGCATTAGATTTTGTTTATAGTGATATTACACATACGACACGAGGGACGCAATGAAGTGAGGAGTGCAGCACTTGAAGTAGAATACTTAAATTATAATGACATACATTTCAGATTATGGGCAATGCCATTACGTAGTCGATGTCGATTCACATAACAGTTTAAAGTGACATAAGCGATATCCCCTTAAGTGTACCCGCTTAAGCGCACAGATTCATGGCAGAGTTGTCATGGGCAACCGATAAAAAAATGCCTTTGCCTAAGCAGCCTTAAGTAATCGCTGTTTCTTGGAATTTAACAGCTATAAGAATTTATAAAAATAAATTAATTCATAAATAAAGGAATATTTCAACACCGCTGAGAAAAATGGTGTTTAAATAACTGCTTTTTCACTCTAACAGCTTAAATTCAACTTTGGATTGACTATTTTGACTACTGTTTTATGCAATTTTTAGCTATTTTGGATTGTTTTTAAACTAAATTTAGAAGACAAAAATCAATACAACTTAAAGTGCTTCTAAGCAAATGCAGAGTGGCATTCAAGCTTTGCTTTGGACTGACCATGAAAAGACAACTTTATTTGTCAGTGCCCCCACACTAAAACTTTTAAATCAAAGCAAACAGTAAATCAAAAGCCAGCACATACACACACGCATACACACACACAACTACACACACTTACAGACTGTAAACTAACAATCACTTTAAGCCTTGCAGCTTGTGAAGTCAGTATGGAAGAAATAAGAAATAAAATATCAGCCGAAAAAAAGAGAAAAGGAAGAAGAAAGGAACACAAAAAACTGTTGTACAAAATAGGAAAATCCGCCAAGAAGTACGCAATAAATCACAACAAAGCGCAGCGCACAAAGCCGGAGACAGTTGTATAGAAGCCGGAGCAGAAGTCACCTCCTCTTTTTAGCCTGCATAGTACACATAAATTTGTGTACGCTTACAAGGTTAGTTCAGCAGAATGGAAACTGGGTTACATGATGCCGCAAAACTGATAAAAATCGAAATACTCGAATACACACCCACGCACACAACCACACACACACACCCACTCACACACACACACACACACACACACACACACATACAGAGGGAACAAGCAAATGCCAATAGATGCAGCATTCGAAAAGCGATTTACGACACCATGGTTCCGCATAATATGATATAGCAGTTGTTGGGGGTGGGACGGGGGCCATTTGGTATGCGATGAGGTTGGGTGGGGGGTGTGGTCGGATAAGTCCTGAATGACGCATCATTTATAACTTGGCACTCAACAAAAATTGTAAAACAGGAAGAGACAAACGGCAGCCACTTTGAACGCGAATTAAAGTAATAAATTAGTTTTTTTCTTCCTCTTCTTCATCTTCTTTTGGGGGCGTGCGTTGTGGCTGGCTCGACATGACAATCGGCAGACCCCAACCCCTGTTTTTGAGTTTCATATGGGCGCACATTGTGCCCACTCATTTGATTTGAAAGCCTTCACGCCAGCCACAAAGGCATTCCGCAGAGGCAACAACAACAACAACAACAAGAACAACAACGGCACCAATATTTCCAGCACGCTGAATCGAAATTTGCCTTTGCAAAAGCAGTTTCCTCTGGCTACTGCGCCCTTGGCCCACACTTGGCTGCCTTTTTACGCTAAATTGCTTTGCATTTGTGCTTCAAACATATTTTTAGGCGTGCTACATTTTTCATAATGCTTTGACATTGCCCCATTGCCTGTTTCTGAGACTTACCGCAGAGATAAACTGTCGCTGATATCTAAACTCAAAGTTTGCGCCTCCATTCTCGACCTTCTTATCCCCAAACACATTCTTAGATAATCTGCGCGTTTTTATGGTGCTTTCTTTTATGATATTTATGCACGATATTTATCTCAATCGCTGCTTTCATTTGCCTTTGCTTCGCATATTTTTGTTGCATTATTTCTGGCGCCCTGACAGTTAATATATTGAAAAGGTTTTCGAAAATGATAAAACGATAGTAAATGTACGCAAATTTACAAGCATTTCTAACTATAAACCAAATTATAGACACAAGTCCAGCTAACGCGCTCTCAGCAGTTAAAACCATATAAAAACTTGTGGTAATCGGTTATTTATGGCCAAAGACAAACTCGTAATACCAGCTTTTGTGGTTGACTCATAAAAATTTGGATGACGATGGAAGTGATTGTTAAACTGGAGCTGAGATTTTTGCGATTTGGTAAATAGAAATGGACTTCTTAGTTGATGTTTTGTTAAATTTTGAGGATAAACCGTTTAGAAACACCTTCAGAAATTCAAAGAACACGGGGCTAAGCATACAATAAAAATGTTTATCTAATTCTTAAAATAATAATAATAATAATCATCCACTAAACTAACAAAAAGCTGATCATCTTGTATTTCAAACAGCTTACCCTTCAAATATTTAGTCAGCAACTAACCTAGAAAGAAACAAGTAAAAAGGAAATATTTTTAATTAATGGTATTATTTACTTATATTAAACTACTTTCATATTCAGTTCATTATCTGGAAGTTTGAGAGTTCCATTTTTAATATGGAATGAAAAGCAACTCATAAAACAAAGAAGGAGAATATCAACAATGCTTATTTCCCTTCACGTAAATTAACATTTCACTTGCATAATTAAAAGTACATTCAAAAAATAAATATATAAATAGAGCAAAAAAGCAAAGAGATGGCTCTTCAGACTATGGTAAAAAAAATTGTAAAATAATATGCTTACTTCCGCATTGCTAAACATATTTCTCTTTCGTCTGCCGCTTCTGTTTATTTTCTTGTTTTATTTTTGCCATCCGAGTACAACTAGATATTACGCTTATTTTGACGTTAAAAAGCTTGTTGAGAAATTAAAAAAGCGGCAAATGCGCGAAAGCAAACGAAAACAGAACAAAACGAAAGCATAAGCGAAAACGAGTCGAAACCAAAACCGGTATAGCAAAAAGGTCCTGAGAAAACCACTGCCAAGACGCCGACAGACAGATGAAAGTTTTTCGCCAACTTTTGTTGCGTTTTTCTAATATTGTTCCCCTTCTTTAGCAGTTTTTTAATTTACTACGTTGTATTTTTAATAACAGCACCAGAAGCAGGCGAAGCTGCTTTTTGTGCAAATTCCTTTTCGCCACACACACACTTTGAAAGCATTTTCCGCGATTCTTAAGAGTTGCCTACGTGGAAAATGGCGGTCGACCAGCGCACACCAAAACAAAATGAAGAAAACTCAATCGTCTGCAGCGGCTTAAAAAAAAGAAACAAAATAATATAACAAACCACTTTACATTGCTGTGCTCTTTATTTGCTTTTTGTTGCTGATTTTTTATCCGGTTGCGGTGGCGTATACTTTATATGAAATACGTATACGTAACTTTCTTTTTGCTGTCTGCCCAATGTGCAGCCTTTGTATTCATAACGCGACGCGACGCTTCGGTGTCGGCGCCGGCAACGGCACAGAAAACAGAAAAAAAATACGTTAATGAATTTGCATGAATGAATATTTGAAAAGCTGCTGCAAGACCCAACAACATATTCATTGCTCCAGATAGGGTCGGGTAACGGCATCAAGAAGGTGCACCGTTGGTCAACTGACAGCAGCACAGATTTCAGCCCAAGAATTTATGCACGAACAATTTATGAAAACACGCGAAAATTTATGGCCTCTAATATTATCATCAGATTAGAAAAGTAACTGGAAATTATGGCTACGTTTCAGCATTTATTAACTTTTTTTCTGTTATTTGATATCTGCTTTTTGGCTACAATGAGAATTTGTGCCTTGCATTTTGAATCTGCAATTTGCATTTTACATTTGGCATTTGCAATTTTGTATTTAGCAAAGGCCATGTCCATGTTCATGTCTACGTCCATGTCAGGGTTATTGCATGTTTACTATCAAATAGATTTTACTTAAGTATTTCAAGGGTTTTAATTCACCCAAATTGCATTTTAATGCTAATATGTTTTGTCAAACATGCATTTCAAAATTGTATTCATTGCAGTTTAGTTGAACAGTGAACTACTTAGTTTTTAGCTCGGACATAATTTGTGTCCAATTAGAAAATTTGGTAAAAAGTAATTTTCATAGGAAATACTTTTTGTAATCAATAGAAATATTTAACAATGAAAATTTGAAATACTTTCTGTTATCAAAAAATATTTAATAAAATAAATAAGAAATAGTTTCTGTAATCATTCAATATATTTAAAAATAAATGGGTAGAGCTAAACAAAATCTGTAAGGATATCTAGTAGCACAAATTAATAGATTAATAGAATTCCCAATTATTGCACTTGGCTAAACATAGATCCTAGCTTAATATCTTAAGAACAAGAAAAAGTAAAGGCAAACGAAAATTTGGTACTGATGCTGTTTTTAATAGAACATTTTAGTTTCATATGTAAATATATATATGAGTTTAATATATTATATTTATGTTTAAATATTTAGTAATTGTGGAAGAAAATAATTTCAAAGTTTCTGCACTTCTCAGGGGAAGATATTTAAGTCCTCTTTAGTTACATTTACAGTATCAAGTGCTATGAGATCAGCTTTGGTTCGCACCTCCTGCAAAGTACCATTTGCAAGCAATGTGGTGGCTTCATCGCTGGATTTCCCAGGTGCAATCGATGGCGATGGCACGTCGGCGTCCATTTTCATGTCATCCGACTGATGAAGTGCAACTAAACTCGCATCGGTCGATGTTCCATTTTCGTATTTCTCCATGTGAGTGATGAATGTGGTGTTTGTGGGGCACCTGCTGCATTGCGCTCGACTCTTACGGGCAGGCTTTGTCTTCGGCCTAGACTTGGCCTTGGGCTTTGGCTTAGCTGTGGTGGTGCTCGTGGTGGTTGTGATTTTAGTTTTTCCGGGGTTGGCGTGCATAAGGAACAAGTCCTTGGGTGACAATGTTGTAGTTTTTCTAGTCATCAATTGTTTTTTAAGCTCAGCGTTTTCCGACAAGGCTGCCTCAGCTAACGCTTCAGCCTCGACGACATTTGGCCACAACACAAAGGCCACAGCACAAAGAACGGGAAATGCCAAAGCGGGTAGAAAACGCATTTTGACAATTTGCCACAAGCACTATTCAGAGTGAACTACTTTCAAGCTGCAATCGTGACTACTTTTATACTGCATTCGCTGGGCAAGCAATTAAAATAATTGACTCACTTCTTGTTATAAGCAGCTGTTTTTCCGTTTCATTCAGCACTTAAGGCATTAACAACTACCAAAACAAATCTGAGCTAACGTTAAAAAATAAAAATAAAAAACAGATTTTTAATATGCGATATAAAAAGGAAGATTTGCTTGCAGAAAGTCAGTCAGGCTTTTAGCTTCAAAAATCTCAAGACACACAATGCCAAATTTAAAACTTTGTCTGCTGCTCATTCTGAGTATTCTAACAGCTCGATCTTTAGCCGATCCGAATGCCTGGACGATGTTTATGAAATCTACAAATGAGTTTGAGAAAACTGCGGATGTGCCTTACGTGAGTTTCGACGACATGGCTTTTGAGACTCTCAAGATCGATGCCCTGAGCACAACTACCACGGAGCCACCAACCACAACTACAGTAACAACTCCATCAACCACTACAGAGACTCCAACCGAAACAACAACAACTCTATCGATTACAACTGAAGTCCAACAAGATTCAATATCTACAACCAAAATCCAAAAGAAGAGGAGACATTTCAGAAAGCACAGATCACATACAAATAGCAAATCGCAAATCAAGTGAATAATATAAATTCAGTTTAATCCACATTTAATTATTGTGACATGCGACAACAGCAAATAAATGAACAATCTGCTTAATCTAAAATCTATCAATGCAGTTCAAAGACGTGAAAGTAAATTGACTGGAATAGAAGCGTTTATCATTTGTTATTTTTAAAATATATAAATCAAATGATTTAATACTGTATTCCGTATACAAATACTATAATTATATTGACATCGATTTACGAAACTTGAATGCGTCTAGCCGAAAGTTTTTGGCACCGTATGGTCTGCAAAGTTCCGGATCAACTTTCTTTTTTTGGCAAGTCATGTTGAAAGCGTTGTTTTCTATTTCCTTTTTCGCCGTCAGCTGTGTCGACATGGCCAAAAGCAACGCATGTGAGCTTGATGTCAAGAAATGGCAAGGCAAATGGAAACTTTCTCAAGGTGCAAATCGCAACAGCTGTGTGCAAATCATTTCATTTTTTATCTTTGTATACCCTTTTTTAAGTATACCGTAGTGTAACGCATACAATGTGACATTTTTAAGGTTAACAAAATACTTTCCATGGGAAAACAAATCCGATCGAATAATTATCTCATAGACTTACTAGACGATCAGCAATATATCCTAGAATAACAGGGTCGTGTAGATTTTGCTAAATATTATTATTGTTTCAAATAAAAATAAAAATGGTCATTGAACGAAAGTCTTTTTGTCTTTCTTATGGTAATATTTTGTTACACTCATAAATGACAGTAAGGGTAAGGGTATTTAATACTCGGCAATACTGAGCAACTCAGCTGTTGAAATGTATTTTTTTATACGTATTTTCTGTTTTTTGTGCATCTCTGTCGCATAAGTAACACGGAAGTCAAGTGTTGTGTGCCGAATGGCATTTTGATGGCCGCTTAGCCAGGAAACTTGCAACTTGCCACACTTCACGCCGTGAACTTGACACACCCCAAAAAAAACTTTCAATTCTCATCGATGACAACACGCGCCAACTAATGGGGAACGTGCATAAAATATTTATAGATGTGTTGGGTATGCAAATATTTGCGTACGAGTAAACCAGATGCATTCAATAGTTTGTAGATTGGTTTCTCGTTTTTTGGTCTGTCGCCTCCGAAAAGCCAAACAAATTAAAACAAATATTGCATGCACTTTTAAATGATTAATAATTCACTGGCAATTCCATTCGCTATTTTATGCGCTAAATGAATTTATGAGCAGTCTGTGACATATTTTACGGTGCGAATGTATATGAAAATATACATGTCCATAAAGCACATGAACCAGTTGTCGGGCTTATATGTGTGTGCGCAGATGTTGAACCAACAAAAAAATATATACATTTTTTTGATTTAGCACTTTTTCAGCTAATTTTTTGTAATTCCTTTATGCGAAATATTGAGCGCATATTTTGTCTGGTGTAGTTAATAACATTGAACTTGTAAATGACATGAAGGACTAGAAGATAAAAACACAGTTGCTTCGTTTACTGCCAACCTTAAATGGCTTTACACAATCAAATAATACATTTTATTATTATTATTATTATTATTATTATTATTATTATTATTATTATTATTATTATTATTATTATTATTATTATTATTATTATTATTATTTATTTATTATTATTATTATTATTATTATTATTATTATTATTATTATTATTATTATTATTATTATTATTATTATTATTATTATTATTACTATTGGGGAAGTTGCACCGCGACCTGTTAGATCTATTGTGCCCTCTTCTATACTATAAATAATACATTTACTCTATTCATTATTGTTTATTACACAAATAAGATAAGTAAATAGTTAATGCATAATGGTGAATGATAATTTTAAAGGCCCCAATATATAAATTCACATTCCTTACAGTTCCCTTAAGATCAACAGGAACAGGAAGAATGCACTAGTTAAATTAATCTCACATTTCGGGCAGCCGCTGCTTGTGGAATTTAGATATTTTTTGAGAACAAACATTTTTAGTGTAGTTTTGGTATTATGGGCAGCATGCAACTTCAGGCCTTGAGTTGAGGTCATATTTATTTGGTGTTTAGTTGAGGTGTTAACCTCTGGCTTGGTGTTGACTTCTGGCAACTCTACAGATGTTGATGATGCCATTGTTATGGGTTCAATCGATGTTGTTGTGGCTTTAGTTGTTGTTGTTGCATTTTGTTGTTTGATATAATTTGGATAAGTAAACAAACGCTTTGTGGTCGTAGATGTCGTTGTGATTCTGTCAGTCGTCGTACTGTCTGATGAACTCGTGGTAAAAGCTAAAAATCTATTAAATAAGTTGGTTGTAGAAATAATCACAGTTGAATTGTTGGTTGTGATTTCAGGAGTTGGAGTTGTCCCTGTTGCGTTGGAGTTGCTGGAGCTAGTGCTATTAAGCTTGTTGGTCGTTCTATTAATATATATCAGAGTGAGCATCGAAGTGGAATCGTTAATGGTTCCTGGGCCAAGAGTCGTCAAGTCCTGATTTGCTGAAGAAACCAGCAGCAGTGGGCAGACCAGCAGTAGTTTTAGCAGATGCATTGTAGCTGATTAAATACTTAAAGCACTGAATCTCAGTCAAGCTACTTGCACCTTTTATAGCACATTAACCAAAATTTAAAAAAACCAGCTAACTGTAAGTCTTAATCACTTTAAAGCAGGCCCACATTAGTCACAGCTTTTTGACAGTTGGCTTCCATTTACATAAACTCCTTGCCTTGTTTTGGCCAACAAAAAAAAAAAACGACGCCAACAAGTTTGAAAGTTATTTATTGATCAACAGCCGGACTGCAGGCCAGGCACACTTTTATGGCTCTGCGGCACTTATCAATGCAGCTGCCAATCACGGAGCCAGTCAGTCGGTTTACCTCACACAGACAGACCATGATGGAAAGGGGCAGGGCTGGTGGGGAGAGTGGGGGAAGTATGTGAAGCCACATATCGGCGCCACAGGCAACACAGACTGGACATTTGTATAAAAAACATTTCATGCGCTATGCTGTCACATGACATTTTTTCAATTCATTAACTATTTTAGTCATAAATTATTGTACAACAGTTCTAAAGCAACAAAAACAACATCATAAACAATTTTAATGGAGCTCGCATGGCACATAAAGCATTGATATGTTAGCAGGCTAGAATATCAGATATATACTAAATTTAGTTTCTAGTTGCCGTTTTTAGTGCTTAAAATAATGGAATACAGCTATCAGTGCAAACAGGGAATACATTTTTATGGTATATTGTTTGAAAACTTGCTTTAAAAAAATGTGTAATTGATATGTTCTCAATTATAAATTGATAGACAACCAAATATGAGTTATGAATCGAACGGAAATTAAAATAGATTTAAATACGACGAAATAAGTGGATACCTCGAACAATTTAATAATACAATTACAATTATGTCTGCTAGTGCTAAATAATTAAATTTGAAAACAGCAAATACAACTCCGAATAAATATATGTTAAATGCTTGTAGGTCGAGTACGATATGGAAACATTTAATTTTAGCCCCGGCAAATCTGTGGCAAGGTGTGTGAACTCTCAACGACTGTAGCATCAACTTAGTACAAGCAATTCATATTTTGCCACTGCCAGCGACTAATCCCTAGAAACACAACACATAACTAACCCAACACCAGCACACACACGCACACACAGAAACACACTCACACAAATCACAGGAGCGTCGGCAATTGCTCAAATATTGAAAAAACAAGAACTAAAAACCAAAATATTTCAAACGTAGAACTCCAGCATAAATAAATTTGCAAGTGAAAAAAACAATAAATATGTGGACAAAAATGGAAAATGTGCAAAACAAATTTATGGTGCACGGTACATTTTATTTACAAACATATGTCGAAAAACATTTCCCCAGCGCTAAAGTATAGCAAACATGAGGGAAACGCATGGGGGCAAATATGTACATGGAAAATATTTTGACACAGATTAAAAGCGCAGCAGCTGCAACAACTACAACAACAACAGCAACAACAGCAACATGAGAATTCAGAACAGTGCCTCAAAACACAATAGACGTTGTTCATTTCAATTTAAATGAAAAGCAGCCACATTCGTTAGGATAAGCCAGAACTCCCTTTCCACCCTTTCCACCTCCCGCCTGCACCAACTTCTCCCGCCCTCCGAACTGCCCGTTGTGGGCGTGGCATAGGGGCATACAAAGTCGCACTGACCTAAATCAAACAAACGCTAATGCCCGATTTTCAGCGCCACAAAATGCTGTGGCAGTAACAACAACATCAAAAACAACAACAACAACCAGCATTCGGCTTCTAACACCCAGCTCCCTGCGCAACTCATATTTGTTGCATAAAAATGTGTTCCATTTCAATACGTGCCACAATGCTACATGTAGCAAGCCACCATGCGAGCGAATGTGAAACAAAAGCATCGACCATCGACATAGCCAGAGGAGCAGAAAATTTTTACCCAGTGCAATTTTAGAATTTTCCCTGACGTTTGTCTTCACTGGTGCGTTTGTTCTTTGGCCACAAATAGTGCGACACTAAGAGAAAAAATGTAATTCTTTATTGAAATAAAATGCAGCTTTATTTTGTTGACTGAAAATTTATGTAAATATAAATGTAAAACAATCTACAAAGAATATAAAAACTTAAAAGAATCTACAAATAAAAATAAAAACATAAAAAATAAATTATTTCTCGTGTGTGTCATAACAATGAATATTTATGAACAAATTTGCATCAAAATTAGAAATATATGATGAAGATTGCTTTGGGACAAGCTAAAGTTTTGCTTCAATCTTTTATTCTGCTCAACTTTGTCGGCAATGGTATCAAAAACTCTACGAAAAATATATAATTTATTGATATAGTTTTAGTAAATTTCATTACAGTTTATTTAGTTTCTGTCAATATACACCGCGATAAATTGGAGTTTGTTTATTGGTGCGTCTTTTGTTGTATCTTGCCGAGCCCTGCTTGTGTGCCACGTCAACTGAATGAGTGGTTTGCGGGTATTCATTTCTACGATTTGATATAGTCGTTTGCTTCCTGTGCATCCTGTGGCTCATCTTAATTTTTCTTCTTGGCTGTTTGGTTGATTTGCCGGTTTTTGTAGTCCTCCTTCGTCTGATATTATTACGGGGCACTTTAGTGGGCCTGTCAATGCCGGATTGGATGGCATGCTGTGTTTTTAGTGGACTTGTCTTATCTTCTTCGAATAACCATGTCGGATATTCGTTTGTCAGGGAACCATCAGGTACAAAAGCATCAGGACTTTGTATTGGGTCCTGCTGGGTATGAAGCACCAAGGCAAGGACCACGCCAAAAGTTAATAACATCACTTTTTGCATTTGAATTTCAGACTAAGCTAATTGCGATCTATGCCCAAGCTTTTATGCAACTGTTTCTAGAACGAACACTTCGTATTTGAAGATAATAATCGTGTAAAAATGTGTTTCAATGCTGGCGAATGCACTTCTGAATAAATTCCGATAACTGACATTGTCAGATGTTATCAAATTACATAAGGGGAAAGTGGAAATGGGTTAGTATTTGCTACCTCTTGCAGCTCAGACTCATAGTTGATGACTGAGCGACTAATAACTAATTAGAAAACCTGCTGCACTTTAAGCTATTAACAAAATAGTATTCCATTATTTCAAGTGTGTGAGAAAGAGAGAAAGGGAGAGAGAGAGAGAGAGAGTTACCACCTGAACCGCAAACGATTTCACTTAGCCAAAATGTAAGCAACTTAAATGCCAACTAACTACCCAATTTTCATTAAACTTTTGCCATTACACTCAAGAACTCAATTGCAGCCAAAGAAAGAAGCGCTTAATGTGCACCAAGACGAAGAACAAAACGCTGATGATGATGCGGATGATGATGATGATGCAACACGGAAGAAGGCAAGAGAAGCGGCATAAAAATTACAAATTAAAAAACGCTTGAAAATAATAATAAAGGCCAACAGCAGACAAACAAAAATAAAATGCAAACAAAACGTAACAAAACTTTTTGCGAAGCGAACAAAAGCTAATTAAGGCATGGCATGGCCAAGATAAATACAGCAACAATACAAAAATCCAAAATAAAAAGACAAAGGCAAATGCAATGCGAAGGGAAAAGCTAAAGTAAATTGAAAACTAGGCAGAGCAGAGAGAAAAACTGCAGCTTAAGGAAGCTGTTAAATAGCTTAAATGGCGTTGAGCGTGTACGACATGTGTTCGCAATAGGCAAGAAGGACTGATAGGAGCCATTGGAGGTGCTGCGCAGGGCAGGGCTACGGGGGGGATAGGAGTATCTGCTGGGTATCTGCTGGGTATCTGCTGGGTATCTGCTCAGTGTGTAGTCGTGCTCATGCCGGCTGGCTGCCAGTCAAACAAATCCATTTTAAACCTTAAGCCTTGAGTAAACAACACGTTCACACACACACACACACATACACTTACAGAGACTCACATATGACGCCTTGCCTTTGCAGTGCAGGGCGTGGCAAGTAGCTACAATTCTCGGCTGCTGAAGCTGCTGCTGCATTTTGTTTGTGTGCATAACAAGCAGAAGCAGGAAATTGAAATGAAATTGTAATCCTTATTTCTCAAGTGGGTGAAGTGCACAAGGTGCTGGTCTGAGTTAAGGGCGTGGCAAGGGACAAAAAGGCGCACCATGCGCACGTATGCATATTTATATATGCTCTGCATCCATTTGAGAGTGTCTGTGTCTGTGTGTGTCTGTGTCTGAGTCTGTGTGTGTGTTTGAGGTGTAAGGCTGCTGCAGTTGAGAGAGACAGAACGCCAAAACGGAAATGCAACCGCTAAGCAGACGTTTCCTGGCTACCAACAAAAATAACAGACACAAAAACATCAACAACAAATGCAACGAAAATCGGACTAAAAATGTCAGGCTTTTTATGCGGCAAAGCAGCTTTATAAAAGGGCAACAAAATAATTGAGTGGAATCGCAATAAATTTTAAAATATCAAAAAAGCATTGACTCACAAATAATATGTTATTAAGTTATAGAAAGCCAAATTTGGAACAGTAATATTAGCAAAATTAAAGGGGTATGCAAGATAAAAATTGGCATAATTAAAAAAACAGTCAACCAATTTTAGTTTTGGAACTTTAACACAAAGTAAAGTAATTTAAGTAATTATAAATATCAAAGTTGTTGTAAGCAATAACAATAAATTAAGTCACTGCTAATTCAAATTAAAACTGCATATATATATATATATTTAACCGTGAGACTGACTATGCCATATTTAAGTCAGCTACTCAATGCAATTCCTATGCGCTTAGTCCTTGAATTGTAAATCGACAGAAGCCCAACATATCCTTTGTGCACTGCAGCTTGTGCATCTTTGTGTTTGGGTGTGTGTTTGGGTGTGTGTGCGTGTGTGTGCTGTTGGTGTGTATGTTTGCAGTTTTTGGCGCAAAGTTAACGACGACAACGCCAAGATCAAAAAAAAAATAGTCTTTTGGCTGATGCTAACACTGTGGCAACTTTTGTTTCAGTTCTAGACTCTCGTGTGTCTTCTTTTTTGTAACTTTGTGCCTTGTTTATGTCCCAGCGATGTCTGCACTTTTAATCGTCGTCTATGCTGTGCTTATTTGCTTCCGTTTTGCTTCAGCTTGCCAATTTTTTGTTGTTTTTTTTTGTAGTTTTGCTCGCCGTGTTTCTGGTGCAGACTGCAAGTGTCTGTTGTGTTGCTGACATGTCTAAGGAGCGCACTCTTGGCCTGGCCCAAAGTGGCAGTGGCAATGGCAATGGCAGCCGTTTCGATGGCATATGCCAAGCAGTGGGTGGGTGGGGTTAAGAAAAAAGCAAACTTTACAAGTAAATGTGACAATGAACAGACATAAACACGTTTTGGCTGCACAAAACTGTTAAGCGAGGCAGCACCAAATGGGTGGTGGCAGATTTGGCTAGCCCGGCTTGGTGGTTGGGGGGTAGCTTGAAGCAAGCTCAGCTCTGGTCTGTTTGTCTTGTGCTGCAATAACAACACATGTCTGGCTTAAATTGTTTATAAGCGAAGCGTGTGCATGTGTATGTTGCATGCATGTTTTTGTGGGTGGTAAAAAGTTTTATGTCCAACTTAAAAGTGAAAAGCAGAAGCGAAGACACGACGAAAAAAAATAAATAAAAATAAAACACACACAAAAAGTTGTCAGCGACATTTTACGAATTATTTTCCTTTTTGTTCTCGTGTGCGTCACAAATTGATGGAAAGTTTAATGACACGTTCGATTAAATGGCATTTTATTGTGTGCGGGAGGAGGGGAGTTTCGTAAGTAGTTTGCTGACAGCCAAACGGGGCGTATGAGTGTTTCTTGACAGATTTATACTTGAACTGCTGATGAGCTGTGTTGGAGGCACGCACACTCATCGATAAACTGAATACAATCGAACGAAATGTTAATAAACAGTTTAAAACAACTTCATGCATTCACATGTCCAATTAGTTAATAAACAGACTGCCTTGGAATACTTGAAACCACATGGCGCACAAGGCTGTGCTGGTAGCCAATTAGGCCAGCTGGCAGCTGTGGGAACAGTTACCGCATTTTAACAACATGTGTCTACGAACGCGCCTGGACGCTTTTCATGCATAATACAATTTGGCAGTAGTTGCAGCTCTGCTGCAGGCAATGGCAATGGCAACGGCAATGGCAACGGCAATGGCAACGGAGTTCCAGCCACTCGACGCTCTAATATAATTTGTGTGGCAAGTTTTCAGCAGTGTTGGATCAAAAAGAAATGCTTCGCTGCAACTTATAGCCAGTGGGCTTAGCAAATCAACTGCAGGACGTGGCAAGGAGCGGCTTCCTCACAGCTTCACACTCTCTCCTCGCTCATCCAAGTCGATCATCAATTTATTTAAATTTTGTGTAAGCCACAGAACTTGACAGCTGGCTGTCAGGCGCTACGCGGCCACCGCAGAAACTTCGGATAGAAACATCCCCAAAACCATTGCCTCACCACAACCACAATCCTAGCCATAAACTAAGACACTCCTCAGCCTTCAACTTGACTCGCTAACAAAATTATGCCCAAAGAGCAGCACTGCTGAAAGTTACGGATGCAGCTCGAAGCAAGGAAGAAGCACTTTGCACTATTAAATCATATTTGCTGCATTCGTTGTTGTTGCTATTGTTGCTATTGTTGTTGTTATTGTTTCCTTCATATGCCAACTCTGACTGTGGCTTTGAGTCTAACTTTCATGCCGTCTGCATCCGTTTCATCCTCATGCGCACATCATTTCTACTTATGTACTTTGGCCCCCTACCAACTGCTGCCACAGCTTGTGCTACCATATAATATGTATTTTACAGTTTTGCTAAAGAAAAAAATATGTATAACTTGTAAGAGCATTATGCTTAAAGTTTCAATGTGTATTTCAATTACACTTTGGCACAAAGTGCAGCAAAGACGGTAGCCAACGAGCCAACAAAAAGCATTGTGCCAACAAAACAATAAAACCAGCTACAAAACAGTTCTTCTCTTGAGGTGATGAAAATGAAATACTCTTGCACTAATGACACACAAACTTACAAGCGAATAACTCTCTGCAAAACGGAGTTTTCATTTTTTATATTTTACTACATTTCCCTTGATGATCAACAACCAATAATGAAATATTATTTTATAGGTCATCAGTCTGTAAGCGCACAGAAGAAGAAGCAGGGTAGAGATGGAATGCCAATTTAAGCGCTTTGTTCCAGTGCCAAGCTGTGGCCGATGGCTGCTAACTGCAGTCTAGCTAAATGTGAGCCACTCATACGCCCCGTTGTACGCAGTTGCCAAGTATCCCTTGCTAATAAACAAGAAGCCAACGCATAAATTGCTGACATCTGAAGAACAGTTATACAACTGCTGTTGCTGACAACATAGACGAGTCGAGAGAGAGAGAGAGCTAAAACTAGCTAAAAACAGATAAAACCAAGAATGAGAATAAATATATTAAAAACTAATCTGTAGCTGCATCGAACAGTGTCTTATTATACTTGTAGCAGTCTTTATTTATGCGTCAATTAGTTGTGAATAATAAGAAACATTTTTGACCTTAAGATCAGTTCCACAAAATATAAGTGTCTTTTATTATTGCAAAAATAAACAATAATCTACAATTTTAAGTTTGGATGACTTTTAAGCTGCGATGAGCATAGTTTTAACTTTTTGCCAGATCAAAATCCGATCTCAACATGTATCTGCTAAGAAAAGTAGCAAAAAATATTGTGAGTCGTATTCAGCAACCGCAATTGGCTGTCATCATTATCAAAGTGTCGGCCTGTCACTGTTACTGTCTTAATGCTGGCCCCTGTCAATGTCCTTTGCCTTGTCTTTTGCCCTTAGTTGTATTTACTCTTGTTGTTGTTGGTGTTGTTGTTTTGGTTTTTCTAGCTCTGGCGCCAAGTGCGACTTTTATTTATGGCTCCAGACAGTGGCGACAATGCTGCACGTGTTAAACCCTTTAAGGTTTTTCTTTTGTCGTTTCTTGCAGCTTATCTCTCTCAAGACAACGGGAGCTGCTCCTTGACTTGAGGACGGCCCGGCATGTCAACAGGCGGCCACAACAGTCAGCAATCTTGGCAGGAGTACTTGCTTCCGCCACAACGTGCTTCTCAGCTGTTTGCTGCTTGTTTTTATCTTTTAATGGAATTTTTAAATCAAATAATTGGTTTTGTTAAATTTTTTAGTTTGTCGCTGTCCGCTTGGCGACAATGAAAGATGCTGCAGGTAAACACAGGACAATGTGCAGGACATAGTCAGTTTAACTTATCGCTCGCTTTTGCCAATGGTGTTTATTGCACTGAAAAGGATACGTGATGTCCTTGTTGCCACTAGTTTTTCTCCGATTACATGGGATACGGTGTGTCAAGCCATCTGATAGATATTCTACCTGCAGCTGTGAATCGTTTAGAATTTAATCGATTCTTGCAATGTGACATTTGACACCAAAAAAAAGATAAATTTTGTGTGCAATTAAGATTAATTTTCTTTATTTTATCCGTCTTTAAGAGATATGATTTTGTATATATCTTCAAGCTATTGAAATACCATTGCCTTGTTTAAATTGTACAATAAATTACATGTGTTCAAGCCAGATATTAAAAGCATTTCGAATGATGGCTTAATATTTATGAATTAACTTCTCCGTTGAGTTAGTCACCTCCGGAGCAGCTGTAGTGGTGACTGATGCCACAGTGCTGCTGGTGTCCCCTTCTTCATGCTTGACAGCTTCTGCTCCAGCTGTAGTTGCTTCGCTTGCCAGAGTTCCATCGGTGGGCTTTATTTCCTTGGTTACTTTGGCATCGGTGACAACCACTGTGGGAGTCGCCGTTGTGCTAGTTGTGGTTTTTGGAGTTGTGACAGTTGTGACCGATTTTAAGTGAGCAGTAACTGTATGGTTGAGCTGGGCAGCTCCCTTGCTACTGGTACCGATGGTCCAGTGCACAATATCCCCAGTTTTACCGCCTGCCTCATGGTGGGCATGATCAGCAGTTGCAATAACAGCAGCGATCACGGTGAAATAGGCAAACAAGCAAAACGAATTCATATTGCTGGAAGTGGCTAAGTTTCTCTTAACAATGTTCCTTGCTGCAGTCGCGTGCTAAACTAAACTGTCTAATGAAGCCCAGGCTTTATATACCAGTAATTTTTGTATTTGTTTTTACTTTTTCAGCTGTTTCCATTATTCAACTGCCCAACAGTTAGTCATTAGACAGATACAGTTACGCTTAATTGATTAGTAATTAAATTTGTTTGCTATTGGCTGAGCTCTACGCAGAAATTCTTTAAACAGAAAAGTTTAATGGAAATTGAATCTAAAAAACATTAAAACAGTCTATTCTCAAATGACAACACATATTTTCTTTATGGATAAAAACAATTAGACATTTTAAGAACGGCACAACTATCATCTTGAAGATTCATAAAATATAATCAAGCAACATGAATATAAATACCGAACTTTAACTTATACAAATCTGGAATTGTATATTTGATAATAAACAACAACTGGTTTTAATATCATTAAGGCAAGTTTTAGAAAAATAAATCATTTTTCTAACGATGAGTTCCTGTTGTATAATTTTAGCATATATATGCATATATATTGCATTTAAAAATTGTTCTTGCCCAGAGCACTATACCCGCGACACACGCAAACACACACACACGCAGACTGTCACATTCCTGAGCAAGAAACTTGACCTGTATTTGCCACAAGTAAAAAAAACAGTTGCAACTGCGTCAACAATATTTGCATTTCTCTAGGTAAATGGAACACAAAGCGCCTTGCGAACAACATGTGCATTTATATACACAAATCAGAAATGTATATATGTTCTATATGGTATACCCTATGCGTTCTCATATTTATATAGGCGAAAAGAAAAAGAAAGCAATTTGAATGGAAAACGAGGCGAGCAAACAGTTTGCCCCACGGCTTTCAAGCGTTGAAAGCGACGTACGCAAATGAATGGTCTGTGTGGCAAAGGGGCGGCAGTGGGGGTGTACGGGTAGGTAAAAAGTTTGTGGATCGACACAGTTACACAACAAATGCATGCAACAACAAATGGCATCCAAAAGTCGTCCAAGACCACGCAAATAGACAGAGAGACAGAGAGAGAAGAACGCAAGTCCAAAGTCCCTTTAAGAGTTGCTACTTCAGTAACAAGTGCGTCAATATGGAACAGCTTAGGGTGCCACTGTGTATGTGTGTGTGTGTGTGTGTGAGAGAGAGTGTTTGACAATGTCATTCGTGCGTGGCAGCAGCAAAATCTTTTACGACCCACCCCCACCAACACTCAGCCCCTTTGCAGCAGCGCTATATTTGCCAATTCACGTTATAAACTTGTTTTCAATTTCAAATTCAAATGCTGCCCCTGGAAGTTTGCGCCTGGATATATAGGACACACACACATACACACACAACTCTTGGCAACATTTGTAACCAAGCCACATGCACTTGAGAGAGAAGAAGAAGCAGCAGCAGCACCAACAGCAGCAGCAGCAACAACAGCAGCAGCACCAGCAACAACAGCAGCAAATGCTTTATAAAAGTCACTGCAAAACTTTGTATATGTTGTGCATGAAATTTCTTAAGTCACTCTCAGCGACAGAGCAGGACACCCACCCGCCACCCATATCACTAACCCACCCCCTCCCCACTAATCCCCTTCCATCTCTTTTATAGCATAATGCTTGGACGTGTTCTGGTAAATTGCTTCACTTTTGCCACATTTTGATCGTTTCATTTTGCCTGTGCGTGTGTCGCTGGCTCTTTCACTACATTCTATTTTATTCTTTCTTATTGTTTTCTCCTCTTTTCGAAAGTCGCATTTTCATGCGTAAAACTTCTGCCAAATGGAAAAAGTTTTATAATAACCAGGCACATAGTTATTAGAGGCGACAGACCAGATCTTAAGACCTTTCTCCGCCTCTCTCTCCTCCTTCCTCTATTTCTATCTCTCTCTCTCTCTAGCTTGGCCACTCATAATTTGTAAGAATTAGTTGGTTGGTAGATAAACGCTTTTGGTATCTGATGTGTGTGTGTGTGTGTGTGTGTGTGTGTGTGTGCCTGTGGCCACAGTTGTATTGCTTAGTATGCTAGAAACTTTCATTTCTAGATCAACTTTCTTACAAAACAAAACGATTTGAACTTAGTTTTCCAGTTAAAAAGTTGTACAAAGTAAAATGTTGAAAACCAAATTTGTACATTTTTATACGCCAAAATATATGCATATAAGTCAAGTTTAACTACTCGTAATATTTCTCACAAAAAACAATAAACAATAAAAAAGTAAGTTTTGTATAAAACGTGAATATCTAAAAAAAGTTTGAGTATCATGCGTAACGAGTTAATAAAAATGATTTATTTTTTATTGTTTGTTGACCTTCTTAATTTAATTTAAATATTTATACTTTTCAATATTCATTTCATATACATACACATATATATTAAAAGATCGATTAAGACTGTTTGTATTACATAAGTTTATTAAAGTTAAGCTTAATTTTTTGTTCAATAACTTCGGTGCATAACAAATTTGAAAGTAACAATTTACAATGCAAAAGTCTTACTATTAAAACAACTTTTCCAGTTGAGTTTGCCATCATCTCTGCTGGGATTATTAAATATTATGAAGTAATATTTAATTTATTACCTGCATATTTGAATTGAAAACTTGATTCAGCTGCGCTCCATTCGATTGCCAAAATTGTTTGCTTAACCGACCAAATGCGATGCTCAACGGCCAAAGCCAAATGCTGGTCAAATAAAGAAGCCAATTTTACGAGCTGTAAAGAAATGAAATGAATTTAAGGTGAATTTCTTTCTGGCTAAACTTAACTGAAGCATACGAAGAAGCAGATGAATTGAGTGTAAGTAATGCTAAAGACTTATGCAATCACAAGCCTTCAAATTCGTACACAAATGTTGGCTTATTTTGTGTACGTGTGCTTGAGTGAAAGATACTCAACATAAATTAAATTTCTTTCAGGTACGTCTTACAGGAAAAAAACCTTGTAGTTAAAGTGAATTTAAGCTGTGCTGTCGCCGACTAAATTGTTCCAAAGCCACGCCCACACCAGCTCCCCCAGCATGTGGTTACTTAGCCAGGTCCTACGAGCCCCGCCCTCTGCCACATTTCATGACGCACAAAACACGAGCAATTTCAGCAACAATGTTCTCGTTCCTTTCGGCAGCTACAACATTCCTTAGCACACAGACACACATCGACACACACACACACACCGACACACACACACACACCGACACACATACGTGTTTACTGCTTAAGGACATAGCTTAAGAAGAGTTACGCATATTTTAAGCAGTCTCGTGTCTCCTTCAACCATCCGTATTTGGTGCTCAAGAATTTTTTAAGTTTGTACACCTTTGAGATATTTTTCCCATATCCGCCAAATTCAACTAACCTATAATTGAGTTCAGCCAGTGCACTTTCAATCCGTAGCAGCATTGCTTTTATTAAAATTTTCCTGATTGGGACCTCTAACCATTTAGGTGTGGAATTTTGAATATTTCCGGCATTTGTATGGCGAAATGCCTAAGGCTAATAATGCTCGACCAAGGCATGAACATAGATAGCATTGCTTTGGTGGGCAGATAGCATTTTTGGCATTGCGTATGCTTTAAGTGGCACAACCGATTATTAGCTTAAAAGTTAGGAAGATTGGGTTAAGTTAAAGCAATCAACAAGCGATTTACATTGAATTGAATTTAATGTGAGCTGTTTGATAAAAATATGTATTTATATTTATGTATTTATTTATTCTATGGAGCATTTTAAGGAAATGGTTTTTTTAATACAGGATTGATAAGATCTAATAGGATTGACCATATATTTGTAGGCTGTAAAACATATTTCAATAATAAATAATAAGAAAGTAAGTAAATTTCCTGAATAAATGTACTATTTTATTCCACAATACAAACAAAACATTAACATTATTTTATGCTTATTTATGTAAAGCTTATTTATTGTC
This sequence comes from Drosophila planitibia, assembly GCA_035043785.1. NCBI lineage: Eukaryota > Metazoa > Arthropoda > Insecta > Diptera > Drosophilidae > Drosophila > Drosophila planitibia. The sequence continues at coordinate 1,675,060 of JAWNMS010000043.1, read as the reverse complement.
CTAAGCCATAAGATAGCTTAGATTATAGAGCAATAACAGCAAAGGCCTTAAGCTGGATGCGTGTTCGCTTATATTCAATTAGTTGCTTCACTTTTTCAATTAAGCCTTGCATATATTGTAGCCTTCAATCCACTTGAGCAAAGTGCCACAGTTAGTTTAACTAAAACCAAGTCATTTGTATTTCCAAATCCAAATCGTAATCCAAAACGAAATTCCATTTGCCACAATGACTTCGGTTGAGCTGCATCCAAATGCCTTCAATTATGCTTTCAGTATGCAACTAAAATGGCAGGTCATGTCCCCTTTAACCTTTCAACCAAGCCAGCCACCCACACAACCCGTAGAATTAACCCCATCCTGATGGCAAGCGGCTTAGAACTTAATTTCCTGTTTACAGTCATAACCAGGTAGGTAGTTGCGCCTTCCACACGCCATCCAGGCATGCAAAAAAGCAAAGAAGAAAAGTCAACACAAAGTGTAGAAAGTCACTTAATTAAATGTTGCTTATACGAGTTGCACGACGTGCGACGCAATCAGACTTTTTGCTCCCGCTTGTTGCGTTCACAAATCCTTTGAGCCGCTGCAGCTGTGTGCTTTGTAAATATGCTATTCCAGCTAGCTAGCTAGCTGGCACCTCAACAAAAGGGCCCAGACTTCCTGGCCACTGACGCTTCCTGCGACCTCCATGTCCTGGTCTCAGTCTCAGTCTGAGTCTTAGTCTGAGTCTTAGTCTATGTCTTGGTTGTCGAGCTCGCATTGCAATTTTCGTTGCACAAAATCCCCTAATTAGATGTAAATTACAAATTGCTTCAATGCCAAGTGGCAAGTAGCAAGTGGCAAGTGGCAAGTAGCGTCGTCATTGCAGCAGACACGTCAGCATCGAGCAGCAGCTAAGATTGTAATTTTCATGCTTATTACAATATTTATGCGCGCTAAGCAGCTGAGAACATCCCCTAACTTGACTCCTCCCTGTTAGTGTCCTGTTGGCATTTGACTTGTTGGCGCTGCTTTCTTTCGCACTCAGTTTCGTTCGTCGAATTGTTTTCTTATCATTAGCACTGATGAAATGTAAGCCAGCAAGCAACTCAAGCTGCAACAGCAACTGACGCCAAAGTTTCGTCCTTGCTGCGTAATGGCTGCCATTTCCGTTTTAGATGACACGACACGACACGCGCCACCAAAGCCAAAGCCGACGCCAAGTGACGACTTGGAGCATGGCTGCCCAGCAGCATCCCCCGTCCCCCACTATTCCCGGTGGTGGTGTCTGGTTGTGTCGCCGGGCGTCTCCAGAGCTTAGGTGAATGCAAATCCTTTAGCTCAGTGCTTGAGCACTCTGCCAAAGTGAGACATTTGCATTAAATTTTCAGAAAACAAATGCAACGAAATTGACAGCAACTTTAAACTATTTCCAACTGGATTTATTATTATGTTTTGCTTTGCTTTTATTTCTATAAGCATTTTAATACAATTTTAATAGCAAGTGTCTTGCAGATTTTATTGTTAAATCAAATGAGCTGTTTAAAATTATTCCACTTCATCCTACGTTTGAGGTCGAATTCCTAGTTTAAATAAATGACAAGCCATATAATATTAAATAAAAGATGTTTAATATAAATATATTTTATGAATACAACACTTTATTAATATTAGCTGGAACAGTGTTAGAAAGATTTCAGATCAAACAACCCATTTAGATAAATGATAAATCAATGCCAAATCCCATCAACAATTATTGTATTTATTGTCTTTCTTTTAACTAAATAAAATGTTTATGTAATTAACTTAAAGAATTAAAATCTCCTAAGGAATGCAATTGAAATTGAGGCAAACTTCTGGTGAAATTGGAAACAAAAACATTTGGGAGTCTTAGCAGGCTTAAAGCCATAAACCCAAAACAGCAACAGCCGTAAAAGCGAGGAGCATAAATCAAAGTCGAAACTATTTTCATTTCGGGCAAATCGAATGCTGTGAGTAACTATTAAACCGCTGCCATTAAAAGGCGGTAGTAAAAGCTTTACTAAATGCCAGCTAGCTAAAAACCGTGCGAAGGTGCAGCTCAAAAAGTGCCAAAAACCAAAAACAGAGCGAGACAGAGCTAAAAAGTCTCTCTCTCTCTCTCTCTCTCTAGCCAAAAAGTATAAGTCGCTGGTTTTGTGCTGCTCGCGTGCCAGCCGCACACATAATAAAGTTAACGCTCAAAGGGGCGGAACACATTTGTGGGCGTGACGGCGGGAGGAAGTGGCGGCGGCAACTCGTACCTAGACCAGAGCCAGACCGAGACCAGAGCCTGCGGTTTAGCAATTGCTGCAAAATTTGACAGTTTCCAAAAATTTTCGCAATTAGATGCGAAGTACGACAATTCCAAATGGCTGCCAGCTCTTTTTAGCGTATGAGTGTGTGTGTGAGTGTGTGTGTGTATGTATTGGTTAACTGATTGTCGCTGGCAACCAAACTCTTAACGTTGCCTCGTCAAGCCACTGATTCTGTTTCTGTTACTGTTTCAGTTTCAGTTTCAGTTTCAGTTACAGTTCCATTTTCAGTCAGTTGTCAGCGCCTACAGATTTTTATTGCTTGCGACATTTACACAGCATTTGATGTTTATTGATGGCACTGTGTGTGTGTGTGTGTTTGTGTGTATGGGTGAGTGGGTTGTGTGTGTGTGTGTCGGTTAAGCGGTTGAGCAGCAAAAAGGCAGCCGGCTTCATTGACATGTTCACATTGTTTGCTGCTGCTGCCGCTGCTGCTGCTGTCACACGTGGCGTATGCGTCAACGTGAATATGGCAATGTTAATGATTTGAACAGCAGCCAAATGGCCAAAATGAGTGGCTGGGGTTAGAGAGGGAAGTTAAAAGTTGGGCTTTAGTGCCGTCTAAATGAAATAGTTTAGAGCGCGCCATAAATGATGCGGCTGCCTGGGTTTTCAACTTTGTTTGTGTGGGCATGTGGGTGTGTGAGTGTGTGTGTTTATGGCCTATTAATATTCAATTGCGAATGAAAATGTGTGGGCTTCGATGTGTCCCAGGGGTGCAATTTGAATGTGCTGACTGTTGAAATGCAGTGAAAGTTTGAAGAAACTTGTCAACGGTTAGGCGACAGGCGAAGGGGCTGGAAATAGACTGAGGAAACTTTAACTTTAGCTTAAGGATGAAGATGGAGGAATTTTATATTTAATAGTCGAGTATAATTTGTGAATTTATTTAAATTAATTATCAGTCTAATATGTCAACAACCTTTATAATAAACTGATTCAGCTAACTCTAACGATTTATATAGTTGTGCCTATTTTCTTTTAATCACACAGACTTAGTCTCTATCTATAGCTGACTCGCTTTAACTTCCAATGTCTCTCTTTCGCCATATTCCACGCTATATTTTGCCTGTGAATTGTCAATCGCAAGGCTAAAACAATTGACCACTAAACGGCCAGGCTGAAATCTCTGGCACTGGGAGCGGGAAAAGTCAAGCGGCTCTAAGCATTTGCTCGGCCAACCGAGAACTATAAAAGTGGAGTACTTGCAGCAACGCCCCAGCACTTGACTACAATTGCGACTATTAGACAAAAGCTGTAAGTGCCACAAAAACGACTTTCTGCACTGGCGGCTGCGTTGGGTGCTCCACAAATCGATGACACTGCCCATTGCCAAGGTTCATAACCGTAAAGGACGCGAACGAAGCCGCGAGACACGTGCCAGTGCTCGATTATTGACGGGATGACGGGGTGTGGGATGTGGTTGAAGGGTGTCGGCAACAGAGCATTTGGGCAGGCATCAAGTGCTGAAGCACACTTGCAGGCGCTAAAACTCAAACATAAACACTCAGCAAGAGGCAAGAGGAGCAGCAGAAAATTGCGTTAAAAATTACGCAAAACTCTACCAAAAAAAAAAAAACGACAAGAAACAGCAATGGAGCGAAAGAAAAGCAAAAGAAAATTTACTGAAAATGCCAGGCAAGCAGAAAAGAAAACACAACAGAAAAGTTGGGTTTGTGTTTGGGGAGTGGAGCGTACAAATTTGAAAAGAATCAAACACATACGCATAACACTTGCTAACAAGAAGTGTTTGAGGTTGACACGTACACCCACACACACACACACACACTTACACCCACACACACACACTTAGTCAGAGATAAAACTACACAATTGCAAGGACAGCCATTTTGAGTGCCATTGACAGATTTCCTTTTTGATTTCGCATTTGATGGCAGCCAAAATTGGCGCCTTTTATATGCTTGTCAAGGCACCGAAAACTTCTTAAGTGTTCAACTGAAAATGCCATCTGGTAAGTATAGATATTTTATTTATACTCCTATCTAGTGTAATATTCAAGAATTTCCCATTGTATTTTCATCAATTTATTGATTATTGCGATACTTGTGGTATTTCAGAATAGAGTACAATTATTCGATGAGTATTTCTCAAATCAGTACATATAATAATATAATTTAAATGTTCATTTCTACTTATTTACTACATTGTTGGCTTAGTAAATGGTTTTATTCACTAGTTCGTCAACATCAATCATTTCCCAGGGAGTATTCAGCTATTTTTCTCAAATAACTCACCATTTAGCATTTTTACATTGTCAAAGTTTTACTCGATGCTCAAAACTCCAACCACGTAATGAAAAAAACGATGACGCCAGCGGGCAGTCAACGAGACAAAAAATTAAATGCTTTGTTCAACGTATTTTTTTTTATTTTCTCTTTTTTTTTCTTGCTTTCGTCTTCTGTCATTTGCCAAAAATGCTTTTCTTTTACCGTCTTTGCTATTTCTTAGCTTGTCGCCGGCGAAACTTGTGTAAACAAGGCAACAATTTAAAAAGCAATAATTGAAAACCTTTATGGCGTACCGAATAAAAGTTTTGTCAGCTGTGCCGCTGCCACGACTACTCACACCACCCCCTGCCCCCGTCTACTCCCACTCCTCGCCACCACTCAATTTGAAACCATAGAAATGTTTAATGAACTTTAAGAGAAATCTCTTCAATTTTTCTTCGGTGTTCTCTGTTGCGTACTTTGCGATTCACGGTAAGCAGTTTGAATTGGCCAAATTGGGCATGCGACCACGCCCACATTTGTGGGCTTATAAAAGAAGCAGCTGCTAAGCTCAAACACGCGTGCATCGAAATTCGTGTGGTAAACTTTTGCCTTTGCCACGCCCACGAAAGACTTTTGTTTTGCTTGCCATGGGCGTTAACCAAATGCAATGGGCCAAAGTACATGGAATCGATTTCGTTAGCTAAAAGCTCAGTGAATGCCTCCAGGTGAGGGGCGGAACAGGTGATGGGGTCTGGTAGGAGGACGTGGGAGGCGTTTATGTAGTTCTCCCAGGCGTTGCCAGTCAAATTTTCGCATGTGCGCCCCAAATTAGATAGCATTCAAAAGCAATAAAAAAGAAACTTTTGTGCAATTGCCAACAATGAGGAAGGCCAGAAGGCAAAGAACTAAATGTTGGCCATAATTTGCGTGTGCACTTTGCATATACGTCTATATCTATATCTATAAAACTCAATTGCCATTTAAGCTTGTTACCTTCGATTACTGTCGATGGATGGTTAGCAGTTTTTTTTGTTAACCAACTTAAATGAATAAGAAAAAATCAATTAAATCAGTAAAGAATAACTACATTTTTTACCGATTGTTCCCGGATATGTATAGGATATAGTATTTGGATATAGACACTTTTTGATGACAAATACATAAACAATTTTAATTTGATTTTACTTTAAAAAGATACGGCTATATTATAAAAACATAAGTATTTGAGTTGATCAGATATGGTTCATTGTTTTGTGACCTATTTTCATAATTCAGGTCAAGAGCTTTTTAACTTTTCATTTACTCCGATATACTTCGAATTCCGTGGGGACTCGTCTTCAGAGAAGGTTTAAAAAAATAGAAATGTTGCTCATTTGAAAATTGGCTAATTCTGGACAGATAATATTTAATATACTCATATCGGAAACATCCGTTTACCGGTTTTAGGAATGCCAGAGCCATCGAAACGCATTTAAAAACTTCACATATAATGTCAAATAAGAAAAAATGGAATCCAATAAACTTTATTGCCTCGTTGCACAACTATCGTAGTTGGTTGCAACAAAAAAGAAGGATTTCCGCTGGTTTCTTTTTTGTGTTTTTTTTCTGTGCAAAGAAGCAGCCAAGTTATTTTTTGGTGTTGTTAGTGCAGCTGCCGTTACTTTATTTGAATTTGTCTAACGAGCGCTTAAATAGCCTTGAGCAGCAGGCAGCAGGCAGCAGCCAGTCAATTTTCCGCTGTCTCTCGCGAGCGGGGCGTGGCCGTTGGCCATGTTTCTTGTGTGTGTGTGAGTGAGTGTGTGAGTGTGTGTGTATGTGGTGCCGGATGTGGCTCAAAGTCATATCCTGTGTACGCCAGCGTCCGTTTGACTGCACATTTGTGCCTTGTTTTTCGGGTAACCTTTAACCCAGCCTTTAAAAATGTACGCTAAAACAAAAGCGCGCCCAATCCGTACATTCATCAAACCAACCAAAAAAAAACAGCAAAAAATAGTATACAAATTTGCGTTTCGCTCGAGTCTTTTTTTCTTTAGTTTTTATTAGAGTTCTTTAGTTATCGGAGCTGGTCGCGTGTTGTTTGAGGGGCTTGCTTGTGTGGGTTAGAAAAATTGGGCTGTCTGCCAAAATGCAGGCTGGGCTTGTCCTTGAAAAATACTATTGTGCTTGCAAAGTTGACAAGATAAATTTCGTTCTAAGTGCATTGAAAATAAAGTTTATTCAAATATGTCTAAGAGTCACTTGCTTTCAATCGAAAGCTGTCTAAAATAACTTACATGCCTTGTGCGACCTTACTTGTTACATATTTAAAACTTAAATTTAAATAAATTACATCAATTACTTGTTTTGCTCGATTAATCACTCGCTTATATCACATGTTTGATCATGAAAAATGTTAAAGAAAAACAGGAAAATTATTATGCCTTGTTTTGATGCAATCAAGCAGAGTGGAAAAAGTGCAGCCAGCAAAAGGCAACATTGCTGAACAAAATTTTTAATATGTTAAACAGCAATTAAAGTGATTTTTACACAAGAAAATGATTAAATTTAAATGGTCAGCAAACACGAACTAAAATGCCAGCGACAACGTTAAACTAAACTCAATTAGAAAGCCTGCGTTCTGAAATGAAATTGAAAACACTATAAACCCATTGGGCTGGGAGTGTGCTTTAAATTAAAACATGCAGCAAAATGAGGCAAGCACACGCACATGCAGCACTCCCACGTACACCGGACACATTTTAATATGCACTCACATTGTTTGCGGTCAAAAGAGAGTATATCCAAAGTTGACGTACGCAAATGGGGCAACAAACATGAAGAAAACCAAGGTGCTTCAAGTTGTGAGCATGAAAGAATATTTAAATTTTGTAGCCGCAAATGCTTTTATTTTGGACAATCAACAGTTGCAATTGGCTGCAATATTTATGAAAGATTTGTATTATTTTGATAATTCATTAAGGTAATGCTATGCAGATACAAAGTTTGGCTAAAGTTAGCCAGCGTTCAACACGAGTTCTCGCAACTGGGCAACTTTATTATATTGCCTTGAAGTGAACTTTCACACACTCAAATACGCACTTGCACACGTGTGTGTGTGTGAGTGTGTGTGGGTGTGTACGTGAAATTAATTTGAGATTTCCGTTTTGCTGTTGTTGCTACGCTTGCCTCTTGGTTGGGGTCTGATGATGCTGCTGCAGCGGCGGCAATGCGGCCAAACAAGCCCCAAAAAGTATGCTACAAATTGCCTTAATTCCCCAACGAAAATAAGTTATTCCGTTTCGTGTGTCGTCTTCGTTGTCGGCGCTCATCGCTTTTATGTCCAGCAACTTTTCGCATGTGTTAAAATTAAAAAGTTTTCCTTTTTGTTTTCACTCTCTGGTGTGTGTGTGTGTGCGAGTGTTTTTATCTTTTATCTATCGCTGGTCACAACACACCGCTTCCCTCTCTCTCTCTCTCTCTCTCTCTCTCTCTCTCTCTGTCTCTCTCTCGCACTAACTCTTTTGTCGCAGCCATGCTGTTTGTTTGCTTTTTCTCCCTCTTTTTATTTTAATTATTTAGTCAAGTTCAATTTGTCGCTGTGTGTGTTGGTGTAGAGGACACGTACAAGTGCTGTGTGTATCCTTGGAGGATTGCGTATGTGGCATTGAGACTTTCTCGTGTCACGTGGCTCACTTTTAAATTGAGTTTATTGTGTAGACCATAAAATGTTATTTTGTCGTGGGCCGTTCTCACTCTAATTGCCAGGGGAATGACAGTTCACACAAAAGTGCGACAAAATGGCATTAAAAACAAAATAAACCTTAAGCTTAAGCCCAAACGGTTGAATGGCAAAAGTCACTTTGGTGTAAATGTTCGGCAGTGAATCTAGTTATATTTCCAATAATAATAAACATTCAGAATTCAATTTGAATTTGGTGTTTCTAAATTTAGATGGAGCTCTAATCTAGAAAAACTCTTTTATTTACATGGATTCAGATTCCTAGGTCAACATTCATCATCACAATGAATAAATACTGTTAAATCTCTTGGGAAAAATGTAAAATATATTTTTGGTCTGCTGCTGCAAATGCATTTCGCAACTATGTTGATTTTCTGGCTGCCAAGCAGAATTTCTCTTGATTAGCTGCATCTTTTTGCTGAATTAATGTCTCAAAATATATCTAGCCAACTGTGTCCTCTTCTTGCTTACTTTTAACATTTAACCTGGTATCTCTGCAGCTCTCTCTCGCTCTCTCTCTCTCCCTTTCTCTCTCTCTCTGTTGCTGTCTACCCATCTGGCAATTTATCTCTATCCATCTAACATTTGCCACCCCACTTTAAATATGTACAGACCTTAATCACACTTTGCGCTGCAGCTTGGCATAGAAATTTGCCCATTACGTTCACTGGTATGCAACATAATTTTTAACCTCACGCCGCAGCATGCACATAAATTTTCCGCTATCCAACACTGGTCGCAGCCTCCATTTGAAAATTAACGAGCGCGCGAGCATAAATAAGAAGCGAACGAAACTATTGAGGAGGCGCCAAAAGGCAGCAGCTAACAAAGCAGCTTGGCTGAAGGAGTAAGTAGTTGCCCAACTCGGCTGGGGGCAGTGAGTGAGGCAATGGCAGTGGCAAGCGTAAATTTATTTTTCATAAGTAAATCCCTCTCGCTTTACGAGAAGAATATAAAAAAAAAAAAAAATCTTTGCCATTACGTGCCACAGTGCGCAGCCGAAAAGTCAAAGTGACGGCAAAGTCAACACAAGAAATTGCAGCCCTGCAGTTAGCGCAGCAAATGAGATACCCCAGGGCAATACCACCCACCCGTAGTCCCGTTGATCTCTAGAGGGCAAGAGTGTGTGTGCGGAAGAAGAGAAGTTCGGGCAGCATCCTTAGCAAAATGTAATAAAAACCTGAAGTACGTTTTGTTTGATAATCCCATTTTAATATTTATAGTAATAAACGCGCTTACGCGTTGACGCGAAAAGTGGAATTGGTATTAGCTCGAGGCCACGCCCACTTTATACACTGGCATATTGGCCACTCGTTGCCATTGCCTGCCATTGTTTGCGTTTCAACGTCGTTTATTAGATGACTTCTGGGCTTTTGGCAGTCCCAAATGAAATATTCCCCTTCCCTTACAAGAAGAACTATATCATGTAATTTCGTACAAGCGAAAAGGTGAATATTTCTAGGAAGAGTGAGTGCTCAAGAAGAAACTATAACGTTATTAATTCTTATAACTAATGATGACCAGGACTGTAACTTATATTAAATATATATGTGAATATTGCAATTTCCTTTTTTTCTGTCGAAATTTCAGAAAACTGTTGTATTATATCAGGGCATAACAAACTATTGCAGAGTATTCAATATTCGGTTTACCATTAAAGGTAATATTTATTTATTTATAATCTCTTAACATAAGCAGCACAGCAAGTGAAGTGAAGAAAATACTGCCTTGCAACTGAAGAGGACTCACTTGGCGATTTCATATTAGATTTGAGCAGATTGTAGCAAAGTGGCAGGCATAAAGTCAATTTTTATTCAGTACAAATCAGCGACCTCGGCTTTGTGTCCCCTTCGAAAGGGGTATATTGAACGGCTCGAATGGGAAGTGTAAGTAGATCCCTGGACAGACGTCTAGCAGCCAGCTTAACGTTGATGGCAAAATCAATCCAATTGTCTCCGTCTAGCTTTGAGTTCATAGCTAGACAGTACACTGCATTTATTTCATGATTGACGTGGCGTATGTGTAATGTAATTTACTTTAATGCTTTGTAACTGGTTTACTTGGCCAGGTAGGCGGAGTGAATTGGGTTGACTTGCAAAGAGAAAGTTAACATTTTTAAAGGGGTAAATTTAAGAATCAACTGTGTGACATATTTTAAATACTCAGTTTAGTGTTGTCTTTTAACAGAAAACTTTTTAAGCTCTTCTTTATCGCATATACTAAATATGTAAAAACATTTACATGTCTTCTGTTGATAAAACATATTTATTTAGTGGAACAATTTCTTAGCACTCATTTGAATATAACATAAAAATCACAGTACAATTATAAATGTAGACATTTCCAGCACTAGAATATTGATGATTTCTATATTGCCTATAATAATGCATTATCCAGATATGAAAAAACTCACATTTTTTACAAATTCAAACATATTCAATATTACCAATAAAGAAATATGAAAGAACTCAAAAAAACGGCCGTTTTGTCATACGTAAAAAAAATAAATATTATTTTTGGCAATTATTCCAAGGCTCTGAATAATACATAGAAATTTATATATATTTGCAGTGTTTCAGATTTTATGTGTCAACCATTTTGAAATATTTATCAGCCAAGATCTGTGAAATTTGCAATTAACACATGTCAAACTTTTTGGAAGCAAAGTTTGTGGTACAAAAGAAGTAAAAACAATGGCAAGTGAGCAGGCAAATCCATTGTCACATTAAATTCGAATTATTTTCGGTTTTGAAGTTGTCGCCATTGGGGTATAACGGGAATTCACGCCATTTGCAATCAATGGCGAAATAATATGGCGGTTTCGCTTACGTATTTTTCACTGATTTCCCAAAAGCAGACGCTGAAAAGGGCACCCAACGCTTGGCGATAGTTTTTGTTCGAAATGCAAGTCGCGTGGCAAGTTTTCAGTGTGTGATGTGTGTGTGTGTGTGTGTGTGTGTGTGTGTGTGCTGGCTGTGTGTTGCAGGCTTTCAGATGGCCCAAGCAAGCATTTGCCGGCTCTCTCAAAAAACTTGGTCCTTCTGCTGCTGGTGCTGCTGCTGCCACTGTTGCAGCTACTTTGGGAGTTCTCGGAGCATTATCTTTTGGCAATGCCAAACACTTCCGCCCAGCAACAAGAACGATAAATTGTTGCGGAAAAGTGTTAAGCGTGGAAAAGTTCAAGCCAAAGTTTCGATGTGCGCGCACTTTTATTTAGGGTTCATTATGCTTTCTTATGCTACTTTTCGCCACGCCCTCCTCTCCACTGCCCCCCCGTTTGCTGTCGCGATTGCCTTTGTTTGCCACCATTGGAAATAATGATTACACGCTTACGTTCTGCTTTTCTTTCTCCTCATAGAGACGAGTGGATGCGTCAAAATTATGGCAAGGCAGCAGAAATTGGCCAAGCCAAATACTATAAGCCGATTACCAGCATATTTTTGCTAATACCCTGTAGCCAGTTGAATGTCTGAGAGGGATATGCAAATAAACATTGGGAAACGAGATTTGTATGCCTCATCAAGTTTGTGGGAAATACCAAACAAAAATAAATACCTTTAATGAAAAGTTACAAATTCAACAATTGGATAGAAATTGAGAAGTGAGAAGATTCATTCATTAACGAACTCAATGTAATATATATATATATTAAAGATTTCTGGCACTATCATTTCTAACTTAAATTTCACTCTATCCCATATCTTCGACCTGTGCATAGGGTATCTTCTGGTCATGCAACATATTATTGCTGATTTTGTTCGTTAATTTTTGCTGCTGCTGCTGCCCAATGAGGCATAGAGCGAGATGAATTGCTCTTTGAATAGTTGCTGGCCGTCGGCGCTTGGGAAATCGAAATGGAAATGGAAAGGCAGAAAATGCGGCTTAAACTAGAAACTACTGCCTGACATTGCATGTCATCAGAGTTATTAGCGTTAATGCTCCATTAATGTGCCGAACATTGAATGTAGCACAGGCATTGAGAACTCACGCTTTTATTGTGCGCAGGTATTTTTTTTGGCTTAATGGAAATTGTTTGTTTTGTGGCAACAGAGTGGAGTTAGGACTGCGATGGTGGATTGGGTTCAATTAGTTAGGATTGGGAAAGCCCCAAAGGACCTTAAATGTTGAGCCTATGCTGCGATATACAATCACTTTGAAGATTCAACTACGTTTCATTTAGGGCTACGGTTGGATGTGTCTGAGAACGTCAGCTATAAGCAAAACACAAACAGGTTTTTTTAGAATACAATTTTCAGAACCATTCGGAAATTTATTATTTAATTCGCCCCATCAATCATTGCGCTGCATATTAAATATGTTTGCTTAACCATCTGGCATTCGGCTAGATAAAGTTCATCAATCAATCGTCAAGCTGTTATCAATCATTTGTTATAACATTAATGCTATATCACACTGCATAAATTACTCGAATTTGTTTCGGGTATATAATCAGTTTTGTATTTCGATTTCAATTAGCTCAAAATAAATATATTTATTAAAATTTAAAGCTTCAGTTTAAGCAGTTTGTTCAATTGCAATTACCTAAAATATATTTTTATATTTTATTTAAATTTTAAGCTGTAGCTTAAGCAGTTCTGTTGAAATTGTGACTAGTAATCATCCTATTCAGTTACTTTACAAAAATTGCACAAACTCCAAAAATGCAATCAGGTTCCAAGGAAACTCAAAATGTATTTCAACGAAATTTGATTCAACTGAATTCAATTGAAAGTGTTTCCTGCGCTGAAAGTAGCTAAAACCTAAGCAAGGCCAGTGGCAACTATTGAGCATGTTTGTGTGTAGCATAATAGTATTCACAGGAGTGCATTTTGAATAACTGAATGTGCTGATTGAATGAAACACATATTGGTATATCGCACATTCATCAATGCCCACTTCAAGGCAATTGAGTTGGCTGAATGGAGAGCGAAACACAGACGACAGACGCAGATACAAATCGCAGGCATGGGAAAAATTGCAAGTCTTGAGAATAAACCAATCGCAGCTAGGGGGAAACCTTGTTGACTGAGGCAACAATGTAATAACATTCGCAGCTATTTAGATCAATTTTTTTTTTTTTTGTGCACACGCTTTTTACACCTGCTGCGAACTGTCAAAGGGAAAAGTGGACTCAGACGGAGGTCGATCTTTGGGGGGAGCGAGAGGGGAATGGACAGCTGCTTTAACTTATTTCGAAGGCAGCCAAAGAACTTGGCACGAACCTTGAAGGCAAACAGTTTTCATTTCCGCTTTTATTGGCACTGCAAGCCAAAGGCATTAGAGGGGTGGTGGTTGTGGATCTACCAAATACCTAGCTGTAAAGAAAAGAATTTCTTTTGAGTTACTTTGGCAAAGGCAAAGAAGAAAAAAGGGCAAAACGAAACGAAAGGACACATGTGTCCTGCTTGCCAGGACAAACTTTACGCCATTTGCGCTGCCTTAAGGTGTGTTTAATGAAAAGTTGCCAACAAGCAGAGTTCGGACACATTAGACGCAAAGTATTAGCAGTAATAGTTGTAGTACTATAAGAAAAAGAAGAAAACCTCCAAGACAATAGACAGACAATGGTCTAAAGGATGCAGGTGCTGTTTCTGCTTCTGCTACTGCCACTGCCACTGCTTCTGCTACTGTTGCAGGCTGCATCAATATCCTGTTGCCATTTTGCGCTATTTACAAATGAAATACGCCGCAAGTTTTCGAGCCAAAGTAACCACGAAAATTAAACTTTTGCCTCGTTTGTGTTTTATCAGTTTTGTGGATAGACGCAGGAGGCAAGAGGTGCCACAAAGTTTGCACAGAAGGAAAATACAATGAAGAAAATGAAATTAAAAAGGGGGCAAAATGAAGAAACAACTAGGTGCACTTCAAGTGGACTTTTTAAAGTGGAGGTGGAGTCTACTTTCAGATTGCTTTAGTTGGCAAATAATGACATTGGGGCATTACATCAAAATTGCCAATAGATATACCAAACTTAGATGATTGCATGACAAAGTTCAAATATTGTTATTTTATCAAAGCTAACTTGATTTATTTTTCATATATATTTGTTCTTTAAAATTAGTCGAGCCACAGAAATTTCTGCTGATTACATAAACTAATAGATTAATTTGGAGCTTGATTCATCTTAAGCCAACATTTCCTATTTTCTATAAATTTAAAAAGCATTCAAGCCAGAATCGCTCTCATTTGTTTAAGAATAATCCTTGTCGATGTTTAACCACTATTTCTTATCTGTCCCACAACCATTTAAAATATGTTCCAACGCTTGTTGGCAACTGTGGGCCAAGTTTCACCATCATCATCAGTCACACAATTTGTAAACATAAAATACGAATTTCTATCAAGTCTAAAAGATCTAAACAAACTGTAAAAATTACAATGCCATTGAACAAGCGTTGCCTTTGGCCAAAAAGAGAATAATAAAAAAAAATAGAAGTCATGGAAAAATCCAAAGAATTTTCGGACGAGAAGTAAACAAAATCTGGTAACATCAATTTTGTCAAGTTTTCACGCGGACAACAACAAATCTGATGAAACCATTTGCTTGGGCCTAAGAGCATGCAAACAACACACAGTGAAAAAAAAAAAGAAATGAACTGAAAAGTAGACGGAAAAAATATATAAAATCCATAAGATGTATTTATTACAATTTGAATACTTATTTTCAGCTGAATTCCCCAAGAATTCATTCAGACCAACTTCAAGAATTCCTTTCTATTTATTTAGTTTTTATTTTTATTTTTTTTTTGCGCAGTGCACTGCTAACGCTTTTAGAGTGTCTCGTCTTGTTTAGCAAGAGATACAAGATGCGGGGCAGGGTGAGGAAAAAATGGGTCCAGAGAAAGGCAGCAAAACGAAAGAGATTTCTACGCACAGTGCGAGAAAAAAGTCAGTGGACGTGCCAAAGCTATGAATGCCAAGTGACACTTGAGTGGAGTGTTGGACAACCGACACTGGGATTGGGCGGGATGAGGTGATTGGAATGGCACGAAAGTGGGAGTGGGATGCAACGTCTTTTGGGGTTTTAGTCTGGCTCGAAAAATCGATGGGGCATCATTCTTATCAAATGCTTGACGCCAAGCGGCCAGCACTTATTAAATTGAAAATATTTTCATGTGGCCAACTTTAAGGCGTAAAAGGGCCAAGTCTCAAAAAAAAAAAAAAACCAACAAAAAAAACAACAACAACAACAACCACTGAGCTTTGATTGATTGCTGTCGTTTTGCGCTTTTGCCAGCTGAGAAGTTTAATAAATGAATGCGGTTTTTATTGTGCCTAACCGAATATTCCAGTGTGTGTGTGATTTTTGAAGTTTATCATGGCAACATTTGATTAATTGCCCGGGTCATGGCATAGACCACGCCCCTCGACCAACTCTAAACGCGTGATGACAGCTGGCGGTAGTTGCTAGTTTTCAATTAAAAAAGAACTTTACACTTTGCCAACCGAGAAGGCGTCGTGCAACTTTGTGTGAAGGTGGCTTCTGTTGCCGCTGTCTTTGGGGGTTTTTTACGATGTCGCCACTGAATTAATGTAAATCCTTGTTATCCTTCACTTTATGTTGCCACTGCCTGCATTTTTACTATGCAGGACGTCGCCTTCAACATCTCCGCCTCCTTCTGCATTGCGCCATTTTGTTGTTTATGTCGTCCTTCTTGTGGTTGTCTTTTCCCACCCATTTGCCACTTCAGCTTCGACTACTTTTTTATGGTTTTGTGTTTGTGTTTTTGTGTTTGCGTTTTACGGTCAATGTTGTCTCTTTTGTAATTATGGTCACGTATGTGCTGCACCATTTTATGTGCAAAGGACATCGAAAGGACAGACGCATTAATTGCAGCTTGTAAAACATTTGCCCACTGGCGACTATTTTATATTGGTGACAATTTCTGTACAACCAAGGGCATAAAATAACTGAAGCATTCATCATCATCTGCAGTGCCTGAGAGCCACAGCATAGTTGGCAAGTCTTAAGTTTCGTTTGCTTAATAAACCAAGAATCTGTTTGGAATTCTTCTGAAAAACAGTCAATTCAAGATCTTGTTTCCTAAATCCTCAACGTGAAGGTTTGTTCTATAGCTATAATATATATTAAAATGTACATGAAAATGAAAATATTTTATGCACAGTTTAAGTACTTAAGTTGACCTCAAAAATGTTAACTGCTTCAAAAAACAAAACTAGAAATATGTATATATTTAGAGCCTGTCCAAGATCGGAAATATTTGTCGATTTTCATACGTTTCTATTAAAATCAAGTTGTAATCTACTTGATAATTATTCCAAAACTACAACTGTATCAACAATAAATAAATATATCACAATAAACATGAAATTCTTTTAGAAACATGTTTTACAATTATAACAATATTTAAAAAGATACGCTGATAATTAAAATAGGCACTGCAATAGTAAAATCTTGTTTATACATAATTAAAGTGTGTTTTATTTGCCAATTTGCACCTATTTATATCTCACAGCTCAACACATTGATCACCGTGAGACCTCTGCTTGATCCCTCAAGGATTGGCTCTAGTGCTGAGTCAGGACGATTGTCGCACTTCCCGTCTAATCACAGGCCTAGACTGAGTGCAGTTGATATGCTGTGGATATCAGGATATCAGCAATCGAGCTAATATAAGAAAAAACGGATCTTTAACTTTATTTTCATTTTTTTATCGAAAGATTTAAAAGTGGCAAAGCGAACTTTGAACTTGTTCAATTAATTGAAATGACAGACGTTGAGCTAATGGCAAAGTGCTTAATATTTGGGTGAACTCAGACACTAATCGATTGATCAATCAATCAGCCAGTCATTCAATCAGTATACAAGCCAAGTCATTCAATTTGTATGCAATTTTGACCTCAAACATTTGTTAATTGACCGCAGCACAGAGAGAGTAAGCGAGTGTGTGGGTGTATTTGTGGGTGGATGGCTGATGTGTGTTTGTGTGAGAAAAGTTAGTCGCAATGCCAAACACAAATACCACACACACACACAGACAGGCACACACGCACATCAGCACACCTACAGTTGCACAAATAATTAATTATGTACGCTCAGTTGCATTTGTAGCTGCAGGAAATGAAGCTGCGCTCTGTTGGCTGCTACCTAAATTATGCCAAGAAGTCTACGTTGCAGCACAGAGCTGCCCTGCACCATCCACCAGACATCCAACCACCCAACCAGTCATCCATCCAATCACACAACTAACCAAACAAACCTAGTCACTGTCAATTGCTTCCGGTACACGGTCTGGACGACCATCAGCCTGTTTGCCACGGTTAAGTAGCGATAATTGCTCACCTTCGCTCACCTGACCATCAGCCAAGTAACTGGCTTACCGAACCCTTCTCACCATCCTGTGGCAATCTCGCCAAGTTCATCTAGAAACATCAACGTGTAATCGAATGACATTTAAGTGACACCTTGGGCATAATCGTTAAACGGTCGACTGCAAGTCGACAGCAGAGTGGGTGCTTATCTTTAGATTCGTATGGACAAAAGCACTCATAAATAGAGTAAAAGCCAAGTCAAGTGAAGAAAAATAAAAAAAATAAATAAGAATATCAAATAAAGGTTTTTGAGTGACCTGAAAAGCATCGCTTCTAATATTGTGCGATTGTTGGTAAAGTATTCTATAACTACTATTCATAGTCTTATATGATTCTGTACATTACATACAAAATTTATAATTGCCTGCTACAAAAGTATTTTTATATTTTAAACTAAGCTAATATATAAATAATCTAAGATAGTAGAATTTGAATTTTTGTTTAAGCGAATCAAATGTTTTACTAAACGAGAACCTTTCCCATCATACGATTTATTACTATTTATTTTTAATATATACTTATTTTTAATTATTGAAGTATAATATATTGACTTTACAATATAATGTACAAATATAATAATAAGTGAAATAAATCCATGCCAATAGCATATTTTATCTGTTCAACATGTGATGCTTATTACCAGACACCACTTAACACTGCAGCACCCAAAGCATCGTCAGCCGTCAAACTAGTTTTGACTGTGGTTTATTGCCAGGTCCAGACACATTTAGAGGACATACACACACACACACGCAGAGAAACACACACTGTACAATGTGCACACATATAACTAGACAAAAGATGTGCATAAATTTGAACAGTTCGACGAGCACATAAAATCAGCTACTTATGCGAATGCCAAGAAAAACACCTTAACAAAGCCACACACAACGAAGAAAAGCTGATGCGAAGTTCGCAGAAGCAAAGAATGAAAAACCTGATACAAAAGTAGCCGGCGCATTGGCGAACGAAATTGATTTTCAGGCAATTTGTTCGTTTATGGATTGTTGCCCAGGACCCAAAAATAAAAAAATACGAAATTCGATGAAAACGGCGATAAAGGACAGCTGCTGCTACTTTTCCTCACTGGCAGAGAGTAGTTGCTATCTCCCTTATCACCATCTTGGGCAGTCAAAAGCGCCCTGCCCCTAAAAAAAAAACACAGAAAAGAAAAGAAAATTGAACGTGAGCTGGCCAGGGAGAGGGGCAAAGAGCAAAGAAGTTGGAGGAAAGCTCGTTGACTGCAACACTTTGACACCTGACAGCTGCACAAAAAAGCGAGCGACGTATTACGGCGCTCACACCCCGAAAAACTCCGCCGGACAAGGACAGCGGGCCAAAGCATGCGGGTTAGGGAATAGGGAATAGGGTCTATGGCAATGCGGTATGTGTGGTCTTGAAAACTTTGCGCCCAAGACATGAGATTTATTTGATGTTGCGGATTTGGTTTTTGTGCTTGTTTGTGCAGCGATTCAGGTCGTGCTACTGCAAGAACACAAAAATGATTAAGTGGCGCCATCTTGTGTGGAGTAGTGAAATGCATTAATAGGCTGGAACTTAAGCGAAATAAGCTGAAGTCATGTCAAATAGAGGATTGAAATTCATTTTAAAATACTCAAAAGTATATGTTTGAAAAAGATACGGAGATATATAGAAATAGACAGAGATATAGAAATAATTATTAATGGATATAATTATAGATATAGGCTGGGTTTATTGGCTGGGTTTATTGGGGGGCTTTTTGGGCAAACGGGCTCAGATGTTGGTGCCGATGCTGCTGTCAAACAGACGGTGGGCAATCATTCAGTCAATTTGGCTTTTTGGCTTACTGTTTTACTATGTGCGCTGCAGTTTCTTCTTTTTTATTTGCCGGCTCCCTTAGGCTGGCTAATATGTCTGTCTCACTGTGGTTTGATTTATGGACAGGCTGACTGACTGACTGGCTGGCTGGCTGGCTGGTTGGCTAGTCAGAGACCCTTCATGCCATTAGCAGGCAACAAATCCAAAGCATGTCAAGCTGTGCATCAATTTTGACTATCCAATTAACTGTATATTTCAATTTTGTAATTTTTTTTTTGGTTCTCTGTTTAACAATGGCACTTTATGGTTTAATTTCACATGCAAAACCTGGACGTAGATGTAACATCTCTCAACAATTACGGGTTGTGTCTGACGTTTGTTGTTTACAAATAAACCGATTTGCAAATGGGTTTATTTTAGGGCTTTAAGCAGTTTTCCACCACCCAACTTTAGCCAAATATTAGTCGGCCCCATCGGAGCACAAGCGGACATGAGTTTAAATCATATGCGTGTCTAAAAATACAAACCCAAAATTGCATTTCACTTGGCAGTTGCCAACGCACTGAATTGAATGCGTCAATCACTAAGCTGCAGCGAATCGTTTGTGATTTTAGCTGATATTTTTGGAGCTGTGTTTTTGGGCGCCACGCAAAGAGTGTGGCCCATTTGTGTTATACAAATAAACAACGTATTTTGGAGGCTTTTATTCATGGACATGTGCCAGAAACACACATTTGTATGTTGAATTGGCAGGGGCCTTGTTTGGTCTGGTTTAATTCTTAATTATTATTTATTTATTCATGAGCTAAATATGCCAAAAGTTTAAGTTGTTAAAACATAAGCCAAAAATTGAGTATATTTGAAATTTAAACGTAGGTTGTTTTAGGCCAAAGAGAGTGCATAAATAATGTAAGATTTATATTAGACCCTGTTATTCTTAGCCATTAGCATCATTAAGCCCGCTTAGTGTCAATAAAATATCGACATTTTGTATCTATTTCGAATACTCTTCTATACTCAACCCTTAAGCGCAGCTTTATCAAATTTTTTAGATACCATAAGCCGTGTCCGTGTTCTTGTCTCGTTCGCTGCTCACCGCCATTAATATTTATTTATGCCTCAATCATTTACAACATGCGCGGCCAATAAACTTGAGCAACCGGAAAGGGAAAGGGATGGGGAAAGGGCAACCAGGTCTAAGAATTCCGCACCATTTGCTTAATAAAGTGCATAAATTTAAATTTATGCAAAAACCACAAGTTGCCCACTTCTAATGCTGACTACAAATTGCTGTGGCGAACTTGTTATAAATGATCAGCGCATAAATCAACAAATAACCAAATAAATGACACAAATATCATTTTTATGCGAAGGACAAAAACCAAGCAACAAACTTGCCGCTAAGTTTTGGGCGAGATAAAAACCCATTAGATTTTCTAATAAATAGCAGCATTAACTAAACATAATGAGCACTTAAGCGCGCACTTCCGGACCCCAAGACCAGGCAGCAGACTGAGACTGAGACTGAGACAGAGACTGTGGCAGAGGCAGAGAGGCTGAGGCAAAGGCCGAGGCGACCACGCCCTCAATAGTGGCAACGACAACGGCTATGCCATTAAATTCAAACTTCCTGTGTGTGTGTGTGTGTGTGTGTTGTCGCCTGAATGTGTGCATGTTCTGTGGCAGGACATTGTCTCGCCGCTGCTGCTTTAAGTGTTGCCTAATTTACTACAACAAACAAAAAGTTGCTAGCAGCAGGTCTCAGATACTTTTTAGACTTTCAGATACACTATATGAGCTAGAATTTGTAATGAGCTGAGTAAAATAACTGGAGAACCATATAACAACACAATTTATACAAATCTTTCTTTATTATTTCAGACTAGCTTATGCTAAAGATCGTGTTTAATAATTAAGTGTCGCATTGGATTTACAACAAATAAATAATAATTAATACTCACTTTACAAATAAATATTAATTACAGCAAATGTCCAAGATGCCCAAATATAAATAAAACAAAATGTAGTTTTAAATAAACATGTTTTATATTTAAACTCACATTAGATATAGTTTGGATATAGTTTGGATATAGTTTCATGCTAAAGTGTAGTGAATACAGAGCAAATGTTAAGGCAAAAATTGATACTGGTTTTGGTTTTGGTTCGCCTTCTGCTTCCCTTTGTGGCTGCTTCGGATATTAAGGACATTAAATCCACATTATTCATTTCGTTGTTGTTGCCGGCTATACAAGGACGACAGACAACGGACAACAGACACAGCAGACAATGACAATCGGAGTTGCGTTCTGCGCTTATTAAAGCCATTTGGGCAATTCACGTGACCGTTGCGTATACGCCCTATTGGCCATTGTGCGATCGCCATAAAATGAGTAATTGCCAGCATGTTTCAACGCATTCACATTAATGAGTGCCCACTGTGCGTGTGTGTGTATGTTTATGTGTGTATTTATTTTAATATGTGCAGCATTTTTATGTTTAATCATTTTTCGGCGCCTTTTTATTACCTTTTACATGAAGTTTTTGGCCCTTTTTCTCTGCTCTCGTCGACCAGCAGCAACAACAGGCAACAACAAACAATTGCAAATTACAAAATCGTGACTAGCGTAAATTTGACCATTTTGTGTGGCCATAAATTTGCCATTTGTTCAAAGTTCTTTTTGCCCGCTGACCATTGGCGAGCGTCTTCGGTCCAGTTGCCAAGCCAGTCGGTATATTGTTGAGCGATTATTAGTTTAAATAGCCAAAGAAGTTGTTTCTCTTCTACTATTGTTGGCTTAAATAGCCGCAAATTTGTTATAAATGGCCATTTGCTTGATTACAGCCGTTAAGCTTAAACTACAAGCTTGCAACAACCTTTGTTGCTCTCAGCTGTGCGAAAAAATCTTCGGCGCACACCATAAAAGATGTTATTGTACTTTGTTAGCAGTTTTGCCTTAACAGGTTGTAGAATTGGTCAAAATTGCCATAGAGTCTGAAAGGATGCTTTTTCAGTTAGATAAACCGGCAATTAAGGCTGAAAATAGTAAGATTAAGAAAAAATATTAAAAGAAGAAATACAAAATGAATCGTAAATAAAATATTAAAAGGCTCATAAAAGACATCAAATGAAACAACATAAATAAAATAAATGAATGTAATCATTGGCTTGAAAAAATGCATTAATTTATGCAAATAAACAGATCAATTAAATCTTATTTCATTTAAAAATGTGTGCAAATATTTAGTAATAATCTTAAGCTAACATTTCTGCCCGCTAACTAATTTGCTTTGTCATTATATAAAATATACTTATTGTGTAAATATAACTTTAAAATGTAAGTGGATCTATTTTGTATTTTGTGTTCATAATATTTTGATATATTTAGTGCATTCTATCACTATATATTTCTATCATTTTTCGCAGTTTCCAAAGCATTGCAAAATGGAGTTTGACGCAAATAAATTTCCATAAAATGTTTTGCTGGCTTTTGCAGTGCTAGCAAAAACAAGCAATAAGTTTTACCGGTATCTATGGGCAACAAGAGAAAACTAAATTATAGAAATAAATAGCAATAGACAGTAAATAGAAAATATAAATATATATCTACATCTACGTCAAGGAGTTAGTAGAGAAAAAAGAAGGCGAAAAGAGCAACGAGAAAATGAAATCGAAACCGGAAATCGACAGACAGTCGACAGTCAACAGCAGACTGAAGAAGCAACACACACACACACACACACACGCACACCCACGGACAGGTTGCAACAACAGTCGTAACTGTGCCTGCTATTTGCCCCCGTCTGCTGCATTCCCCTTTGTTTGTATGTTTTGCACACTTGAATTGCTGCTCATTCAACATTCATTCACATGGCTAAAGAAACCGCCCGCCTGACAAGCCTGGCAGTCACGTCAATCGCTGCGGTTTCAGCTGCTGCCGCTGCTGCTGCCTCTTCCTCACATCGATATTCAAATATTTTCCGTTGACAGATTTCACAATTTTCCACTTTCATACCTTTTCTGTTTGCTCAACTGTTGGCTGTTGGCCATGGCCACAAACACAAACACAAAACACACACACACACACACAGAAGCATTTCCTTATACTTATTGTTTATTCATTCAGCTCGCAGCTTCTTATGTCTTTCACTTACTGTCTCGCTCTCTCTCTCTCTCTCTGTCTCTCTCTCTCTCTATCTCTGTCTTTCCCTTTTACTTTGCATATTTGTTTGTCTATCTGAGTATCTGATGTTGGAGCTGCCGCAGCTAAGAGTCCATTTGGGCGCATTGTGAGTATTGGTAACAAACTGGTAGCTAGCTGGCTTAGAACAATTGATGTGTAAAACTTTGATTAGGTTTGCGAACTGCGCCCTAAAAGTAGGCACCACATTTGGGTTTTTTGCTTTATTTTTTGTGTCAGCTCTGCTTACTGCTCACAGCACATTGATTTTTGCCCAACTTTTACAATTGCTGTTGTACTTGTGCTTGAATCAGGTGAAAATTTCATTTTTTCACTCTCAAGGCTCTGAAGGGTTACTATTATATATATATATATATATTTGTACTGAAGTGCATCCATTTAAAAATGAAAGGGGCGCACTTACTGTGTTTCCTGGTGAAAGTGAGTGTTCTTTAGGTATAAATAAGTTGCCTTTGATATTAAGAGAAATCAAATTATATTGGCAGGGCACTTTCAGTAGCACTTTTAGCACGAAATTTGATTGTACTTAACAGACATGTATTCGACGGAAACAATTTTCATTTACAACTAAATTTAATTTGACTGCAAGCCGAAAATCCGAATGCAGGCAAACTGATGGGTCCAAGTTGTTCAGAGAAAGCCGCAATTGTTTTAATTACAACCATCAATTTGTGGCCTCGCATGAATATAGATTCATTCGCTTAACTATCAATTCAATTCAGTAACAATGCTAAATGCAGTCCATTAATATGATTTCCCTCAGCTGAAATTTCGTGTACACTTTTATCCGTGTACCCGTGAAGGACATCATCAAATAATTAATTATGAACACACCACTTAAAAATAAATGTGTCCACAAAACAATAATAAAAATCGAACTATATTTCACAGCGCAATTGTAGAAATACAAATACCCTTTTCCTGTGAATTTAGCAGTATTTCTTATAAATACTTATTGGCTTCACTTTTCGTCCTATTTTATATATTTGTATCGATTATTTTATTTACTTGACTTTTTTATTATAGTTTTGTATCTGAATAGTCCTTGTGCCAAAAGTGTTTTACCTTTTTTTGTAAGTGTATGCAAAACTATAGAATCCAATTTCAATCTACAAGCTACGTATTTTTTGGTTGTACGCATTCATTCAACATATCTTTCGCAGATAATATTATGCTGGCTGCTTGTTAACATTTTTCTTCATTAAGTGGCAATAAAATAAAAAACAATTGACAAAATGCATGCCAATGTTAAACAAAAATATATATCAAATAATATATATAGATATATATATATATAGATATGCCAGTCTGGCTCGTCAAGGACAGGTTTTTTCTATAAATTTCCATTGGATTCTGTCGTTGTTGTTGTTAAATGTTTTTAATTACTTGACGGAAATAATGAATATGCATTGAGAAAATATCTCGAAGCGAATGTTAATAATTAATTTATTATGCTGCCTGTTAATGCGCAGCGTATTAACATTAAATTATAACTATATAAGTATAAATGTGTATGTATATTAATATCTCTGTGGTATCTGTTGCTGCAACTGCAACTGCGTCTACTGGTTTTGGGTCGGCGTTTAACAATTATTCATTTATGTTGCCATTAACTGTCAAACTGTTTAATTGTTTTCATCGCTGAAGGCTGTCAGTCAGCAGTCTTTCTATAGCCCTCAGTCGGTTCGATGTCGGCTTAACACTCGTACAATTATTAAAGAACATAATATAAATATATATTGCATCAGTCTTCAGTCTGATTAACATATTTTCAGATTTTTGTAGCTTTGTTACAACTCTATAAGATTCACTCAGCACAAGTTTTACACAACAAATGAAATAATCTTATCAGGCAGCTAATTTAATATTGCCGACTTTCTTTCTCAAAATTCTCTTTAAAGGATACGACTTGTCAACATAAACATATCCTCTTATCCAATTTCCCGCTCCTTGGCAATATTTTCTAATTTGGATGCTTCGCGCGCTGGGGCTTCCCCACCACCACCACCATTCCCTCACCCCCTCGTTGCTGCACATATTTGCCGCACATTCCGAAAATATTTTTGTTTTTACTTGCCCGAGCAAGAAAAAAAAACACACACACACCGAGAAAAAAATATGGCAACATGAGAAATGTTTGGAATTCCACGCAAAAGAATGCAACGAGAAACATTTTTTTGGCTAGACATTTGCATAGCACGAGGAAGTTTACAGAGGGGCCGGGGAGGGGCAGGGGGGCGGTGCTTGGAAAAGGGAGCATTTGGCAAAGTCAGCGTCAACATGCGGCGAATGGCAGATGGAAGTTGTACGATGTACGCAAAGACAATGACTAAGCACATGAGGCAGACGGAAATGCCAGAGAGCGGCACAGACAGACAGACAGAGAATCAAACGGCATGGCCAACCACAGAGAGCGAGAGAGAGAGAGAGCGAGAGAGAGACGTGTAGAAAAAGAGTGAGAGAATCGAGTATCAACAATATGCATACAATGCAAAGCCACAGATAAAGTTTCGTTGTTGCACACTGCTTTTATTTATTTTTTGTCTCCGAGCAAAGTTGCCTCGACAAAACGTTGTGCAAATGCAACTGCACTGCAAACACACACACAAACACACACACACACACATACACACAGACATATATACACACACACACACACACACACTTAGAAATGATGTCTCTAGTTTGTAAGTGCAAATAATAATATCCTTAAGGTATTTTGATGAACATCTAAGCTGCAAGCCCATTTCATTTGTTCACTTTAGTCAAACAAGCTGCATCAACTTTATCAAGTTGCTTATTGAGTAGGGAATCATTTTCATATTCAAAATCTACAATTAGAAATAAATATATATAGGTATATTTATATATAACAAAGAGCTGAAAGTATAGTCGCCAATGATCTTACTTGAGTAATTAACTGTATTATTATTTATATATAAATATATTTTCTTTAATTTAAAATAAAAAATAAATTAAGCATATTAAACTTATAAAATTGGATTTCTTCCTTACAATAGAGAACTGGCTGACTTTCAGCAGATAATATATATTCTTAGTTGTAATAA
This sequence comes from Drosophila planitibia, assembly GCA_035043785.1. NCBI lineage: Eukaryota > Metazoa > Arthropoda > Insecta > Diptera > Drosophilidae > Drosophila > Drosophila planitibia. The sequence continues at coordinate 1,648,402 of JAWNMS010000043.1, read as the reverse complement.
GCCAATACATTTTTATAAGAATTTCAATTATTTTTCTAAATTTTAAATTATGTATTTAGTATTTATTTATATATTTATTAATTTCTAAAATTAACTATTTTAAGTAAAATAAATTCAGCTCATCAATATTAATTAAAATTAAATATATTTTAAGTCTTTTAAATTTGTATAGCTTTTTCAAGCTTAATTATTAGAAAATTATATTATTAGTTATATTTTAAGCAATTTTTTTCAAACACTTGCCTCTGGCAAATTAAATTAAAAGTTAAAACGGTAAAAGCAATATATATTTATATTCTACATATATGTGCTATGTTTCTGTCTTTTTTGACAGCAATGTCAATTCCCAAAAAAATGCTATATATATACTACATACGCCATGAATGGATATTTTCATGTTGGCCATATAAATTTGGTGGGTGTGTGCAGTTCAATTAACTTTTGGCCAAAAACCACAAAAAACAACAACCGAAGAAAACAGGAAAAAAAAAACGTTAACTTTGTAAAACGGTTTTAACTTTGGCATGCCAGCAAGTTTTTAGACAATACACCCACGCAAGTGTGGCAGATGGGTGTGTGTGTGTGTGTGTGTGTGTGTGTGAGTGTGTGTGTGTGTGTGTGTGAGTGTGTGTGGTTTTGCTGCTGCTGAATACTCAGCATTGACATGCAATGTGGGCGGCCACCGAGAACCAAATGCAGCCCTGGCCCACAACTTGTGAAAGCCATGCACTATAATTTGTGTACGCCTGCAGACATATACTTATTGAGCTCACTGTATGATCCAGTTCCTGCTTCTGCACTTGTTAATATTGTTGTTATTGCTAAAATGCGCGTTTAAATGAATTACACGTTGAGGAAAATGCACTGAAAGCAACTGCATACAAATATTGACATGGATATAGATATATATATATATATATATATATGAGGTCCACTTTAGTTGGATATAATATTATTTAAATACTGATATTAGTAAGTGTATATGACCTATATCTTCCGATTCCATAATAATAATTTATGGACGATGATTTTCTGTCGGCTGCCCTCAATGAAATATGTTGAATGGCATCAAAATACATAACACTGATTGAGCTGTAAACCCTTTGGGATCACCTGGGGAGTCAATCAATTAACCTGACTCAAAATTGGGCGTGGCTGCTGTCCCGTTGTTCGCCTCAAGTGCAATTTTGATTGATACTTGACATTTATGCGGCACGTTTGTTTTGCTCCTTTCTGCCATTTGCTCAGGTTATTTATTTGCGCACATTCGAAGGACTAACAACCGACATGGATACGACAAGCACACGAAAACGACTCCAGTTCAAAGATACACACACACACACACACACACACACACACACACACTTAGGGCCTGCACACTGGTGTTTAGATACAAGTTCTATGAGCGTGCTTTGGACGTCAACAAACAATTTTCGACATTTCAACATTCATTAATCAAAACGGAAATTATAAGGAGTTGCTTTCCACACACATGAACTAAACAACCAAAACACAAAACAACATTGCCAACAACAACAACCACAACAACAACGAGAAGGGTGAATTTAAGGACGTTTGGCAGCTGAAAATAATTTGTAGCACACTTTTTGGTGCGAAAAATTACATTGAAAGGCGCCAAAATAACAGCAAATGTTAAAGGTTTAAATGTGCAGCAGCAATTTATAAGTGAAACGTGTTACGATATCGAATAAATATCTTGCAAATACTTTTATTTCAATCATATTCAATTGCTTTACTTATATTATATTTTTCAATAATTAAATAACAAATAGCAGCAGGCTAACTTAAAATATCTGCATTTTATTTGGGCAAACAATTCTTAAGTTTAATTTATGGTCAGGGAATGCCTATTTAGCCACAAGTTGGCAGAAAAATAGTTTATTTAGTCAGCTTATCCTATAACTATATTAACATACAAAGACTATTAAGGCATTTTGAAGCTTGAAATAAATTATAAATGATTACGAGTAAATGAAATATTTGCCATTTGTCAGCTGAGAGAGCAGTTGTCTGTTTATATTAACTAATCATTTGACTCGAAATACGCAGTCTTAAAAAGTTAATAAATAAATTCTCATAAAGCATTCAGAATTGTCCATGTAAAAATAACAATAAGCACAGTAATTGGCTTTAATGAAAGACGTCTTTCAATAAGTGAAAAATGTTTGAAAAATTCATTTGAGCGAACCAAAACAATAGAGAAATGCTCGTTGTGAAGTTACTTGCAGTTGCAGTTAACAGGAATTTATTAATTAAACACTGGAAAATAATATGTGTTCAGCGCTGCGATGAAGCGATTACCAACTGGAAATTTAACGTCGAAATTAAAAACGAAACAAAGGGAAAATAAATTTGAAAAGGGAGAGGGAGAAGTGGGGGGGGGGGGGGGGGAACTGCTAGTAAAATTGGTTTGGCGAGGCTGATAGATAGGTCTAAAGTACCGGCCCTGCGCGGCCCCGGCCACTTGGCCATAATGTTGGCCAAAAGCGGCGCAGCAGTAAATATGAACTGGGGCTACACTGCACAGAGAGGGGGATGAGCGGTCAACAGTGACCAGCCTGGTTTTGTGCAGCACAATTGAAAATGTCGACACACACACACACACACACACACTCGCATTGCCCCTACCCCCGTTAGCCAAACACAACACATGCCATTAATAATACGCTTACGCGCTTTTGTCTACCCGAAACTGTGCAACTTGTGCCTCTCAGCTCTGTGCCCCATTTGCCGCAGACCGCACAAATGCACCAAAATGATAATGTGTGTGTGTGTGAGTGTTTGTGCAACACTCAAAGTGGAGCAGGGTGCGAGCACGAGGCTGTTTTTTGCGGCTTGTCATGCAATGAACACATATACATAAATACATATAGACAAACACACTCACACACACACACTCACACACACACACAGATACGATTTATCGCATTGTGCGCTTTTTTTGTGTCCGTTAATAAAATAAAGGAATATCGCAGCAACTACAAAACACTGCAGCTGTAAAGTAATATCAGCTGCAGCTCATATATTTCAGCGAACTTAACCAATAACCAAATATTAGCCTTTTTCTGGCTAACACAGCTGTTCTCAGAAAACTCTTTTCACTTTTGCATCGAGTTCAGTTTTAAGCTGCTACAAATCCTCATTGCTAAGTTACATGCTGTAAGCTTCGTAGCAAAGTAGTCAACAAAATATTAATGAAGAATTTATTTTATATACATTTCCCTTCAGTTTTTTATTTAAGTAAAATTGTGGAAGATTTTTGCAATAGCAGCCTAAATTAAAAAAGGAAGCCAATGCCTAAACCCGACTTAAGAATTGAAATCTTAAATTCAAAGAATAAATGCAAAAAGTATAAAATTGAACGCTTTGATTTACAACAGAAAAGAGTTGAGCTCAGATTAAATTAACCAAACCTATAATAATTAAAATGATGTCTTTAAGAGGATGACATGCATAAGGCACGCCAACAAACACTTTACCAATATATATATATATGTATATAATTATATCTATCGGCAATTCAAAGGCAACATGACTGGAGCACCCTTCAAAATGCTGTCGCAATCTAACCAATTTGCTCTTCCATTTGTTTCTATATGCAAAAGTTCGCGTGCCAAACGCCACAAATCGATTTACATGACAGCAATAGCAGCAGCAGCGAAAAGCCAAAAAAATAAAGAAAACCGCTTTGGAAAATGTGAAAAATTACAAAGCATAAAAGAGAAATGACAACAACAACAGCAACAAAAAACGACAACAGCCAAAATGGGGCATTTTTGAGGCGCTGTTTTTCGATTTGTAACAATTATTGGTCGTTACGAGGCGCAAAACAAGCAGCCCAATTTCCTAAAACACCGCTAACCGACTAACTACCCCTACCACCCCCAGCGCCCACCTCCCTGCTGCTCCTTGAACCTAGCAATTATTGCACATTTTTGTGGCATACTTTGCGGCGGCTTGCAAGCACGAATGGGCACTTCCAAATAACCACCCATCACTCCCACCCCCTGCTCGTTCCAGGCCAACGACGCTAATGCTTTTGAAATAATAACAATAAATATTATTGACATGCAAAAATGCCACAAATTGTCAGGAAATATTTATAACACGCCAGCAGCAGCAACAACAATAAAAAAAATGTACGAACAACAATCAAGCAACTACACAAATTTCAGTTAATATTTGTAGATTACTCTATACTTTATATATATTTATATAAATACCCTCGATGCGGACACGATATATACAACACGGTTGTAAATACTGCAAAGCCATCGAAAGTGGAACCACTCAAATATATATTTATATTTACTTCTCATTCGATTTAACTACTTATTTAAAAGAAACCTGGATTTTACAGCTGATGAAATTTATATAAATGTTGCACAAATATTTTTGCAATAGCAAAATAAAATTCTGATTATGCTTAATAAATATCTAACAGATCAAACAATTACAATTTGCTAGACAAATTAGAAATCTGGTAAAGAATTGCTGTCTTTATTTTATTAGTCCTCGTTCGATTTAATTACTTCTTCAATTACTTTTTGAAGTTAATAGATACTTCCTGAAGATAAGATAACTATATACAATAACTGACAAAGTTAAAGCCATCGAAAGTGGAACCACTCAAATATATATTTATATTTACTTCTCATTCGATTTAACTACTTATTTAAAAGAAGCCTGGATTTTAAAGCGAATGAAATTTTTATAAATTTTGCACAAATATTTTTGCAATAGCAAAATTAATTTCTGATTACGCTTAATGAATATCTAACAGATCAAACAATTACAATTGACTAGACAAATTATAAATCTGGTAAGGAATTGTTGTCTTTATTTTATTAGTCCTCATTCGATTTAATTACTTCTTCAATTACTTTTTGAAGTTAATAGATATTTTCTTAAATGACCGAAGACAGATCTCTGCAAGATAAGATAACTATATACGATAACTGACAAAGTTTAAGCCTTGTAAAGAGTATTTAAACTCCTTCTATTATTATTTTGCCAATTTCGCCTCAGTGTTTAATCATTGCTAATGAACTTGCAGTGCGTTTCTGCAATTATGCGAATTTTTAAATGATGATCCCAATTTAAACAAAAAAAAATACTAAAAAATAAGTTAAAATTGGCCTAATTTTCCAGTGCAGCTGTAATTTAAATATGCGCTGACATTTTTATGCGTTTTTCGTTCGAATTAAGTCTAAAAATTGAAATTTATTTGCTTTCGGTTAGCCGCTGTTTAAGCGAACAATAAAATGCAATGCGCCAACCATGAATATATCCTCGATGAGTTGGCTCATCTATTTAGTTTTATGAGCGGTTGACTGTGTGCGTGTGTGTGTGTGTGTGTGTGTGTGTGTGTGTGTGTGTGTGTGTGTGTGTGTGTGTGTGTGTGATAATGTGCCTGGCAGTTGACTTTATTGTCCTTCTATTTAGAGCTAACCCGTTAACAATGCAATAAATTTAATATTAAAATTCTCGTATAGTGAATTTGTTTGAAACTTGCCCTATTTTAAACAGAGATCTTTGTAAACGCTGAAAACTGTTTAGACTGAAATTTGGAAATTTGAAATTTAGGAGTTCCTGCATGAAAACACAATTCGTTTAATAAGCTATCCTTACCAGATCGGACTGCTTTATTCTATAGCGCCAATACAGCCAATACAGCCTGTTTTTCCAAGATATCCTTATCAAATTCATCAGCTATAATTATTATTATGTTCCACATATTTGATCTAAGAATCATCTAAATCAGATCACTTTATCAAATAGCTTTCGCAACGAAATAGATAAACAACTTAATAATTATACAATTTAGTGCATTTAAAACATAAAACTAACAAATTTAATTCAAATTGATTCCACTTAATCAATAAAGAAATTGTAAATTCTAAATTGGCTGAATTGGTTGCTCAGCTCAAACAATAAGAATTATTTAATTCCAAAAGTAAAGTTCAATTAAATCGTATTATTTATAATTCTATTGTAAAATGTACATTTTATTATAGTTAACTCAGCTAACAGCTTACAAATGAATACAAATATTCATTATATACGTGCTTTGCATCGATTGAGCTGTCTTAGAAATATTATTGAAATCAATATAAGTAATATGCTTACAAAATAAATAAGATTAACATTACTTTGAATATACTAATATATATTTTGCAGCGTACTTGCAGCTATCTAAAAAAAAACCCATTAAATATGGAAAGCGTTTAAGATGCGTCCATATATGCATTTCGGTAACCCAGCCTCATTTTCATATACCTATTATTATTCCTTTTGTTCAATACTCAGCCACCCACTTCGCATAATTCCCAGTAGCATTTTCTTCTCATTCATTGTGCCACCCATTTTTCTATTGTGGTTCGCTTCTTATTTTAACCCACGGAACAAAGAAAGGCAGTTGCAGTATGTAGTTGTTGTTGCCCCTGTTGCTGTTGCTGTTGCTTATTGTCCTGGTTGGTTGCATCATTTTCATCATTTTTGTTTTCCATCTGGTGGCGCACTTGAAGCGCTTTTCCACTCGAGCAACGAGCTTTTCTTTGGCCGCACTCAAGTGCCGCTTCAATTCGCACTTCACCTGAAGGGTCCAAGCAGGTGAAGGTCCCCCTTTCCATCCTCCGCTCCGCTCCCCTGCTGCGCCATAAATGACAATCGAAGGCTGCAGTTTACACAAAACAGCAATTTAACATCCCCCTGCCCTCCCCCTATCCTCAAAGTCCGAATAGTTTCCCAATGTCGAACCGCAATTAAAAAAGAAGCCCCGAAAAGCAGGCAACAGTAATTTATTTTATACTTATTTTTTGTGCTTTTGTGCATCTGCATTTTAAAGTGTATTTGTGTTTAATTAAAATACTTTTCGCACTTTCTCTTTGCTGATTGCATATTTTGCCAGCATCTGTCAGCATTCTGCTGCTTCTCCTGCTGTTGCTGTTTGTTTGACTGATTGACGGACTCACCTACTGGAAATGGTTTAACTTTGCCACGAAATGTTTTTATACCCTCAACCCGAATACAAATGGGCATATAGTTTATAATAAAATATATAGTTTATAAAGAAACTCTTCATCGAGACCAAAAGACGAGTCAATATAGCCATTTTTGCATAGAGAACTTAAGTTTGGAATATAATTTATCAGATAAAGTTGATTTCTAATTACGTTTCACTAACATCGATAAGAATCAATTAATGATCGCAATAAAAGCTACCACTTTAAAGACAAATCCTTACAATTGAGTATATCTATATATATATTCAGACATAACTCGGCATTTTTTAATAAATATACTTCATTTTTGGAATACAAGTATTATTTTATCGCTTTCTTCCTATGTTGCCAAAATCGATAGAAATCGATTAGCGATAGCAACTTAAGATACAATTTTAAAGATAGAGCCTTCCAATTAAGCAAATAAATATCTATATATATATATAACTTAACATAATTGTGATTAACTGTCAATATTACACGGTAGATAAGATCGTTTAAAGGTTGTTTTTAATATCTAAAACATGTACTACTTTTGATGGCTAAACACCATTGTACAGAGTATCTCCTAGTCGAGCTCTCCATCTCTCTCTCTCTCTCTCTCACTGACATTCTTCCTTTTTTTGCATTTACTGTGCGCAACTCTGTTGAAAATGATTTGCATTCTTTGAGTACTGAAAGTATTTCAATATAGTTTTTGACGTTTCGTTTTCGCATTTGGCAACTTTTAGTTGCAGGTATTTTCATTAGTAGTTTATGCTTTTATCTAGTTCCTGTTTGTGGTAAATAACTTTGTTTAACTCTTACATTTAAATGGATTTTCATATCGAATCAGTTGAAATTTGATTTTAATATTTGAATAATGAAGTAAATATAATCTTAGGTTTGCTACCCTATAAAAATGTGTGATTATCTTTTAGTATTTAATATCATTGCTTATTAGTTGTACATTTCACTTAATTTTTTGTTAAAAGATGAACAAATACATTTTGTCTTTAATTTAAATTAGCTATAATAAACTTAAGTTTAATTATGTGTATGAATTTTGTCTTACTTTAATATTTTATTAAATGGAATCTAATCTATTTTGACTAAAAAGCCATTCAATTAAAGCATTATTTTATTTTTAATATAATTTGTGTCTATTAATTTAAACTAATTTAATATAAGCCGTTATTCAATAAAATGTTTTTGAAATTTAGACTATATTTAATACACATTTATTAAAATAATGTAATAATAAATGTAATATAAATAAATAAATAGAAATATAATGAGTTAAATATTTCGAAGTTGTAGCTAAATTATTTCCCATCTAACCTCTACTTTCAAACATATCAAAATTCAAGAAAATAATGTGGAATAATTAAATTAAAACTTTATTTTATTCCGGACTTTCTTGGCAGTCTCCACATCTTAAAATAAACGTTGGTTTTAAGTAACTCCACATAACATTTTGGCTAACAGCTTGCTAATGTGATTGAAATTAAACTCGTATATATTTTCTACTAATTGAATCACTTAAAACCGAATGCTTTTGGCCAACACACACACACATACAAACACACACACATTGATATCTGGCTATTTCTTCTTTGGGCAATTAATTATAATTAAATTCGAATTGAGATCAGAAACATGCTGAAGTAGTTAGTTGAAATTGATTGAGAATTCACAGCTCTTCTGATTGAAATATTTACTAATCAGCTTAAGCTTAATATTATTTCTGGCATTTATTGTGGTTAGTTGTTTTCAATTGATTAAATAGAATAAACAGGATTTTAACTTACCGCCAATTTGAATGAAGTTTGACAATTGCACTAGTTTCAATTCAATCTCTTTCGTATTAAAACTCAATTTTTCACACTTGTTTCTTAATTGATTTATGTCGTTTTATTCAAGTTGATTTTGTTATTTTGCACACACGATTATTTCATTTGATTTTCTTGTTGATTTGTTTTTTTTTAATATTTATTTTATAGTGATGTATATTGTTATATGCTTATTTATTGCATTTGGAGTAATTTCTGCAAAAAGAGTATTTTTGTGAGCGGAAGACTTGAAATTGTTGGCATAAATAAAAGATGTTGGCTGAAATGGAATTGTTTTTAGCAACATTTCCCACAAATCAAATGCATAATTTACAAATTTACATTTTCCAAGCTAAAGTTAATAATCGGAAACAGCATTTAAAATGCAAAACTCTCGACAAAAGCAAAGCTGCCAAAATCTTAACTGAAATGGAATCACAGCTGATTCAAAGTGTAAAAACAGCCAGCTAATTAAATTTAACAGCCGACTAACTGACTAACGGAATAAAGTGCCAAAAAAAAAAAAGAAGAAAACATTAGACATACACATATATATTTGTATGAAATGAATTTTATTTAGACGCAATTTTGGCTTTGGCCAAGTTGTCAAATTTGGTACGCGCTGCTAAAGATTTGTCGTAGGTCGTCGTCGCACGCGTTTTGGAGAACACTCAGGAGAACTTTCGAACTTTTCGCTTAAATCGTTCGTTTGCAACTGAAAAACTGAAGCGACTGCTGCACACAGCTCGCCCAATTCGCTGCACTCGTTGGAGACGCGAGCGTTGCCAGCCAACAGAGACGTCAACAGCAGCAGCAGCAGCAGCAGCAGCAGCAGTAGCAGCAGCCAAAGGCTTTTCCAATTGGAAACGAACGAAGCTCAGCACAAAAAGCAAATACAAAAACAGAGTTTCTCTGTTGCCGGCAAAAGCCGTTAGACTCATTCGTGATTTTTGCCGGCCCATTCCCAAATTGTTCCACACATGAAATGTACGGTTTGAGAGTGTTAATTCTCATTTCTAACTGTAAATTAACAGTTGATAATCGAAATGTTATCCTTTGATAACAAGCTAATAAAATCTTATACAGACTAGCAGATGTGAAAAAACACATGTCAATTCATAATAAATGGTTTGTTGTGTTTTGGAATTTGGAGAGCGGAGAGCGGAGAGAGAATGACTTTGACGAATTGCATTCACGTTCTCTCTCTCTCGCTCTCACTCTATCGTCATTTTATGGCGCTCTGAATGCTGTTGCACATATGGGAATAGCACTGGAAGCGCCAAGCAACTGGAATTGTGAATGCAAGCGAAGACAATTCAGGAATTTACAGCTTACATTCACTTGACAGCAAGCAGCTGTGAAGGATGCACGCACGCACAGCGGAGCACTACTAAAAATGCAAATAGCTGTTAAATATATTTTATTTAAATGTGAAAATTGTAGAAAGATATACAAATATTAAATAAATAAATAAAAAAAAAATAAACATAGCGAAATAAATACTTGCTTACAAATTTTGAATATTTGAATTTGAATTTGAATTTTGGCAGACTCAAGTTATTATTAACAGCCATTTTAATGTTTTTTATTTCTATAAAAAATATCTAAATATAAGTAATGTTTATAGCGCACTGTTTACTGTTAAGCAGTAACAGTTATAGCCGCTTCCAGCCAAAGCTCTCTCTCTCTCTCTCTCTTAAATAAACAAACAGGCTCTCTCTTAAATGCGTATTGCCATAAAACTGTTGGAAGCTTGCGCTTCCAGTGTTTCGCAAATGCCAAAACGTTTTGCCCAAGCTGCCATAAACTTTCCAGTAGCACCTACGCGGCGCTCTCTCACCACTCTCTCTCTCTCTCTCGGACACACTCTCTCTGTCTCCGTTAAGTGCTCCGTGCTCCACATTTCAAAGCCACAAACTGCTCTGGCAGCTGACACTTTGGCGATGTCATTTCTAACTAACTAACGAAGGCGCCAAGCGGCAATTTACGAGCACGAGCACGAGCACGAAACACGAACACGAGCCGACGAAACGAAGTGCGAAAGACCAACAACAACAACAACAGCGATGGCATCTGCAAGTAACGGTAAAAGCAGCTGTGAACGCAGCAGAGATGAACCTGCCCCAAGAAAATATTTAGAGCACGCCAGGGTTAAACCGGCCGGCTTGCAAATAAATCAGAGAGAATCTGTTTTTTTCTTACCGCTGACTGGCAGTCATTTTGAAATTGTAACGGTACTCAAAAGAACGCGCCTAAAGGCAGACAACGTTAACGGTAATCAGTTTTCCATTTTCGAAATGAGCAGCCCCAGTTTGTGCCCCTCTTCCCACTTCCCTCTCCCCTTTCCCCACGTTTGCAACACGACACGCACTAGCAGACAATGCAACAAACCCCCTCCCCCTCCCCTCCCCCTCCATCAATCACCTCGTATACAGTTTTCATGTTCATTCGCTCCCTTTTGTTCCATTCCATTTCATGGCGGCTCACTGTCTAACACCCCCCCCCCCCCCCCCCTCCGTTCGCTCCACTTGCCACAACCACCCCTCCAAATCAATTGCTCGCAACATGACTAAATCTTTTCGATACACGAAATTTGTTTAGTGTGTTCTGCTTTGGCGCCCCGCGGTTCGTGTGAAACGAGGGGCGTGGCAAGGGGCATGAAGGGAAGACCGAAAGGGAAAAACCTTATAAACCAGGCATTGATTACAACTGGCAATTTTTCAGCTTGTTGCACATGTTGCGTGTTTTGTTGCATCCATGTTGAGGTATTTGCACCGAGTGTGTGCCAAACTAACAACAGTATCCGGGCACAGTGGGTGCTAGAATTGAATGCACGTATATAAGACACGCACACTTATATACCTATAATTATATATACATATATATCTATATTAACCTGATCAGCATTGGCTGAATATTATTTAAAAACCATTCCAAGTGGAATTTTCTAAGTATTTAATTGAGTTATTCTAAATTTCTTTTCTTGATTTGTTTAATTTATTTTCTGAGCATTTATATATCTAATATATTATATAATATCTAATAATTCCAGTAAACTTCCAAAGTATTTACTTAATTAACATATTCTAAATTTATTTTCTTGATTTAAAATTTGTTTAATTATTTTCTGAGCATGCAAAACGAATTACAATTTTAATATCAATATATATTTTATTTAATTGAAATAAATAAGATAATATATATATACATATATTTTCATATATCTAATATATAATATAATATCTAATAGTTCTAGGAATAAGCATTCTATCAGAGTAATTTAAATTTTCAAAGTATTTATTTAATTAACATATTGTAAATTTATTTTCTTGATTAAAAATTTGTTTAATTGCGATATTCATATTAATATATCTTCTATATAATTGAAGTAAATAAAATAATATATATGCATATATTTTTAAATATATCTAATAATTCTAGTGATAAGCATTCTCTCAGTGTAATTGCTGCCAGAAGAAAGGAAGCTGCTACACATTGCTGCTGACATTTCTTTCAAGAAGTACTTGAATAAAAATCAATAGCAATTAATGAAGAAATATGGCGGTTTTTGGGGCACAACTGACATGTTTACAGGGTATCTGCAAGTCAACTAATTTTGATTAATTCATTTAAGCTGACAATTATAATTTGGAGCTCATCAGTAAATTTCGTGGCTCCCATTTATCGACTTGGCAAATTTTGAAATAAAATAATGCTCAAAAGATGATAGAAAGTATTCAAATGAATACACTCATTCCGTTTTACATATTCATAGTAGCTCTGAAACTGCTTCTAGCCAATGGGAGTGTCCACATTGAGTGGGTGGCAAGAATCCCGCTCCGAATCGATTTCAACTTATCTTTGACTTGACTTTCTTTGACATTTGAGATTTGTTCTTTTTTTAGGAAACTTTCAAAATTTCTATGCTTAATAGACAAACAAATTGTTCAGAAACACAGCCCTGAAAGCAACACCCCAATAAAAAAATAAAAATACTGAAACAACATTTAAAAACAATTTGCAATTCTTAAACAACAATGAAGGGGAAATATTTAGAGCCAGCGATCGATTGCTGTTGCTCCGAGGAGAGCCTTGCCACGGAGGCCACAAAGGAACGCCGCTACACCTGGTTGAATGCCAGGGGTCGCTTGGTGAGCCGCAAGCTAACGGAATACGAGTGCCGGCTGGAGGATGATGTGGAGAAGCTGCAGGATGCGCTCTTCTCTATCTCATCGCACTATGCCAAAATACAATTTCGATTGCGTCAGATTGCTTCCGCCACGGATTCGGAGCGCATCAGTCTACTCCGTGAGCTGGAGAGGATCACGTACCAGGACATCGATGACAATCGGGATAACAATGAGTTGCCCACGCTGCTAAATGATTCGCACAGTTTGGGCAATGTCCGCCTCAAGCAGCAGAAGATCATCTCACAGCTGAGGGGTCGCCTCAGAGATCTGGTGGAGGTCAGCGATTGCTGTTTCAGTGCCAAATCCGAGCACATCTACCAGCTGCGCAGACCTCAGCAGCTGCAACAGCGACCAGCGAAAGCAATGGATTTATGTGTAACTTGTCGCGAATCCACAATCCACGAGCAAAATGACAATCCAACTCCTCGGGAGCGGGGCTACCTGTCGGAGACCTGGCCAAGCCACATGACTCCCAATGATGCCCCATTCCCGGTGAAAAGGAAATCCAAGTGCAAGAAGAAGCGCAAGAAAGCGCACAAGTCTCCTTCCAGTCCCGCATCCTGTAAAAGATACAGTCCCGATAGATCCACTAAGCCAAGTGCTGCAAAGAGTTATGCGGCGTCTGTTGCCTCTCATCAGGAGCGAAGAAGATGCAGAGGCAATCAGGATGTAAGTAGAAAAACTCAAGAATCCGAATATGCCATAAATCAAAACCGGAGGCAAAGGACGATAAATCGAAGCCGGAATCCAAAAGGATATACGAAGAACGAAAACAATCCAAATTTTGATAGAAGAACACAGCAATCTGAAGATGCTAAAAATCAAAACCGAAGGCAAATTTTGAATGGTAGCCCAAAACCCAAACGAAATATGGACAATGAAAGCAATCTGAAAATTAATAGCAAAACTCAAGAAAGCAATCAGAATATTAATAGAAAAACTGAAGAAAGGAATCAGAATATTAATAGAAAAACTGAAGAATCCAAGATGAAACCAAACAGAGATAAGGAAAACGAATGCAATCAGGATGATTGTAGAAGAGACAGCCAGTCGAAGGACTCGGCAACCGATCAAGTTGTGGAAAAGCGAAAGATTCGATCACGAATTGTGTTTGCGAACGATCACTATCAATCAGATGGAGCATCAAACCGATATGCTATGGAAAGTAAAAACACGCCCAGTTCCAGCTCGCAATTGCCAAGTGGGAAATACAGTCACTCCCCGACTGGGGTCAATCCGATTAGTGCAGTTAGAAGCGATGACAACGCGAAATCGATGACAATATGCCAGCGGAGCGCTTGCAAAGGAAAGTGCTCCACAAGTGGCACGTGTAGGCATCAGTATAAAGATAATGACGATCTTGATCAGGATAGAAAAGTACCTTTAAAAAATATACAATTTTGCAAAAGAGCAACCTGCTCGCAACTCAGAGAGAAAGAGCCGCAGAGTAAAACAGATAAAAAGGACACGCGCAAAGTGAGGATGATGCACAGGGTAACAAATTCACTATACTCTGGCCTCCAACACCACAACAATTTCGTTGAGTGTACACGAAGTAATTTCCCAGTTTACCCACATAAATATGGAGCTCAGAAGTTCGCCAAGAATGATCGTTGTTTAAGTTTCAGCTCCAAGCTTCGCGAACGCCTGGCAAGGAACAAAAGAGACAGCTGCGAAAAAATCGAGGACTCGAAATCAACACAAAAACCGAAGCCAGGAGACGAGACGACAGACTGCTAATCGGAAGGATGAGGGATGAGGATAATCTGAAGTTAACTTAAAGCACTCTCAAATGACAAGAGCAGCGCTGCATCCACTTTGAGAGTGTTTTAGTTTGGCTTTGGATTAAATACTTGCTTCCCAGTGTCTGGAAAACTACATCGTCTGACTTGTATATCTAAATGGCTTGTCAATTAATAAATACCATAAAACATAATTATGTTTGTCTTCAGATAAACAAAACCAGAATTATTATATTCTTGCAGACATGGCCTGCATCCAAATTTAAACCAACCGATTGTTCCTAAGAAAAATATTCTCATTTTAGATAATCAATTTCCTACTAATAATATATATAGAAAATAAATGATAATTATATGATATGATAGTTGGATGCTTATAATTATAGATCCCATTCTCAAAACACTTTATTGACACTTTAGTGTCTAATATTTATATAATAAAATTCCCACTAATAATATAAATAAAAAATAAATAATAACTATATGATATGATAGTTGGATGCTTATAATTATAGATCCCATTCTCAATTTAAATAATCTAATTCTTACTAATAATGTATATAGAAAATATATGATAATTATATGATATGATAGTTGGATGCTTATAATTATATATCCCATTCTCAAAACACTTTATTGACACTTTAGTTTCTAAAATTTAGATAGTCAATTTCCTAATAATAATATAAATGTTAAATTATATCAATTTTCTTAAGTCTGATTGTATTATTTTTTATGTGTGGTTTTCACAATTAAAAAGTAGATTAAGTATTTGAAACTCTTCTACTAATTTTTCTGACTATTGCTAAGATATGTGGATCAAAAAATATATAAGACGTAAAAAAGAGCATTTTTGTTTGGAAAATAAATGAATAAATATAAATTATCGATTAAGGCAGAGTTCATCATATTTTCAGCTATATTGAAACTTCAACTCTTCAAACTGGTAAAATAAAATAAAATAAATACTTTTAAAGGATTCGCCTGTATCCCCAACATTCCAAAGCCTGATCCATTTGCGCTTCGCATGTCGCACGATCCCAAATTGAGGCATCAGCAAATGCGACAACAAATCGGCAATGAGACCAAAAACTATATTGACTCAAATGCGCTGAGAGTTGGTTGGTCTAACCCCAGTGCGATGCTGGCCATGGTCATTGAACCCAATCCGCGCAGCATCCCTTAAGCGGCGCTCTCGACCAAGGCTAACAATGAGCATAGCCAAGAACCAAGGAACCAGTTTTTATAGTCGCATCAACGTTTTTGGCAATTTTCCGCGCATGCCCGCAACTAAAGCCCGACGTCGACATTTTTGCAGTCGCTGCTAGGTAGAGGAACGAACCGTACCGGGTCGGTAGTGTACGCGTCTAAAAAAAGGGCCAGATCGTATGGACCGCATTCGAGGGTTGTTTTCGGAGTCTTGGCAGCAGCAGCAGCAGCAGACTCAGATTCTGCCTCATTGCCATTGTTCGCCCAGGCTTCCCTTAAATGCGTTTCATTCATGAGTGCGCCTGTGCGTCTGAGGGCCCTCTTCCTAAGTTGGTCTATATCGTTTTTGGCATGCCCACATCTGGTTACCCCGCACCCCGCTCGTTCCGCTCTTTCAGCTCGCTCAGCTCATCCTCATGCTTGTCCCATGGCGCATGCGCCGCTGGGCTTATCTTTTGTCTCTTTGTCGACTGGTTTTTATGACGCCTTCTGTATTAATGGTCTCCGCGTCTTTCTGCCCGACATCTGGCCAAATGTGTGCCCTCTCTCTCTCTCTCTCTCTGTCTCACACTAACGAGCGGGTCAACAAAAGCGTTGAGGGGGAGGGGGGACTACCAGTATTGTACACATGTGTGAGATATGCTAATAGTTCGGCTTGTTTAATGGTCTTTCGTATGACATTTTGAGATAAGTTCGGTTTGTTGTGTGAAGTTGAAGATAACCAAAAGATTGTGCATGAAATACAGGATGTGAAAACATACAAGAAAGATAAATTAATCTTGATGATGTATAATAATAGAAAATTAATGATGTGTTTTTATCAATCAGTAATTGATTACAAATCATTTAGAATTGTAATAGATTTTTTAAATAAAATACGGGAGTAGGCAGATAATAATCTTTGAGTTCATATTCTTGAAAATATTTAGCAGAGAGAGCATTCAAGATTAATGTCATAATAAATCAGGAGTTGATTAAATATTATTTTGAAATTTAATAAGGTTTCTAGATATCCTCTCAAGATGTCAACATTAATCTCTTTGTAGATAAAAGATTGTATATGAAATATAGGAGTAGGCAGCTAAAAATATATTTGTAGCCAACAAAAATTAAATATTGTTGAAGACTTTTAACTGATAGATGATTAATTATGGACTTGTATCAACCAGCAGTTAATTAAAAATCATTTGCAAGTTTTATAGTTTTCAGAAATTAAAGATCTTTTAAGATGTCAACGTTTATCTGCTGTGAGCATATTCAACTACTTTCGCATATTTCTAGGCATATGTAATTCTTTGACTTTTAAAAACATTAAAATCATCAAAGTATATATATAAGATTTATAATTTATACAAGATAATTATATTAAAAGTATAACGATGAATGTATATTAAATGTATTTTATTTAACATTTCTTTCATATGTAGTACTTACAACGCTTTGCAAACGAAACATAAAATGTTTTAAAATGCTTGTGATTAAACTAAGAGCAACTAAAAATAGAATATATTTTATATGTATTTGCCACATTCGAATGAACTTAAAGAATTAGACTGCAACAATTCTGTCTGCATTGGCAAGATTTCAAATGGTTGTTGCCCTCTTGAGTTGAGTTAAGAGCTAACTTTAAGAAAATGTGGAGATTAATGTAATATTACGAGTTGCAGTTGCATGTGATGAAACGATGGCTAAGATATAATATATATATATATATTTATATATATATATATATATAGACCTGTTGCGGTTTTTCGAAATTGTTTATCCTTTGAGCAAGGCATAACCAAAAAAAAAACAGATTTGAAAAGCCGAAACAGTCTGTTTAGATACATGTTTGTAGATCGAGACTTAGAACTAAATTAACGTTTATAATAATCAACTAAATCTCATAAATGGCTAATATTCTTTGTCTTTGTCTTTGTTGTTGCTGTTCTTGTGTCTTTTCTTTGAGTTTGTGTTTTGTTTGTATTTTGTGTTTTGTTTTTTGGGTTTAGCTATATAAAATATATATATATTTATCCATAGGGGTTGCTACATTTGGTACTACTACATTTGTTCTTGTTCTTTTTTCGTTTTCTTTTTTTGGCATGGCACAAATTTGGCTTGCTTTGTGAGTTGAGCAATTTTATGGCAAATTGGAAAAGTGTTTAAAATTAAATGACAATCTTTCGTTTATAAATGGCAAGTTGAAATGAATTCTGTTGCTTTGAGCAGCGGGCATTAATCCATAATGCACTCTTCGACTACAGCACTACTAAACTTAAACCGTACCCGGCACCTGCACCCCCACCCAATCCCCCAAAAGCCCCACCCCTCATCCCCTTTCTCTCATTTTCCTAGACCTATTTGAGCGTCTCGCACTGCTGCATTTGAACAACCAGCAGCAGGATGCGATTCATTAGATTGTCCGCCTCCGAATCCTCCATGCTGTTCAGCTTGGCCGAGATGAAGCCACAGAACTTTGAGTTGAGCACCTCGCGGACGGTTTGGGGCGGCGCCAATTCCAAGCCACCGACGGCGGCGGCTGCAGCAGCGGCCGCAGCTGCGGCAGCATTCTGTTGCTGCCTCAGATGACGATGCTGCTGGAGCATTTGATCCTCATAGTCATCGCCATCCCCCCCATTGATATCCGCATCCATGTCCAGCTCATCGGCCAGGTCGCCATTGCGGCGACGCTTGCGCGTCAGCGTCGACGACTGGCCACCGCCATCGGCGACGCCACCGATGCTGCGCGGCGAGTTCGAGTCGAGTATGATGGGATAGGGAAAGTCGGCATCGATCGCCTCCAGTTCCTCGATCTCATCGGAGGCGTTGCCCACCTCCTCGTCGCCGTCGCTGCGCAACGAACTCGCATCCAGATCATCGTAGCTGGTCGCCTGATGGGATCCGTGGCCAGCGTTGCTATCGTTGCGCGTGGAACTCACACGGCTATCATTGTGCTGCTGTGCTGCCTGCGCCAGCGCCAGCGCCTGCTGATGGGCGGGTAGCGGCTGGCCGGCCACCGGGCAGCCAAGGGCAACCGCTCCGCCGCCGCCGGCGCTGCCACTGCTGCTGGCACCACTGCTGCTGCTGCTGCCACCGCCAGTGTTGCCGCCACCGCCAACGCCGCCGCTCGAGAGATCCAGCTCCGGCTTCACATAGTAATCGCAATAATAATCATCGCTGCTCAGGTTCAGCGAGGAGCACTTGGACAGATTCAGCACGGTGCTCGACGAATCGTTGAACGATGAGCTGAGTTTTAAGGCTGCCGATTTGCTAACGCTCAGCAAGCTGTTGTTGTTGTTATTGTTGCTGCTGCTATTGTTGTTGTTGTTGTTGTTGTTGTTACTGCTGTTGTTATTGTTGTTGTGCAAGTGCTGTGCATAGGCGCTCAAACTGAGATCGCTGGCATGTGAAGCGCCCCTGAAAAGAGAGTGAAAAGAAGCAAAAAATAGTTCGAATTAATATAAAGCAACATTTTGAGGCATGAATATAGAGTAAATAAAGTACACAATAAGATATATATTTATATATATTACACCTGAGTAATTAAAGTACAAAATAAGATATATATTTATATATATTTTAGCTATACTTTGTAGTTAGATTTGTGGTGCATGGAAGAATTCGTCTCCCAGCAGATACAACATATATATTATTGTTCAGATTTACTATCCGAGTCGATGTAGCGATTATGGCAACAAAATGCACACAAATTACTTGAAATACAATTATTCACAGGGGTTGAAGTCTAAGGGTATATTTTGGTGTTCTAATTGTGGAGTGGTGCATTGTGTAAAAAGAGGCATGGATCAACATAAATGCGTTGAGATACTGGAAAATGTGATGTTGCCTTTCGCAGATAAGGAAATGTCTTTATTCTTACAACGAAAACAATAAATATATAAAAAATATATATATTTATATTTATTCATTTATTGGAATTATAATTGGCTTAGAAGGAAATTTAGATATCGGCAGATTGACTCTAATCTACAAGGATATCAAATTTAAGAGGGCCTTTACAAGTTGTTCCTCTAACAACAAGTTGGTGAAAGAACAACTATGAAAAATATGCGTTTTATTTTAAAATGTCAAGTAAACTCAGCTAACATTATATGATTATTATATAGGATGCGCATTCCCATAAATACCAGCAGTTTTCCATTCTTTACTTACAAAATTATTCATAAGATCTGGGACCGATAAAATTATAATTTTACAAATTAAATTTCGATTTTCAATATATTAAATACGATTTTACGATTTAGCGAAATGAATTGTAAATATTTGCTTAATGAAGATATATAATAATGATATATACATTCAGGCCAGTTTCTAGTTTTTTCTTATAGCTTTTCTAACTGGGAGTTCTCATATAAGGCTTATTGGCAATGTCAAGCTAGACGTTCTAGACAAATATATATTATTATTATTATATAGATAAAATTTTTGGCACGTTTCTTTCACAGGAACACGACTACAAAGATGAATCATGGCCTATTCACAATATTGTGTCTAAAGCGAGTGTTCTTTCTATTCCACGATCTTTAACAAAGATGATGATGTTGTCAGCTCGAGTAAAATGTTGCTATACGCTTATTGTTACCCTTGGCCCGCTTCCCCCTCTGTTGTTGCATGTTGCCTGGAAACTGTTTCCAAAAATAGCACAGACCATGAAGATAAACGCCAACAACCCCAAATGACAGCCATGAAGAACGTGCTCCGGGACAAACCCCAACAACAGAATTCGACACAAACTACCAAAAACTCATCGTGTTTTTTTTTTTTTTGTGTTCTTCTCTATTTTCTGTTGGCTGCCTGGGTTAGGGGCTCGGTGCTCGGGGTTCGGGGTTATTGTAGTAAGGGGCTGGTTGGTTTCCTGCGCTACTCAAATTTCAAGCGCATTTTCCACACAGCTGCCCGAATGCCTCAAAGATATAGACGTGGCTATTTTTAGAGACCCAGAGACAGAGACAGAGAGAGAGAGGGAGAGAGAGACATAGACCCTCTCCCAGCCCAGTTCAAAAAATCAGACAGCGTTGCCAGGACAAGGCTCAATCTTGTTGCCCTGGAGCAGGTAGTTGACAATTGGAATTGTAAAATGATATGCGTCGAGTCGAGCGGCATACATTTTTTTCCCTACAGTTTTCACATTGGTACCAACTAAATAAAATCACGGCCAAATGCATTTTTTACTATTTGCTTGTGGTTTCTGCTGTTGGTTTTGAGTTTGGTTTTTGGTTTTTGGTCTGGTATTTATTTTCGTCTTCATTTCGGGGACTTGGTCTTATCAGCAGTGTTTGCTTCCGTCAGTCCCAATAATGGCCAGTTTGCATTTCTATTTAATGCGTAGTTCAGTTCATTTGAGGAATACCCATTTTGTGGGTTTATCAGCTACAACTACAACTACAACTACAACTACAACTGACTGACTGACGGACGGATTTTAAAGTTTCCGCTCCGCTGAATTGATAAGCCAAATTACAAAAGACAAGATTTCGAGTCACAGCAAATACTTCTTGTGGTTAACATTTATGGATAACGCTTTGAATACGTATACAAAAAGTACGCAATTAAATAGTAATTAATAAAAATGCTAAGCTTTTCATATCATTTTTGTGGAAAAGTAAAGTATTTTTAACAAGATAAATATTTTCAAAAAATAAATCATAAAATCTTTTATTGGAATACAATTTATAAATCTATTTATATGTATATTAAGTTGATTGATTACTGCTTAAAATAATTATAAAAATCAGAGCATCATTTATAAAAGTTACATTTTTATATGTCGTAATCAGTCAACTTATAAAATCAATAAGATTGATAAAAACAATAGTTCATTATAAATAACTAGTTAGTCTTGAGAATCGATTGATATCAAAGATTATTGTACTTAACAAGAAAGACTTTAAGCTTAAAAAACTATAATAAAAAAGGGAATTAATTGGAGCTTCAATGAAGGTAATACAAAAATTAATTATTTATTATGTAGCAGATTCAAAGATAATTAAATATTATAATAATATTATTGTAATATAATCATAAATTATATATTAAATTACATATTTTTTTCTCTGTGTATTAAAGTATTTAAATGGGAGTTTATTAAGATCGACTTTTAGTAAAAGTGGCTTCATTTTCACAACTTGTGACTGATCAATCAAATATTCAAGAACAACACCCTCAAATTGTGTCTTGGGCGACAATCGTAAATTACGAAAAATTAAATACACAAAAGTGTCAATTATTTGAGCGCAGTAAATATTATTTTAATAACATTTACGAAATGTGGACGCGACCTATTGCGCAAATTGGGTATACGCCCAGTATTTTGTGTTGGGGCCACAAGTGACGCATATGCAAAAAAAAAAAAAAAATTAAATAAAATAAGAGAAAAAAAAAACTTTTCATGACAATCGCGACCCGAACTGCCCCTCTGAGATTTTGTAGCAAGTATTTCAGATATATATTTTGTTGGGGCGCGGCTGGTCAAGCGATTCAGTGGGTTAGTGGCAAAGTGGGGTAGCGGGGAGGTGGCAGAGGTGCCTCGCATAACCACAATTTCATCAATTTTTGAGCTCATTTGCTTATTAAATCATAAGCGTGACACAGAACCGAGCACGAACACACACACACACACACAGACACACACACAGACACACACACAGACCCTGGTCAGCAGCAGGCGGCGAGGCGGCGTGCAACCCCGTTGACTGGTCTGGTCGCGCATATTTTTAACCCTGCCTGGTCGGGTTTGTTTTGGCATCGCCTGCGTCAATTGCTCGCCCATAAGAGTACACGCACACACACACACACACATGCGCACTCACTCACTCTGTCTCTCTCTCTCTCTCGCTCACTCACTCACTCGCGCACATGCCGAGCAAACTTGTGCTGTTGTTGTTGTTGTTTTTGTAATCTACGCTTCGTCTTTTTCTAAACTTGGTCCACACAGTCGACGCCGCAATCGCTCAGCGCTCAGCGCTCGTCGCTTTGCTGATTGTCATTTTCATATTTGCTGCCGCCGACTCTCATTGCGTTAATTTATCACTCTCTCTCTCTCTCTTCCTCTCTCTCTCTGTCTCTGCTGCCCACTCTTGCGCTCATTATACAAGCGCACTCTCTCTCGCTCTCTCGCTCTCTCTCTATCGCTGCATTCGCTCTCTCTCGCTCTGCCAACCACCATCAGGCTAAGGCTAAAGCGTTTTGTTGGTTTTTGCAGCTTCCCTCGATTTTGTTTTTGGTTCAAGTGGCGATGCCGACAACAACAACAACAACAGCAACAACAACAGCAACAACAACAGCAACAAAATCAGCAACAACAACAACAACCACGTTGTATAATTTTTCGCTCTGGGCGAGATCTGTTTTTATGGCTCAAGCCGCTGTCTCGGGCCGGGTCCGTTGTCTGTTATCAGCTCAAAATAATAATAAAAAAAATTTAAATATGTGTATGTGTGTGTGTGTGTGTGTGTGCGGGCATGTGTAGACCCGGGACCGCATTCAACTGACGAGACTGTGTTGCCTCAGCTCAGCTCTTGCTTATTTGTTGCTGTTGCTGCTGCTGCTGCTGTTGCTGCTGCTGCCGATGTGGGTACAGTCAATTGAAAGGAAATGGCCTTATTTCATATAAAGTACAACACACACATAGACCGAGGCAGGGGTGCCGGGTGTAGGGGATTGCTGTTGCTCCAACACATCGCAGAATCACAAAAAAATATATATATAAGTACTGACGAGCCCCATTGCCCTGAGCCTGGTCATTTCTTTGTTCGAATTGGTTTTTTCCGTCCAACGGTTTCGAGACTTTTGCAACGCGTACTCGCATATTTTACATATGCATATGCTATATATATATATGTATATATATATATATATGTGTGTTGGGCAGATGTTTTTACAGAGGCTTAGCTGAGATTTCGTCTGCTATTCACTCACTCAACATGCTGCTGCTGCTGGGCTGCCCCCTCAATGCAAATTGCCGAGCGATGCAACAACTGGCGATAATAAAGCAAAGGACTCGAAAGCAAAGAGTAATTAAAAATCACGTCTACTCTCAAAAAATGTACTTTACACGTATGACTCATACTGAGCGGCAGTCAATTTCTAATCGCATCCGTCGATTAACTAAGACTCTACAAGTCTGATAAGGTTTCAAACAAAACCAAACAAACAAAATGTAGAATCTGGAATATTAAATCGTTTGCTTCTTGGTAAAGAAAACATCTAGTGTGAAAGCTTATCTTTACTGGTTCAAAACGTGGATGCTTTTGGGTAATATTTCAATTTAATTAAATTGTCAACATATATATAATATATAATAGCACTAGCAAAAATCACACTCAACAATTTCACTTCTCTTTGTTCAAAATTTAGGTAAGAAATATTATATAAAACGATGAGTTATACGCTCGAAGCCTGATCAGCATTCGACTTAATCGGTTGAAAGCAATTGCTGATGATTTGCACTCAACAAACATAAAAAATATCTCTGAACTGGGCAACATAGAATTCCTTAGATTTACCAACCCCAACAAACCCACAAAATGAATCGTCGTCTCAGAGATGCCATGTCTCACTTCACTGCACAACAACAATAAGAATCTTCTACACACATACACACACACATATATATATAGATATATAGCTATATATATATATAGATATATATGGTTCGGTCTACAATAAGAATATTATATGTGCGCGCCATCATTTCAATTTCAAAACAAGATCGATTGAGTCACCATCATCATCAGCTGGGCAAACGTGGCAAAGGAAGCGTTCTTTGGCTAGAATTGTGAATGGCTAATTTGCTCTTTGCACTGACACGCAACAAAAAATAAAAATAAAAAAAGTAAGCGAAAGACAAGCTAAAATAAAGCACTGAGAATTGCATGTATTAACAAAAGCTTGTCTTTTGTCATCGAAATTGAGCGTGATTCAAAGGCAATGAAAATAGTTAGTGGTTAAGGGTTAAAATTGTGTAATTCGACTGAAAAATCAGAACAGAAACGCACACAAAGCAAAGAAAGCTAAAAGAAAGAACCGTTATTCATACTTTGAGGCCGATCTTTGCACCCTTCTCTCCCCTCCTCCTCCTCCTCCACCCACCT
Source organism: Drosophila planitibia (assembly GCA_035043785.1). Lineage (NCBI taxonomy): Eukaryota > Metazoa > Arthropoda > Insecta > Diptera > Drosophilidae > Drosophila > Drosophila planitibia. Next base: position 1,623,327 of record JAWNMS010000043.1, on the reverse strand, counting down.
CCGGCTTCGGCGCCGTTTGTGATTCTGACTATAACGATTTGTATTTGCTGCTTGGACTTTTGTTTTCTGACACTTATCGCGCTTTCTCTCTCTCTCTCTCTCTCTCTGTCTGTCACACTCACACCTCCACTCCTCTTGTAATATTAGTCCAAAAAAAGATCACATTGGGGCAAACAGAGGCAGACAGAGAGAGAGACAGTGAATGAATGATTGGAAAGTGACCACATTTTTATTCAGGTGGGTGTAAGCTGAGCTCCTCTCCGATAAGACAAATGTATTGCGAACAAGGTTTTCAGATTCGTTTCTAGGTTATATTATTCATTAAACCAGTTCGGATGGCATCCATTGCGACCAAATTTCAATTAGGCTGAACCACAACAACAAATTCCGATAGCCCCAAATAATACTTGAAAATAGAACAGTCGCTGGGGTTTCAGGGGTGATTCTAATTAGCCCATAATAACAATGTCTGAAAATGCAATAATTTGGCATTTTGCACTTAGAGATTTAAAGCTAAAAGTGAGCACAATAGGAACAAAAAAATATCCTTAAGAGATATATTAAAGCTTAGGCAAATAACGACTCATCAGAGTTGTAGTTCCAATTTTTCTATAAATTTGGTTAAGAAAGGAGTTAATGGTATATATTCGTATTGGAGTAAAAAACAATAATAACTATTTTTTTTACTCAAGCCACAAATAATTATTAATTAGTTGAACGAATAAAATAGTTTCAATAATCTACCCAAAGCACACCTTGCTATTAATAATACGTAGTTTATAAGATCTAAAAACTACTTAACCACAAATAATTATTAATCAGTTTATATATATATATATAAATATTTCTTAACCCAATCAGAATCATTAAATTGCTTCAACTACAATTCTTTGGGACCAGCCCAATTATGATAATCTCTGTTAGGGAAGATCGCATATGAATAAATATTATATATTACGAACGAATAAAATATTTTAAAATTTACTTCAAGTGTTAAAAGTAAAACTCATATTCTTTTTTTGGGACCAGCCTAATTATGATAATCTCAATTTGTGAGGGAGGATCGTAAGCAATGTAAAAAAAAGCACTTTAGGGCAATTGAGTGATTTGTTTTGTACTCACTTTCTCTCGCGGATGACATCCCTGAGGAAGTCCATGGCCTCGTACAGATTCCACTTTGGCTTGAATCCACTGACTTGCTTCACATGGCCCAGCTCCCGCCGATAGGATTCGCGGAGCGATTTGAAGGCACGTGCCACACGGCGACCGGGCGCATTAAACTCCCTGCCGATGTGCTCCCAGGCGCGATTCTTCTCCTCCTCGGCGCCCTTGAAGTTGGGCAGCCGCGAGTCCCACAAAATGGGATTATCGTGCACCATCTGGATCAGCTTCAGCTTGTCGGAGGCATTGCGACGCACCACTGTAAGATATATAAAGAAAAAAAGAAGAAAACAAATAAAAAAAAACTTTGTTGTTTAAGGATTGATTTTGTTGTTGTTGTTGTTGCTGTTGTACGCACGCTTTTTGACCTTCTGCGGGGGCGTCGCGATCAATTCGACTTTGGGCTTCATGTCCAGGGCGATGGCAGCAGCGGCGGCGCTCATGTCCTGCAGCGAATTCGTTGTGCTCGGCGAGTTGGCCGTTGTGGCGGCAACGGCGACGGGCGCCATTAGAATCTGTTGCAATATTTGTTGATTAATGTTGCTGGTGTTCTTGTTCTTCCCCTAGTTGTTATTATTATTGTTGTTGTTGTTGTTTTTGGCCAGTGTTCAGTTTTTCGTCACTTGACCCAAAAGTTCACTTTTCACATTCACATTCAGATTCACATTAACAATTGCAATTGCTTTTGGCGCGATCATCGGTTGTTTTCTTTTTGGGTGGCAACTGCTAACGACGGGGGCTGCTACCCTCTCACGACCAAGTTTAACCAGCAACTAAAAACCAAAACCAAAAAAAAAATTATAACAACCACTGCGAGCTGTGACGGCCGACGCGACAACGGCAACGGCAATAGCAACGACATCAGCAGCGCTGTTAGCAGCAAGCCCGCATTTTCGAGGCGAAGCCAAAACCTACAAGAAACGCTCAATGCGACAAAAACCGCACACTAAATACCCTCAACGACTTGCCAGACAAATTATTCTTCTCGTGGCTGCAGAGGAGACAACAGAACTAACATGCTCAATGTTAGAGTATGAAAACACAAACACGACTCACACACACACTAGCACACACACACACATGGGCCAAACAAAGACCCAGGCGCAGGCGAAAGAGCCACAAAAATCACGCGCGCTCAACATGCGCGCACTCTCTCTCTGTCAGTCCTCTCTCTCTCTGCCTGTCACTCTCTCAATGTGTTTTGCTCTGCTCTTCGCTGCCTGGGCCAATTCACAACGTGTGTATGCGCGGCGGTATTACCGTTATCGACGCCTGCGCCGCCGTCGCCGCAACGAACGATAGCACGATGCGCACACATTGAGCTCAAAGAGCAGTCCGGGCCATTGGCTCGGCTCGGCTCGTCTCTACTCGGCACGGCACGGCACGGCTCTCTCGCCTCGGCTGTGGCTGGCGTTCAGACGGAAAAACGGCGTTTAATTGCAACAACCGAAAGTAAAAGCGAGCAAAAGAATGAGCGCAAAAAAAGCAGAGCAGAAACTGAGACGAGAACGTCACTCACACACACACACACACACACATACACAACAATTGAAGCACTGAAAATGTGTGTAACACAAAAATCCGTTGACGCGTTTGTATCGCTGACGTTTTTCAGTAGTCGTCATCGCTTCCATTTCGCGTTTTGTTTTTGTTCTGTGATGGGCAACTGCTGATGTTCCTTAAGCGATACCCTACGCTTGAGAAAATGGAAAGTTAACGTAACAAAATAGAATTAGCGAATAGTCATAGATAGAATGAATTCTTTACTTATTTATATGTTTAATATTTTATATGCGCATTTGTAATTAATATTAATTTATATTTTACAATATCATGACCTAGCAATAATGTCTTAATTAATTATATATTATATTATTTTATTTAATATATATCTCAAAATATTGTATATTAATTGAATACCTTTAAAAAAAAGTTCACAAGCACAATTTCAAAAATATACGAATATAAATTATTATTTAAATTCCTGCGTATAGCGTATTTTGCATATTCGCCATGGCTGCCCTTTTTTATTTCGATAGCGTTCATTAATCGGCTACTTTGTAGCTCAGCTAGCGGCTCAGACTCAGCTGCTCTTGCTCTCTCTCTCTCCCTCTCCCTCCCACTTTCCCCACTCCCTTTTTTTTCGACAATTGTTGCACTTATTTCATTTTCCATTTCGTTGCTCGCTGCTGCAGTTTCTGCAGGGGGAATGAGTGGGAATGTGTGCGTCTCTGACTGTGTGAGTGAGTGAGAGGGGAGTGTTGGGGGTGCGCAGCAGATTTGAGCCCGCTTAATATTGATGGTTTTCTCTTCTTGGTTTGGTTCGTTGACGCTGCCGTTGGCGTTGGCGTCTCTGCCGCGTCCACTGCCACTGGCACTGCCTCTGTTCGCTGAGGTCGCGTTCAATTGCGTTTTAGTTGAATTTATTAATATGCCCACTTTGTGTTTTACATTTGCTGCTGTTTCGCTTTAACGTCTGCGCTTTGTTGGCTTGTTTCGCTAGTGTCGCAGTCGCCGTCGCCGTCGCAGTCGCAGCCGCTGTCGTAGTTCAGCAGGCTCTTGTAAAAATTTACAAAAATAAACATTTGGAGCACACATGTTGAGCCTAAAGCCAGCGGGGAAGAAGAGGCACCAATAGTTCTACCTCTCTCTCTCTCTCTCTCTCTCTCTTTGTATCTCTGTCTATCTTTGTGTGTGTCAACGTCTCTTGTTAATGTTAATGCCGAACATTTGTGTCTTGCAACGTTCTTTTTTATGAGATAACAACAACGTTGCCGTGGCATTTAAGCCGCTCAAATATAGTAAATATAATCGACAACTGGCGAAAAAAAATATGAGAGAGAGCGAGAAAGAGAGAGAGAGAAAGAAGAATGCTTTTGTCTGTATGTAATTTATGCCTAATGAACTATTTCCGGCCAAGTGTCAATTAATGTATTCTGGCCCTCGGCTCGGCCCCATACCCAGGGCCAGGGCACAAGGGGGCAGCAGCAACAACAACAACAACAACAATAACAACAACGTGCCCGCACAAATGTTGTCATGATCATATCTGGCAAAAATAAGGAGAACAAAACAGAAAACACCCCTCCCACTCCTCCTCTTCCTCCTCCACCTCCTTCTCTTGCGGGGAGCTGCCGTTTCCGTTGCAGTCTTTACTCTGTTATTCATCTTCTTCTACGTCTTGCTCCTCCTCCATGTTTTTGGGATTTGTTTTCAAGCCAAATTAAAAGTCATGCAAGCGGAATTCGTTTTCTCTACTGCTGATTAAATTTTCGTATGTGCGAGATGAATTTTGTTTCTTCTGTTCTGCTTTGCTTTTTTTTGTTTTTTTGTGTTTGCCTTTGCGTTTTTGTGTTCTCTTTGCGCCGTTAATTGAGCAGCCATAAATGCGTTTTGGTGGCATTTTTCAAGCGCTTGTAGTGTTGGCGGAGGGGTGGACGAAGATCCGCTGAGAGAGAGAGAGAGAATGATGAATTTGGCTTGGAAATGAGGAGACAGTATGCAGATTAGCCAAGCGACAAAGGCAAACGGAATGAGGCAGTTGATGATTGACGTGTTACAACAAAAAAATAAGAGTAGCAAAGAATAGGCACACTGATCTAAGATCAAGATTACTCAAAATAAATATTTGAAATAAATTTCTATTCTATTTGTTGAATACATTTCGAATCGGAAAATCAATCGACAAATTAACATTTTTTTAGACTGCTAAAGCGTGTTAAGCTTCCTTAATGTGCTGTGGAAAATGCGGAAAATTCCATAGATTTACATTTTATGCAGAGAAAAATTGTATTTCAAAAACATATTGGATATTCATTATTCAAGAAGTTTTTTTTTCTAGAAAGAGAATTTGAAGATCAAAAAAGTCACAAAATTGTGTTCAAAAAAATTTTAAATAAATAAGTAATATTTGATTTCGATTTTTTGGAATTAACGGAATATATTCTCAAGCCACATATTTTTTAATAAATAATATTTTTATGTAATATCAGTTCTTTACTATTACAGTTAACTTAAATTATATTTCCTAATATTAAAACTAATTTATACCAACTTTTTTATTTGGTCTGATCGGGTTTCACAAAAATCCAATAAATCTAATAGATATTTTTTACTTTTGTAATTTAAGTGTAATATTTACTTTTATTATTAATTTAATTAAGTCTATTTTTTACATTTTTATATTTTATTTTTTTTCTGTTTTAGTTGACATTAAATAATTAAAAAAAAAATACAAATTGATAAATGTTTTAAAATGTGGTGCGGATATTGGCTATATATCGGAAATATATCGGAAATGCCAGAACAATTTATATTCTTCCTCAGTCGTTTGCTTATCAGGCAAATTAATCACAAAATTCAATGCAAATACCAAAAGTGGCTCTGGGCTGTAAATAAAGCCAATAAATATTGACACAGGTCAGAAACACGAAGATGGTACGAAACAACAGTTGAGACAGGGGAACTTCGTGGTAGAGGTGGGGATATATATAACGATCGTAACTGTTGCCGTTTTGCCGGTTCTATGGATTTCCGATAAGCCCGAAAGCGAACCCTCATTGAAGCCAGCCAAATAACTCAAACCCAAACCAAAACCCAACCCGAAAACCAACCCAAGTCAACTCAGCTCAATTCAATCAGGCAATAAAATAAATGTATAAATGGGGAATGTGTTTTGTGTCAATATCTCAAGCAAGAAGAAGAGCGTTGGGGAAGAGTAGAGCAAGGGGAGAGGGTAGACCATATCAAGACCAAGTTGAAAACAAATTTCCAACCAATATTTTTGTTGTGTTGATGAAGCAATCGACGCAGGCGCAACATTTGTTGCCAGCAGCGGAGGAAGTAGAAAAGATGGGCAACAAATCCATTTGTAGCTGAAGGGACTCGAGGGGGGGGGAGGGCGATTCGAGTAAACGATTGAGAACCGTTCGAGCAAATCAAGCAAAACGAGCCCGAAACGCGAAAAATCAGTTGACGTTGTTATTGTTGCTTGTTGCTTGCTGTTTGCTGTTTGCTGTTTGCTGCTTTCTGTTGCTGTTGGCGTTGAAATATTTAAATTTTGACCCAACCCCAATCCAAATAAATTTGTTGTGGCGTAATGCGTGCAGCTGTGTGTGGCTCTCTCTCTATCTCTCTCTCTCTCTCTCGCTCCCTCTGTTCTGCTCCCTCCCTCTTTCAGTCTCAATTTGTGGCTCGGTTTTCCTCCGCTTTGCTGTACTCGCATTTTTGGTCTCTTGGGGTCAAAAATTGTCGCATATCGTTAAGAACCAAAAAAAAAACAAAAAAAAACAACAAAAAAAAACACTAGAAACAAGCGAAGCCGCGACGCAGTTTCGAAATCGAAATTGGCCATGTGCTTGACGATTCGTAACGGGGCATTGGAAGACGCACGCAAGAGGGATACGCCGATAGCGGAGATGTGTTTTGTACTTAACAACAGATCCACAATGAATTAATGTCAACGGCGGCTTCAGCATTCGGGTTCGGCTTGACACCTTCCCGTACCATCATCCATTATCCATATCATTTAAATAGATATATATTTACTTACAGATATCTACATATCTGCCATGGATTTGTCTATATTCTGCTGTATTTGATATTTTATTATTCATAATTAAACTCGTATATTGTTTTTATTATTTCTTAGTTATTTAGTATTATTGAAAGATCAGAGTAGTACAAAATATTCTCGTCTACTTTAAATCATTGTATACCGTTGCAGAGGAAATAATAATTTGACTAAAGAAGTCAATATCGGCGCTATTATGTCACTGTATAGTTCAATATATATATTCAATCTGTTTCAAACTAATTTTTACAAAAGTTATCCAGCTTATGCAGACTCATTAAACATTTTCTAATTTTCCCCACATATTGACCAATCTTAATCTGGCATTTTTAAAAGTATTTTAATGCATTTTTATACAATTTCCTCATATCTACCTTAAATATACATTTATTATTCTTATTATTATTATTGTTTAGCTTAACTCGTACCTTTGACATTGTTATTTATTAAAACAATTACAAAACGGCAAACTGTTTTTAGTTCACATTAAAGAACAAAAAAACAGAAAAATAGTATAAGAAAGAATAACTTAAGCAAAGTAAGTTATTATTGTTGTTATTATTCCTTCTATTATTTCTTATTATTATTACTAGTTGTAATCTACCAATTTAAGAGGGTTATCTGGCTGTAAGTAGAGGATTTTCATTTGTAGTTAATAATTATTAATTAAAAACTTTGAGTAATCGATTGCTGTTTAGTCAAGACACGAACCATATAAACTTTAACCCCTTTGCTCAAATATTGCCAATGCTTTTACTGCTTGTTGTTTGTTGTTGTTGTTGTTGTTGATTGCATGTGTTGCCAATGCATTTAGCTGGCTGTTGCATTTTTAAATTAATAAACAAAATGAGTTGAGTCAGTTGGCAGTCGGCACTTAAGAAGCGCTACATAAGAACATATATACATATGTATGTACATATATAGTGTAGTGCCAAGTGTGTGTGTGCGTGTGTGTGTGCGTGTGTGTTTGTATCTATGAGATACTTGTATTCATTAGCTTACCCCAGCGACAGGCAGCACCAATCAAAAACGTTTTGCTGCGCTCTCAGCACAGTTTATTGCTCATTGTTGTTGATGTTGTTGTTGCTGTTGTTATTGTTAGCTGGGCCCTCGGTTTTATGTTTGTAATCGCGGTTTAGTGTAGGCCAGCACTTGGGCAAGCCTCACATACAAATACATATATATATATATACAGTATATAGATTTTTGTTGCTGCTATCGCTTATCGTGCAGCGACGTTGATTGTTGTAATTGCTACAAGTTTGTTATTGTTGCTGTTGCTGTTGCTGTTGCTGTTGCTGCTGGTGGCCATTGGCCGCGTCAACTGATAATGTTGGTCTGTGGCTCTGACTCCGGCTTCTTTTTCAGCCTGTCTCGAATTTTTCACATTTGTATTACAAACGCGAGCTGTTTCCACATTATGTTTGCTTATCTCTGGAGTCGCTCCTCTGTCCCTCCATTTGTTGTTAATTGCTCAGTGCAGCTTACCTAAAAAACAATACAAAAATCTATATACAAAAAAGTGTAGCAAAAATAAGGGAGAACAGCGAAAAGGAGCTTCAACTTTAACCCCATTGCTGGCATTGTTTGTTTTCCTTTTCGGCATGCATTTTCCCACACGTCCGTTGCAAAATGAGAACAGGAAAAATTTAATTAACAATTTACAGCAACATTTGGGCCACGAAAAAAACACAAAACATTAACAACAAAAGCATATAAATAACAAGTTGAATTACAAGACTCGCATATACCCTGTAAGTCTTGTGAAGACTGTATTCAAAATTATTTATAATTCGTGCTCTCTTAATGGAAAAATCACACAAATATATTTTTAGAATTATTTTTTAACTATATAAAATATAATTCATAATTTTACAGAGAAAAGATATAAAAAATAAAATTTCTGTTTATTTAATTAATGTCGACTAATATTAGACGCAGAAGAAATACAAAAAGTAAAAAATAAATTAAGTTATATTAAAAAACTAAAGGTTAAAATTTAAATGTAAAAAATTAAAAAGTTTTCGTTATTTCATTTAAAATCTTTATGAGCACAAAATAAGATTTATCCACTTTTTATTGAAATAAAAATATTTTTGGCTGTTTTACTTTTAGTTTATTAAGCTCAATAATTGTTCAGTTGTATTTTGTGTAATATTATATTTATCTTGTGATAAAAACGATTAAATTAATAAATCAGTATCTATATCTATCTAAAATCGGATTTATAATTATCCGTTCATGTTTTTATCGTGCTCCATAATTTTTCTGTTACTGAAGAAAATGTTTTCAAAAAAGCATCCAATAAATATTATTAAAAATGAAATGGATTAAATAAAATAAATAGAATTTTTGTATGTTAATAAAAAATGAATTTAAATATACTTAAGAGAAAATCAAAGAAATGCCAGCCGAAGCTAATATTTTCTGAGTTATTTAATGTGCTCAGTAATGATTCTTAGGCTAAAGCTACCCACTGCTGTTTATGGTGCAGGGTATACAAATAAGAACAAACCGCTAACGCCAACGAACCTAGGAGACGAGTTAGTTAGTTAGGTCGAGTGTTGGCCATGTAACACACCCGGGCTGCCGCAGCATCCACCGCTTGCCGCACAACAGCAGAAGAGCCATTCGAAAACTGACAAATGCAACTGCAGCAGCAGCAGCAGCAGCAGCACTTATCACTCAACAATCGTGGCCAGTTAGGGACCCGCAGTCGACAACAACTGGCCGGGCCAAGTAATTACAACAGAACATGCCAAGAAGGCGAGCGCTCATGTGAAATGCTATTGGTTTCGAGTTGGGGTTTGTAAAGGGTCAGGGTTGTGGGTTAGAGGGGGCGAGGGGTTGGGGTGAGGGAGGGTTGTTTTTCGGTTCTATACACATTTAAATGGGTAACCAAGTTGTTAGTTTAAACAAGCAGCAATCAGGCAACGAAAGAGCTCAGATTTCTTGAACAGCAAATCCCCAAGAAATGTCCTTGTCAAAGCCAAAAGACATGTGGCAAATTATGACATTGACCAAGCCAAAAACAAACACACACACACAAACATAAGCCCCATACAATGGGTTAGTTCTCAACGTCCTGGATATTTTGTTAGTTGTTAGTGCTATTGTTGTTGTTGTTGCTATTGTTGTTGTTGCCACATGTAAACCAACTGTCATAATCAAGGCAAGCTGCCCGCGGGGAGCTAAGAACAAGAAAACTGCGGCAACATGTGCTATCAGTGCTCCCAGCTCCCGGCTCCCATCTCCCAGTTGCCTGCTCCCAGCTCCATCTTCCCAAAATGGATTTAAGACAGAAAGGAAAAAACTAGCACAGGCATTTTTTAGTTCATTTTGCGCTACGTAAGTTTTTTACTTACCAGCGGCTTGTTCAACTTTCAGATAAAGTTGGTTAGTTGTCAAAGGTATAAGAATAATTAAATTGATAAAAGATTAAGCGGAGAATCCGAGAAAGTTTTAATTAAACATCTTGAACACAAGAAAGTAAAGTAAATTGATGAAAGTGCCTAATTGAATATTGCATTTAAGCTGACACGAATATTAGTAATACATAATATTCATTAGTTGTAGTTGTCTTTGAGTATCTGAGTTAAGCTTGCTTTATCCAAGCAACTAGATGTACTATTGTGGACAAATGGGTAAAGATATTTGAAATATGTTAATTAAATTATCACTGAAATTGTAGATATATATTTTTGGAATACATTTGAATTAGTTAAGCTGGTTCTTTGATGGACAATTATAATTCCAATTGATATAATTGACTGAAAATATAGTGTATTTTATCTTCAGCAGCATCTGCAAGTCAAACTAGGTAATTCAAAGGAAACACAAAACTTTTGCGACCATCCCTTGAGTGGAAAGCTGACTTTGGGGAAATAATTTCAGCTCTGTTATTATTGTGTTATTAGTGGCATTCCATGTTGCTGTTGTTGTTGTTGTGGGTGGCTCTAGGGATGCGGAGGGAACTCGAACTGGAACTGCTTTTAAATGTGGCACAATTCTCGTTGTGTCTTCACTTTCGCTTGCGAAATGTGTTCTATTAGAAGGGGAGCTTTTCTTTTCATTTTCTTTTTTCGGTGTGTCCAAGTTGTTCGCATTTCTCTTGTTCTCTCATTTGTGTCGACGATTTTTCTCCCCCGTTGCAAGTATTATTTTTTCTTCTCTTCTTCCTTTCCTTTTTTTTTTTGGTGCAGTTTTCAGAGTAAACATCTACCCGAAGCACAATCTAATTAAGTGAAGTGTAGCGGGTGCAGCATATGTAGGAGGGGGGGATGGAGGGGACTGGGTTTGGTAGTGTTACTGATGGACTCTCACAGTGATGAGTGCAGTCGTATGTGTGTGCGCGAGTATCCTTTGGATACTCCTTATGCTGGGATGCATGATGTCCTGACGTCTTTGCCGTGCTGTTGCATGCAATTTGCTGCTTTGCTCTCGGCTTGTTTCTTCTGCTGCCTGTGACGCCAGTCTAGTTACTACATCTCTTATTCATCTTCTTCTTCTTCTTCTTCTGCATCCTGTTTTCATCTCTAGTTTTCTCCTGATTTTTTGGTTTAACTATTACGCAGAGTATTTGTTTTGAGTGTGTGTGTGTCTGTGTGTGTTGCTTTCTGTACTTGTTCGAACAACATTTAAATTGGCTAAATGCTTTTCCCATTTTGCTGCTGATCCCCTCTGCAACATTTGTGCAATTTCCCCTTTTGACTTCAATTTGAAATCCCCTCCGCGTCCCCTAGAGAAATAGCAGTGTGCAATTTTTGTATTGCTTTTCGAATTTTTTGTGTGTTTTTTTGTGTTTTGCCTTCATTCGCTTTTGTGGCTTGTCAGTTTACTGCTGGGGTGTTGTTCAGATTAGTTTTTATTATGTTGCAATTGCATACAGTCTATACAGTCTATAAATGTTTGATTGGATGCGAAGCAGTTAAATGCTATAAATTCCTCCTTAGAAATATAGACATTCTTGTCGTGAATAATAGTTGGGTCGATTTCGAATTTCAAGAAACTGTTGCGGAAAATCGTTAGCTTTTAATGTGCAATAAAAGCAATCCAATTAAGGTAAGAGGCAGTAATTTGTTAATGCAATTGAAAGTATAAATGCCACCTTGACAACACAATAAATACTGTGGTTGGATAACAAACAAGCAACTCATTAATTTAGATTTTCCTTAAGCATATGCTTTAAAATTCAGTCACCCTTTGCAACTATCGGTTATATGATGAGTTGTTGTACGAAAATCTTTTTTGTTTATCATGTTATCCAAATAAAACTTTTGCAATTTGCATTTTATTGTGCTTTTCATATTTGGACATAAAATCATAGAGTTCGGATTGCTATATCCTATGGTACTCATCGGAACAATCGGTCAGTTTTTCTATGAAATAGTTTTTTGCTTACCAAGTTAGCCTATCAGCTAAATATATTATTATAACCCAAGCCAAAAATTTTTAAATAATCGTTCTTTTTTGTGTAAATTATAAAAAGTTAGTTAAGCCAAGTTCTGTTCAGTGACCCAATTTATAAGAGGATACTTAAGCCAAATCGGACTAAACACTACATTGCGATTAAATAATTGCCCCAAGAACGATGCAAACAACAATTAAATTTATGTCTTTGTTTGCCTGTGGTTAAACGAGCAAAATATGACAATGCGATTACTCAAACTATTTAAAATATGATGTGGCTTTATAGCAGATGCAAATATGCACCTAAGCCCGATTTACGTCTTCAAACGCATTGAAATTTAAATGTTGTCTGTGGATAATCGGTTTAGTGTTTGCCATTGAATTTAGCAATTAAAAGTAGTCATTTCCTTTCACTCATTCGCAGACGCCACATTTTTAAAGTCGCTTGTTTGAAAGGAGCGATATCCGCTGAATTATTTCTTTCTTACTTCTTTTTTTCCGGTGTGTTTGGAGTTGTACAAAGGCCCTTTGTAAAATATTGTCATTATCGTATTAAAAGCGCCTACGGTTAAATGGCCATGTTAAGTTTTACGAGTTTTACGAGTATTTACAAGCCATAAGAAAAACACAGCCAAGTCCTTTTGCCCTTTTATTCCTGTTTTTTATATATTTTATTTTTGCAATCGCTTTGTATGCATAATTTATTCATTAATTATATGGACGCATGCCGGACAACTGCAGCAGCAGCAGCAGCAGCAGCAACAATAACAACAACAATAACAATGACCCTCCAATAAAAATAACAACAAAGAGCCGAGTGCAATGCACTTTAAATGTAATGATTATAAAAAATATCATGTAAAGAAATTTGCTGCTGACACGCGGCCAACTCTTAAAAATATGCAGCAATTTATGACGTGAGTTTATTTACCGCAAATTATTATAAATCGAATTTTAAGTAGAAGCTGCGAAAAAAAAATAATATTAAAAAAAAATGCACGCAAAGCGAAAAATGGAAATAAAACTGCGTGAAATATGATAAATTACGCATACGCCGTGTGTATCTTTTGCTCACAACTGCATCTGTATGCAGTTAATTGCCATTTTTAACAACATTTCGGCCTCTATGGCATTTTTTGTTTCTTCTTCCCTTTTGTATTCCATTGGCATCAATATCATCTTGATCATTACAATGCCATAATTATGTCGAGCGAATAACTTTAATGACTTCCATTTGGTTGGGGATCGCTGAATTTTCAACTTGGCTTCAATTGCGCACCAAAGAGGATAATATACGACTACTGTTGATTTATGCCTACTTGTACTTTATTACTTTTTTCGAGTTTCGCAATTATATTATTAAATGTTAAGAGCATACGCTTAAGCATAACACTTTAAGCTTATTCAATTTATGACGACAGCATTTTTATAACCAAAATGGTATCTCAGTGATTTTTTGTCTAACTGTTGAGTTTAGTTTGGATTAATTATTTTGTTTTTACAAGAACTCACTTTTTCTGCTCTTATCTATAAGAAATTTCTTTTCATTTTTTGTATATAGAAGTAATTGTTTAATAATATAATTAATAAAATGCTATATATATATTTGTTCCGCAGAACTCTTCTACTCATTATTTTGTACAAATTCGCATTTTTATCTACATTTAATTTATTAAATAAATTATTATTTGCTACATTGAATTTTTAGTTTCCGCAAAATCTAAACTACAAATTTAGTGTAAATATATTAAAAATATGCATGTACTTTATCAAACGCTTTTTCAGCACTTATATAGAATTCTGGCTTATGATTTATGACAAGTTTCTAAGCATTTGTGAAGCTGGTTCCATTTTTCCATTTGACTTTAATCCTGGACGCTCGAGTTGTTCAAAGCTGTTTCCGCTCCAGCTAGTCACAGACATTCCTAGCACTCCCACATATACATAAATAGATATAAAAACTTCTTTTCGATTGTCGGCCATAAATTGTAAATTTAATGTGCCCAAAAGGCTACTCTATCTCTCTCTCTCGTTCACACACACACACGAACACAGGCAACCATTCGGACAGTCAGTGAGTTGTCAAACAGTTTTATTGACTTTCTATACAAGTCGATTTCAAAAGGAACTCGCACCGTATCCCGTCAGAAATAAACAAACCCAGGACTCAGCAGTGGGAAAATAAACACTTGGACGAACAACCAAACATCAGATAAATGGCTGGGGCCGTTTAAAAATCACAAACGAAATTCGAACTCAAGGTCCTGGACCTGGATACCTACAAGAAACAGATTAGAAAACTTCAACGGCTGACCAAGTTGTTAAAAACTTTTTCTTTTTTTTTCTCGCCGCCCCCCTCCATCCACCCCATTGAAAAATCAGTGGCGTCTCACAAATTGAGTGGGGACTGCGTGCTCGGCGATTCCCTGCTCGGCAGCCATAAAGTGTGCCGGATATCGTCCCACTGAACGAGTTGTTATACCAAATTGACATATGGCGTTGAAGTTTAGTTTAGTTTTTGGTGCCTGGGAAACTTCACTAAACTTGTCGCCCTCACACTCCCAGCCACACTCCGTCTGCGTATCCCCCTCGCGCTGTCTTGTCAATGCCAATTTTTTGTGCTTGTCTATTTTGCTTATTGCAAGGGCCAGAAAACTTTTTGGCCAACTTTTCGTAGCGAGTTCGCTACATGCTATGCAGCTTTATCGACGTTTTAAAGTTCGCCGAGAGTTCGTTTGATGTTTTGCAGCTTAAATCACAACATGTCTGGTTGTAAAAATCTTAAAAGAAACGCGTTCGCGCAGTGGCCTTTAAATTGAGAGCTGTCGAAATTAAATTACACATTTTAACACGTTTGCCAAGGATCACTTAACACTTTGAGCTGAACGCTATTCGCCATTAAGTCGAAATTCAGTATTAACAGCAAAAGACTCGAGCTTCAAGTGTGAAAATAACGAAACTTGGAATGCCCTTAACAATCTTGCATTAAGTGTATTTTCCTTAAAGCCAAAAAGTATGCAATTTAGTTACTAACACTTACTTTTCAATTTCTTCTATTTAATAATTAATGTTCCACTTCAAATACGCCTTTACCTTAAATCTCAGCCAGAGATTAGCTATTGAAATAATAATTAAAGTCGATGCTGAAGCATAAGCTGTCAACCGCCAGAAACACCCCAAAGTGTGAAGGAAAATCATCTGATGACGGAGAGCATCGCATCGCACCGGAAAACAAAAAGGAAAAGGAGTAAATGCCGAAATATCTTCTTCACATTCGAGTTGGCTTTATATTGACGACTGGCTGTGCTAACATTTTATGCCCCAGACACATTGGAATTTGCGCACATTACAAAGAAGGAAATGTAACTACTTCCTCGAGAGGAGACGTGGCTGCTGCTTTGAAGTGGTTTATACTGATTAGTCCTGTAAATTGGCTTAAAAACGCGCGGTTTAACACACACCCACACACAGAGTGCAGAATCGACTTTTGACTGTGGAAAATGGCAGATAGAAGACCAACGACTAAAGAGCCCACGTCAATAAAAAAGAAAGCTCATAAGAAAGCTATAAATGTGAGTCGTGCTGCTCGAAGATACCCTGTAAAAATATTAGCATTATTGAAAATAGAACGCTTAAGATTCTAATGTAAGAAATTGTTAAATAATTAAGTAAGTAAAAATATTCTACACATTAAAATTCATTAGAAGTTCTCAAAGCAAGCAATTCTTGTATTTTATCTTGGTAAGGTTCTTAAAATATTGCAATGATATATATCATTTGATAATAAGACTTTACATGCCAAATTCAGCTTGATTTGTGAGCCAGATAGAGTCAGATTATGGCTACAAAAAGTACTTGAATACTTAGAAAAATGCCTCCCTTTAAGACTACCCTCTTTAGATAGTCCCCTGTTTACAGGGCATGTAAAAATGAAAATTACGGTCGAAATTTTCTAGCCTTTCGCTGGAATATAGATGCAGTATTGGAGGCAGTCGAACGACTGTTGTTTAGTTTATTGCCAACGCGTTGCTAATTGGCGGTTTTATAGTTTTAGCTTGTAAATGGCTTTGAAATGTTGCCAATGGCAGGAAAAACGTGTGGCAGCCGCCAGTCAAACCGCGTTACCACCATGATCCACAGCAGGAGCTGCAGCGCCACTACCACCTACACCACCACCAAATGGCAGCCACCCGCATTCGCGCCAGGCGCTAATGATGATTGGCAGCTGTTAAAATGATTAAAGGGTGCACAAAACGCTGAATGTACTACGACTACCTCTGAATTTGTTCAGCTCTACTATATATATATATATATATATGTATGTATTTGCTCGGAGCCACGCTACGTCCTCAGGGTGTGAACATTTAAGAGTGTTAGTTAAAAATAGCATTCGACTATTGAATTAGCATTACATGTTCAATGAAAGGCAGCCAAAATTTGCCAAACCACGTCAAACCAATTTTGGATTGTTCAACAGCTGTGAATTTAGTGTCGCTGCTCTCAATAATAGCATTTTAATGTCAGGCAACTCATTGTTTCCGAAGTCTAATTTACTACTAATAAATTTACAATTCAAATGCAAAAATCAAATCGTATCTTTGAGCTGCAAGCATTGGTTCCACATTGTATTAGCAACATTTAATTTTTGTCTCAATTTGTAAGATTTGTCGAATATTTGTCTGAATTAATTGGCCAAGAGAAATCAATTATTAAAGAAAACCTTAGTCAAATAAAATCGAAAAATATTTTTGCTGAAACTATTGCACTCTATACAATAAACATTTGTCAAATATTTAGACCTTCCACAGCATTGATTAGCATTTTGCTAACCTAGCATATATTTTCCCCAGAGTTTTCATCACAAAAACGAAAGAAAAAGAAAGACTCTGCATAAATCGTTCAACAATTTCATTTTTTGATTAGCATTTCCATTTGGCCAAAGTAATAACGATTTGTACTTGCAAAACTCATTCGCTTGCCGACGCCTCCCAACCCCGCCTCCGCCTCCGCCTCCGCCTCCTGCTCTATACTCCCTGGATATTGCACCATGGATGTGGGGGATTGTTATGTATGCAGTTATTGGGACACATTCAGTTCGAACAATTGCTGTGGATTCATTTTGCGTGAGAAATTTTCAATTAATATGCGCAATTGCAATCGAATGCGAGAGTTTTTAGCATATTTCGCATAGAATTTTGGATACCCTGCAGACGTCTAGAATGCCAAGAGAGAGTTTTATTTTGTACAAATACTAAATAAACTTATAATTGAATGTGTCATTATTTTTCTATATAGAGTGGTTGACTACACATTAATTATGAATATTTTTATATAGCATATCTATTAAAATCTTTGTAAGCATTATTAAGAGAAATTCACTCCATATTAATTGCTTAATAAATCCCAGAGTATTCATTCAAGAAACAATTGTTTAAAGCAATCCTTAAAGCAAGTTATTCTTTAATTACATTTAAGATTTAACAAGATCAAAGACTCTTAAGATTATGGCAAACACAATAATCTAACTGGAACAAGGTATCTCCAAGTCTGGCATTCGTTTTCAAGCCTGCTCCCTCTGATTTCTTTTTCAATTTTTTGCTTATCATACGCAACTGCAATCCCTTACTGCAGTTACGTTTATGTTTGGAATATTTTTTCTTTTCTTTTTCTTTTTTCTTTTTTTTTTTTTTGGGAGGGGGAGGGGATTGTGTAGTTTATGAAGTCGCCCACTTTGTATTCAAGTGTAAATTGCATTGCAGCTGCGACAAGGGCGGCAATATTTGGTAGATTTTGCATTTTGAGTGGCAAGAATGGATACAAACAGTTTTCACTAAGGGGTTTTTTGGGCCGTGTTGTCGCAGGTGGCGCCACCAGTGCCATATGTGATGACGCCAAGTAGTTTGCAGCACTTGACAGACAACCATCCATCCAACCATCCATCCAACCATCCATCCATTCATTCATCCATCTATCCAAGCCATCCATCTAACCAGGCAGTCAGCTTTGCAGTCAGGCATTTTCTTTGGTTCGTAGTTGTTGATGTGAGGAATTTACAATTCAAAATGCTACAGAATTGTCTTCGGTTCGCGTGCAACATCTATTTGACAGCTGTCAGTGGCGGACAACTTTTCTTACCGCATTCAGCGAAGCACACACCAAAAATGGAGACAGCGAGTGATAGAGAGAGAAAGATGTAGAAAGTGTGGCAACTTTGTCTTGGCGCTTTTGTAAATGCAAATTCTCAATCAAACTCAAGGCGCCTTTGTTGTCACTTGTATCAGCATTTCCACCAAAATCTTGTAGGCTTTTCTTGCATTCTGTATTCTCTTCCACTCTCTCGCTCTGCTCTTTTTGTGGGCCTGGCCGCTATGCCTCTTGCATATGCAACACATATCAATGAGCAGTCCGAGAGAAAACTCAAAAACAACCCAAAAGTACAGTTGGTCAAATTGGAAGATTTGTCAGATATTTAAGAGAAAAGGAAAAAAATATTAAGGCAAAAATTATATTTGTAATTCAATTAAATGCCAGCTGAACTGCAAAAATCTGCAGCAAAAATATACTCTAAGATTGAGTTAGTTTCTTTTCTAGATTGAAGCACCCTGAAACAAGTTCGTATAGTTCTTACTCATCATTTTGACTGGGATTTTTGGAACACATTGGGGCTAAACTTAAACTTTAGGATTACAAATTATAAATTCTTGAATACAGATTCACAGTTTTGTTTCACATTAATTTTCTTTCTTTGAATATGCTTTTAAAGAGCGTTGAGAAAATTAAATACAACATAATTTTATGTATTTAAATAGCACAGGAAATCAAATGTAGTCCCTAAACATCATATATATAGTTGTTGAATGAAAATAAATAAATAATAAATGTATCTATTGTTTTCAAATTTAAAGCCCAGGAAGTCATCTAAATACTTCTCAGACAAAGTATCTTTGTCCCATTGTGTTTTTAAGTTCAGGCGGCTTTTTCTTTGTCTGCATGTTCGACAGTTGCATTTTTTTCTCCGATTTGTGTTGTGTCCAGGCATAGGAATTGACAAGTTAAGAACAAAATTTTATTGCAACTTAAAGTTGTTTGATGTTTTGTGTGAGATGTATGAATACGAAACTAGCTGGTTGCTGACACCTCTGTCATTTCGATGGCAAACATCAAAGTTTGTTATGGTTTCATCTTTTTTTTTATGCGCCATCAAAGGTAATGAGAAATCTCTAAAGGCCCCTGAAAGTAGTTTTACGCAAAGTGCCAAAGAAATGTCAATAAAGATAGACACAAAGGCCAGCCAGGGGGTGAATGGGAAAGGCAGAGAACGGAATACGAGAGCCGGACTGAGACGGAGACAATTGAACAGAATGCAAGGCCAATTGGCCACATTAAAAGCAGAGCTTGTAAAAATATTTTGCTGCCACGTAAGGTCCTCGACAGCCCGAATCGTGGTCTGGTCCCAGGCGTCTCTGCCACAAAAATATCCTTTTATGATTTATCCCAGCGGTGCCAGTTAAGAGTTGCACAAACATGCGGCCAACTACGACTCGGTCGCCGGTATTCTCCTATATTATCCAGGGACACTTTTAATAAGATTGTTTGGGCGTGTGCGCGGCAGGACCAGCAAAAGGATATCTATATTTATTGTGCAGCCAGCTGGTAAGTAAGTTATTTAAAATTATTTATGTGTCAATTATTGAGGTTTTTCTGTTTTCCTTCCAAAAAACTTTGCTGAACAAAACAGTACCAAATAGCTGGGTCAAAAAGTTGCACGGTTTATATGTGCCCAGCTTAGCCAGCTTTTGCAGTTATTTATCTGACTGGTCAGTGGATCGGTGAACTTGCGAAAGAACAGTATCTTAGTAGCCATAAATCCTAATAATAATTAATAATATATATAAAAATTCTAATATATATAGTAATAATAATTACCTAATAATAAGTATGACAATGCAAAGGGGAATTTGGTATTAAAAATATAAGTTTGCTTTGAAACGATTTAATATATCTACAAGTATCTGCTAGTCGAAAGAGCTCGACTAGAAAATGCCTATTTGTTGATATAGAAGAATTATACAATTGGATATCACAATTTTATAGTCTGCTAACGAAACGAGATTTGTCGGCAACCTTTTCTTTTATTCGGCCCTATTTTAAACATTTTATTTCAAAGAGCATCAATTAAACATACAACCTTTCTCCTTTCGAATTGTTGGCTTACATTTGAGGTGGCTCTCTTTGAGTTGGTCGTCCATCAATATGGGCATTCAAATTAAAAACATTGCTAATTTGCCCAATAAAGATAAATGGGCAAATGCATGTAACAGGCAGAAGAAAGCATCTCCGACTTCATAAAGAGCATATATTCTGGAACTGTATCAGCAGTCGAGTTGATCTACACAGACATGAGTGCGCCTGTCCGTCTGTCTGAGCACGCCGATCTCAGAGACTATAAAATCTAAAGATTTCCAATTTTGAATATAATCCCTCGAATATCACGCAGAGATCATGTTTATTGTATCAATTCGTCGATCCCGTTTAGCGAATATTGATACAAATGGATTTCCGATAACTTTCCAAGAGAGACACATCTATAATACCTATAATACCTTGACACATAATAATATTGATTAGCTTTCTTGAGGATCCGAGTAATGACTCAAATTGTATTTTCATATTGAACTCATGATATTTCCTGTCTGAGAAGGGGTTAGCATTATAATCGCCAACTAATTGACTTGGCTGTGTTAATATTTTCAAGATGCATTCTCAGTGAGAGAAGTTAGTATTACAAAAATCAAAAATTTCTGAATTGAACCCAGATCTTTGGCAAAACCTAGGCTCTTGAATATAATAGCTAAGCATTGCAAGAGTAAAAGTGAAGTCTAAAACAAAAATCGCGAATCATTAAATGCGGCAACGTGTTGTTGGCAATTGCGGCTCTTGTGGCTGTTGCCGGCGCCATGGCCCAGTTATTGTCAACCGGATGCGGCAAATATGCCACTTTTATGGGACGCATCCGCATCCGACCCAGCAGAGTAAAAAGAATGTGTGAGAAAGGGGCAGGAACTGAGCAAGGTAACAGAGCGGATATAGTTGGAAAATTACGGCACAACCTGCGACTCGCCGCATGCCCAGCCAAGTGCGCTCGAGACCAAAAGAAAAAGAGTGAGACGGAAAATTAGACAGTTGGGGAGAGTGAAAAAGAGACAAGTTTGCAACAAAAAAAAAAAAACAAAAAAATGCTAAGTGCCAACGCACTGGCAAAAGTATCATAGAAATATGTGGCGAAAATAAGACACCAGCAGTTAATAATTCTACACCACACTGACATATATATACCCTCTGATTAAATAAGTCTAAAGACGACGGGGGGTAGAGCGAGAAAGAGCATTCCAATATTTAAAGAAATATATATATTTGTTGAATTTTGAAAATCAGCTTAAAAGTACTGTGCGAATATGGTTTATTTAACAAAGCTGTAAATATTGGACAAACATTAAAAAATATATATTTGGTAGGTGTTTTGAATTGCAGCCTAAAAATGTGATATGGTTTTAAGCACATTTTTGATCTTTCAATAACAACTTGTAAGAAAGCTGTTGCTGAATTTCTACTTCCAGAACTTATGTAACATAAAAGAAACTTAATTAAAGAAAATCGAAGCCGTTGTATATTAATTAATTCATATTTTTGTGACCATTTAATATTTGATATTTAATGTAATTGAATAATATTTGATTTTTTTAATTAAATTGTATTTTTATCCTGACTTTGAGCCCAACATTTGGCTGCCATAGTCGTAAATGCCCGATGCAAGCACGTAAAAGTGGCATATTAAAT
Organism: Drosophila planitibia; assembly: GCA_035043785.1. Lineage (NCBI taxonomy): Eukaryota > Metazoa > Arthropoda > Insecta > Diptera > Drosophilidae > Drosophila > Drosophila planitibia. The sequence continues at coordinate 1,601,348 of JAWNMS010000043.1, read as the reverse complement.
GTGGCATGAAGGCAGGCGTTTTGGGGCAGGACATGCGCGGCAACTGGTATCGATAGCAACAGTTGCAGTTTGTAGTTTTCAGTTTGGTAGCAGCCGGAAGCAGCTGGTGGCAGCTGTTGGTGCCGCATTTTTAAGTTTTACGTGTGGCACGTGCGGCAAACATTGCCCCAGCCGAGGCAGAGGCATGTGGCTCCTGCTAGATGCAAAACTCTTAGATGCAGATGGAGTTGTAGACTTTACTGACACACGTGCCCCAACCCCTCCACCCGCCCGCAGCTGGTTGCCATCTTCTGGCTGCTTTGTTTCTACGACTTTCAGCCGCGTGTAAAAATAAAGAAAAACTGTCAGGCTTGCTGTGGGCGACTGGGATGCAACTAGGTGGTGCACTTAAAGCCATCGCCTGCCAGCCAAGTTTGAGTTACGGGGCCACATTGTCAACATGCAATCTGCAATCTGAAATCCGCACAGCTGCGTAAGAGCAGCCAACGATGGGAATCCTGAGAGGAGCATCCCTGATTGGTCCTACATCTCAATGTGGAACACTGCAACAGTGGCACCACACGACTCACTTAGCAATTGGGCTAGTTAAAGCTGGCTAAGAAAACGGTGATAAAGATCTTACAATTACTGAACAGTTACTTCAATGATGATGAAAATATAAATTAAATTGGTATTGAAAATATTAATGCAATTAAAAACTTGAGCGGACGACAAGAAAAATGCATAAATTTGTACCAATAAAATTGAAATAATACGCAAATAAGATATTATTTTTTACTAACTAAAGAGAGCTTGAAATATATTTATCAAAGGAGAACTATTTTTGTAGTGCCATGAAATGTGATATAAAAAATGATATTCGCAGATTGCTGATAACAGAATACAGAATTTTTAGCACCACAATTACTGGACGTCAAATTACTTGATGTGAAAAATAATATTCTGGTTTAAGCTTTTTGATTTGCCAGCACTTGAATCTCTAAAAAGTTAGCTTGAAGTACTTTTGAAGTATCGCAAAGTTTTTAACTATCCGCCATTTTTGATAATTTTGCCATTTTAAATACTTAAGTACACTCCTAATAGTGTCTGAGCTGGGCAAATTGTATGACACAAGAGGCAAGCTTAAGTATGCCACAAAGCCAAGCACAAAAGTGCCGTTAAATAAAATAAAAATGTAAGCAAAGCAAATACGGAAAAAAAAGAAAGGAAAAACCAAAAAATGTCGAAAACAAACTTTGAACTTTAAATAAATATTTTTGACTTTAGCATTTGTACTCGGAAAACTAAAAACAAAGTTCTTAAAAAAAATTAGAATAATATAGAAAGCACCTTGATGCGATATACTTTTAGATACTCTATATTTTACAGAAATAATATTTACACTTAGGAACTTATTATTTAATTACAGAGAATGAGAAAGGTAAGTAAAAGATACAGAAATTATTAAATAAATACCATAAAAGATTAGTTTTATCTAACTTAAATACAAACTGTTGAGTGCTTCGCAAAAATATCATATTGAAGATGTTTGCATTTAATGAGTACAGGGTATTCATAGTGCAAGGACAACTACAATATGAACAACTCATGCTCTACAAAATGGGGGAAAAAACGACGATGAAATAATGGGCCCAAAAGCCTTGGCATTACGCTGAGTTGAGTTGAGCTTAACCAGGAGGCAGCTAGAAGCTGGAGCAGGATATGTGCTCCGCTCAAGGATATGAGCGGGCATTAAGTTTAATGCTCGATGCCTGCGACTGAATTTGGCTCAAAGAGGACGACGTCGAGGAGCAGCTGCAGGAATAGCGACATCAACGTTGCCTGCAAGTTCTCTCAACTCTGTTGCATTATGAATGGCGCATAATTTAAGCGCATTGCTCAGCTCTGTCCTGCTCCCGTTTTGTCCGTCAAAGGAGACTGCTCGTTTGTACTGCAATATCTGTTGCCGCATCACATGATCTCTCGTATTTTTATTCAATTCAGCTTACTTAGTGCGACTTGAAGTGTGTTTGCACAACGCTTTAAAATCTCAGCCATTGTGCCATTGGGCTGTTAACGTGTCCTCTGTGCATTTGAGCAGTTTTCGTTGTTTTGGTCAAGTGTCCTGCGTGCGTGCCATGTCTCCGACACTCAATCGTTTTGTGATGTGGTCCACAACTTTGCCAGCCCGAAACTTGGTAGCAAGAGTATTTACAAGTACTTGCAACTGACTTGTACTGCAGCTGAGACGTGCCCAACGACAGGATATTAAGTCCATAAGTGACTAAGGATTGTATGTAATGAGCATATAAGTAAATATATTCCCAATGCTCACAAGCCTATAGGCATTTACAGGAATAGGCCTTGAAATCAGTCAGAATGAAAATACTTTCCTTTTTTTTGACGAAATTGATTATTGAATGAAACTTGAATCTTGAAACTGAACTGTATTGATTTATTGAAACGGATCTAGTTTCAAGCTTTGCTGAATTTGTTGTATTTCTAACTTATTTCCAGCTTATTAAATGTGATTTTGTTATAAAATGCATTTGCAAAGTTTCAACAAGTTTCAAATGCTACAACAAAAAAGCGTTTTTCCATCGTACAAATTTTATTTATTGTGTACGATTTGCATGTGACCCAGTCCGAGACTAAGAAAAGAGCGGCTGATAAAAAGAATAATACAAAATAAGCATTTCTTTGTTTGATTACTAGACAAATACGTGCAACGGGAATGAACATAAAGGACACTGACAGAGCTCTGCAGCAGTCCGTAAAAAGTGTCCTCCATGCATCAGAGAAATATGGATATGAATGTGGATATTGATATGGATATGGATATGGATTGCATTGTATACAATGAAAATCTAATCTATTTTTGATGAATCGCAATTGTGAATTTCAACAATGTAAGCCAGCCAAATGCTTCAAAGGCGCTGCCAAATTATTATTGTGTATAGAGCTCGGCAATAACATAGACAATATTATTCACTACACTGGAGGGGATGTCAAATTTGTAGATAGTTTTCAAATATTGATAAAATATGCGAGTGAAATTCTTTTTTATTCTTAAGAATAATAATTTCCAAACAGTTAATTACGCTGGAGAATTTAATTTATATATTTTTATTTGATTTACAACATATTGTCAGAGCAACTAAAAGTCTTCTTAACGCTGTGAAATTGTTTCCATTTCCACCATCATTTTTTTATTGTCGTATTTTATTTTATAATGCAATTCAAATGCTCGGCCAACATGCACTCGGGTCTAGTTGTAAGCATTCTGCATGGGCACTTTTGGTTATCCATCGATGATGATGCTGATGATTCTGATTTTGTATGCACAAAAACAGTGAGCAGCCATATAGAAATTGTCATCAATAAAATAAATTGTTGTGTGTACTTGCATCTCTATTTATTTTCATATGGATTCTTTTTTTCTACTTTGATTATTTATTGCAATTGGCCTGGCGATATTAACAGAAAATAAAATAATTGCTTGCATATTCATTCATACCAGCAAATGAATTCGTATGTTCTCTGCATAAAATATACTGGGATTGTCCAGTGGAAGTGCATCAATTTTGTATGGATTATTTCAAACCCAGACCGGGGGGATTGTCTGAGCTGGCAGGGTAGGGTTAGGCGCAAATTGTTTTAACTGAACTGCACTGTAATTCAAATTTAAATTCATTAGTAAAACAACTCATAATAAAAGTGAACATAATCCAATTTCAATAGACGACTTAACTATTGGATTATGCGATTTCAATAAATTAAAAATAACTAAATTAAACTTGAAGAATTTACGTTGATTATTTTTAAAGCAAATTGTTACATCAGTCCGGTGTACAGGGTATATCCAAGTCGAGTACTCTCGGCTTGAGCAATTTTGCTGTTCACTCATTATTTTTTGCTAACTTCACTTACAGTTATTTCGAGTGTATTGTAATAAATAATTTATGCGTGTAATTCGATTATGCGGCGCACCCCAAATTCCAATTGTAAAAAATGGATTCAATGCAAAAATATATACAAAAATTGTTTAGCAGTAAAATAATTGTGTGTTTGATGGATTTAGAATTGAATATTGCGTGTTCGAGTGTTCAAAATGTGATAAGCCCAAATATATAAGTGACTTCATTATAAGACTCTTTTTTGTGATGCATCGAAAATGTTAAATAAATAGCTTCAAGTGATAAAATAATATTAGAAGAGTCCAACTTGAATATTTATTTTAGCCAATTATAATGCAAGTTTTCATTTAAAGGCAACACTCTAATCCGTGTCTACAAATCAGTCAGCCAGAAAGTCTCTTAACATTATAAAGAATTATCTTCAATACAAATCCACAACATCTTTGTTTGCCTATTTTGTATGCAAAAATTTGGCTTCAGTGGCTTTTCAATGGTTTTGAGGATAGAATAAAGATTGTGCAAGTGGCCTCTAAGCAACTTTGGACTTGGTTCTGTCTATCTAAATGCCAGTACATTAATAACAATGGCAACGCACATAGACACAGATGCAGCCAGTCTTAGCCTGGATATGTGTGAGTTTATAGATGCCTGACTAAATTAACTGCCTCAGAAGATTGACGATGAGCACTCAACAACGAACTGGCCTACAAAATTTACAGCCAAAATGCCAAAAACAAAAGCATGAAATCTTGTCGTAAATTTCGTAAGCATGGCAAAACAATTAAACAATGGAAGTTGGACAGCTAAACGGCTGGGATGCCTAACAGAACAGGTGTGACCAGGTACTTTTGCCTATTTACTGGCCTGTCTGCACTTCATCATCAACAGCAACTGCCACTGCAATTACTCAAGACATTTCTATACTGAAGTCTGATGATTTTGGTTGCGTTTCTCGATGCCCTGTAAATGTCAAATAATTTGTGTGAATAATCAGCGAGGATCAGAGAGGATCAATTTAATAAGAATTAAAATTGAATTCATCAAATATTACTTAATTTTATAAGTAAATTTGATTTGACTTAATTTTAAAAGTAAACTTAAAATTGTACTCGAACTTTTCAAGTAAAGAGTTAAGAACTGACCAAAAGGAGATGAGAACTAATATAGGCCTTTAGTGCTCGCTTCGTTAGAGAACCAGATTTAAGAATAGGGATATCATTAATATTATTTTACGAAATGCGAACGAAAGAAAGATCTTGAATAAGTAATGGGAATACGCAAGTTTTTATATAGTTTCAATTCAACATAAAAAAAGTCGATCATTTAATTTAAGTCTAATAACTAGGTTGTACTCTCAAGTAAAATATATTTATATATATGAATACGATTCGGACACGAAAGTTTTCCTTTTTTTAAGTAATGGGAATACGCAAGTTTTTATATAGTTTCAATTCAACATAAAAAAAGTCGATCATTTAATTTAAGTCTAATAACTAGGTTATACTCTCATGTACAATATATATATATATATATATGAGTACAATTGGGATATGCACTAAAGTTATATTGAGTTCAATATACAGTAATTATCATGGGTTCTCAGCGTCTAGCACTGTTCGTATCTACGTTGTTGCTGTCTGTTAGACAAAGGCGCGTGCCAGTTGCCAGTTTGTCTGCAGACGACAACGGCGCCTGTAAGCAGACAACAACAAAATTATTATTTACAAATTGTGCTTATGTGTAGGTGTGTGTGTGTGTGTGTGTGTGTGTGTGTATGCCACAGCAGCAAACACCTTGAGAGTCTAGCAACTGCCCATGCTTTGCCTACTCTCTGCCCCATTGTCAGGCAAAATCTTTTGACTTTTGTATAAAGTTTTCGAGAGGGTGTAGTCCAGTGTTTTGATCTTGTTGTTGTCGCTTTGCCTATTGGCATTTATTGTGTGCGTTCCGGTTTTAGCCCATTGTGCTTGCAGGCCTTTTGTTCTGCAGTTACAAAAACCTGAAAATTATTGCGCCTGCATTGCTTTGGCAGTTCAAGTGCAAAGCAAAAAACTGAAAACAGATAGAGATAGACACTTCACAGCTGAAAGAGACGAAGCTACATTTTTTAATTAAATTCTAAATGCCAACTGTACAAATACATAGTTTGAAATGTGTCCGACAATTTTTGAATTGGGTTCTTTTTTCTTTTCCATTTTACACGCTTTTTACATTTCAATAAACAATTTTTATTGCCATGCTGCGAGGCATCCCCGCTGCCTTGGATAACTGTATTAATATATACATATATATTTTTTTGTTGCAAATGTCTTTTTAAAGTAGTCGACATCATTTTATGGTGCTGTTTAAAATTATGTTCTTCTATATAATTTAAGAAAGAACTGACATTTTTGGTGAGCAAATAAGACATACACTTGAAGAAACTAAAGTGTGAGAAATATAGTTATTATTCCACGGATATTTACTGCGTATCGAAAGTGACTCAGCGAGTCTAATATGGAAAAACTCTGGAAAGTTTAAAAACGAATTTCGATCAGAAATCACATTTCCAACTTTGCATGTCGTATTTATGTAGAAGTCAAACTAAAGTAAAAAGCCCTGGCTTATGAAAGTCGGAACACTTTTGACAAAGCACTTTGAAAGGGTATAATTTTAACAAGAAAGTTTTGGCCAATCTCTGAGCACTCACAATAACTTGGCCAGCTACAACCTCATGGATCGGGAGCGACTACATCTCTCACAACTAAAGTTATCAAATTTGTGTTTCAGATTCCAGATTCGGCCACGCCGACTTCGGTTCAGTTTTTTGTTTTAATGAAAGTTATGTTTTCCCAAGCATAAAACTAATTTAACTTGCATTCATTAATCAAATTACTTAGATATCAAAACTATTCATTACGCTTTTATGCCAACTATCTGAGTATGGCAACACTTACCCTACATCTTGGCCCTAAACACAAGTCCAATTTAGATCAAAAATAAGTTAATGAATGGAAAATATGTGCTCGGAAAACTTAAGCACTTAGAATTAAGCGTGGCATTTAAAACTCATTTGAGTTGGCTCTCATTTGAAGGCCCCAGACATTTGGCATGTGCTACTTAATGTTGTGTGTGTGTGTGCGTGTGTGTGAGCGTGTGTGTGTGCGCGTGTGTGTGTTATTTTTGTTGTTGCAAAATTTTTATAACGCTATTTCCCAACTGAGTTAAGTAGCAAAGACTCTCACATGTTTCTTCCTGCCCCCAACCCATCACATCGCATAATTACGCAAAGTGAACCCTGAAAAAAAGCGGCCCTGCATGGGAAACGGATGTGGGAGTGGGGGATGTGGGGTGGGCAGGGGGGCAGGGAGGGCATAAAAAGAACTGTAATTAGTGGTGCGAAATTAATGTTATCCTACAGTGCAAAAACATTGAAAATATCCCACAACAGGCCCCTCTCTGACTGTCTCTCTCCATCACCTCAAAAGTGAAATGAAACACATGCTGATAGTTTTTTAATGTGTGTGTGTGTGTGTGTGTGTGTGTGTGTGTGGGTGTGTTTGTGAAGAGCAATAGAAGCAGGTGTTTGCAATACCAGCATAACCTCGGCATTCCATCATTTAAGTCCACCCAACGCCAGGTGGCGCCAGCTGAGCGCCAGTGAGGCAGAAGCTTTGCAAATTCCATAGCTGCTGCGAGTTGGCTGCTTCATAAAGCGTGCTTTTGGGTCAACAACTCGACTGCGACTACTGGCATATAGGCAGTGATATTGGGAGGTATGGCAGAGGGTATATAATGGTTGGGTGGTCAGGTAGCATTGACGGCTGTTGATAGGGGAACTTTGGCGCGCAAAAAGAAACTTTTTTTATGAACTGTTAAATTCCCAATTAGCGCTGATTGTTGCGATTTAACTGAAAACAAACAGCGCGTGTGAGACGCCTCTCAATCGCCGAGGGGTAAAAGGTGCACCATGTGCTGTATATGCTGCAAATGCCGCTGACGTTTATGAAAAGTTTATTAAAAGTTTTGTTGCACTTAGTTGCTGACGAAGATCAAAAGCAATCGCGGCATAAATGCGTTATTTATTTTGTTAATAGACTCAAGCAAAAGCTCAGATTAGAGCAGAGTTAAGGGATATGTGCAGGAAATGTATATACATTAATATTCGTAATAAGTAAATAAAACTATGTTCCTTTTATAATCATTTACTGAGACATGATAAGATTCAGCATTCAACGAAGAAAAATAGGGAGAGCTAATGTAATGCCTACCATTTAAATAAAGGAACAAACCATTGTCCTTTTTAATTGAAGCTCTGTTTTATATTTATTGAACGGTTTAGGGGAAAAGATATATACTGAAAAACATGAGATACAAATGAGATACACATTCACATGCCAGTTGCAAAATGTTTTTTCTAGCATTTCAAGCATATCAATTTAAGCGAAAATTTGTAGAAACTACTCTGGCAGCTGCTGAATGACTTAAATCCATAATTAATGCACTTGACAACGTCGACCGTCTGATCCTTTGAGCTGCACTGTGTCGGGTTGTTTTTTTTTTATTCATTGTTGTTGTTGTATGTTGCATGTGTCAACGCCCATGTTGTAGCAACGGAAAGGATAATATGATGGCTGGAGGTTGAACCTTGGAACCTCAAGCTTTTTATGACCATAATGTGTATGCACACGTATCGATGTATCTGTATCTACGACTGTATATCTGTATCTCAATATAAATGCGATATCTGCTGCTGCAACAGGCTTGGCTCCCGTACCAGCCGCCACCAACCCCTCCTCAGTTGTCCTGCAACGTTTTTCCCCACAGATGAATGTCTGTTAAATATTTATGAGCATCGAAATGTTGCCTCAATGCATATTATAACAAATGAAACGTCAATTTCATGCGAAAAATGCAAACAGCAAACGGAAGCAGGCAGCAAGACCAGGACGAGGACCAGGACCAGGACCAGGACCAAAGCTGACTCAGTTCCATTGCGGCCATCATTCGATTCTCGCTCTCTCTCTCCATGTGCATGAATGTGTGTGTGTGTGGGTGTGCGGAGGTTGTAGGTGTGGCTGGGGAAGATTGGGGAGTAGCTGAACGTGACATGTCTCGTCCGCCCATGGGCAGCCAGAGCCTACGGTCATTTGCTCGATGTACGCCTTAGTGCGCCCAGTGGGCGATTGTAGGTGGTTGGAGGCGCTCGGCTCCTCAACTCCTCGCTTGGTTTCCGCACAATTTCATTATGGATTTTTATGCATGCACCCCCAACCAATTCGATTCCCTATTTAATGATGTTTGCCTCCAAGTGCAGCTTGAATAAAAACAAAAGTTAAGCCAGACAAAAAATACTTAGCTAAACCATCGAAAGGTTCTATCAGACTTGAATTCAATTCAATATTCTTTTGTATTCTTAACTAAATTGATATCAAAACAGAATCAACTCATATCAGATTTATATTTGTAAATAATCAATCATTCAGCGGAATCTGAAACTTCAATTTACACTTACCCCAAAAAACGGTGTCAAATGAAATTAAACAGAATAAAATAATATTAATTTGAAATAAAATATTCCATTTGATTGTTGAATATTCTCTGTCAACGTCTGTAATGCATCAGTGGACTAATCTTCACTGAGCAAAAGTTAATATTATCTTAGGAAATTTTGATAAGACAATGCAATCAATATTTGATATATTTTCACAACAACAAATTAAATATAGCCGGCAACTCAAGTCAAGTGGATTTTGTGTTTATTTTGGCAATTTGAACCACACTGTTCCGTTTCAAGTCTACTTCGCTGTTGAGTAGAAGTTTCAGTAAATCAGCAAAACCATCAATTCAAGTTGGTTTTAATGCGCTTGGCAAGTAGGAAACTCTTTAAACAAAGCTTATGCAACTGCCAGGCCACAAAGCGTTTCAACTTTATGCTAATTAACTGAGTGTTTGCTGCTCTTTGCCTATAGAGAGAAAATCCCCAACTAAAAGCGTTTAAACGTCATTAGCATTATAATAGCATCGCGACTTTGACTTTGAACGCAAAAGCTAAGTATCCATCCATCCACCAACCAGCCACCAACCATCCACCAACCGTCTACCAACCAAATCCCACACCACCCCCTTCTAACCTCTGGTGTGGAGTAAATGACCAGTCATTCATCTTCATAGTAGTATCAGTAGTAGCAACAGCAACAATGGCAAAGTCATTTAGCTTTCATTTTAATTGTAATTAAAGCGATTATTAAGGCGCAAGTGTTGAAGATTTGCTTTTCTTCCTGTATACCCTGTTCCAGATAATGTCAAATGAGACAGCTATCTATATTCTTGGTCAATTTCAATTGGAAACTATAATCTTAAAAGCTTGAGAAAAAAATAAAATATTGTGTAAATCAAATTTATACTCAAATGTTCAGCCACTTAAAATCTTGTATATATTCTATTTTATTATATTTATTTTATTTAAATATTTAAAATGCTTAATTAAGAGGATAGCAAATAATTTGGCTGCGACAACAGGGCAGCTGCTAGTCGAGAGTTTCTTAGTGCTTATTTTTAATTTTAGAGCTCTTAAATTTTGCGCTTAATCTCTGCTACCTGCAACTACCTGGCAGCTTATTTTCAATTTAAAAAGTCGCAGCAACTTATTCTATTTGCCCCACTCGACTTTGCCGAGACAGCCTAAAGGCTTTTGTGCTTGCGTATGGGGTTGTGGATGGGGATGGGGATGGGGATGGGGATGGAGATGAAGGTGCGTTAGAGAAAAACTGTTTCTAGTTGCCTTTTACAAAAAAGATCTGTGTCTTGTTGCTGGCGCCTCCCCACACACACCTCAAAAAAGTTTCAGTTTGTTGTTATTTGGAAACTTGTGAGCTACTTCCAGTTGCTCGAGTGGGTGCCAAGGCATAGAATTGAGTTAACTTTGGTAGTTTACTTTCATTGAATTTAAATTGATTTGCTTTTATTGAGAGTGTGGGTAGTTTCAAGAAATGCTGCCGAAATGGAACACAGTATCAAATGTGTTTACATAGATCTACAAAGCCAAATAAAATCTGTTACATGTGTATAAGGAAAAACAAATCAAGTCAAAAACAATGCAGCTAAATGCAGAAAGGGGAGAGCCTCCTTACGAGGATGGTCGTGGAAACGAAAGCAGGTAAAGGCATACCTTGACCCTCTATAGAGATTATACACCATTGCTCTATATTCATTAAAAATAAAATATATATTTTTTTAGGACGCAATTTATTTTTTGCCTGTATTGGATTTTAAATAGTTGACTGCTTAGCTTTCGCCGATAAGCTTAAGCGCCACATTACATTTCATTATTTTTTATTTAAGCTAAAAAACTCACCTATTTTATTCGTATTATATACTTATCTAATTTACATCTTCACTCTTGATATTTAGTTGTTCACTTGTGCAGATTCAATTAAATAAAATTAGAAACTATATCATATATTTATTGATACATTATCATATGTCTTCTATGGCACTAATACAGACTCATTTAAACGCTAAACGCATCCAGATAACATTTAGCTACTCCCACAATCGACTGCTTCAGTTCAAACGCCACTGCAATGATACAAAAGTTAATTAAAAATTAGCAATCGACGCGTTTTAATAGCATGTCCAAAAAATTATAGAAATTGGCACATTAATATTGACGAAAATTGGTATCGAATGTCAGTCATAAAGCCTTAATTAATTTTATGCACAGTCAAAAAGATATCATAGATCAGTTTTAATGGCTGTTCGTCTAATTAAAACGCCTCACACAAAATATTAGCCATAAAAAGTTTTATGGCTACAAAGAGATGCTGTAAAACGTATCCAGGCAATTAGCCAACATGCAGACCAAAAATGAAAAAAGAAAAGAGAAAATTAAGAGGAACACAGAATGAAAAGCAAATATTATTATGGATGGGAAAACCCCTGTGGATGACAAGTGGTTAAAATGCATAGAGCAGCAGCAGCAAGCACTGTGGCAGCAGCACCACCACCACTGACAAAATTCGAACACTTGCCTAAATAACTCGCAGGCCCATTTCTCTTCTGCTTCTTATTCATCTTGTTTCTTTTCATTTTTTTCTTTTTTTTTCTTTTGTTTGACATTGAACTGGTAATATATGGGCACAACTAACCACTTGCATGACACGCTGGTAACTTAGGAGGGGCTTTAGCCTAATGAAAGTTGCAAAAATGCAGATGGAGGCTCTCCACTCAGCAATGATATGCTGCAAAATATTCTGTATTCAAAATATAGATCATCTTTTGCTTAACTTACATTGCTGAAGTATATTTAGCTCTTTTGGAAACTAATTAAAGATATAACTTAAAATAAGTGAACAAACATATTAAGTAAGATATTTGTATACATAAAACATTTTGTAAAAACTTGTTTATAAGCTGGAAAGATTTTTAAAACTCAAAGATCTATCTCAGGGTCTCCTCAAGTTGACTTTCTTAACTAAAACTCTTACTTATTTTTTAACATCTTCTGTTATCATAAAAGCTAAAGAAAATGCAAAATAACGTTTATTTTTTGTAACAAAAATTTGATTTAGAGAAATTAAAGATATATGCAAATTATAGTCATTTTTAAAAGCCTAACTTTACACAACCATTGCTTTCCAATAAATGGATGTACTAAATAAAAGACTAATGTTTTTTATTAAATAATTATTTCATTGTTCAAATAAAACATTTTTAATTGGCTTAAGGTAATTTATTTGTATCTTTTTACTTCAGCAATCCTTAGTATTTAAATCTATATTTTCGATTTCCAAGCATTTCAAGAATGCAATTATATCTTGTTTGTGAATATAATTGTATTTTAGGTGCTATCGATAACAAGAATCATTAAAAGCATATGTGCAAATACCCATTTTAGATATATTTTTGAGACCAGGGTATTGAAAAAGGCAAAAGTGAGGAGCAAAGAATAGCAGACACCGCACACTTGACAAATGTGTATGTATGTCCTTGCAGCTTAAAAAAGGAGAAGGAGAAGGAGACGAAGATGAAGATGGGGAGAGTAGATACTAGGACTCGTGTGTGTGTGCGTGTGTGTGTGTGTGTGTGCTGTGGATTTTACGCACTGCTAAATAAGCAATTTGCAAAATGTCCAAACCAATAACATAACAAATGACAGTGGCTCCAACAGCGTTGCGGTTAGCTGACTGGATAACTGGCTGGCTTGGCTGGCTTCGGTTCGTTTTTGGTTTCAGATTGGGTTCGACTAGGTTGAAAACGTGGCAGTTGCAGCTGCAGTTGAAGCCGATGCTGCAGCAACGATAGTTCGGGATAGCTAATGAAAATAAAGGCCAGGGCAACCGAGAACAGCAGCATGAAGCTTGAGCTAGTGTGAAAGTTTTTCTTGTCAGCCCCGTGTGGCTGGAAAATATTTGGTTTGATTGCTTTGCTTTTGCCACCGCATGTCTCCGCATGCTAAGCCAAGCCAAGTGGTTTATTCAAATGCCGTCGCACGCTGTGAACTCTCTCAAAGCGTTTGCCCTTGAGGTTCGTTGCAACCACAAAGGGGCGATGCCGCAAAGAACGAAAACAAAAGAAAAGAGCATAAAAATTGGATGGCATTTTGCAGGTGTCAGTCATTGACACATTTGTGCACAGAGATTTTGGGGCAAGCAGGGAGTTGGTAATGGAGATATAGTTGCTTGCAGCTACCAATACAACAACAAAAAAAAATTAAGTCATTTAAATTAAAACGTATGCTTTTGATAGTTGACAGCTGTTAAACCTATTCGGTTTTCATGTCTAATAAAATTGATATTTAATAATAATAAATTAAGGAAAAGTGCTCAAAATACACAGAAAACATGTCATTATTTATTTCAACAGCTTTTAGTTATTTTTCGTTAAGAGAATAACCAGTTTATCATTTTATGGGTTACAACATTTTTGGTGTGCCATTTTTCAGGTCCATTTATCAGTGATATTTTGTGTGTAAAAAATATGCAAGCAATTTGGTAAATACCAACAAAAAAAATGCCTGCCAATTTGCAGAGTGTATGTCAATTGAACGGACAGGCAATAACCTTTTAAAGCACTTGCCAAAAAATCTGTCAAGCTGGTTTCACCCTCAAATGAGCCTTTTATTTTCTTCTATATATATTTTACATGAACACACCAAAAATGCATAGCTTTTTATCGGGCATGTAATGCTCTCTCAGGCGAAAATCTCATTAATTGGCAAACGCACCGCAACGAGACAATGGTCAAGTGCCCTCATAATGGCAGTCCTTTAACGTGACGCATGCCAGCGCCTAAAAGCACACTTTGAATATTTAAAGCGCAACCAACAAAAGGGGGGCCCACAGCATATGGGGGGCGGGGGGAGGGGCCTATGACAACGTCGACAACGTTGACAACGACAACGGCAACGGCATCAGCACAACCGCAAAACATCAAACTGCGTTGCAGGAGCAGCCACATCAGGCAAATTGCTCCATGGACCTCAGCCTAAACTGAGATCTGGATATGGACAGGCTCGGGGTTATGGAGGCTAAACGCAAAGCCGTATAATTTACAGCTCACCTCAGTCGCCAGGGAACTTGAAGGTGGAGCAGTCTCAACCAGACAGCAAGCACAGTGTGGCAAATCCGAAATTTCCCAAGTAGTTGGTTAAAAGTCTATTGCGAATTTTTATGCGAATAAATGATGATTATTTCATGGCTGGACACATAAATCAAGAAAGGAGTTTTTCTGCTAGGCACCGATTAATGCAATAAAAGCAAATTAAATTTAAATTAATACTCTTTTAAATTGAAACCCATTTTTATTGGCATCTATATAAATTATTTGTAGAATTCAAACCCACTTTGATACTTCTATACTTTCAATCTGGTTACCCGTTGCACTGTGCAAAGTGATGAGTGGGGTTTTCACATTGATGCATTTGACAGCGGCGACGATGGGGGCGTGTCTAAACACCTACACCGTTGATAATGGGGCAGCGTCTGTTTATGAATGCAACGCTGACCAGCGGCGAGGCAGTTGAAAATGGCAATCACAATGACGATGATGACGCTGATGATGAAGATGACAGCACGCATAATTGGCGTTGTGCATCTTGAAGTCATGCGGCGTTTAGGTGAGGCCAGATTAGGAACGGGTTCAACAGACGTGCCGGAAATCAACTTAACACAACCGCAAAAGCGCAATCTCCCCACAATGCAGCCCAATCCAAAAGTTGGATTTCTGTTTCTCTTTTCTGTGTTCTGTTTTCAGTTTTCAGTTTATTTTTTTTGTGTGTGTGTTGCCATTTTGGATAATTGGTGTGTCCATGTTGGCCATTGCTCCAACGACTGCTCCCCGGCTGCACATTAGGTTGAACTCTGGCAGGCATCCCCTGCACCTCTTACAAAATTGACTTAACGACTCCATCAGCGTATTGTGCACCCAGTCCCCGCACCCGACATTGTGGCGACATTTACTACGCACCCAGTTGGAGTCGACGACTGGAGTCAGTTGCTCCCTGTGGTCCCATAATGATGTGGTGCGCTTGCTGCTATGCTGCTTGCTATTTTGCATGTGCGAAACATTTTCAGTGCATTTGTCAGACATGTTTTATTGCCAACTGGCGCCTTGAAGTATGCAATCCAAAAGGCCAACAATCCATGTATAATCAATCCACAAACAAATTATTTTCAAAGTGCACGAAGCAGACGAATAAATTAAAATGTTCTTTTCTCTATTGAGAATAAAAACACAATCTAAAATTGACTTACTTGTCGCATAAATAAAAATAAATTGTAATCATACTGAAATTAGTACAATTTCAAGGCAATCAATATTTATTTATACCCAAATACATTTGATAACATATATGAAATATTATTAAGGTAATAAAATTGCACAAATAACAGAAAACTGCTATCTTAATTACCAAATCGATTGGTCATATGTAGCTTCAAGCAGCTTATTCAACTCCACAATGGACAAATGAATAAAAACATTATTAAAAGGAAAACAAACACAACAAATAAAGCATCTTTGGCTAACAGAAGATTAAATACTCTCTTAATATATGATAAATATAAAATATAATAAATATCCAAAGCAAATCCAAACTAAATATGATTTAATTTAAATACAGATTAAAATTCAGAAGTACGCATAAGTTAACAGTTTCATAGAGCTGAGATAATTTGAATGACATAGCTATATCATAACCCCTTTCAAAGGTAAACAAAAGACAAACAAATTGAAGAATTAAAAAATATTAAAAATCAACAAACAGCACAAAGCCCACAACAATCTTTTGGAACTGCAGTATTCTGCAACGTTTTTTTGTTTTTTATTTTGGCTTTTTGGCTACTAATCAAAGTAAATAGCTGAGGAGAAGATAAATATTTAATTACCACTCAGCAAGAGCACTTGTAAATGTTTTCCATTGGGGTGGCCCCAATCCACCTGCTCTTGGGACTTTCGCAAAGCCCCTGTTCAGTTGTTCTTTGCATTTCATTAGGGAAATGCATAAACTGTTCAGCCTACTACCCCTTTCTACGACTTTCCTCTTTTTCCCTTTATTTTTTATTTTTTTTGTTGTTGAAGTCAAGCTGAGCATCTCAAGAACTGTAGCATACCTGCAGGCACACCTTACTACTGTTTATACTGTTTTTGGCTTCAGGCTCGAGTGTTGTCTGGATTTGATTGAATCAAAGTATAACTTCGCCTGACAGTTAATGTAATTAGTCTGGCATTTTGTTTGAGAATTGCCTGCATTTTGTATTGCCTGTACTCGGCAAACGAACAGCAAATGCTATATTGAATTTGAGCAGAAAAGGTCGTATGAATCACATATACCCTAGATATACGATTACGCACATCAAATAGCAAATGCATTTTAAAATATGGTTATTTATTTTATTAAAAAAACACACACAATAATTATCAAGAAATTGCACTTTTATATATCAGTCAGTCAGTCATGTTTACAGGGTATTTGTTTGACCATTTGTCAAGACTAGCTGATGCATTGCTTGTTAGTGGTAATTAATTGTGTATCAACCAAATAAAATGACAACCGAATTGCCAAAAATATTTCAAAGTCCACATTCTGTAGTCAAGTGGACCAATTGAGAGAAGTTGTTCTCTTCTCTGGTCAAATTGAAAACGCATTTGCCAATTTATAAATGTTGTGTACTTTTATTTCAATTGATTTCGTTGCACTTCGTTTCGTGTTAGTTTCGCATATATGGTTTTGCTCGTCAGAAAGCCGCAAAATAGCAGCAAATATTATTTGACTTGCTATTCGGCTATTCGGCTTTTACGGCAATCAATTTCTGTGGCTATGCTCTGCCAAATTTACCATTAATGGCATTCATGCCAACAATTTGTGTACACTCAATTATTTTAAATGGTTACGCATAGGAGGAGATAGTTAGTTGACTTATTAACTATATGTAATCAATAAATTCATTTGAATCCATCATCAATTGTGTGACAATTCAATTTCAAATCATATTCTTTTAATTTATCAACATTTCATTTATTTATACTAATTTAATACATTCATCTTTCTATTCTGAATATAAAGTTGTTGGTCTTTATATCATCTTATACACATCTTGGAAAAGTAACTTCTGCTGCCAATGCCATTTATTTGAGTACCTTAACTAATAAAACTTTTAATTAATAAGCAGTTGCATCTTTTTCGAAGTAAGCGTCACTAAATATTTAACCCAATCCTTTGAAATATAAAATGAAACAAAAATAATTCCTTTCGGTTTGCAAAAGTCAAAAATGCTTAAGACTGATTGTCAAAAGCAAAAAAGCTGTAAAGAGTCTTTCGAGTGTTGCAGCCCAAAAGCTAATGATGGTAATTTTAATGAAAAACTTAAACAACTTTACCCAGTTTGTCAGCCAGTTCGTCGCCAAGCAGCATCTGCTCGACGGCAATCAAAGTTATTAATTTATGAAAATTCACAGAAATCTCAAACACTTTTGTTGGGCTTTGGAATTCGCTTGTAAAGTTTTGTGCGCACATCCAAAAGGTAAACTTGCATAAAATCTGCTGCGATAAATTTTTGCAGACACACAGATTGAAGAAGGCGTCGTTGTGTGGATAAGGCGCCTTTTTTTGCTGTCCGCCATTGGCCAGCAAAATGGCGCCAACTAATGTAATTTTTACGCCCAATTGATGTGGCATAAAGTACGTATTCAGAACGCGTTGCAGCCAACGGGCACAACTATGCCAATGATACTAGCTTAAAATGCCCATCAATCATTGCTAATAATCACGCAATAAAAACATAGTCAACAATTTAAATCTAACTGGAAAAAATTTGAGTAAGATTTAAGCTTTAAGTGCACTTTGATAGTAAAAGTTTGACAGGCGCTTTGAAGTGCTTTTCAACTAATTTCTAGGCAAAACCCAAAAACTAGTCATTGAAGAAAAAACAAATCATAAAAATGGCAATGAGTTGGAATATTTATAAAACGTATAAAACGAATATTATTATTAAATTATTATCAAAAATAAGTATAGAATACTAGAGAAATTAGTAAGAAAATATAAAACATATTAATATATCATAAATATTAATCAAATCTCAACAGTTTACTTGATTGCTTAGAAAACGAAGCATAAAAATGGCAAAGAGTTGGAATATTTATAAAACGCGTATAAAACTAATATTATTATTCAATTATTATCAAAAATAAGTATAGAATACTAGAGAAATTAGTAAGAAAATATAAAACATATTAATATATCATAAATATTAAGCAAATCTCAACAGTTTACTTGATTGCTTAGAAAACACTGTGTGCTTAACTCAGTGCCAGTTTCAGTCAATGTCAATGCGACTTGTGAAGGTAACTTAAATTAATCGCTGGCAAAGAAGCTGACAAATCCATTTCTAAAACGATTTTATTGGCAGTCGATTTTTATATATTTTTTTTTGTGGTCATAGTGAGACTGTTGCCAGTTTTATGATTGCAGCGCACGTCGAAGACGCTGCACGTCATCAATTCTTTTGACATGTCCTGCGGCCATTAATGCTGCGTCGAGAAAGATGACGACAACGTTGCCACTATTGGGTTTCCAAATATTGAGACGTAAGTCATTAGTGTGTGTATGTGTGGTGTGTGTGTGGTGTGTGTACATGTGTGTGTATGTGCGTTTCCGCTGCCTTTCCGTTGGCTTTTCCCTATGGCTGCGTCTCAAATTAACCTGATACCCAGCCACTGCTTAACGTATGCTGTCAAATTTCCCAAGCGCAGACGGAAGCATTTCCCAACCAATCAACCCACTCAGCATGCAGCAGCAGAGGAAGCAAAAGGCAGCAACGGAAGTGAATCGCAGGCGCCTCCTGCTCATTAAAAATGCAATAGTCCTTAAAGCACTGTGCGCTCTCCTCCATGAATAAACCCAGGCCATTGACTGCTTATTGTATATAATGCCCATACTAATGCCAGTCAATATTGATGTTCGTCCTTTTGTGCTCAATCGGTTGACTAGTTGACTCGGGTCCATCCCATCCATGCATTCAATAATCATATGCAGCATGTGGTTGGCTTGGCTGCAATTGCTGCAAGTAGCTTCTGTGTCTTATCTGGCTTAACCAAGTTTTTGTTGCCCTTCATGCAATTATAATTATGTTGATTTCCCTACACATATACAAATCTGCCATGCAGGCAATTCATTTGATGCTAAGATCCTATTCAATAATGAACGTATACAAATTTGTTCAAGATTAGCACAAAAACCGACACAAAGTCCACATTGCAAGATGTTTAATGAATATCTAAAGCTACTCGGCAAACATATTCCACATTTTAGCCAACTTGCATTACCAATCTTTATACTTGGCTACATTTTAACAATATAACATTGTGCACATTAAATAACATACAATTACAGAGGATTCAAAAACACAAAAATAAAGCCTACATACGCTTCATCTATAGATAGTTCATAGCTATTGGTAAAATCAATGTAAAAGTTGTGTAAAAATCAACATAAAATTAAAATGCTGTGAAAAGTTCAAAACTGCAAATAGGAAATCAAAAGCCAAGCAAAGCAAACACAGACGAAAATCAGTAAAGTTTTCAAATGTTTTAAAACGTTTCCAAAAAAAAAAAATGAAAAAAGACTGCAACATATTAATCAAATAAATGCGCTTTTATGATGGCTAAAAAGTTGAGACAGACAGTGAGTGGAATTGATGGGGCAGACACAGTTTATGCCTGCATTTTGGCCTTAGAGTCTGTTTAGACAACAGTGGCAAAATCCATTAAACTTTTACGACCATTGTAAACATTAAGTTGCATATGCAATTTTATGTGCAAAAGGGCTAAACGCCGCTGGCTATGCAACAATTTCCTAACTTGGCCGCCAGTTCAAACTTGCCACCGTATTTTGTCGCGTTTATCCTAACGCCTTACACATTGTAACCAGCTGTGATTTCATTTCATTTTCTTCCCCTTTCGGTGACACAAAAGCCAGTGAATTGTAGCAGATCTTTGGGAAAAAATGTTGAACCAGGAAATGTTACATTTATTTACTGTAACTTCTGCACAATCAAGTAGCTAGCAAGAGAGAGAGAGAGAGAGCGAGAGAGAGAGAGAGAAATAAAAAGTCTGGTATAAAGCACAGTGGACTCAGAAATCGGAATTAAAGTTGGTATAAATGTTAAAAGCTTCTTAAGGATTTTATAGTTCTGATGGATATTTTTCGTAAAATCAGGAGTATAAAAATATTTACTCTACAATAATTAAAAATCACATGATCAACTAGTTTTAGTTAGTTAATATTACCTTAGCGTTGTCAATTTTAGTTGTCTATCTTTTTTATTTAATAAATATACATTTTAAATAAATTATTTGTTATTTTGACTGACTTCAAAATTTATATTTGCCAGTAGGAGTTGCTTTTTAAGCCTTAGTAGAAATATGCTAAATGATAATCTTTAATTATATGATCTTCTTATTATGATATATTTATTTAAGAATTAGTAGAAATAAGCTAAAGGATGATCTTTAATTATATGATCTAATTATTTCTTATGTTAATCCGAATTTCTTGTATTTCAACATTCTAGATTTTTCAGACTAATCTGTTTTCATTACCTACTTGGAAAAATACCAAGCTGATATTGTTTAATTGGACAATCATGTGACTGCTAATGTTAATTTTTTTGCACTATTTTATAGCTTATGGGATTTCTGGTACTTCACATACTCTCTCCACTCCACTCTCCCCGACAGCATTCGCCATACCCTTTTATGCTCGTTAGCGTTATACGCTTTTTTTTATGCTTTTGGTTTTTGAATCAAAGTTTCGCTACTGTTTGCCCTATCAGCGACGCGCTGCATTTCATATAACTATAATTTATGGCAAATTTATAATGTTGTAAGTGCAAACAAACTTGCTGAAACTATCCATAAAAGGCTATGTACACTCACACACACACACACACTCAAAAGTCACCCACTGTGCTCTCAGCATTCAGGCTGAGCTCGTAAAGCTGTTACCATGAATACAAGCGTGGGAAGGAGTAGAGGAAATGCAGGGAGTTGGAGATTGGTAATGCGGATAGTTGACGGAAGAGTCACATCGGCAACTAAAGGACACACCAATACACACACACACACACACACACACACCCAAATGCACCAGAAGCGTTGCTGCATAAATATTACCAAACCGTAAATACACACGCCCAAAACTTGAATTTGTTTCTGTGTGTGCAGTGTGTGTAGTGTGTGTGTGTGTGGTTTAGTGCAAAGTCATTCGCACAGCAGCAGATACAATTTGCAAATAGAACTTAAGATGCAGACAATATTTAGGCCTGCCCAAGTTGAGTTGAGTTTTAAAAATTTAAGTTAAAAAAAAAGTAGAATTGACTTTAAAGACTTAACACTTAAGATGGAAAAATAGCCGGAAAACTATTGTTTATATATTTTATTAGATCAACTTTAAGATCGTTTCAAATGAAATTACTCTGAAAACCGCATACATAACATACACGGTAAATATTAAGCTATCTATATATAAAAGCTGACTACGGAGTACATTGTAATTCTCAAAAAAAATTAAAAAATAATAAAAATATTACATTTACCAAATAGTATAAAAAAATGAAAGCCTGACAAAAAATCTAATTACGCTTATAAACTTATTTAATTGACCGAGATATTTGTGATATTTCAATGAATAACCCTATTTATAATAGAATGAAGTAGTTTTTAGTGCTGTTTGCTTTTGTACCAACACATGAATTGAATGTTGGCCAATTTTGAATTAAGCTCGTTGCTGCCAGTAAAGTGCAATGTGCGAAATTTATGGGCCTGTGATTCCATCTTTTTTTTGTGGTGTGTGTGTGCCACTTTTGGGCTTTATGTTATTCTTTTAATACCCTTGCAGAGGATATTTCGACTTTGTGGTGACATTGAGGGAGACTTCTCCGACACCATAAAGTAATTAAGTTCTTGATCAGCAGTCTGTTTATCTATTTCTATACCAACCATTTCATAAATTTCGAAGGTATCCGGATTAAACTTGGCATATAATCACGTATCTGCAGAAGTAGATGCTTGTTCGAATCACTTCATCGTCATATAGCTGCCATAGGAACGATGGGTTCAAAAATGAGTTCAGGTATAACAATCATACCTACTACGATTGTTGTGCTCCTCACACAGATATCACAGATATCATCGATATTGGACTACTAAATTATATAGCAGCTATAGGAATACGCGAATGAAAGATGAGTTATTGTATAAAAAATCCTTTTGTCTAAGAAGATACTCTAACCAAATGTACCCAATATGCGTATTATTATGCTTTTAAAATTTGGACAATAAATCAACCTTGGACTATTTTATCATATAGCTTTAATAGAAACAAACGGTTTCTTTTTGAAATTCATAGTAAAATTTAGTTGTCAACAAGGGTATTTAATCTGCGGCGTGCCTAAAAAAGTAATTCATTCTTGCTTACTTTGTCTCGGTCATTGTCCGGCTTCGAATGTGTTGTGTTTCGTACTCTTGGCACTTGCTGCATGGCTTCGGGTTTTTTTTTTATTTATGCGTGAAATGCTTTCAAATTTTCGGATAACTTGCAGTGCTTTGTTTAGTCGGATATGTTGCATGTGCTTGTGTGGCAGAGTGGCAGTGTCTGTGTGTGTTTTTGTGAGTGTGTCATTTTGCTTCTCTGTCTGTGCGTCTGGCCCACTTCAGCGCTCGGAAATTAAAACTTTTTATGGTCTTGGCATGTTATGTGTGCAACAATAACCAAAAAAAAAAAAATACAATATATATATGCTGCATATATGCATTTAAATATATTGGAGTTACTTGCCACGAA
This sequence comes from Drosophila planitibia, assembly GCA_035043785.1. Classification (NCBI taxonomy): domain Eukaryota; kingdom Metazoa; phylum Arthropoda; class Insecta; order Diptera; family Drosophilidae; genus Drosophila; species Drosophila planitibia. Next base: position 1,578,128 of record JAWNMS010000043.1, on the reverse strand, counting down.
TTCTAATAGCTGCCGCACAAATTGGTCAATGTAATAAATTTTGAATTCAAGTTCTCTGCGCTTTATTTGGGCCGAATAGAAAAATAAAAAATTGCTACAATCATTAAAAAATGTGATTTGAGTGGATTGCTTAATTGAATATTTAACAATTTATATATTAAAATTAAAATAAATTCTTATTAATTGCCACATATTTTTCAACGATTTTTCATTTAAAAATATAATCAAATATTTTCCAACATTCTCAAGTGCTCAATAAAATTCGTTGTATTTAACTTACCCAACGCTCAAAAACGTGTAGAACGGATTAAATCCTTTCGATTCACTTCAGCAGCTTACTTCTCAGCAATTAGCAATAGAATCTTGTTCATCAGCTCGTTGGCAACGGTTTCGTGCAGTGTATTCAGTCGTGCGGCAAGAAAGTCACCAAATTTAATATAGAGCAGCTCCCGCGGACTCGTCTGATGACGTGTGCTGGCCACACCCACTGCCGTAAAACTGCTGCCCGGTGAGAGGCGACCAGCGGTGCCCAACATATCCACTGCAATGTTGGGCGGACATTGAGCCGCCTGCCGCCTAATGGCATCATTATCAGTATCATTATCGTTGTCATCAACATCGTCGTCATCATCGTCATATTCCAAGTCATCGTCATCATCATCCAAGTCGCCAGCATCCACATCGATTAGCTCATTGTTCGTATTGATAATCAAATGTGGCGATGGTGTGGCATAAAGCCCCGCCCCACCGCCGCCCACTTTGGACGCGACCTGGAGACTCGCCTTCAGCTGCTGTTTCGTCTGCGCTCGAATTGTGGCCAATTTGGAGCCAGACTTGCGCACCGCCGATCGACTGCTCGCCTCGTCCTGCGAGTCCGGCTCGTCCTTGATATAAATGGAGGGGGAGCTGCTGCAGGAACGCGAACTACTGCAAAGCTGCACGTGGCCAGGCAACGTAGCAGCGGGTGCAGGCGGCACGGTTGCAACGGCGAGTGGCAACACAATTGTGGCCGTCGTCTTCTGCAGCGACGTCAGCGTCACATCCGGCTGCAGTTGGAGTGCCTGCAAATGTTGCGCCTGCTGCTGCAATCCAACGGGCAACTGACTGATGCTGGGCAGGATTACTGGCTGTATGACTGGCGATGCGCTTGGTATGCTCGATTTGTTTGATGGCTGATTGTTGGGATTGTTTGGATCGCTGGGCGCAAAATATTGATATTCATCATGGGCTACACTATTGTTGTTGTTGTTGTTGTTGTTGTTATTGCTATTGGAATTGTTGTTGTTGTTGTTGTTGCTGATGTTGCTAGCATTGTTATTATTATTGTTGTTGTTGCTGGTTATATTGTTCGAGTTGTTGTTGTCGCCAGGATTAGACTCCATTGCGCTGTTCTTAATGCGCTCACGCGATCTGCAAGGATTACAAATCAATATTAATAATAATAATAGAATTAATAGTATAAATTAATATTTATAAAATATCTTTGTAAAAATGCCTCAAAGTACTCTAATGGAACTAATAGAAACAAATAAAGAACGCTTTTCCTCCTTTAAACTTAATTTAAATGTCTCCTGTTCATTTAATTTCTATGTTTGAGATTTAACAAAAATTACTGAATGTGTTTCAACAATCTTTTTCAATTTAATATTTATATATGAGAATGAAAATTTAATAAAATTATTATTTGATTATTTATGAAAATTATGGCAAACACATTTATAAAAATTAAAGAATTGCTAACAAATACATTATTTAAATATAGGAAATCTTTTGTTTAAAATTATTATTTTAATATTTAAGAAAGGAAAAAGGAAATCTCTGAGTCTGAATTATAATTTGATTATGTAAGAAAGTAACTGAGAATACGATATTTACAAATATTAAAAAAGACTAATAAAATTCCAGATTCCAAACTCAATTCTGCAGCATCAACTGAAATATTAAACACATCAAATTTAATCTACCCAAATAAAACTCAGCTTGAATTAAGCAAATTTCTTTAACACTTCAAATTCAAAATTCAGCTTAAATTGAAATGCTTTCTTTATTCGCGTATTTATTGGTTTTACTGTTGCCGAGTACTCACTTGCGCTCCCTGATGACCTCCTTGAGAAATGCCATGGCATCGTAGTACTCCCACTTGGACTTGAAGCGGGTGGTGCCCAGCATCTTCTCGTGGTTGAGCTCCCGCCGGAAGATCTCCCGCAGGGATGTGAAGGTGCGCTGCACTCGCTCCCCATTCACATTGAACATGCGTCCCAGTTCGTTCCATTTGATGGCCTTCTTCTTGTCGGAGCGTTTGTAGTGGGGCAGCCGGCAATCCCACAATATGGGATTCAGTCGAACTAGCTCGATGAGTCGGCGCTTTTCGATGTTGTGCCGCGAAAAGGCCATGGCCAAAACAGCTCTCTCTCTCTCGCTCACTCTCTCTCTCTCTCTCTGTCTCTCGCTTAATATGCTCTTAGCTTTTTGTTGTTGCTGTTGCCTCCTTTGCTACCAACCACTACCAAATGCGCACTGCGCATGTCAGGTGTGTGGTTGTGTGTGTGTGTGTGTAGTGTGTGTGTTGGCCCGCTGCAGATGCTGCGCAAGATGTGTGAAATGAGAAAATCGTTAATATTATTTGTTGCCTGTTGTTGCTTTGATGGTCATCAGGCCGAAAAGTATGCAATGTTTCGGACATTTCTTACTTGGCTGGGGGAGTTGTTTGAGGTTTTGGGGTTTGGGCCAATGTTACTCATTGTTTTGTGAGCCGAGTTCAATGAACTGACTGCTTGCATACCAATACGAGAAGGGGTTGTGCTTGCATTTAGGGATATTTATATTGAGGCAGGTTAGAAATGCAAATATAATTTTATTGCACATTTATTGCATGTTTATCGATGGGTGGTCATTGGGGGGTCATTCAACTATAAATCAGCTCAACAGCTGAGCAGCAAAGCTTTTGCAATTGTTAAAGTGCCTCTTACCAACTCTTACAGAGTTAGTAATATGCTTTATACCCCAATTGCAGAGCAAAAGTCAACAAACTTTGAAAGTAGTTTATTAAGAACCTTCCTCAAAGATTGGCAAATAAATTTCTTGGCAAAACTATATTTTTTTATTTTATTTATTCACCATTTAAGCAGTATTTGTATATTTAAATAAATTGGTAAAGCCAGAATAAATGACACCAAATTTCATTACTTATTCGATTTAGTTTGTTGAAATGGGAATCGATTTCTATGAAATCTGCATGTTTACCAATGCCATTAATAAATTCAGGTGAATAGTGATAAGTAAATAGTCATATATATTATATGTGTACATATATAAAATATATGTCTGTGAATATGTGATTTCATAGGTAGTGTACTTTCCACAAACAAAGCACAATTAAAAGTTAGACAAACAAATCGGATAAAATAAACATTTTCAATGCTCTGATTTCGCATTCCCAGAACTGAAGCGCTGCGGTCGAGAATGTGCAGGTCTATATATACATATATACAATATACATATGTATATATGGATGTATGTATGGATGTATGTATGTATACATATGTACACACACTCATAAACATTTGAACGTTTCCCAAATAATGCTGTTCCATTTGTGAACTTATGAGTGTTGCTAAACCGCATTTAACGATTGCCTGCAACTCAACCACCAATATTAGTGGACTTCACAGAACTAACTACTGCGTGGCATGATGTTGAAGATACATATATATATACACATATGCACAGATGTGTCATTAATATTAATATTGTTGTCTTTAAGTGTGTATCATTGCTTGGCGATTATTGCATTCCCAATAATCGTTAGAGAAATTGTAGAGAAAGTTGAATTTTAAACTTTTAATAGATAATATTATAAACTTAAACTATTAAAAATCGGAAATAGGCTATAATGCAGTAGTATAAAGTATGAAAGACAGACAGAAGCAAGCATATCCGATACCAATTAATAAATATACATATATATTCTTAATCAAGCTCAAATTGATTTCATTTTATCAATATACTTTCCTACTATGCTATAATCGATTCGCGAAAATCGATATAAATCGATTTGAGGTAGGTACAATTGTGAAGATATAAGGAAGATTGATCAATAATAAATACAGATTTTGCTAACAAAAACATATTTGCTTACTAAGGGAAAATTTGTCAATAAAAATATAACCTGCTTAAATATGAAGCTTTAAAACAAATAATATATTTATCAGCTGCATTAAGAATACTTTAAATTGCAGCTTTTTAACTGCTTACTTAAAATTCTCCAAGTGTAAATAAATTACAAGAGTATTTCAAGGTTTTACTCTCTGTATAAAAATGTTGTTAAGGAATTTGCCATACTTACATCTCTTACCAATCCTTTAAGTAGCTTCCTCTTTTTCTAACACACGTTGTCGCACTCTCTTGCTGTCTCCCTCTCTCTCTCTCCCTCTCTCTCTCTCTCGCTTGCCCACTCACTCTCTTTGGTTGTCTCTCGCAGCTTGCGTAACAGTTTGTGATGCTAATTTAGCTCTCAATTTGTGATGCGTTTTTGCTGCTCTACTTTTATTTTGCCAATTTCTTGTTTGAACTGATTTTCAATTGTATGCTTGCTGCAATCCACACACACACGCACACATATATATATATATATAACGCGCTAAAAATACTCAAATATAAACGCAAGATTTACCGATAAATATACTAAAATAATAACAAAATAAAAAAAATTAAAAACATTTGTGTACACACTTGCACTTGTTTAAATTTCAATTTAATTTTGCCGACCAAAATGTTTATATAAAATTCTTGAATTTTTTTTATTGCAAATTCAATTAGCTTTTTTAATTTTTTTGCGGCCAATTTTTGAGTTTTTCTCTGCGGTTTTTGTGTGTTTTTCTTGTTGCTAAAACATTTGGCGCCTCACTTTCAACTAAAACAACATATTTTTTTAGTTTCGTTTTTGATATTGCTGCCGTGTTGCTTGTTGCTGTGGTTGCTGTTGTTGTTGTGGATGTTGCTGTTGTCTTTATTAACAATATGAGCAGCACGTTGAGAATTTATTTCAATTTATTTCAATTAACAACAAAACGTAGCCTGCTATTATTATTATTGTTGTTGTTGTTCACTTTGCTTCGCTTTGCTACGCTGTTTGCTGCCACTTGTCGCAGTGTTAGTAGTTTGTTGCTGTTGTTGTGCGTTGTATGAAGGCTATGCAACAACTATTTGCCACCACAAAAATCTGTAAACGATGCGAGCGCAAAATGTACCACAAAATTCACAAACACACTTACAAAATGCGCTGACTATTTGCCTGTGTGTGTGTGTGTGTTGTATACACACACAACTAAGCGGGCGGACGACGCGAGAGCAGCAATAACATAAACTACACACATGCACACACACACAAACACACACACACACACATACACATATGCCAAGCACAATTCCAAGCTCAATTGATATTCGTATATTATTAAATTAAATTGTTTATTATACAGTTATATGTACAGATGCGCATGTGTATTTTGCAGCTGATAATGTTTTCTGTTGCCACTTCTTGGGAGCATCAAAAGCAGCAGCAGCAGCAGCAGCCGTTCGGTGTTTCGTCTCTGTTTTTCACAACTTGCCCCACAAAACCAACTGTAAGCAGCGAACTTAAATTTTCTGGCAAATTGTCGGCGCAGCAGCCGCATGCTGAGCGCACATAAGCTACACATTGAGAGTGAGAGAGAGAGAGAGAGAGAGAGCCGACGCCGCTCTCGCCTGCACTGCGCTCTGCCAACAATTTTTGCTGTTGTATGCAATAAGAGAGAGCGCGAGCGAGAGAGAGGAGAGAGAGAGAGATAGATGCCAGGGGAGAATATTCTGCCATTGTGTTGGTTGCCGTCGTCGACCCACGCGTTGTTTGTTGGGGGCTGCGCTCGGCTCTCTTAGTTGTTCTAACATGCTGTTGCTGATGCGGATGCTGCTGCGGATGCTGATGCGGATGCTGATGCGGATGCTGCTCATGTTATTGTTCTAACGTTACCGGCGATAGACGAAGAGAGAGCTTTCTGCTGCTGCTGCTGCTGTAAACAATTGGGGGAACTAAGTCGTTGGCTGTTTGGCTGTTGCCAATAAACACAGCGTCGTTTTATCAACTTAAAAGAGAGTCGCATAAGTGACGGATACAGGAAAAGCGCCTGCAAAAATATCCATTTGAATTCAAGGTCATTGCAATAAGCGTGTGTTTAGCTAAGCACAATATGCAGATGGTTGGTGGACACTTTTTGGTAAAAAAAAATACTCTCTTGAGTAAGCATTATTACTCTCTTGAGAGTATTTCTTTGCTTTTTATTTATTTTTGTTGCTTTGGTTTCAGTTGTAAGCTTATCGCCTGACGCTTGTGGGTAAATACATCTTATAATTATTTAATTTCTTTTAATTTAATCTAGTTTTTTCTTTCTGTATTTTTTACATTAAATAAGCAAATTAATTTAATTCTCAAAAGCACAAAAATTGGTCTCATTCAAATCACTGCTTATATTAAAATAATATATATTTTCTTTGAAGATTAAGCATGATTAGAATAGTGACTAATGATGTGCTATGAAATTACTTAAATAATTATGATATTGTTCTTTGTTCCCCTTCAAGATAAGCAGATCGGTGCATATTTTTCGTATGCATTCTTAAGTTGTAAATTGATAAGTAAATCAAAAGAAAAGAGCAGATAAAAGAAAAATAAATAAATGTGTAAGAATTACATCATTTTATATATTTATTTATTTTTTTTTTTGCTGGCCATAAATCCTCATCATATCTGCGAACAATACAGAAGAGACTTGAATAGAACGAATAATAATATCGCATGCTTATCAATGAAACGCTTAAGAAAATAAGCAAATAAACAAGTAACCAAAAACTAAATCCAAAGGGGCGAGCAGAATAAGAAGAAGAAGAACAACAACAACAAACAAACAAATGCGAGTGCTCGCAAAATAAACAAAAGAAAATCGATAATGCACAAGATTGGCAAGAGCAGCAGCAGCAACAACTCGTCACAGTGTACAAAACAAAAACAAAGCAACAAACAGCGAAAGCAGCCTAAGAGAGCGAGAGAGAGAGAGAGCGCAGTGCACCAAAGAGAGTGGCAATTGATAAACTTATAAGGTTAGAGAGTGAGAGCGAGCGAGCGAGCGAGGGTTGCGTTTGCCCTTGGATGCTGTGTGGACAAAGTATTGGTAGCAAGGCGCTGAGTGTAGTCGTAGTCGATTGGCAGAGACCAAAGACTACCGTTAACAATGGACACGTTGTGTGAGCGAACGAATGCTCAGCTCTCTTTGGCTGCTCTTCTTATTGTTGTTGTCTGTAGCTTACATTTAACAATGCGAACAAATGCAAACAAAGCGAGACACACACGCACACACACATACAAAACATACACTCACACACACACACACACACAGACACACGCACACAAAGGCAAATATTCAATTTGCCTCCGGCTACTGCCTGCAATCAACTTTATTACTCGCTGCCGCAGTTGTTATTTACTTTTTGCTTGTGTCGTCGCCGTCGTCTCGTTTGGTCATCTGAAAAAAATTGCTACGTTACTGTGACAGCAGCGCGTCAACGTCAACGTTGACGCCGCCGTCGTCGTCGTCGTCGTCAGCGTCAGCATTCGTATTTATCAATCGTTCTGTGGGCCATTGCAGGCATATTTGCCATCCCATCATTCCATTCCCTCCATTCGCATTGTTAGACTTATCAACTTGTATATGCCTGTGTGTGTGTGTGTGTGTGTGTGTGTGTGGGTATGCTGATGCTGATGAAGCGGCCAGCGCTCGACACACGGTCCAATATTTGAATGAGATTAATTAACAACAAGGCAAACCGTTACATTCCTAGCGCATATTTTGATTTTGCTTTTGATTTGTTGTCGTTTTCACAGTTTTTGGATGGACATCAATAATTTTCTTTATTTAAATAGTTTTCAAGCATTTGCAAGAAATTTAAGCGAAATTTATAACTGGCTTCAAATGGATTTCTACACTATATTTCTACTCATTTATTGTCAGCTTTTAGTAAGCATCAAAGTTTCGATAATTGTTTGCTCGTTTTAAAGCAAACTTTGAATAGCTGCTTGATTTTTAGTGTTTAGTGGCACTTATTTGAATCGAAGTTGTCCTAGTCTGGTCCAATTAGCAGCGATTGGGTCGCCTGCGGAAGAACAGCAAGAACAAAATCATCAAGGCAAAAATAGTCAAAAGTCAAACACAAACTGAGAAAAGCAAAAACTTTGCTGCCGTGCAAAAAGTTTGTGTAGCTTCAAAACTTATGAATAATTTAATAATAACCTACACTTGCCTCTACCATAGGCACAATTTTCATTTTGCTTCTCCTCTCTGGAATGGAAAACTCTCTACTAAGTGCTGAGTATTTTTTTTTTTTTAATTTTGCTTCTTTTTTTTTCTTTTCAATTACGTATCTACCATTTGCTGGCAAATTGAGGTGAAGAATTTAAAGGCAAATCGGCTTGAGGCTTGACTCATAAGCCCGACTGTCAAGCACACAATTTTTGATTGTTCCCCCAGTTCCACAGCGTTTTTCTTATCTTCTTCCCAGAGATTTTACAGTCCACACCCCTCAACCCCCCTCACTCCCCTCACCCACGCCGTTTGGCAGTGTCTATAGATTCTCTTTGTCGCAGCTGTTTGCCGTCTGTTTCCATTAAAAATCCATTTAAATATTATCTGCTACGATTTCGCTTCGCCTTTTCCACACATCGCACATCGGAGCGGAGTCGCCTCCGTTTTGCATCCGTTTGACATTTGGCCAAATGACGAGACATCAGAAGAAGTTCGAGCAAGATAACGGCATAGATAGGCGCACTTAATGAGCTATATTCATAATTACGATACATACTGGCTTTTGGGGTTTAATAAATGCCAATAAATGCTGATCATTTACTTAAGCTGACTGCTGGCTAGTTGTCTTTAAAATTGGGCAATTCGAGCATATTTCAATTACAGAAATGCAATTATGCCTGGCCGCAAATTAGCTGCGAATTGTTTCACTGTATTTCACAGACAATTCAGTTTCAATAAATTGTTTATGTTGCCGTCTCTCTATCCCCATCTCTCTCGCACTCTTCCCCGGAAAGCGTTGAAATGGTTTTATAAATGATGCATGACATTTGTACAGCAATATGCAATATAAATTTACCAACTACCTCGAAAGTAAATAATGTGTTTTTATCGAGGTCGAATTTTAAGTTCGAGTTTTAAATATTAATTAATACGCCTATTTAGTTACACGCCTATATTTGCTAGGAAATTATTATAGATCCAGGTATTTATACAGTTATTAAGTTATCCTTCGGAGAGTTTTAAATCACGCAAGTAGAAATTCATTAAATTTGTTATAATTACAGTGCCAATTTAATTATTTGAGAGTTCATTTTTAATTACATTTACAATTCCAAGGTACAATTGAAATTACATTTGCATCATTTTTATGTTGGGCGAATAAGCATTTTAATTTTTCTGACTCCGTTACGCCAAGGTATATCACCAGGCTCGGAGACATTAATCCTGTCATAGTACTTTGCATTTAAGACACTGTAGAAGAAATGAAGAAAACAGTTAAATATATAAATAGATATGAAGAAGAGAGTCATTTGCTTACGCATCTTCAAATCCACAATTGTCAGGGTACCACCATCCACCAAGGTATTTTATTGCACAATTGACATCATTCGAGTTATCATTATCACGATCATATGTCGAAAATTTCTGGTTATTGTTCAATATTGACATCATATCTGTGACATTGCTACTGAATCCACTTAAGCTCAGTTGGTATTCGTCGCTTTCGCCAGCAATGGCAAATTGTCGATATCTCGCATATCTTGTGATTCGAAAGTATTCCACATATATATAGAGTTCATGGGGCTTGTAGCTCGTCAAGCGGTGGATCTTCTCCAAGCCCAAGAAGAAGTCGCCATCAAAGGATCCAAAGCCTTCACGGTATGTTGCCCAAGACCTGTTGAAATCTTCTTCACCATTGATTCGCTGCTGGATAACTGTCCATCCAGGACCTGCTGTCTTCGAGTCGCACATAGCATCAAAGGAGTAATTAGAGAAACTGATTTTATGAACACTCGGAGCATCTGCAAAACAACTGCAACCAATAAAGGGTTCCTCCCCCAAATTCATTTCACTTTTTATGACATCGATTTGTAATTTGGAAAGGGATTCGCCTTTGATCAGGATCAGACTTATGCATAAAGTAAGTGCAACCCAATTTAATTCCATCTTTTCCTGCTATGGCCACTGGTCTCAATAGAAACAGATGAAGACTGCACTTTCAGAGTCGGACTACCGACATCTTATAGCATTTTATATACATTGAATGATGCTCTTATTAAGTACCACTGATAATAGATCACGTCAATAGCTTTTGGGGAATTTGGATTACGTTCACGGCAACAGATAAGCATAGACAGACATATCACACGTATATATATATATATATATATATATATTTAATTATTTAAATATTTTAGGAACGATTGAACTTAAAGTGGACGATCTTAAAGAGAGTGGAAAAATAAATGGGAATACTTTCAATTGTGTCCACTGTAGATGAACATTTATAAATATGTTTATGAAATTCAGTTTGAAGATGGAATATCTGTTGATATTCATTAACAAAAAAATGTAGGCAGTTGAAAACAAGTTAGACCCAATAAAGTTTATATATTCCGCACTTGGTTTTTTCATTTTAAAATTTTTTTTTTGTTCCACAAAAGTTAGCTGTTTTAAATGCACGTCAAATAAAAAAGGAATTAAATTTGTAACATTAACATAACATTTTTTATTAATTTTTAACAGTAATGACATGAAAATAACAACTTAATAATGTGTTCCGCCTCCAGATTTGTTTATAATAATGAAATTCAAATTGACATCGATTCAACAATGTACTTTTGTAAAATTTAAATATTTGTAAGAATTAAATATATTCACTCAAACTTTTACTTTGGTTCTTTTAAAAATTGTAATATATACCTTATATTGATTAAGTTCTTCATTTAATAAATTATTAAAATTCTTTTGACCACACTTTGCTCTTCTGGCTAAGAAAACAGTCCCAGCAGTTCTGAGATGTTGATTAATTAAATCATTTAATAAATGTATTTATTTTATTATCAATTTATTTATATTAATTAATTAATGCAAAGTTCAGTAGACTGTAAGAAAATCGTTCTTTTAGCAAAAAGAAAAATATAAATTGCGATACACAATACATATTTGCATAGAATGGGTTCATTTCACAGACTTGCCAGACTGAAATGAGCAAGAACCATTTAGAAAATGAATATTCATGGGGACTCTTAAGGTTTGGCCTGGCAACGTTTTTAGGCCGCTGCTTCACAAAGTCAAGCGCTCAATTATAAAACTTTATATTTTTTTGGTTCACAAAATGTTTTATTTACCTTTTCTCCTCGTTCCATGGCCAATATAGAATGAGAGCGAGAGAGAGAGAGAGAGAGAGAGTGAGAGGATAGAGTGGGAGAGAGTGCGCCCAAGCAATGTCTGGCATATTGTAATATTATTATTTTTTTTCGCTTTTTGCGCTGCAAAAGCAATGAAAGAAAACAAAGAAATCCGAACGTTGTGCAAATAAATGCAAAATAATATAACAAAAAGTTGACCGAAAACTAACGAAAGATGGCAAAGAGGGACGTGGGGTGGGGGGCGGGGGAGCGGAGGCGACTCCGTCAGAGTCGCTGCACTTTCTGGCGCTCAGCTGGTGCGCCTAAAAGCACACACTTCATTTCTAAATAGAATTTCGCAATTTACCAAAACTTTTCTCCAATTTTTTTGCTTTTTTCTTTTCATTTTCTTTTTTTTTTATTCGCTTTTCACTGTTCGCAATTTTCCATTCGCTTTGGCCCATGGCCATTACTTGTCCATTGATTTCAATTCCACGTCTTTTTTTTTGCTCATTGGCTTCTTTTGTGTGCACTTTTTATTTCTTAGCCGCTTCCTCTGCTGCTGCGGTTGCCCCTCCTTCGGTATTTTAATGTGCAATTTAGCAAAAATTTCATTTTGATTTGATTTTTGAGCACCACAAATAGACAACTCCACTCGCTTAATGATCATTATTATAAAGACGATTATGATAATGTTAATGGACAGCTAAAATTGCCGGCATAAAATCTCTTTAACGTTTTCTTTTTTATTCTGTTTTGCCAGCCAAATTTGATTTCTCTCTAAAAAGTAATGCAAATTTACTGAATATGTTTTTTGATGCATTCTGAGCGTAGCCAATCTAAAGGGAATTTAGCTAAGGAAAGGAGATCAAATCTTAACAGTACAGAAATCTATAAAACTTAACTTCATTTATATGATTTTCTTGCTAGTAAAAGTATTTGAAAATTATTATTCATGTGAATCAGAATTTTACAATAAACCAAATTACGTTTAATGTTTAATATTTTTTAAAGATTTTGAATACTTTATTTTATTTATTAATTTTCTAAAAATGAGAATGCGATTAATTGCAATTAAAAAATATTTTATTGGAGACTTCAGTCAATGTTCTCAATTTCATTTAGCTGTCAACATATTTACTAAAATGTCTTTATAAATTTTCTGTTTATTAAATGAATTTTTATTATATTTTAGATTTTTCATTTGTCTATTGTTATTTTGTATATTTATTAAATAGTATTCTCCATTAAGTGTGATGATTGTTAAATCAATTCCATTGGTTCCTCTGTTTCAAATCTTATTTTAGAAAAGAAAAAACAAAATTAGGTTTTTTTTGTATTGAATAAACTTTATTATTCCTTATGCTTTGTGGTGGGAACAAATGAAAAACTAAGTATATTATTTAAGGGACAGGGGATTGGGTCGAGTGGCAGCCAAGCAAATGGAAACTAACCAAATGTAAACTTCTCCAATGCCTGGCTGGGCAAACTCTGTGTACTATCAGGATCAATTTGGTTCAATAGGCCTAAGTTCGGGAAATCAGCAGCTTAATGACGGTAACGGTAGCGGATGCGACGGACGGTCTTGTAGCGATAGCCATCCTTGCCAACCTCGGTGCCCTCGGCGGGCACATCGGCCGTCTTGACCTCAGCGGCATCAGCGGCGACGGGTGTCTCTGCGGGTGGCAGATATTCACCGTTGGTTGCCTCAGCGGCGGCAGCATCCTCAGCTGGGTCAGCCTCACGACGATGGCGACGGAACTTGAGTTTACGCACAGTCTTGTAACGGTAACCATCGGCGCCCAGCACAGTCTTCAGTTCGGGGGCAAGCTCAACATCAACGGGGGGCAGATAGTCGCTGGAGGGCTCGGCAATTTCGGAGACATCGCGACGATGACGGGCACGGAACTTGAGCTTGCGCACGGTCTTGTAACGGTAACCATCATCGGCAACCTTAGTTTCGGCAACCTGGACACCATCAACGGGCGGCAGATACTCCTGGTTGGGTGGCAGATACTCCTGGCTGGGCACCTCGCGGCGATGACGCAATTTCAAACGGCGCACCGTCTTGTACCGATAACCATCGTCCGACAATGCGGCAGCCTCAGCATCTCCAACGGGTGGCAAGTACTCGGCGGAGGGATCCTGCACACCGGCATCCAACGATTGAGCTGCGGCAAAGGCCACCAGGCAAAGGGAGAGGGCGCCAATGAAGAGTTTCTGCAACGAGAAGTTGAGCAAATTGTGCACAAAATATTAAAAGCATAATTTAAAGTTGAAGCTTAGAACACTCAATAAAACTTATGAAATTATTAAAAAACATATACTCAAATTTAAATCACTATTTGAATACTTGAATCGATTACTTTGAATTCGATTAAACGTTCAAAAATTGATATCATTTAGATTACAAGTGAATTGTGAATTTTTTTATAAACTTTTTAGCAATTAACTTTTCTTTTTATGTGTAAAATAAATTCGCTTAGAAACTGTGCTGTGGTAAATAAGTTCTAAAGATATTCATAGGAAAGCTTTACTCCAAGACAAAATAATTGTTTGTATTTTTAGCACACTTTGGGACACTTACCATGCTGTAGATTTAGTTCTTTCGTACTAGCAAACTAGGCAAACTGACGAAAGATGTTACTGTGTCGTAGGTATTGAACCCAATGATGCCTTGGTCCTATTCGCAATGCGTATTTATAGCGAAAATTGGATCATCTACAGTTGAAATCTGGTTTTCATTACCAGTCTAAAGAGTAGAAAATAAAAAAATAATAATAAAAAAAAACAAAAAACGCACACACACAAAATGAAACATATGAAATATGGAGCCAAGTCAAGTGCGCATCAAAGTTAAAGATGACGACAGGCCGTCTTGGGCTCTATTAACCACTTGATAATATGGCTATGACGATCCGACGACGAAAAACTGACCGAAAATTTAATGTTTAAACGTCCGCCTTCAACTTAGTTGGCCACGCACTTGAGCACAGTACACATTTTGGATCAGGTTTTTGCATGTGAAGTGAAGTGGCTTTTTTTTAACTCGCACACTTCAAATTAAACGTTTTGTTCGTTACAATTGTTGGTAATAGATTGGCTACCGTTTTTGTTTGGCTTATTTAGCAAATACAATGTACAATAAATGCTACGTTTTTGGCTCATGTTAATGCTCTAATCACAAGTTAACTTTATGCCATATATTTTTATTATATTTTAATGGACATTATTTGAATTGTTAACAACTTCTGCCCACTCACTTAACATATTCATGCTCAAGTGCCTCATTAGAACACTTGAAGCGTTCTCTGACCTTGAATACTGCTACAGATTTCAGATATTTGATTTGATTTTTGGCTTTTCGGTAAATTTGTTTCCTGCTCTGTGCTAGCCACTCGAGACTAATAATATTATGAGTATTATGACCATTATTCAATCGTTTGAGTTGCGCATTATTTTGTAAGCAATTTGTTGTCTTTACTTGTCTGTAATTCAAATGCGTCTTACAAATTATTACCAAGTTGTATTTTTAATTCAAATTCAAATGTGTCTTACAAATTATTACACAAATTTTGGTCTTTAATTCTTTGCAAATTTGCTACAAATTCAAGTGTTTTCTTTTTTTTGATTTGCTATTTTTGGCGAATTGCCGATTTATTTATAAAGCAATTATACAAAATTTATTTTTGGTCATAAGTGTGCCTCAAAAAGTCTTGAATTGCTTAAGAGTCTTTCGCTGTTAAATTTTTATATCCTATTCGGGTTTTGGCATTATCTAGAAGTTTTTAAACAATGTAATATAGATTACATATAAACAATTTATATATATGTAAATGATTTAGTTTTAAGCATAAGTTTTTGAAAAACATATGTATAAATATTTTATGAATTTAATTTAATTTAATTAAACATCAAAAGCAGCTAAAAAGCCTATTTTAATTTTTGTATGAACGATATATTTTTGTTAAGTGTTTTAATATTAAATGTAGGCAATTTTAATATTAAATTAAATATATAAATCATACTAAGTTTGTTGGTGACTGAGTGTTGAGTAAAATAATTAATTACTTAATTTTTTATTGTCGTCAAGTACACATTTTCTATGTTTTTCACTTGATTTTTGAAAACTCTCAGTGTGATTTATGGTCTGCAAGTGCGTTGCGTTGTTTAACTTACTTTCAGCTCACTGCCAACACTCTGGAAAACTGATTGCAATCATGAGTTCGCTTGGAGCAGTCATAAAAGTGCGATCAACACTTGGCAAACACAGACAACAGGCAAATACAAATGACAGCAATTATAACAGTAATGATAATAATGCTAACAACAATAACAATAAATGCAATAATATGCAGCTGGCCAAAAGTGATGCATTAAACAGAGCCAGAGTCATTTAATTGGCCACGCCCACTGCCCACGTTTCGATTGTTTGATAAGGCAAAATTGTTTACACTCTGCATAAGGACAATCGCTATCCGACAATCAAGCGGGCATAGTGAAGGGGAAGGGGTTGGGGCGGGGAGGGGAGGGGAGGTGAGGGGACTACACCTTGCCAGGATATGCTCTGCATTAAAATGAAATTAAATGGATGCGCTGGCAATTTCTGTACTTGTATTGTTATTATTGTTGCTATTGTTGTTTTTGTTGATACTGTCATTGTTGCAACAAGCGTTGCTGCTGTTGCATATTTTATAAAAGGCACAAGTGTGGCAGAGTGTGTGCAGGCCCAGGGAGTATTCTGTTTTCAGTTTTTTTTTTGTTGTTTTTTCTTTTTGGTAGAATGGTAACCATTTAAATCGCATTTTGCAACGTGGAAGTTGCCAACCAAATAGGCTGTCTGTCAGGTCGGATGCGTAATATCTGTGCAACAACAACAATTAAACAATAGCAATAACAAATACAGCGGCAGTAATAAATCGACAGTAAATCCATATAAAATAGAGATAGGGTAAAGTGTTTGTTGTGTGTTGCACAGTTGAGCGCCGCAAACAGACATCAATGTAAATACGCAACATACAAAAACTTGTCACCCAAACAATAGATCGAGTAACCAATAATAATAATAACCTTACAGTTTTGACTCAAACCAGCATTTTGGGGATAAACAAAAATTCTTTATAACTGATCTAGAATTTTCACTTTTCATATATGATTTGGCTATGTTTTCTATTATTTTTATTTTTATTATTATTAAGTGTCTCACTCGTTATCTTCCTCTATCTCTCTTCTTCCTAACGTTTTTTACTTTCCTTTTTTAATTTGTCTGATTTTCCTTGGAATAAATAACCCCAGATTTATTACGTTGATTATTTTCTGTTTTTTCTTTCATTATTAATTTAATAGCTCCCATTTAATTGTGCACAATAAACTAGCTTAATTTTTAATTTAAATAAATTGAATACATACATAGTTTTTAATTTTATATAATAAACTAGTTTGATTTTTAATTTAAATAAATGTATTACATAAGTTTAATGTATAAGATTAATTTTTAATTTAAATAAATATTTATAAAATATTTCCAAATAAATTGCAAGCTTATGAATATTTATATAATTTTATACAATAAACTTGTTTAAATTTTAATTTTAATAAATTTATTACATAAGTTTAATGTGTAAGATTAATTTTTAATTTAAATAAATATTTATAAAATATTTCCAAATAAATGGCAAGCTTATGAATATATATATAATTTTATACAATAAAATAGTTTAATTTTCAATTTATATAAATTGAATACGTAAGTTTAATGTATAATATTAATTTTTAATTTAAATAAATATATATATAATATTAGCTTATGAATATATACATAATGAATATACTTAATATTTACCAAGTAAATATTATTTGAATAATTTAACAGTTGTCTAAGCTCGCAGCCACAAACAAACGTCAGATTACACATTCAGGTAGTTGATGCAAGTATGCATTAGTTGATGTAACCTGTGGTTAGGCAAAGCAATGCAAACAATTGCAACATTCTGCCGCACTCACAATCTTGGCTTTCTCGCTCGTTTGCGATAGCTTTCACACTCTCTCCCTTTCCCTCTGACGCTTGCTGCATAGCTTACCGTTATCTGCTTAAGCTCAATTGTCGCTTTTTGCATATGTGTGCGTGTGTGTGTGTAAGAGTTCTTGTCTATGTGTTTTCATAGCTGCCTTTGACTTGCAAGCATGATAATGTGTCATTACATTAAAAGCTTTGCAAATACGCCACCTACCGGGCAGAAGTTCAACTCCTGGGCAGCTGTGCAGCTCGTCTTGCAAATTTCATTAGCGTTTCAGCATTTGTGCCTTGAGTTGTTGTTGTTGCTATTGTTGTTGACGCTGCGTGTTGCCCATAAAACTAAGACGCCATTGGGAATTTGCTTAACTAGCAAAGCCTGCACTTGCAGGCATGTGTGTATAGCGTGTGTGTGTGTGTGTGTGTTTTTGTGTGTAGCCTTCAAATGCAGCCTCAAAGTAGGCAATTAATTTGTTAATTGCCATGCATATTGTTAGCCAAATTAATGGCATTTGACGTCATTGTGAGCCAAGCACGTTGAAGTAGGCTTCAAGCAAATTACGTTTTCGGGCGGTCAACCCAAACATATAATTGATTAAGCTAAACTTATAGCGTATATATAGTCTGTATATTTGATTTGCCTTTATTTCGTTTTAAATACAATATTATAATAATATATCAATTGACCTTGAGCACTGGGAAACATATTTAAATTAGAGAAAGAAACTGTACATTGAAAATAAATCTGAGTTCGAAAGCAATATCTTTAAAATTGCAATTTTTATTGTTTTTGCTATTTGGAATGTCATCGATATACGCGTAGCCTGTCAGGTTATCGATAAATTTATATAAACTGAATTCCAATTTGAAAGTTTCTAGCTCTGCGATTGGCTTGCGGATAGACAATCAGACGGACTTTCACGCTAATTAAATTGCCTATAAATATTAATTACAAAATTAACAATTGATATTTAGTCACGGCTGTCTAAATAGAAAAGCAAATAATACAAACGCACATATACAAATACATATATTCATTTGTAGATGAACATAGATTTGCATTTGCGATTTGGGACAATTGCTTAATTGAGGCGTTCAACCAAAATCATCATACGCACTGTTGCACGGCTCACACCTCTCCGCAACTAAAACAATAAGGGAACTAGTGGGAGGGATTGTATTATTAAATGTATATTTTGAAGACCATAATGCAAATATCAAAAGGACATCAAATGAAAGGCAACCACAAATGCAAGGCAATTTAAATAAAGGCTTCTCATAGACTTTTAATTTGCTCAAATCAAACGATTTCTAATGCAATAATAGATTTTTGTTCTAGATTCTAATTTAAAAAAAATAGAAAAAAAAATCAAATCAATGTCAAATCAAATGTAAATAAAAATAAATTTCTGTCCTAGATTGGTACGTCATTCATTCTTTTATCAAAGCTCCACTTAAGTTGAAGATTTTCATATTTTGTTATCATTTTTGTAATTGCATTTCTTGATTAAACTTTGTAATTTTGTTTTTAGGTAATTAAAAAATCGTTGTTTTGCAACGTTGTTTTTCTACAGCTTATTATGCATTACTTATTATTATTATTTGATAACTCTTGTCTAACTTTAAAAAATCACAGTATTCCAAGTCGATTTGTCGTTGCATGTCCATATAAATGTCATGTGTAGTTCATATAACACCTGTCATCGTCATTATCATCAACATCCGCAACTGGCGCAAAAACATCCGCTTTCGCATCCGCATACGCACCCACATCCGCTG
Source organism: Drosophila planitibia (assembly GCA_035043785.1). Lineage (NCBI taxonomy): Eukaryota > Metazoa > Arthropoda > Insecta > Diptera > Drosophilidae > Drosophila > Drosophila planitibia. The sequence continues at coordinate 1,558,872 of JAWNMS010000043.1, read as the reverse complement.
GATACTCTGGTCTCATCAGGAACATCATTACGACCGCCACATGACATGGTTCAGGAGTTTTTTTCCGCTCGTTTAGCATATGTTGAAAATGTTCGCATAATGGTCCCATAATCCCCAGTCCGGATTGTTGAACCTTCCCCTCACCACTCATCTCCCATAGGCGCCTGGCGCTCCTGTTGCTGTGATGACCACTCGACGACAGTTTTTGCCACTGCTGTCTGCTGTCAAATAATATTTATATACTATTCACATAATGCGCGGATTATTTTCTTAATTGATGGTGATCGGCCTATTATACGAGTATGTAAACAACAATCAACCTTCATCAACCTCTCTCCTCCCCATCCACCTCCCGCTCCCCCCTCCCGCTCAACATCCTCACCACCCCCATTATCGCTCTCAAGCTGTGCGTTGTATTTAAAATTAAATTTTTAAAACTTGTTTCCAGCTGTGGTTGCAAAATTTTCAACATACTAAAAGTTAATTTGATTTTGTTGACCGCATGTAAAATTTTTGAACTTTTCGACTTTCACAAATTTGCGGCCGAATTAGATGCTAGAACGGGAAGGGGGAGTAAAGGGGTAAATATTGCACTGTGATCAAGCAGCGGCAATTGTGGGCACGGCAATCATTAGCAATTTTTGCGGACTTTAGTTTGTTTTGCCTTTCGTTTTGGCAATATAACAACAGGCTTTTTAGAGAGAACGAATATTTTAAATTAATTAAATTGTTAATGAGAGTTTTGTCGCCAGTGGAAAATTAATAGAATAATATCAAATTAAAATGCTTGATTGTATTTTTACTTAATTAGCTCACGCATAATTAATTTCAGTTACCAATCAACTCAAATAAAAGTCAGGTTTTAATTAATTTTACTTCGTTAGTATAAATCAATTTGAATACCATGAATATCTTAGCGAATCGGCTTACACAGTCATAGTTAAATTACTATATGCCATAACATCATTTATTTATATTTAAAGCTTATTTCTCTCACATTTTATTTATGACATTCAAACAGATAAAAAGTAGTTGGGTGCATTTAAGATGATGGCCCATTGAAATGCATGGGCTAAAATGAATTTGGAAACGAGTCGAGCTCGGGAAATTGTGTGTTTTGGTGCGTGACCAGTTGCATTTTACAGGATTAAGCACTTAACGGCAATTTCAGGCACGCATTTTAAATTAATTATGCGTTATTTATAAATAAATGAAAATGCACACGCAATGAGCTCACATCGCAAAATTATGTATGTTTTCCGATATGAAAACTGCCCACATTCCCCACCTGCCCCGCTGCTGTGCGATGGGTTTGGCGTACTTACATTGAAACTGATGCCACATGAGGATGCAGCCAGAGGATTTGATGTTGAAAACCGCACGACGAACATGTTGCGCTTAAAATACTTTGCTAATTTTTCGCTAATATTTGCCAGGTGGCTGTTGTGCTGCAGCTCTTTCATGTTGTTGCGATTTGTTGCTGTTGCTGTTGTTGTTGTTGTTGTTGCCCGGTCGTTGTTGGTTTGTCTGCCTGTCGGAAATAACAAATATTTAAACGTATTTAATTAAAACTCACAAATGAAACCACAACGCGCATCGAGCGCTCAGTTCTCAGCCTGCAAATGTTGCTGTTCCCATTGCATTCCACGTATACCGTTTATATTACGTTTTATCCTAACACACACACACACACACACACTCATTTGTACATAAACGCGGCTCAAATTATTGTTTATTTATTTACAGCTACACAGTCACGTGTATATTTCTATTTGTATGTGGCTCGCTCTTTTGACAGTGTGTGTGTGTGTGTGTGTGTCGGTGTTCAAAAGCGTTTCGGTTTCGCGTTGTATACACATATACCCTGCAATTACTCTACTCACACAACAAATAAAATGTATTTTGGCATATCCCAAACCTAAAACGGTTTTTTTTAAACCACTTGTTTAAAACTGATATCGAATTAATATTTTTTCGATGGCAAAAATAACAATTGTCTTTAAAAAGAAACTAACAAATTCGGTGCCGAATTTGTTGTTGCTTTGCATTTTCAATATTGCATACTTTGAGGCTTGCGATTTAATTGTTTGTTCGAATGTGTTGGGCAAATAGCATTGCCTACTTTTGGGCGCGCATTGTTATTTAATTGCGCATACGTTATGTTGGTCAAGCAGCACTTTTTTTAAATATAATTTAAGTTAACAATTGTTATGGATCTCTTAAGAAGCTATGTGAGCAGAACTGTTAAGCGTAAGTTGTTGGAAATGTATATACTGCATTTAAATATCTTAAAGCGAGTCTCTTAATCAAGCTAAGCTGCTAAATATGAGAGTCAGTCATCTTAGACAATTTTTTGTTGAATGACAGCGTGTGAAAAATTGCATTTATTCGCAGATGTGCACACAGACAATATCAAAAAAGTCAAAATTACAATACACTGCAAGAAACACAGTAGCGGCGATTATTTTGACGCCTTCGCCATTTGATATTCTTTTCAAATGCATAAATGAATGCAGAACAAAAAAGGACTTGGCCAAAAGCGCAGACACACAAAACCCTTTTATTTTCTCAGTGACGCTCTGTTGACCATTTGCCTTCAGTTCACATGCATATGTGTCTCTGTGTGTGAGTATTTGTGTGTGTTTGTGTGTGTGAGTGTGTGCATTATCCATGAAACGTTCTGCTGGCTTTTTGGCTCGAGTTTGCGTTTTTGACTTGCTTCTGTTATTTACCCAACTGCGTTTTAGTTTGTAGCTCCTTTGAAGCATTCAAAGAGTTGGCAAATCCAGCTTATTTGCCATTTAACTAAGCTGGTTAGCCAAACTAGCTGGGAGTCAAAATGAATGCAGCTGCCAAGACCTAGAAACATTTTTTATTGGCCAGATATTCTGTTTAATGCGGGTCTGGATATTTGCACATCTCAAAAGTTGTAACTAACAAACTTGTATACTAACAAATATATGAATTTTAAAGGATTTAAAAAACAAATATTCATGTATAAAAATTGTTTAAAATGTACTTTTATCTGTAATCTGGACTAAAAGTGCAATATCTGCCAGCTAAAAAGGTTACGTAATCTAAGGCATGTTTAAGATAGCTGTTCTCTTTTCTTTTTTATATTTTTATTATATTTTTTCAACTTGTGATTTTAAAGTTGCTGTACGCCTCATGCATCATCCAGTATCGGTATCTTTTAACAATGTTGCTGATCAATCCGAAAGATAAGATTAGCTGCAAAAAGAACTTTCGCGGGCATCATGTGGAGTACACTAAATATACAAACAAATATACATAGTTAATATATATGATTACGATATGATTAATTTGATAAGGTTTAACCTTCACTGCAAGTTTAATAAAATAATCAAACTGTTCTTTTCTGGTACAACATTTCGTTTTATTTAACTAACAGTAATTGTGGAAAATTCGTTTCTGTTTCATTTAACTAATATATATATATATATTGGGAAGGAACTTATTAGCTAAATATCTTAAATACAATTGCATAAGAATGTATGACATTATTAATATTATGATACAAATTGCGTTCACATAACGACAACAAGAATTGTGACAAGAATACATATATATACATATATATAAATAAATGCAAAACATTATAATACTATATACATATATATATATATATTTACAAATATCACAACAATATGGGGACATTATATGTACAGAAATGAAAGGCAGCAAAGTTTTAGAAATATATATAAAAATGAGTCTCTGGAAAATTAAAAATTTTAAAAAAAAAATCAAAAAGAAGATATAATAATAGAGTATACATTTAGCGGCCTTTGGGAAAGTCGGTGTGTGTCTACAATTTCAGGCGCATAAAAATAACAAATCCATAAAGATGGGCAAAGCACCTGAAGGACTCATTTAATTTTTATGCGCAATCTATTCATCTCTCTCACAAACACATGCAAGCTAAACTCAAGATATATTTGAACTTACTAGATAAGTTTGGGGGGCGGGGCTATAAAAATCGTTCAACTGACTATACAACAATTTAAGCTGACTTCACAAGGGACACTCTAACTGAATTGAATATTCCTTTTGACATTTAGTTTTCGATTTGATTTCTCTTCATTTAAAACTGTGAAAGAAGCATTTGTTGTGTCAAACGAAAACCAGAAGTGGTCTAAGAAAATAATTGTTTAAGCATTATAAATAGAAGAGTTAAATGGAATATTTGCTCAGTTAAAAGTCGGCTGTGAAAACAGCTTCACTATACAAGGCAACTTATAATACTTTTCCACTTTCATTTCCGACTAGCCGAGTCGAATCTAAAGCTTTTCCGAATACTCATAAGTCGGCTGCGCGGCCTTAACACCATTCTCGATCTTCCAGTCCGGCTCGAAGGCGCGATTCTCATGCTGCTCGGAGAGCTCCGGGTTCTGCATGGCATTTGCTGCTACTTCGGCATGATTGCGAATTCTGGAAATTTGTGTAGATTTGCGAATGCCATAGGTAAAGTATATGCAATAGCCAATGACAATCCAGATTACGAAACGTATCCAGGTGAATAGATCCAGCTGGAACATCAGATACAAGTTGACGAAGACACTCAAACAGGGCACAAACGGCACCAGTGGCACTTTGAAGGTTAACTCAATGGTCGAGACCGGTTGCCTGCCAATGCTAACGCATATACAGATAAGGATAACGCCAACCAGGCTCAGTGACACAATGCCGCCGATCGAGTCCAATTCAAAGACCTGCATAAAGACACACCAAACGATGCAGACTATGGAAAAGACGACGATGGCAACTTTGGTTATGGTCGATGTCATCGTATTGGGCTCCTTGTATGAATTGCAGAAGAGCTGACGGAAGACATTGGGTGCACGCACAGAGATCACTTTGGTCATCTGCTCATCCTGATAGCGCAACACCAACACACAAATGGCCACAATCGTATAGGCGAGCAGTGTGCCAATGGACATCATGTCCACCAATTGATCCAGATTGAACAGCATCGCCATAAATGCAGCAAAGATGCCAGAGACTATGGTAGCCAGCAGCGGTGTCTTTGTATACGGATGCACATTGGCGAGACGCTTGAACAGAATGCCATCGTTGCCCATCGCATACAGGATGCGGGGCAGCGGGAACATTGCACCCAACAGGCTGGTGCAGAGCGCAAATACGGCACCAATTGTTACAATCCATTTGATCGTATACCATTCGACGGCATCGAAGGCGGCGGGAAAGGGTGCCTCCGGATCTTGAGCATAATACGGCAGCATCATGGTCAGCACGGTGGAGATGCCAAAGTATGACAGAAAGATGATGATCAGTGAGACCACAATGGCCAGGGGAATGTTACGCTTGGGATTGATAGCCTCCTCGCCGGTCGTCGCAATGCAATCGAAGCCAACGAAGCCATAGAAGCACTTGGCTGCTCCAGCCATCACGCCAGCAATGCCAAAGGGCATGAAGCCACCAGTTCCGGCCCATTCGGGCACTTGGTCGGCGGGTATGCGCCAATTATCCGGATTGGCTGAGAAACAACAAGCAGACGGTGTGTGAAATTAGTAAAGAGTTAATAATAATTAAAAGTTAATTGTTAATGAATTCCAATTGAATAACACTCACCGTTCATGCCACCAGCAACGAGCACCAAGGCAATGGTCGCCAGATTGACGCACGTGAAGATGTTGTTCATGAAACTGGACTCCTTGGCACCAAAGGCCAACAGGCCAGCCAGCAGCAGAATCATGCCAAAGGACAAGAAATCCGGATAGTCGCCCAGAAAGCTAACCTTGATGGGCAGCGTCGAGTTGAGCGCCTTGGACATGTTGTTGTCAATCAGCGAGTCAAAGTAACCGCTCAAGCCACGCGCCACCGAAGCGGTGCCAATCACATACTCCAGTATCAGGTTCCAGCCAATGGTGAACGCCACAAACTCGCCAATGGTCACATAACTGTACACATAGGCGCTGCCCGCTTTGGGCACTCGAGCCGCAAACTCGGCATAGCAAATGCCGGCAAAGGCCGAGGCAACGGCAGCTATCAGAAATGATATGGTCACCGCCGGACCAGCAATATTGTAGGCCACCTGGCCGGCCAGCACATAGACCCCAAGACCCAATGTGCTGCCCACTCCCAGCGCCGTCAAATCAAACAGATTCAGCACACGGGCCAGCTTCGATTCCGCCTCGTGGACATCGTCCGTCTTACGGCGGGTTAGAGAATTCCACAGTTTGACCATAGCTGCAAATTGACAAGTTTATCAGTATTTATTCAATATTTAAAACGTTTTCTTTAATTTATTTTTAATTTAACTTATATTTCAACTTCATCTTTTCAGTAAAAAATACAAAAAAAAAGTATAATTAATCAAAACAATAATTCAATTTGATTAAATTAATGTTATTGCAAGAATCGAATATATTTTACGATTAAAAATTATAGCAGGGACGGAGTTAAATTTTATAAACTTAGATCTTAAATCATAACAATAACAAGTGCTAAAGTTCTTATTGAAATTCGCATAAAACATCGATGCCAATCTACAATCTGCGTTTAGTTTCAATGTGTCTTCAGCCAGCATTTTTATATATTTATATTTCAAGTCTTGTAGAAAGCATATAATACAAACTTAATAAGAGGAAACAGAAAAAAATTATTGGTTTACTTAAGTCTCGAGAACAGAAATGTAAACTTACTTTAAATCTTTATACATTATTATTATGATTGATTGATTGATTGGTCTATGCGCAGAGTGCAGCATTTGCTAAACCTGAATCTGAACTGATCGATTAGACATTGTCCAGGTCATGCATATCTTATCTTATCCCTCGAGAGACCTCAATAGATGTCGATAAGCTAAAGGCAGCAACTTGGTTTTATTATTTATTTTAACCTGTGACGCTCGAGCTTCAAGTTTTTTCATATCGCAACAAGTTATTTTAATGGCCCAACTCAATGCGATTTGTCATGCCAAGCACGGCTGAAACAACACAATTACACACACACACACATATATATATATATATATATATATATATATATATATTTAGTGAGACAGAGGCATAGCGATTAGATAAATTTCAAACTGAGCGTTAGTTCAGGTTTTATAGATTCCCTCGATTCGTGTCGCCCATTTAGAACACTCCAATTTGTTTGTTTAGATCTTCAGTGTGTCTTTTAGTATTAGAATTGTAATTTCATGTGATTAATTAAGCTAAATAAGAAAGCAACTCAAATTTATACTCATTTCACATTCGCTTTGCCACAGTGCATTCACTTCAGCTGATTATTTGAAAGGCATAAGAACATTTATTGCTTTTACTCAGACACATACGTCATTAACTTTATATAATTACCAAGTTATACAATGGATTATTATTGTTTATATTTCTTTTGTTCAAGTCAAGAGCAATTTATGAATTGCAAGTGGGTGCTATAGGAATAAAAACAAGTTCACTAAGCGGAAAATTGTCATTTTTTTAGGTTAATCATATCAACATGTAATTTAAGGTATTCAAAACAATATATTCCAGATTTCCATTAATCAAGGGCAAAGAATACACTTTTAAAAAAATCAACAATTTTGTTTAAATTTGCTAGATGATTAAAAATGCCTTTATTGCTATCAATACTTTATCGCTTATCACATCTAAAATCTTTTTAGTTGTTTAAATTGCTTGAGTGTCGCAAAGCCCAAATCCCATTTAAAAGCAACCACCAAGCAACAGCTAAATATAGTGGACTCTAGTAAAATCCAGAGCCATAAATTGTTATCGGATTTGGCTAAAATTTATATTTGGTCAGCTAGAACTACGAAATGGCCGGTCCTTCGTAATGTTTCAGACATTTTGATAGCGCCCAATAATCCATTATCAATGTCAACATCAATAATTCTACGAACTCAAATGTAGCACGCGCCCCACTCTGCCGCTATCTAATCAAAGGTATTTGTTGTTGTTGGCTTGTTGTGCGGATTAACCCATAGCATTTTGTGGTCTTAACACTTGAATTTGATGTAATTACTAGTGAGTTTTGGATTTATGCCCCTGGAACCGTGCTGTAAAACTGTCTAAATTAAAAGTGACTAAGCGGTTTTTTTTTTCGTTTCTATTTTTATGGCTATTAAAATATATGGGATTATATATGTATGTGTCCATGGAACTCAACTGATAAGTAATCAATAACAAATCATATTCGATTTTTGGCATATGCACAATAACTTTATATGGCAAACGCGTTTCCGCATTTCAGCAACTCATTTCGGATGATGTCGGTTTAATGGGCGCATCTCAAATTATATTTCCCACGCAATTCAGTGCGAAGGTCGGATCATTTTATAGGTCAAATTGTACAGCTTGATTATTGACTAGCGTTGAGCATACAAATTGGGAGACATCAAGTCATTAAAATAAGCTTAACTAATGCCAAGCACGTTCTCTACAAGGGTAAGTCCACAACTATCGAACACTATTTAGCCAGCTGGCTGAGGGAAGTAAATACAAATTTACCTATATGGCATATAGTCTATTAAGTCGTCTTCAAAATTCGTATATATATATTGAAATACAACAATTTATGATTGAACTGGAAAAAATGGCATTTAATCGAATATAAATCGCATGCAGTTAGGAGTGTTTTCACTTTAACTCTAATCGAACCAAGATAATATTCCCATTTGTTCGTAATTTCAAGTACGTTGATATGTTTTAGGCACGGATTTCGTTGGAAATACATATAAATACATTTACTTTCTACATAAATGTCAACTGTGACTGCATTAGCCAGATAAATAAATCTAGATTGGCTCAACAACTTTGAAAAACAAGTTGCAAATTAGGTCGGAAGGTAGTGGCAAAAGGGGCTTCCCTAACAAGCGCATTATGCATGCTCAGTTTTAATATATATTTATAAATATATATTGAAAGAAAAATACTATATATATACATATATATAGTTTGTATACTAGAAGTGCTCTTGCGATAAATGATGCACGTTTAACTTGCACAACAGCTGCATTTTGCAAATGCCACAATTATATAAGTTACTGTAACCGTTAACAGACATTATATAATATTTAATTAGTTTAAGTACTATATAGTTTCCAGAAAATGACTTAAACATATTTGCATTACAATTCTAAATAATTCAACATTAATCTTAAATTTTTGAGGTTGAACCAAAAAAACAAGAAATATTCGAAAAACTGGCCACAAACACACACTTCCAATTACTAGTCCTTCTTTGAACCACTTATGCTACTATAGTTATAGTATAGATATAGATATGCATCTCTTGCTTAAAGTCCTTTTATGCCTATTTTATTTGAACAACGTTTTGTAAATATTTCACGTACTTGTTACGCTTTTGCTTTTTCTTTCAGGGCCAAAAATATCACAAGTGTTCCACTTCAAGCACAAAACTGACAACGACTGACGTTTCCAGTAAAAGTTGTTAACGTTTTTTTCTTTTAATTTTTTTTCTTTTTTCAAGCACAAAGTTACGATACGTATACGAATGTGTTTAATTCATCGACCGCGCGCGACGCGCTCCAAAGTCGTTCTGATCGTGCGGCGTTGTCGCTGAAGCGCTTAAAGCATTTGCCCTGCCTGCCGGCTACTAATAATAACAATAACAACAACAACAACAACAATAACAACAACAACAGAAATAACAACAACTACAAGCAACAATAATTTGTTAACAACTTTTTCTTAACGAAAGCGAGCCGAATGTTGTTCAGTTATAGTATTTTCCATCTATCGCTGGATTTCCGGTTAGAACCAATTTGTGTGCTCTGAATTTGGCCAAGATTTATTGTTAGCGTGCTCTTCTAACAATTTGTTGAACTCTACTAGTTAAGATAAGTTCAGTAGATTAAGTTTGGCCATATGACTGGCATTTGACGTCACAAGCGATTAGCTTTATAGGATAGAAACGGCATTACCAACTAGAAGGCATATTCATGAAAACAAGTTACCATGAAATCATTTTTAACGTTTAATAAATTGTTAAATCTATATGTATATAAATATATTCTAGCTATTATTCTATTGCATTTATCGAGAACATGTGTTTAGGGTATCTCACAGTCGAGATCAGGGTTTATTACTATGCGGAACCCGCCGTCGTATGGCGCTCGTGCCACTGATTAGCCGAACGGTTTTCGATCCGAGTTGCATACTCATGTGGAATATACGTTAACAGCTTGTTAAGTACATTGTCTGACCGCTTACTGGGCACTTGTAAACGAGCGTTCGGGTCTTTCAATATATATAAAACTAGGCACGTTCGCACATCTCAGCGCGCTGTTCACAAGTCCCAAATCCATTGACTTTACACTCTGCAATCGAGGAACCTATGTAAATTTGTGAAAATACAACACGTAAAATGATACCAATAATGCTGTTGGTAATGATGTCGATTTTCTGACTATTTAATATGAATTAACCTTGACCTATATGGTTAGAGGGAGTGAAGAGTGGTGGAAGGCGCACCAAAGATCAGCGTACAGATACCAGAAACAGCTAGAAAAATATTCGTTGAGTAACTTTTAAATTAAGGTTGAACGTATTATTTTTTAAATATTTTTTAGTTTAATCTTCAAGTTGTTTAACTTTTATTTTAAATGCATTTACGCAAAGGTTTAATCAGCAATGCTTACGCAATAAAGCTTTAATGTTTTATGTATTTTTGTCTTTTCATAATCATTTTATTCAATACACATATATAAATATGAATAAAATAAATAAGTTTGTTAAACTTTCTAAAAAACAACTCTTAAACTTCACCCTTAGATCAACCACAACTCAGTTGGAAATGACAAAATACGGCATAATAATATCTACTGTAAAGAAGATCACAGCCCACAATACTCTTGAAGGTTGTAGCCACTAAATAACATTAGCAACATTGGCACTTAAATCACAGCTCTAAACAGTATGGCGAAATTGGTAATCATCACACAACAATAACCAGAACAACAAGTTAACGCAAAAAAACCGCAACCAGTCAACGTCAACTTGACCAACAGATGTCTCTAAAAAACACATTCCAAAGTTCAGCTCGCAGACCTCGAGCAAGATCAACGACTTGACGCATTTGTTTGGGGCACATTTTGAAAATGAAAAGAGACACACACAAAAAAATAAACAAACAAATGCAATCCAAGACAAAGTTGTAAGTCAAATCACGCAGCAGAACAAGAAATAAAAATCACTTGGCAAAGCGAGTTTCTTGACCTAAGTTAAATCGACACGCTTAGTTAGCGTGTAATGACATTAAATGAAATTGAGAACCCAACTGAACAGATCCGACCCAGTCCAAAACCAAATCAATCCAATCCAATCCAATCCAACCACATTTATAGCGCAATCACTATTTGAGTTTCGACTTAACCAGTTCGTATTGAATTCACTTGAGATCTTTTGACGTCATCGACGGCAACAGTTGGGGGCATTAAGTAAGCCAGGGACGTCACAGATGCACAGATTTGCCTATATGACATATCGAATTTGTTTGCTAATTAATCAATTCGATTATCTGCAAATATTTACACTTGTTATTGTCACCTTTTTACTATATTTGCCAATAATTTGGTTTGCCCTTGAGATTTTCACACCTTTACAAAGTGCCAACGACTTATTATTGCCATTTGATATTATTATCAACCAAGTTAGATAAATATGGCCGAAGTTTCATTTGCAAAATAATATATATATATATATCATACAGTTGAACCATGCAAATGACATTTATTACTATTATATCTGCTTTATCCATTTAATTTATGGATCATTGACGCATGCTTTTTACGTAGCTTGATTTATATATATATATATATACATAAATGTACATATATATATTTGTTGCATATCTCAGTTTGATTTTGCAATTTTCTCTGTCTGAAAAAATGATTATAACCAGTTTCCAATCATATCAGAACGTTATATTATCATTTATATGTTCTAGAAATTGAAGCCTTTTTTTAGATCCCCCTTATAAATGTACCCACTTGAACGACTTATTTCGTCTAAGTACCGAAAGAATTAGCTTTTGAAAATGTTGACCAGACGAAAGTTACTATATACATATATGGCTTCTTGACATCGCAAACGGTGCTACATCTTAACAGATTTAATCGCCGACACGGTACACTAAAAGTCTAGGGAAACACGCGTTAGCCAAGTGCAAAGTCGGCCTGAAGCCAATAAACGTTGATTCTCTTTATGGCCAATGCAATTAAGGTAGGCACCATTCATCTATAAGGCATTCGCTGACAGACTTTCAGATAAGACGACTTCTACGAGTGTATATATGTGTGTGTGTGTGTGTGTGTGTGTGTGTGTGTTTGGCGAACATAATTTCCATGTTGTGTCGACGACTTGATAACATTCATTTGGCAATTGGCGTGCTTTGTTGTTGTTGTTCTGCATTATCTTGAACTCAACCTGTGATGTGACATTATCTGGGAATATGTCTGTGAATGCAAAGACATTTGCAATGGTCTTGTTTAGATAAAGACTGAAGTACTTTCTTTCCCTGAACAACTACAGTGGTGTGCTCCATCATCGCCAGAGAGGGGGTCGGTTATTAAATGTGACATTAACAGACAGACTATAAGCACTTTAAAGCAAAATAAATAAATTACTTAAATACTTTAACAGCTGTTTGTAAAATAATTAAAGCAACTTTCACACCCCCATCGTGGTTAAGCCACTGCTCCCTAGGCATATATAATTTATGATCTGCTGTATCTAAGCGTTTTCTGGCACATATTTACAGACTTCAGACTCGAGTGACTCGTGATGAGCCAATTTGTAAATTTAACTTGCCTAAATCGAAGAAGACTTGCACTTTACAATTTTGGAAAGCAGATCTGTAATAGACTTTTTGTTAACACATATTTTAAGAATTTATGATAATTATTAAACTATACAATTTGTTAAGCTAACATCAGAATTATTAATCTAATCAACTCTCTAACGACATTGTATGGTGTTAATCTCAAAAGGGCTAGAATTGCCTCTGATTGTTCGACAAGTCGTCAGCGCACTTTGGCATGATCCGTCGAGAAACAATTAATTTGGCAAGTCCAGACAATGATACCCTGTTTTTGTTTTGCATCATACATTTTACAGGCTGTGGTCACCAAATTGGTCAACAGTTAAACCAGTTAAACAATTAAATTTATAATCGAGGCGCAGCTCACTCGGGTAAAGACAAGGATAGAGAGTTGCCGCGTTCTTCACATACAGTCAAGGATCTGCGCGATCCGCTAACAGTGTTGCTGCTCTATTCGCACACATTCATAACCCATTAGGACCTGGTAGAAAAAGACCGTACCTGTCCGCTCAAGAACATCTCGCAGCGGAGGCAGCTGAAATAATGAACTATGCCTACAAAATTGTCGCCGCGATGCGTTGTAGTAGACGCTCTCAGAGAGATAATTACAATTATTGCGGGGGTGTTTTACTTTGAGCCATTATAAAGGTTATTTAATGTTGCATTATGATAAGAACACAAAAAGGTGACAAAAGAATAACAATTTGCATTCTATGCGAGTCATATGCCTGTTTACTTTCGAAAGCTTACGAAATGATCTGATCTTAATTGCTTACTAAGGTCACAGAATAATTTCAAGTTTAAATTAGGTTTGCAATGAAATTTATATTTGCAATGAAATTTTGTTCTTCCACATTAACTTTTATACATAGTGTAGTAATCCTTTCTAGTATTTTTGAAAATTAAATATTGATATCTACATCATATCTTTGTAACTTTTGAGAATGCTTATACATAGTATAACAATCCTTTCTGGTATATCCATAGACAACAGATTTATGAAGAGAATTGTATTCATTCGGAAAAAGATATAAGTTATAAGACATAGTTATTAAAAATTAAATATTGCCATTGATATTCTATTCTAAGTTTGCGATCTCTTCTTTATAAAGCTAACGTATTTTATAGAACTTTTATGCGATTTATAAGAGCTGCGCGAAGAACTTTATAAATTAGTTTCTCATACCTAGCCTTTGATACAATAATATCTTTACTTCCTTGCCCATGTGTATCTAGTCTAGTGCAGCTTGATAACAATGCTGTAAATCTGATAAAATAGGCAAATTGGCTTGTTTCAGGCTCAAAATACAGCGATGCTATCTCTGCCTCTAACAATTAATTCTTGTGGAAATAGAGACTCTGTGGTGGCTACAGAGTAAAGTCACTGAACTCGCACTGAATGAGCCCAAACAAATAAAAAATAATACAATATATATACATATATATATATATATATATATATGTGCTTTGTTATTTTTGGAAAGTTTCAATGTTGTTGAAGAGTAGAGTGTGGACATTTTCATTACGTTATTTATGTATATATTCATAAAAAATGAAAAGAAAAATCCAAAATGGAAATTCATCCTGCATTTGATGTTGTTGTTGTTGTTGTATTTACAACAACGGCTTGTATTTAAATGCGGCTTTTGAGTGCTCAGTGTGGCTTGCAAATTGTTTGTGACTCTGAAGCACCGTATGCTGTGCATTTCCACATTTTCACCCGTATTTATGGCTACAGAGATGAACGGTGCTTTTCCAGTGCCTATGACTGCAGTGGAAGCATTCTTGACATTTGCATGCCGACTGCGAAAGAGTCAAAGCCAAAGGCAGGGGTTACTCAACCGAGCTAATTACGACAAAATGTTTCCAACTGGAAAAAAAATAGCCAAACAACATATACATAAAGTATTCTGTAGATGGTATAATGAGCTTACCTGTTTCCCAGTCTTATCACTTTTCTTTAGCTAATTTTTTTGGAATTGTACACATTTCAAAGTAAAAAAGGGTTCGTTCTATAAACTTTCATTAAGGTTTCCTTTATTTATATTTGCATTTGATAATAATACATTTGAAAAGTAAGAATCACAAGTATTAGGAAAGTTCGATTGTGATTTGTTTATTTTGAATATACTTCCAATCTTTAATTGGGCTTCTCGAAACGTTCCCTCAAGTTTTATATTGTTTTAAACACGTTGACTTTGTCGACAGACACTTTTCAACAACCTTTTAGAGACTTTTGAAGTACTAGTCTACTTAGTATTTGATAAGAATAACTGTTACAATGTCTGCGACTACTGCACTCTAAAAATGAAATATATAATCAGCAGACCAATTTTACAAGAGATATACACATATCTACATCTAGTTTGTATGTATTCTAGTAATTCTTGAACTGTAACTGATAAGGATCTATGGCATTAGTATTGTTAGAAAATTCCCCAAGATTATAAATACAAATCATATTTAATCACGAGTAGATAATTAATTAGATTACTTTAATCAGTGTTAACATTGTCGTTAGGTGGCTCTAAGTTTATTGCTTTCAATAAATTCCTAGCAATGAAGTAAGATATTGAGATTTTTCAATCACACTGGCCAGAGTATAGAAATAGAGCACCCTGTATACCGTCATAAACTGTGAGTCATTGCAAATGCTTTATAATTTAAAGACAGATCATGAAAAAACACTACATTTCAATAAGCAGACACGCAGAACAAAGAGAGAACAAAGAGAACAAATAATATTCTAAGCTGAGCAAAGAGACCTTCAGTGATTCAGTGCGGCACAACACTCAAAACTACAAACATTTTGCACTTAAATGATGCCACAAAATGATGTCATTAATGTTATAAAAAACAAAACAAAGTTGCTCATTATCATTGCCAGAAAGCGTAAGCAAATTTGTATGAATAACTAAAAAATAAAAAAAATAAAAAAGGAAAGTAGTTCAAAAACAAACCACGTAAAATAAAAAGTAGAGATCGCAAAAAGAATTACAAGTGTAGTCGAAGTGGAGATACTCTAACAGAAACTCTAAGCTCTATAAACTCTATGATAAACTAAATAGTAGTAAATAATAATAGTAGCAAATGAGAGTTGAGGAGAGAAATGAGCTGAGAGAACGATCTGAGAGAATCGCAAGTGGCAACCAACAAACACTGCTCTTAACAACATTTGCTTGATTACAATTCATATTTAACATTTATGAAATTACCTATTTGCAATTCGTTTGTTTTTTTAACACAGTTTATTTATTTATTACACGACACAACTTGGCACGAAATGCACTCCACGAAAACTTTGCAGCAAATATTATCACAAATTGTTATGCACTTTTATTATATACTTAAAACAAAACAATACACTTAAAGAGCCAACCGGACTTGTAAAGTGACAAACTGGAAACAAAAAGGAAACAATTCGAGGCGTTTTTTTACTTATTTAATTTATTCAAGATTCACGTTTCTTTTTAAATTGTATTTCATATATTCGCGCACTTTGCCCCGTTTCTTTTGTGCCGGACTGAGTAAAACACAAATTGATGCGAAATGAATTGCAATATATTATTAACATACCAAATTAACAAACAGCCGTTGTTGTAAAGTCGCGAGTAAAATTAACAAGACACACGAAAATACGAAGCCAAACATAACCGTTAAAACTCAAAAGAGAAGAAACAAGAACAACCCCAAAACAGAAAACGTTCACTGTTTTCCATATTCAACTGCAGCACGCAGAGATACCCTGCACTTTTATCTTTTCATTGACTATAAGTCCAGAGACTACAAATCTTTTGTTTACCTGTGCTACTTATTTAAATTCTAAAGCTTTGTAGAAAAAATGCTATTTAATTGCACTGTTAAATGCTCACTCTTAAGTATAAAGAACACCCGCACACTTACAGGGTATTAGTAGTAGATCAACTCTGCTATTTATTTTTCGCATTTTAAGAATGTTGCCAGATTACGAATAATGAAGCCTTCAACGAATAGTAAACCCTCACGTAGACTAACGTGATTCTTTCAAATTTGATAGGCAGCTATAGAAAATGCATTCCATTTCGCAAAACAACGTGTTAAAATGTTACAAACAACTAATAAAATATACACCTTTCCCACAACAATAATTGACCCATAAATAGCTGGCAACTATTTATGCGTTTTTATATTTACAATTACATTTAAAGATCGGTAATTTATAATGTGTATTGTCTAAAGTGAATTATAATTGGAATTGCGTGCATCATAATTGTAATGGAAGACTGAAGTTGCCACGCTTCAAGGTAAACAAGTTAGGGTGTACAGCCAACTAACATAACTTTGGCTATACAATTTATTGGCCATCAGAAGTGGGCTCGACTAGGAGATATCCTATATAGAAAACAGTTTCTTGACCAGCTTATGTGTTGCTTAACGTATCAATAATCAGTAACTTAATTGTCTAAGCCTACATAAACAATTGTACATTTAGTAGATATTATGTATTCTACAGTTACGACTGAGTATACAACTAAATATGCTTAGTTTTATTTCCCACACATTATAAAATTAGCAATTAAACAAAAGGTGATTTAAAATAATTGAGCTTGTATGCAAAATGTATTAAATAATTACAATCAATTTTACTAAACAAATACAAAGCGCTGCATTTATGGCATTAATTGTCAATGTGCCAAAGTTAAGGGGTGAAGGGGGTCTGTTAGGCCTATGGGATCGGATTTCAATTATAACGGAAATTATTTGCCATCTGTTTGCTGTTTGCTTTGATAAATGCACAAATTTCCCATTCTTTGCTGGCTATTGTGATAAATATTTCATTTGTCAAAAAAAAACATATTTATTAATAACATGACAATGGCATGATATTAAGGAAGAGGAAAAAAATGATACAAAACACAAATATGGTCAACAAATTAAATTAATTAACAAAACAGATTTAAAGTTAATAGAAATGCCCATAAAAAAATACGTTTGATAAAAAAAAGTGGTATTAAAAAAGTGTTTGCAAGCTGTACTGTAACACAGCGTATTGAAGTGTCTAACTGAAGGATATAGAAAGTGATTTTCCATGTTTATGCACAATAATATTGATAATAATAATAATAGTAAGTGGTTCACACTAGTAGAAATATTTGATTTCCTGTTCCCTTTGAGTTTTCCCACATTTCCATTCACAAATGGGCCATTCATAAATTGAGGAAACAATATAACTCTTCGCTAACTTGGCTACAGATTTATCGGCAGAAAATGCTAATTAATATTTTATTGGATGCAACGCCGTTTTTTGTTTGTGTTCGGCTCACTAATTAATTTGTTTAGCGAAATTATATTTAAAAGAGGCCCAGCCCCTGAAGTAAGTGCTAATCAGTCTGACATGCTTCAGTCTTTTAACAATTGTTTGTTTCATGCGCGAGCCTTTCAAATTTGAATTATAAACAACGATTTGCTCATAACAAAAATCTTGCTTATATTTATAGTATTATATTATCTGGTTTATGTTTACTCAATTGGGTTTTTTCTTTACTCAACCGTCAATAAGTGTTTTTTTTGTTTTGTTATTAAAATGCTAATTCGTTAAGCTTTGTCAGGTTGAGAGCAATTTTAAGGCGTCATTTTTAACTGAATTACGAGACTTAAGATTATCATAATTTAAATTTAAATTAAATAAAAAAATATTGTTATTTTGAATGATATATTCTTCCAGCTTAAGAGCTCTTTCGATTAAGAGATCATTTTCTAAGGGGTAAGATACCTCTGGATTATAACTATCAATATATAATACATAAAACATTATTTGAACTAACAGATTCTTCCATTTTTATTAAGAAAGAAAGTTGTGTTTTTTTTCAAAGCTTTCTATATACATGAGTGGGTTTTAATAAATATGTACTGAATCATTTTCAAAGTGATTTATTTTGGAGAAACCCGCCCACCAATTAATCAGTTGCGATAAATTTCAAAATTGTCGGCATATTAATATGCATTGCCAATTTGCATGAAACTTATTCGAATAACTGGAAAATGTTGTTGAACAGATTCAATGGGAGAAACAAAATATTTCGTAGTCAAACATGCCAAAAATACTTTGGTTGCCCCAAAGGAACCTATACCCTGCACACACTCAACCCTTTACCATTTGAGGCGGCTCCTCGTAGATGCCTCAACAAATAACTTAACAAGTGATTAGCCGCCCAAAAACTTTACAGCATCAAAAGTTGCTTTGGTTGCCTGGCAGCTAAATTATACAGCACACTTTTAGGCGCAATGTCGGGGCATAAATTATTAGAAAATTTTTGGTTGGCTTTTGGGCCCTCGGGCCACGGCTAATGAAAACGCTGTCTGCATATATTCTTCAGCACAAATTTGCCTATGCAATTTTCCCCTAATGATGGCAAAACTTTAAATAAGTGCCAAAACAAGCCCATGAAAATTTATTCTAAGCAATTTGACTCGCATTAATTGCCGGCAATTGTTGTGTATATCACAGGAAAATGTTGAGCTCTCTTTTAACTATTCAATTATTGCTACAATATTGTACTATTGATGATGAAAATAATAGTAAAATAATAAAAAACTAACAACTCTGTTTTCAAATAGGGTGCACTCAAAAATTGTGTCCATCAATAAAGAAATGCATATTCACCTATCTATCTATAGAACATCATTGATTTAATTACGAGCTGTTGTGCTGAGTGTATTTTTTATCTGAACCACAGCCGCATAGCAGAGACAGGTGCGGCTGCCCAGATGCGGAAGAGATACGACTAAATATAGAGATAGCACATTGTGCCAGAGGTCCGGCAATTAGTTTGAATAGAACTAAACTGTCTGGCTAGTTAAGTGCGAATTGTGGCTATTTAGTCAGTCGCTAAATGTAGAGCTCTCTGATTGCGCCAATGACATATTTTGCATGTGCATCGGTCAATGGGGCAACGGGGCAAGGGCAACAATGGAAAGTGTCTGTCATTGTCAGGGTCTGTGTGACTACATAGAAAACAGCTAATAAGCAAATGGATACAAAATGTGTTATTCAGGCTATTGTTAAACAAATTATTTTTTCTCGAGAGCTCATCTTTTATATTAAGAGATCTACTTTGAATTTATAAGTCAATTCAAATAACAACTTTAAGTACTTCCATTTACATATTGATTCATATTTTGATTAACAATAAAAATAATAAAAGGCTATTTGCAGTGCTTTTCAATCAGATGATGTTGTATACAAATGTTATTCTCTTACATCTTATAGAGGATGAGTCAGTTTCATATATTATATATAATATATATTCTTTATATATATATATTCTTTATATAAAGAATTCACAATTGGGATTTTTTTGCGGTTTTTGACAGCATTCAATAAAGGAATGTAAAATGTAAATTAGGAATTTTCAAAATATATTTTTTTCAATTAACGAAATAAGTTCAGTTTATGTTCATTCATTCATTGTATTATAATTATTACAGCTCTTACCACAATATGAATACAAACAAATTCCACATATCAAAATAAACTGATTTAAATAATAATATCTTTTATATGATTCTTTGTTAGATTTTATTTAAATGTTTACGCAAAAGATAAACAAATTGAAATCCATTTTGTTATGGTTCTGTGAGTATTTGTTATACATGAAAGTTTTGCGGTTTAACTTGGTCAAAACCAGTTGACAACTCGTTTCAGGCTGTGTCATTGACGTTCGGTTTTAGCCATAAAATTGTATGCCAACAAAATCATAAAACTCAATAAATTATATTTGTGCTCCAAATTATTTGCATACCCTAGCCAAAAAGGGTCTCGTTCACATAAGTTTGGGCTTTAACTTATTTTCTTAGTCTGAACTTTAAAATACTTAAACTTTTCCTATACCCATTTAGTGATAAATTAGATATGCCAATTTAATGATAATATATAGAACCTTACCTGCCAATTTGCCGACTGACCAATTAAGAGCTGGAAATTTCACACACCTCTGCGCCTATTATAATTAAATATTACTGTTGGATGATTAATGACGAGTTGGAAATGAAAACACCTGCTAAAAAGTCAGCTCAAAAATATATATATAATATATATATAACAAAACAGAATGTTTAGAAAACGCGACCGAATGCGACAAACGTTGGCGTTGAACTCGCGAGAGCCGCACAACAAATGTAAAAATCAAATGAAAAGAATTAACTGTGAATGACAAAAACTACAACAACAGTTACCAGAAAACCTATTGTATCCATAATTAAGTAGTTGTAGTGACATAAAACAAAAGTATCCAAACTGGTCGTAGCTGATGTGCGCTGCAATTGAGTAAATCCCATTCGAAAGATGAAGAAAAAGTTGTATTTTAAATTAGCATACAACTTGAACAAACCAGAATATTATTTCTAATTAAAATCAAAGTATATAATGTGACGTCACAAAATAATTCCGGATTGACTTTTACTGTTGAATTTAGAGTTAATAAATAAAGTTAAGCTATTGTTATTTTTTAAAATATGCTTTTCTATAACACAAACACGTATGAATAAAGATAAGTTTAAAACGATTGTTATTTGGACTTATTTTTTATTCCGATATATATACATATATTTCAAACAAAAACTTAGTGGTAACAATTTATGCGCATATTAAATGCAACTTATACTCTTAAGTTAATTAAGTCTACACATATCAATCTTGTTTCAGTAATAAACGCATTGCGCCTAAATCGGATGAGGTACCAAGATGGGGCATTGGATTACATATTATATTCAACGCGCTGCTTCGAGGTGGAGGGAAGCATAGTTTTCGGCTGCTGTTGCTGCTGATTGTCGCCGGTCGTTTTGCCGCCCTGCTTTTGGTAGACCAAACCGGCAACGCCTGGAATGGTGTTGCAGCCGACGCAGGCATGCAGCGTCTCATGGATGAATATATCACAATCGATGCAAAAGAACTGATTGCAGTAGCCGCACTTGAACACACTCTTGTCCGTCAACCCGTTGAGCACTTTGATGCAGGCATAGCATTTGCGCAGGCTGCCGCAATCGGGCGCCGCCGGTGGCACCGACTCAAATGGCAGCTCCTCAAAGTTGGGCACAGGAAACAGATGGTGATAGGAACGTGCCAGATGTGGCGCCGAGACGAGAGTCAGGCCACAGCACTGGCATTCGACGGGCAGTTCACAGTACTTGCTGTTGCATTGGGGACAATGATGACCGGTCGTTGACAGTCCGCTGGGCTCCTCGAGATTCTCGATGTGACACATGCACATGGAGAGCGGTTCATCCTTGCCTTCGACCTCGTTCTTGCTGTGCGGAAAGCCCATGCGTATCAGTGAATTATCCTGCGTCTTGGCAGCCGGTGGCGGATCCACCTGTGACAGCAGCTGGTCACGATAATGCGAATCATCCAGCACAGCGCCAAAGGTGCCCATCGTCTGTTGCGTCAGATAGCGGCAGATATGGATTTCGGCCGATAACGATATAACAGAGCAGCGTATACGCTCCTTCTTCAGCTCGTTAATAGTCTGATTAATGTCCACGGGATCACAGGTCGTCAGTGAGCCCATTATGATGACAATTTCACGCGACGCATGCGAAGGAACCACCTTAAGTGTCTTCAACGCTAAATCCAGACCATTTTGCAGCGAAGGTTCGCTGGTCAGCGACACATTGGCCATGCTGCAATTCGAAATAGAAATAAACTCTTTAAATATATACATGGAAATATAGTCATCTCTTGGCTGATTGATATCTACTCACCCGGCCAGAGCCTTCAGATGAACACGCGATGTGCCCGTCAGTTCGGTTATTTTCTCGGCACGTTTTGCCTTTAGCGCTATGATGCCCAGCTGACTGATGGGATTCTGATCGAAGAACTCCTCAATAAAGATCTCCAGTAGTTTGAGGGTGCACAGCAAACGGGTGGGCTTCAAGTCGGGAACGCTCATCGCCTCGGAGCAATCGAGCACGATGAACATGTGCCGCATCATGCCCAAACGATTTTGTTTCGTCTTTTCCGCCTGTCGCTTGCGTTTCGCCTTCTGTATGAGCTCGGCAATGGCACCGTCCAGCAGTCCATCGTCGTCCTCCTTGATGGCTTCCCTGCGAAAGCAAATTGACAAATTATAGAAAACTACAATAATATCAACTAAAAGAAGTTACCATGTTTTTTCGTAGCCCGTCTCCCAGCGATACTCCTTTTGATCGTCTTGCTCATCGTCAGCCATTTGGATTGTTTAATTTATTTCAATAAATACACTATTTATTGAAATTCATCTGCATGCAGAAAAGGCCGGCAAACAAACAGTGTGCACACAAATCAGTGTGGAAAAAACCGTACAGCTGTAGAGTTGCCACTGTAGCTTAAGATAACAACAACAACAAACTAAATTTTATAATTATTAATTGAAAAGATTGAAAAATATATACATTATGCATATTTAAGAAATTACAGACCATTATTATTTATGTCCATTAATTTTATTTATTGGCAAGCGACCAGTGCTGCCACATTGATCAAAGAAACACACCACGCCACATCATTGGGTAACAGAGTGCTACAAAACGCGTGCGAACGGAAAACGGCGCTACACACTTGGTTGGGCATGTACCACACAACTAAAATATCAAAGTCTGCATAGTTATGTGAAGATTGCAATTAAAGTGCATTTAAAGTCACTAATATTATCATAATCAATTATAATAATAAAAACAAAACAATATCGAGTAGCGGTTTTCGAATTTTTCATTGTGGTGCGTATGTACATATATATAAAGTAGTGCACACAAAAGTCACCATTGCCATGACCATTAAAAAGAACTGGCCACTTTGTGCAGTTGTACAAAGTTTTTTGGCATTCAGAGTTGGCGCGCGTGCAATTGTGAACGGTGCTGCGCGATTTAGAGAATAAAAACAGTTAAATTAAAATTAGTTGCTGTTTAAATAAAAACTGGTTACTCTCCATATTTGCGGTCAAAACACATTCGTATATGAAGGTGTGTAAAATAAGCGAAAGCAGCTAAGCACATAAAAAGCGTGTGAAAAATGCATACACAAATTTGCACCGAACAGAGAAAAAAAGAAGAATAAGGCGGTCACACAAGTCAAATGAGCAATATTATTTACTAATTGCTCCTTAAAATGCGCACAAGAACATAATGAAATCCTTGAACTAAAATTATCGTGGGTGTCTCTATGTGTATGTATGTGTACACATACATATACATTTTAATAGTTTATACTTTGCAGTGTGCGGCTTATTTGCCTAAAAAATGGCGGCTACCCGCAGATAAGAAATAGTTTAAAGGACTTGACGGCTGCTCTGTGTGAGAAGTGTAGCATAGTGTTTAATGCTAGCTGAGTGTATTTTGTCATTTGCATTTTTCGCGCCCGGTTTGCTATGTTTTGTGCGTTTACTTTTAGTGCGCACGTTCGCTGCATTTTTGTTGGCCATCACGCTTTGTGCTCGCCTTTCTTGCCTAGGCGCTGTGCTGTATGCTCTGCAGCCATTTACATACGGCTAAAAACTCACCACACTGCTGCCAGTTGTTAACGTTGCCACCTCGTTGCATAAACACACCACGGCACTGTACTTTTTTTTTTTTACTCGCGTGTGTGTGTGTGTTTATGCGCGTATTCTTTACGGTTTATATTTGTTTTTAAATTGTATAAAAAAAATCAAATTTTATATTTCTTATATTAAAGTTAAAACGGTGGTTTTGTGTATAATGTTGGCACAGGAGATTGCACCGACTGAAATAGGCAAACACGAAAATATAATTAGAGGCAAGTGGTCGGAATTGAATGAAAAAAATGAAGAAATTTAACTATTTCTATTGCTATTTAGTTGCCCAAGAGGAATTAGCCAATATGGATGTGTTGGTTTGTGGCCGCTGTTTGCGCGCCTTCAACTTTGTCGAGGAGTTCCAGGGCCACAAGGAGGATGATGCATGCGAAAAGGAAAACTCAAGCCTTAAAGAATCGCTCGACACGAAGCCAACAATTTGGGCATTTACGCTGTGGAAGGCGACACAGTTGCACACCCGCAGGGAGAGCAACTCTTCAAATTCGTGGGCACTTTATCAGCACTGGGTGAAGCTGGAGGAAAGCGTGCGAGAGCCATGGATTGTCGCCGGCAGGACAATACAGTCCTTCGGCAAAATCGGACATGGTCCGCTACAGGATATGCCTGTGCGCATTACTAAAACTGTTGTCAATCCAAACAACAATAATAATAACAACAACAGCACTGCTAACAGCAATAACACATCGTCCAGTGTCTCACCTACAAGAAGTACGATTTTATTTCGATGTTATTCTTAATTTGAACAAAATGTAATATGGTTTTTCTCCCATGCAGGATCTCCCGCTGGCAAACAGTCGACGGCTGTTTCACAACTAAAGGATACGGAAAATGAGCGACCCAAATCCAAACCGGGCACACCAACGCCCACTGGCGGCACCGTGGGAAGTATCAGTGGCGCTGTGAAAAACAATAATCGCATTGCCATACGTGTCGATACAAAAACTGAGCAACGCACCGAGGAGGCTGTTGAGAGTATTGTGGCGAAACGGTTTAATCCACGCCGTAAGACGCATGAATATCTGGTTAAATGGATCGATCGATCGCACAATGAGAACACCTGGGAGGTGATGGCCAATCTGGAGCGTGTGCCGTACTTTCTGCAAATGTTTGAGAAGCAACTGGCACGCCAGAAGCTCAAGCGTGAGAAGAGCCTCGATGCTCTCAAGCGTATGCAAGAAAAACCGTCACAGCAGTTGTCATCTGCTGGTGGCAAAACTGATTCTGCACCCAACAGTCCGCAATCGTCAGCGGTCATTTCATCGAATTCGTCGGGCATTGGCTCATCGCGTCCGTCGCGCACTTCGAAGACAAAAGCGATGGATCAATTCAAGCAATGGGTCAATCAGAGTTGCATCTTTGAGGGCTCGACATCGCCATCGTCGGCCAACGAGGATGAGTCTGCCACGGAACAGGAATGGTCAACGTCAGCGCCTACAACCACGAAACGCAAATTAAATCATGCTGACTCGAGTGCCGAGGCTGGCGGTCTCAATGCCTCCAATGATTCCATGGATCTCGAAGATCTTGAAGAGGATTTAATACCATCGCATACGGTGAAGCGTTTAAAAAACGGCGGCAGTTCCGTGCAGCTGAATAAGCCCAAAATGCAAACGTCAATGCAATCAACCACGCCTTCGCGCATCAATGGCAATTCCTTGTCGAATTCCATCTTGGGCGAGAAAGATACAAAAATGGGTGATATTATCTACACGGAGGATATCACCAGTTCGGGCGTCTTCCGCAAGCCCGAAATGCCGAATACTACACAAACAGTAAGTCAAATCTAAACTGTAAACTAAAATATTCCCCATTGCCGATTAGTTTTAATTTAAAACTTTAAATAATCACATCTCTGTTTGCAGAAGCGTCAGAAAATCGAGAGTCCTGTGCGTTATTTGTCCCGCTCTGAAATTGTCAGCAGTAGCCGAGGCATTTTCCGCATGGAACAAACGGAAACCACCAGCGCAATTTCGCCAGCTCCCAAGATTGGCAGCTCCTCGGCAGTAGGCAGCACATCCACATCATCGGGTAATGTGCCGCCTGCAAAGCGGATGGCTGCCGCTCGAGTGGCAGCCAATAATTCGCCTGTGACTGTGGGTCAGCGTACGCATGTGTTGCGCACACCTGGACAAACAGCGCAACTGCAACGTCGTCCCATGGCCAGCAGCACTAGCACTCCAAATGCACTGCGACAGGGACCGATGCCGGCACGAACCGGAGCACGCATGCTGGTCACGCGCGCTAATACGCCACAGCATCAGCAGCAACAACAACATCAGCAGCAGAGGCAAGTTGTTGGTGGCAAGGCTGTGACGCCCGAGCAAAAGATATTGCAGCTATCGAAGAGTGGGGATCTCAAGGTGACGCGCAAAGTGATGACTCGCGAGGATCTGCTAGCACAGCGTGCGGCGCAGGTGCGTCAACAGCGACAACAACAAGCCCAGGCGATGCAACAACAGCAGCAGCAACAGCAGCTGCAACAACAGCAACAACAACAGCAGCAGCAGCAGGTGCAAATCCAGAAAGTGCAACAGCTGACGCCGCTGATGAGGCAACAACGGGAGGTGAATGCAACGGCGCAAGCGAAGCCGCAGCCCATTCAAATTGAGATGGAAGTGGAGCAGGAAGAACTCACACAGCATCAGGCCCAGTTGTGCCCGATCACTGGCAAATTGATTGGCCAGGAGGAGACACAACTGCAAATGGAGCAGGAACAGCATGAGGAGCAGCAGCGCGAACAGCTCGAGGCTGCCGCTCAGGCGCTGCTGGGCGGCGACCAGCAGGTGCTCACCAATGAGGATGGGTCCGCGTTGCTGGTGCGCGGCGAAGATGGCACCGTCTATCAGGTCGCTGGCAAGAATGCCGAAGGCCAGACAATACTCGTCACCCAAGGACCCGATGGTGAACAACAGTTTGCCTATGTTGCCGCCGCCGAGGGTGAGGATCAGGATGTACTCACACTAGACAATGCTGTTGCCGAGGCCGTTGCTGCCGTTGGCCAGCAAAACGATCCCACTGCCGATGGTGGTGGTGAGCACATCTTGGTCAATATGACTGAGGAGGAACTCGCCCAGCATCAGGCTGCCCTGCTGCAACAGCAGCAACAGCACCAACAACAACAACAGGAAGCAGCGCCAGCGGGCAGCACACCGCCCACGGCTCAGATTCACATCACAACTTCGGATGGCGACGGCACCGAGGCACAAATACCCGCCGAAGTGGTCCAAGCGGATCTGCCATCGCCGGGTAAGCAAAAGCAAAATTACAAATGCGTAATTCTGAGGTAAAAATTATAACATTAATTAACATTTTTCTCTCTATTTGCAATGGCAGGTGGAACGCGTCGCGTTGTTTTGCTGCTGCAGGATGGCACATTTATGATGACTGATATGGCGGACGATCAGTTCAAGACGCTAAATATCCAGACGTAAATAAATACAAAAATATCTATCCTTAACTAACTTCTAGGCATATAGTATGTGTAGGTTATGAAGCATTAGTATGATATATATATATATATATATGTATATATATATATATATATGTATATATATATATATATATACTTATATATAGCCACGGGTCGTTCATTGCTATGAAGAAGATGCATACACAAGGATACACACACACACACACACAGGAAGCCACTTAGACTTTAAGCATAAAGCATTAACTTAAATCCCGTAGCTCTGAGATCCCATTATGCCAATCAATCATATCGCACCTCTTGAGCATTCGCATTCCTCCCATTTGCTCGACAGTTATATATATATATAATTGATATTTTTTTATTCCATTTTTATCCCCAAACAAATATCACAACAAGCAGGCAGAATTAGCGAGTACTTTTAGAGAGTAAATATTATTCAATCTGTTTGTGACGTTTATGAATAGTAGTCGAAAGCTATGCAAAATTTTAAGTATAGTTTTCAACAATTGCTATTTGGCGAGGGGGTGGCAAATCCATGCGAGATTTTAAATGTATGCAATCCTGATCTAGAAACAACGGCAAAAAAAAAGTTCGCATTAAAAAAACTACTTACCTACAACAAATTACTTGTAATTGTAATAATTAAAACAAATAACATAAAACAAACAAAAAGAATGATAAAATGCAAACGCAAAACGATTCTTATCTAAAATTAAAATACTTAAAATAATTCATGATGTAATTCTTTATTCTAGGCAAGAACTAAATGCAGCTGTTGCATTTTGAAGAACATTTAAACAGAAAAGAACAGAGAACTCACAGCAAAACATTAAAAACACACAGCCAAACACCCAAACACACACACCCATACACACACAAGAACACACACACACACACAGCACGAGCAAACTTAGGCATATAACTACTGTAACATGTAAAATTATGATTATTATGTATTGTACATTATTTAAGTATTTTTTAAAATTGAATGAACTAAAAGCAAATAACAACACCGCTGTTTACTAATTTTAAAATTTGAGCGTAAGTCAAGATGAAAACAAACAACAAAAAAATGCTACAAAAAAAAACCAATAGTTGTAAAAAAATATAAACGAATATATAAATCGCAATTTAAATTAAAATAAAACGAGAAATTCAAGCGATTTCAATGGACTTTGGAAACAAACTCAACTGTAAGAAATTTTTTAAAAGTGACTGCGGCGTCTGTGAATGTTGTTCTGAAAGACTTCTCTGTTTTGTGACAAAAAAATGCCCTCTGCAAGCGCAAAAAGAATATAAATATTCAATTCTCTGGTAACTTTAAAGGGATCTCCTTTATTTTCATTAGTTAACGAACAAATCAAATTAATATTGACGCTTGTTCAGTTATAAATAATACAAATCAGTGCAGTTCTGAGGCCTTCTGAAACTTTGCTATAAAAAAACCGACTGTATCCAAGTTCTGCACACGATTCTCAGCACTTGGCCCAAAACGCTGAAGCAGCGCACACTGCTCAGCACTCAGTTCAGGGTGTAGTGGCAGACCAGGTGCACCCAACTTGGGTGTGGCATCCACCAGACGCAGCTGGGGGAACTTGCGCAGTGTCCACGCCACCAGTTGCTCACATTCCGCCTCGGTGACGGTGCAAGTGCTGTAGACAAGGATGCCGCCGGGACGCAACAGTGGCACTGCCTGTGCCATTAGGTTGCGCTGTATGTGTGGATAGGAGTGCAGCACCTTCGGCTGTTTCACATTGGAACAGAGCTGCGGCCGATTGCCCAGACCACTGCAGGGTGCATCCAACAGAATGCGATCAAAGCTGGCAGAAGCAAAGGGAGGTGGACCACTTAACGGACCGTTGCCATCGGCGTGCCACGCCTTGGTGGCATCAAATTGATGTGTCTCAATGCAGCTGTAGTTAGAGAGCTTCGATTGCATTGCACGCAAGCGATTCGCCGAGTTGTCCAGCGCCACAATGGTGCCCACATCGCCCATTAGCTCGGCCATATGCGTTGTCTTGTTGCCCGGCGCCGCGCACATATCCAGTATGCGTTCACCTGGCTGTGGCCCCAACACTCGAACACACACAATCGACGGCAGGTTCTGAAGCAGCACATTCACATCGCTCAGATCGCCCAGTGTGGGCACACCACTAATATTGCGCTGCATACGCACGGCAATCCCAGTGGGAGGCGACTGCTCCTTCTCGTTGTTTTTGTACAACTGGTGGCGTTGCATTTGCACTTGTCCAACGCCTAGAAAGATTTTCTCGTCGCACACGTAGCGCGTTGCTGTGCCCCGTTTGCATTTGCCGGGCAGATCTGCATACACATTCACCAGCTCCTGCAGTTGAGTGTTCGATTCCATTGCGAGAACGCCGGGTGCAAAAATGTGTGCGCCACGCAGTAGTGCGGCGCCGCAGCTGGTGTCCACAATGACCTGCTTGAGGTGGTCATCCACTGGTAGTGCTTCAGCTGCCACATCCAGTGGAGCTATGCACAACATTTCGGGCAGCTCGTCTAGTCCATAAACGTTGGGCGCTTTTTGGCCATATTGCGCACTCAATTTGGCCTGCAGTTGGGCTTTGTAGTCCGCTACGCTGATGCGCAGAGTGTTGATGCGATAAGTTGTAATTCGTGGTGTCTGACAAAGCCATGGCAGCAATCGGCTCAATGCTGTGGACTGAAACCAAAACCCATCGAAAATATCAGAATTTTAAAAGACAGTGTTGCAACACTATAAGCAAACGCATTATTCATGCCAATGTGTCCCTATTGTATATAAAAAAAAGTTATCGAAATATCGTACAATCTTTTTCTGCTGCTTATAGCAGTTTTTACATTCGGATTATTTTAGTTGTTTGTTATTCAATTGATGACTCACGTTTGCTTTGAGAACTTCATTTTCCAGCAGCAATGCTTTGCCATAAAACGGTGTCTTCGGATAAAACATTGTGTCAATCGATTTGTTAATGTGTAGCGTGTTGTCACGGTTGCGCCTATCATCTCTAAATTCAACACACCGGCCTCGCTTGTGGACAAGACGTGGCAGCATATGAGAGTGCCGTATGCAAAATCACCATAGTACACTGTAGTGGTGCTACTCTAACACACGGTCACACATAGCTTTGAGCTCATGCTTGGCGTTGGTGAGTTTGCAGTTTTTTCAAAGGCAAGTGGATTCTCGGTCAAGTTTTACTTCGCTCTGTGATTTCTCACATTTCCAAGCAGAAATTTATAAAATTTCTGCTCAAATTGGTGTGTATTTGACTCAATTATTTGGTGCGTATCGAATTTACTTGTAGTTTTGGTGCCCTTGTTGCAAAACGGTGTAATTTTGTAAAAAGCTGGTAGCATTTCGTTTTTTGGTACTGAAAATGCTGCCGCAGCAATGTAGGTGATGTCGGTGTATTAGTGTAGAAATTTTGACACACACTCACACACACGCATCTATCGTGAGGAACTGGCGATGGGAGTAGTATTGCTATCGGATGCACGAAAATCAAGCTATCGTCCGCGATAAAACTGCCTTAATTACCGTTTCACAAATATTTTGCCATCTAAATGAGCGTTGTATGAAAATGTGATGGCAATTCCAATTATATAAAGCCAACTATTTGTATTTCATTTCAATATGCGTCCCATCGATAGTGACGCTCTTACTTTTATCGATAGACGCTATCGCAGTCAACTGTGTCATCACCAACTTGTACATTCTTCTTCGCCGTCGGTTTGCTAGCAGAAAATTTAATCAAAGGAAAATTTACAAAAAGAGCTTCAAAGAAAACGGTAAATAAAGAGTGTAAAGTGCAATTATGATCATTTTGTTGGTCAGACAATGTCCAAAGTGCAAACAAAGCAAATAATTCGTTTGAAAATCAAAAAAACAAGGCTACCGCTGCAAGTGAAGAAAAAAAAAGCATACGTCGCCGTCATCATTTCTTAGTACTCATACAAAGACAGGCTCACTCATATGCACGCACACACACACAACGCACACGCACACAAGTAGAAATTGCATAGGGCTGTCTAATGTGTGCGTGGGTTCGTCGTGTATTAATTTTGCTGTGCAAACAAAGGAAACCACATAATGCAAATATTGCAAAATTTAATTTAAAAATCTGTAAATCGCTGTCTTTGTGTTCTATCTCTCGGTCCAAAAGTCAACGATTTTGAGCACACACACGCGTCTTTAGGCAACCCTAAATTCTTGTGTGCGTATGGTAGTGTGTAGTTTATGTGTATTGTGACTGTGTGTGTGTTGCAGGGTGTTGCTGCTGCTGCTACTGCTACTGAGGCGGCATATAAAAAGTTGTACACGTAGTATTTTCATTTTCATACACACATTTTTTTTGCGACATTACAATATCTGCACATTTTATTTTTAATTAAAAAAAACGGCGTGTGCCGTGAATTTTTATTTGCACAACACTGACTAATCCAGTACTGTCTAATTGGCGTTGTTGTTGTAGTGTTGAGAGAGCCGCGTTTCCGTCATTTTCTTTACGAAATCAATTAAACTTTCGATTGAGTTGAATTGCATGTTTAAGCACATTTACAATGTGTGCGTGTGTGTGTGTGATTTTGTATTTTCACAATAAAACATACGCTAACAATAGTTAAAACCGTCTCTACTTGCTAATGCTGCTGCTGACTCACCACAATTTTTTTTTTTTTTAGCACTGGTCGAGTCATTCTGTTAGCATTTGCACTGATAAATCGTAACAAAAAAACTCCCATGTTCACCATAATCATTTACGTACTCTGCATTAACACGTTTTTATTATATTTTATTTTTTTGTTTGTTGCTTTTTTGTTCTTTTAATGAGGCAGCCGACGATGCTACACACACACACACGCATCGACACATAAAAAATCAATATCTTATCAGTTGCTGCGTCAAGCGAGCTCCGCCGGCAGCAGCGCATTGAAGACCCAAGTCAAAGTTGATTTTGACAATTTCGTTTTGAGAGGGATTTTTTTTTGTATTATATTGTTTCTAATTTGAAGCCAACAATCTTGAACTCTCGCAGCTGTGAATGAACTTTCGTAAAAGTTTTTGTTTTGTTGCTGTTGGCCATTTCTACACTTTCTCGCTTGGTTGAAGTAATTTGGTAGCTGGTATTTTACAGCAATTATAAGTTTAATGGTGGATTTCATAATTTCATGATTTCGTTTCTGGTCTTCCAACTTACTCATCGCTGATGAATTAAACACGTCAGCTGAGTTTCGATGTCGACACATGGTAAATAAAAACAGTCATTGAGCCGTTTACCAGCGAAACCTAAACAACGTTCGATTAAAACTTCAGCTCCACTCTTATATTATTTGTAATTTAAGTCAGTTCCATTGCTCGTAAGTCTTAACGGGTGGTTGTTTCTTTTGTCCTTTGTCCATATGCCATAGGCAATTAATCGAATTAAGCCATAAGCCAAGCGAAACTAATTTTTGTTTTCTGTTTTTTTTTTTTTTAATTTGAATTCATTGCAGTTTCTTCGAATCGCAAGCACACAAATCCCAAGGGAGTTGCATATTAACAGCAGTTGCAACTCGGATTTGAACTTGTTTATAATTCCCGCATAGCAAGAAGAAGCAGTAGCAGTAACAATAACAAATAAATAGCCCCTCCACATTGAACATTGACAAGAAGAAGCAACAGCAACCAGCAACATGGGAAATGTATTCGCGAATCTATTCAAAGGCCTCTTCGGTAAAAAGGAGATGAGAATATTGATGGTCGGTTTGGATGCCGCTGGTAAAACCACAATTCTGTACAAACTCAAATTAGGCGAAATTGTTACAACGATACCTACCATTGGTGAGTGTGTCATAACTCAAATTAAATTCTAATAATATTTTTATAAATAATAAATGCTTTCAGGTTTCAATGTGGAGACTGTAGAATACAAGAATATTAGCTTTACAGTGTGGGATGTGGGCGGCCAAGACAAAATTCGTCCATTGTGGAGGCATTACTTCCAGAACACACAAGTACGTCACGCAACAGGCATAATAAATAGCTTAACGTTTATAGAATATATATAGATGATGTTAACAACTTGTAATGATTACTTATGATTATTCAAAGTTAATTTTTGTTTCAAGACGGGACTGATATTAATGCGATCTATCCTCTTTATCATCATGTCATATTTTTAAAGCTAAAATTAATATGGTTCATTCTATTATTTTTCATACAGGGTCTTATCTTCGTCGTTGATAGCAATGACAGAGAGCGTATCGGTGAAGCGAGAGAGGAACTGATGCGCATGCTGGCCGAGGATGAGCTCAGAGATGCAGTCTTACTAATATTCGCCAACAAACAGGTATGCAATTAAATTTGGAACTCAAATGACGAAAACCCGATAGCAAAAAAACTAGTTTAGTATTCAAAAAAAAATATACGTTTACGCAAATGTATTTATTTCCGATGTTGTCAGCGTTCACAAAAATGTATTGCGCAAGCACGTAAAACGCACGTGCGCATCAAGTTTTCAACGGCGCTGATAAGAAAAACATAATAAGGTGTTTTTTTTTCATTTGGAGATAAGAGAGAACTGAAAGTGCACTCGCTAATTAATGATCTTTTAAAATATGGTTGATGTTAATGTGTTTTCTATCTCCTATCTTATCTCATTTAACAACAGGATCTGCCAAATGCAATGAATGCGGCCGAAATCACCGACAAGTTGGGCTTGCACTCACTCAGAAACCGCAATTGGTATATACAGGCGACGTGTGCAACCAGCGGCGATGGGCTCTACGAGGGACTCGATTGGTTGTCCAATCAGTTAAAGAATGCTAATCGCTAAATTAACCACAGCAGCAGCAGCAACAACCACAACAACAAAAACAACAACAGAATTATTATACACTAACTTTGATTTCAAAAGCAAAGCAGCAACAACAAGAACAGCAACAACAACAGACAACGGCATCATATATGTGGGAAATAATAATAATAATAACAACAACAAGAACATCATCTACTACAACAAAAACAACAACAAAGGCGAACTTGGGGCTCTGCGCATTTCCATTTTCCAACAAACACACGCAAAGTCGCCGCGCATAATTTAAATTTGTTTAAGAATCGCAAGCAAACACCACACAACAAAACTTTTCAAACCAGCATCAGCATATAAAAGAACGCTATGATTTAATTTAAATTTATATTATATATATATAATTATTGGATGTTTAAAAAAAGCAAAAATGAGTAAAAAAAAAGAACCCAACCACCACAGCAACAACAACAAACAAAAAACAAGTATATGGTATAAAATTGTCTTTTTAAGTTATTTTTGCCCTACCCCCTCATCAATATATATTTCTTTTTAATTTTATAAATATAAAAGTAATAATAATGAGAAAAACAAAACTGTAATTGTAATTGCTCTTTAAAAATACAAGAAAAAACCAATTTAATTTTGTTCGTTTGTGTCCGTCGCTTGGCAGCAAAATTAAAACACATCCAAAAGAAACTATATGAAAACGGAACATACTATTTGTAAAGGTAATTATAAATAAAATTTTAATAAACCAAACTTGCTGATCCACCATTAATACGGAACCAGAGCTGATTAAACTATTTATTTGAATTTGAGCTATTATCGACTGGATTTTGAAACGCTGAACTGTTTCATAGTTTTACCAACACTACTTTCACCACAAATTCAGAGTTGCTTTTGCCGATAACGATACCAAACATTTTTTCATTTGTAGCTACGCAATTTTTCAATCAAACAAAAAGCTATATAAGAAATACAATCAAAATGTCGGCCAAGCAAAGCCTCAAGAAATTCAAATGGGAGCTGAATTTTTGTGTTAGGTATGTGCAGCAAATGAACCCATTCAGTTATTGTGGTTTATTCACAAATTCTTTCTTGTGATGCAGCAAAAAAGCATATATGCTACAATCCAACTGCGTTCGTAAACCAATCGAGAGTTGTGCGTGATCAGCGTGTTGTAATTAAGAAATCATGGGATCCCAGACCTTAAAACAGGTAATATCTACAGAGTCGCGAACGTGTTTCATTTATTTAGATGGTAACTTTACATTTTGATGTTTTGGATCAGGGATGAACTTATTAGGTATATATTATTGTCTTTCATCACAAGTGGGCTGTCAAAATGCCACACGTCTGTTTAATCGGCCACGATTTTTTTGGTTTCCTTATCGTTCACAATTTGTCCGACTGGCGTTCAGTGAAGAGTGTATAATTTTAACAAGCATTTATTTATTGTTGTCTACTGTCGTCTATAGGAAGTATTAATTTTGAAAATTATGTCGAAATTATTTTAATTTGATTTTTATAATTATATAAAATTTATTTTGCTTATTTGATTAGCTGCTAATTGATTTTTCGATCTTCACTTCATGTTTAATCCGGCCTTGTTTGATGTTCGTTTTTAGTCATATTGGTAATTTTTATACGTGAGTCAAGGCTGCATTAGGGTAAACTAAATTTAAAACTGCCTGGCCTAAACGTGGTTGAAATTGTGTAATTACGGAGCCATATTTGAACGTTACTTTTTCTTTCCCTCGAATAGCTCGGCGATTTTATGATTCATTCGTTCTATTAGTTGCTGCGGATTGTCCACTCGACGCACCTGCGAAGATTAATAATGCTTCAATGTTTGTGTCAATTGACAATCATTAATACAAACTTCATAATTTTGCGATACGTAAATGCCCGTGTAAACTCCAGCCCCAAATGTTACCTGCAAATAGAAAAGATAAAAAACTTAAAAAAAAATTGTTAGTTAAAGGTTAAAAGAGTTTTGTTAGTAGTATTTGGCCTGCTGACCATTGAAAAGACCATAACTCGCCCGCCTGTCCACATCGGCTTGGGCGGACATGGAGGCAATGCATCGTACGGTTGATGGCATCCATTTGCGCATGAGGATTGACGTCGTTTGGCCAATTGCAACCCCAATCCAAGCAGTTTCATATTTATAATAGTTAGAAGGAATGCTGTTCCGAAAAATAAATTAAAAAACTGTATGAGAAGTGGAAAACAGCAGACAACAGACATTTTACACCAAGTCAAATAGACATTTTTGAAAATATATTTCGTATTTGGTAGTGTCACTAAGCATACAATATTTTTGTACGTGTACAATTTGGGGATTTAGTTGCATTGACAACCCTAAGGAATCCAGTGCTGGCTAATATCTGCTTTCCTTTCCTTTCTGTAATTTTCTATACCAAATCAATTAATTTTATGATTAAATTGAATTGCAATTTAAAGCACATCTACAAATTGTTGCGTTATTTTTGTTTTTAACCATAAAACACATACGCCAACAATAGCTAAAGCCGTCTCTGCTTGATGTTGCTGACTCATTACAGATTTTGTTATCTTTTTCACTGATAAACAAAACTCACATATTCAGTTTTTTTTTTATATTTTATTTAAATTAAATTAAAAAGTTCGATTATTTTTTGTTTAGAGTATATACTTTAAGAATATATCAAATTAATATATTTAACTATTAAACATGATTTCTCCATATACCACTGATGGTTAATCGAATTTTGCGAAGTGAAACTAATTTTGCTGTTGTTTTTATCACACTCTGTAGTTTCATAGAGTCCAAAACACACAAATCACAAATTAAAAATTTCTTATAATCAACATGGGAAATGTATTTACGAATCTATTCAAAGGACTTTTCGGTAAAAAGGAAATGCGAATATTAATGATCGGATTGGCTGATTCTGGTAAAACCACAATTCTGTACAAACTCAAGTTAGGCGGAATTGTTGCAACGATACCTAGCATTGGTAAGTGTGTCATAGCTCAAATAAATATTTAATAATACATTTATACATATAAATAATACTTTCACTTTCTTTGGCAGGTTTCAATGTGGAGACTGTAGAGCACAAGAATATTAGTTTTACCGTGTGGGATGTGGGCGGTCAGGAGAAAACTCGTCCATTGTGGAGGCATTACTTCCAGAACACCCAAGTACGTCACGCAACAGGCATAATAAATAGCTTAACATTTATAGAATATATATAGATGATGTTAACAACTTGTAATGATTACTTATGATTATTCAAAGTTAATTTTTGTTTCAAGACGGGACTGATATTAATCCGATCCTCCTCCCTATCTTCAGCTGTAATCTTTTAGGCCAAATTAATATTGATCTGTTCTGTGTATGCTTTCAGGTTCTTGTCTTCGTCGTTGATAGCAATGACAGAGAGCGTATCGATGAGTCGAGGGAGGAATTGATGCGCGTTCTGGCCGAGGAGGACATCAGAGATGCAGTCTTACTAATATTCGCCAACAAACAGGTATGCAATGAATTGGAAAGCAAATGATAGAAACCAGATCTCAAAAAACTAGTTTTCCAATATAAAATAATAATACAAAAGTGTAACAAAAAGTATGTAACTGGCAAAATTCTGTAACTACAGGATCTCCCAAATGCAATGAATGCGGACGAAATCACCGAAATCTTTGGTTTAAATTTCCTCAAAAACCGCATTTGGCACATACAAGCGGCATGTGCAACCAGCGGCGATGGGCTCTACGAGGGACTCGATTGGTTGTCCAATCAGTTAAATAATTCAAATTGATAAATTGACTCCAGCAGCACGAACAAACAAAAATAGTTATAAGATCTTTTTAAGTTATGTTTGGCCTATCTCCAATCAATAAATATTTCTTTTAATTTTGTAAATATAAAAAAAAAAAATGTGATAAACAAAACTGTAATTATAATTGCTCTTTAAAAAAGAGATGATAATAAATGAAATTTAAATAAGAAAAACTTCTTGAGCGACTTATAATTTGGAATCGGTGGGGGTTAACTATTAATTTGGATTTCAGCGACTATCGACTATGATAAAGCCGATAATAATTTGGACTGTTCTTTAGATTTACCAACACTGCACCGGCACTAGTTTAGCCAAAGTTTCAGAGTTGCTTTTGCCGATAACGATAACAACAACTTTTTCATTCGCTGCTGGTGCCAATTTATAAGCAATTTTTCAATTAAATTAACACAAAACTACATTAAAAACACAACCAAAATGTCGGCCAAGCAAAACTCCAAGAAATCCAAGTGGGCGCTGGATTTTAGTGTAAGGTATGTGCAGTAAATGAACCCATTCATTTATTGGGGTTAATTCTCCAATTCTTTCTTGTGATGCAGCAAAAATGCAGATATGCCTTCGCCGCCTGGCTACAATCCGACGGCGCTTGTAAATCAAACGGAAGTTGTGCGTGATCAGCGCTTGGTAATTAAGAAATCATGGGATCTGGCGCTAGGACCGCTGAAACAAGTAAGCGATATATGGATGCCTTAGGAGGACTAAAGTAACCTTTGTAATTGCTTGATTTCAGATACCAATGAATCTATTTATCATGTACATGTCGGGCAATTCAATATCCATCTTCCCTATAATGATGGTGGGCATGATGCTGATACGTCCTATAAAGGCGATGTTCACAACTCAAGTCACCTCAAAAATGGCCGAGGGTGCACAGGGCACCGGCCAGCGTATCATCTATATTCTGGGCAATTTGGCGAATGTTGCGCTGGCGCTTTATAAGTGCCACAGCATGGGTCTCCTGCCCACGCACGCCTCCGACTGGCTGGCATTTGTGGAGCCTCAAACGCGCTTAGAATATTATGGCGGTGGAGTTTCATTTATTTAGATAACTTTAAATTTTGCTTTATTTGATCATAGATAAAATTTGTTTTAACACAGAAAAACTAAATACATATATTGTCTTTCCTAGCGAGCGGGTTGTCAAAACACGCAACACATCTCTTTAATCGTCCATAATCTTTTTCGCTTCCTTTTTGATATCGTGCACAATTTGTTCAGCTGCTGTTCTGTGAATGGTGTAAAATTTGTTTAGATTATCCATTTATTGTAAAGCTATTGTATATATTTCAGAATTGTTAATTTGGCATTTGAAGTCGAAATTATGTGTAATTTAATGCGCAGATTTGTTTAGCCGTCAATTGATTGATCGATCTTTGTTTCATCATTCATTCGGCCTTGTTTTAAGTTCATTCTTGGCCATTTTATTAGTAAATTTTTAAAATTTGTTTCATTTACATTCGGATAAAATAATTTTCAAACTGACTGGCCTAAGCGTGATCGAGAGCATAAAATATGAAAGTTACTTTTTCTTTCCGTCGATTAGCTCGCTAATCTTTTCATTCAGTCGTTCCATCAATTTTTTGGGATCATCTACACGAGGCACCTGCGAAGAAGAGTAGCAATATTTCAATGTTTATGACAATTGCATTATATTATTAATACATACTTCATAATTTTGCGATACGTAGAGGCCCGTGTAAACTCCGGCCCCAAAAGTTAGCTGCAAATAGAAATGATATCAAACTTAAGGTTAAAGAATTGCTTTTATTTGTATTTGGTAGTATTTGGTCTGCTGACCATACAGAGAAACATCAATCGGCCTGTGCGCAACCGTCTAGGAGGATAAGGCAACAATGCATCGCAGAAATGAGGATCTCCTTTCAGGAATTGCATTCTCAACCCTAGCAGTTTCATATTTATAATATTTGTTGTTGTTCTTTCCAAAAAATGTGTTTAAATTCTGAATTACAAGCCGAAAAACTACAGACACTTTAGGCCGAGTCTATTAGAATTTCAAAATTGAAAAAAATATGTAATACCTTGTTGCCACACTACGTTTTATGCTTAGTTGAGCATAATGCGCAGTAATTCCGATGTTTGCTGCAAGGAAGACACTAAGGACCTAATCTAAAACACAATAATATTAGCTAGTCTAAAGTTTATATAACTCTGATATTTCTCCAAGCTAAACTTTTTAGTATTTGCGCAAACTGTTGTTGGTATTTCTTTGTTGCCTGCCAAATAACATGGGAACAACAACAACAACAACCGCTGAAGCAGCATTAAATCATCGCCATAAAAAGAAATGCGGCATTTTGCTGTTTGTTGAGTTGCAATGCTATGCAAAACTGCTGCAAGAATTGGCCAGTGCACATAATTTCACAAAATTGCACTTGTATTTCGTATTTCTTACCAAAAATTTCAGCATTGTCCAAGTGTTAAAATCACCTTTATTACCCGCACGCTCCAGTGTGAGAAACAAAACAAGAACTGCGTCGAGCAAAATGTCAAAATGGGCACGAGTTTGTGTGTGTGTGTGAATGAGAGCGAGAGAGAGAGAGAGCGCACGTAAAACAGCTGGCAGACTACGTTTTGTATGTAAATGTATGTTTGTATTTGTGCGTTTGATGCTTTTCTGTGTTATCTAATCACGAAGCAAAGATATTTAACTTCAGTGTCACAAAAGTTCGTTAACAGCTCTATGTTGTTAGGCAGTTTGTAAGTCTGTATTGTGGGCGCGTATTATTGCAATTGATTGAATTTTATTCACTTTGTTTACTCTGTTTAATTGACAAATGCAAATAGGGACGCTTTTTATTGGCCAGCGCGACGAACGAGTAACGTGTAAATTGCCAGAATAAAGCTAATCAAAATGGCTGTATCTGTGTTGTGTGTGTGAATGCTAATGCTATGTAGGCCAAAATACAATAATGTTTCGGATCAGCCTATTCATTTAATGAAATTCATTTTTGAACGCGCGCGTTAACTGCCAGATAGCAGTGGTGGCACAGCAAAATGCGTTTCACAACACTACAACTCGTTTGTTTGGCTGCTTAAACAATATCAAATGAGAAATTGTTGATATTGCTTAATCAACTGGTGTTTATTAGCATGACAACATTATTTAAAATCAAATTGCACATTTAACAAGGACGCAATTACACATCAAGGGGGGTTACACACGATTACAAGTACATAATAAAATATTTCATCGTCTACGCAAAAACCGCAGGTCTTGTCTTCATGTAAATAAATGCCACTATCTGAAAAAGATTTGAAATAAATATAAATATATTAGCTAATATTTGCAATTACTCACCATCATGGCAATGGCGCCTAGTGCCGGCAGCACAATAGTTCCAAGTTTCGCTTGACTTTGAGCATTCTCCAATTTGCGCTCCTTTTTTTGCTTACGCGTTTCCTTAACGCTGCCCTTAAGCTGACGCATTTTCTAAAATAATAAATCATATTAAATCAAATATTTGCTAATTTTTGTAACTTACGTTGTGCGTTAGAAAGACAAAAAAGTGCTGATGTGTCTAGTTTTGAACTTCTAGAATATGCAAATGGAGCAAAGCAAAGCGATTGAGCCGTTTAGGTTGCCACCGACAGCTTTGTCAACAAGTAGTCTTTGTGTTGTTGTTAGTTCTTCTTCGTCTTTTCTCTCGTCACTATACGCTTAAGAAAATCGCAGTTGCTGTTGTTTTGCCTGTTGTTTCAGCTGTGAGAAAGGTTCAAATTAAGAAGGTTGCATGAGTTGCGGCATCAGCCACAGGGCTGATAACACCGCTGTACAATGGTTATTATCCCACACGACTGAGAACCAATTAAATGGTGCGAAGTTGATAGCAAAGGCATTAAATAAGTTTTTATTTGATAATATAATATTTCAAATTCTTAAATATATTAACGTGACGTCACTGGCTCACCGGCAGGTTGCGGCACGAGCATGTCGTGAATAAGCTAGTAATGGCACAATGCTGCCACATCAGTGAAAAAACATAATTAGTCCAGTGTTGTTAAAAGGCTTTGCCCGCGCGTTTTAAAGAAACACTTGTAAAAAAAATATATATACCTAGTATAAAACGTACCAAAATTAAATATTATTAAATTTTCCACAAAGCCATTTAGTATTTCAAGTCATGTTATTATTGCAGTAGTATATTTATTGCAGCCAGTTGATGTTATTTTTTAATTTAAGCCTGCCACTACAGCTGCTTGTTTTTCATTTTCGTCTGCGCTGATGTTGAAAATACAATTTCTCCAATACAAAAACAAACTCACACAGACACACACACACAAAAACTCGATGAGTGATTTTTGTAACTGATACTGCGCACTGCAGTATACTTTGCTAATATTAAAGTTGTTTTCACCTTGTAATTAGGGGTAAAAGGGTGAATGAAGGGAAGCATCTTTGGCCACAAATTTAAAGCCATAATTTTCCATTTCAATGGCAATATAATTAGTCATAATTTATATGATATATCGGTATGTACGATATGCATGGTAGTTTAAGACGTGGCTGCAGGGCATACGCTAGTCGGCCAGTCTCGACCAGAGCCCAGTTACTTGTTTTCCTTTCCTTTTTGCTTAAAGCACTCATCACATGTGCCGCCCACATGTTAGCTTTGTGCCGTGACTGTTTCGTGTTTCTTCTCTTTCTAGCCCACATATATATATTTTTTCTGTTTTATTTATTTCTTTTTTATTTTTTAGTTTTTGAGCATTTTGCTAAGCTCCGTTGGCAGAGCTCCAAGAGGCAGTGAACCAGATATGCCCGCTGCTAACTGTTGCACCTTCACCTTTAAATGCGATTTTCAAAATGTATGAGCAGTTCCAAATGGACTTAAGGGCCACATATACATGTATAAGCTAGTAGAG
Organism: Drosophila planitibia; assembly: GCA_035043785.1. Classification (NCBI taxonomy): domain Eukaryota; kingdom Metazoa; phylum Arthropoda; class Insecta; order Diptera; family Drosophilidae; genus Drosophila; species Drosophila planitibia. The sequence goes on along the minus strand of JAWNMS010000043.1, from coordinate 1,515,533 downwards.
AATAGGGCTGGGCAGCTGTCACTGCTTGGGTTTCCTGTGGATGCGCCCTCCTCACCCGTCCAACCGTCAACATTTCAAACTGTTTTGGGGAGTTGCTGCTTTCTTACGCTAATTGACAGCATTCCTCATGGCTGCTGCATCGAGAGTAGAAAATGAAGCAATAATAATGCAAAATGACCGCCTGAAAACCGTTGCAAATCATTCGAGACGCACGCCCAAGTTTGTGCATCGATAATGAAGCATTCATTGGAGCCAGTTGACCAGGCCGAGCCAAGCCAAGCCAAGCCAATGGCTAACCAAAACATTTTGGCATCCTCTAAGTTCGTCCATTACCATAAACGGCAACCCGATCAATTTGGACACGGATTATTGGCAACTATTTAGTTGGCCACGCAGACAAAACAGACAGACAGACAGACTGGCAGGCAGGCAGGCAGACAGGCAGTTGGCTAAAATGGCCCAAAGCTGCCACTTGTCCAAGTCGTCAGGCTGCCGTAAATTGAGCTTTGAATTCGCCTCTCTTCTCGTCCCCCTCCCTCTCCCTCTCTCTCTCTCTCTCTCTCTCAATCTATCCCACTCCCGCCCGCTGATTTGGCCTGAATGTGTATGGTGCATGTCGAAAATGCATGTTTCCTGATCTCTGCGCTCCGCTTCTATTACGACTAGTTCGGACTTTAAGTTAACATGGTTTTCGACTTGTTCGTTAGCCGCTAGTTCGAGTGTTGAGCGCGTGACACGAAAATAATCCTAAAACTGTATACGATGTATGACGACTACTATCTTTTTCCAATGGCATATTTTAAGTATATCAAATATTTATTTAACTACATGAATTTAGTTATTTTTATTTATTTTTTAATTTCTTTGATTTTCATAAACAAAAGACAATAAAGTTCAGTATTATTTGGTTCAATATTGTTCAATTGTAATTTATTTAAATGCCAATTTGTTATTCATTCCTCTTTTTTTTATAAATATTGTTTATTTCATTTGAATATAAGTCCATGTATATATTCTTACACAATTTTAATAATTTTTTCTTCAAATATTGCTTAATTTTCTTAAAAATTTATTTATGTATATTTTAAATTTCTAAATTAAAATTAAAACAGATCTTTAATAAGATTAAATGGAAATAAACATGTGATGAAAACAATAATCTCGAATTTATTGATAATTAATTTTAAATATTTTGTTAAACATTGAAACAGTAGTCAAATAAATAAATAAATTAAAAAAAAATAGCAAAAGTATTTAATTTTTTTCTGTCTCATTTTTTTTGTTGGCGCTTAAAATATGATATATATTATTATAATATTATTTAAGAGAATTCGATCTGCACGAAAGCAGCTCTAGCTGCAGGAATTGGCAACTGCGGCAGCTAGCCAACTTTGTTTGGCCGTTGATTGGCCGGACACATTGTCCGCGTGTCCAGTTGTCCGATCATCTGTGAGTCGAGTCTGTTTTGCGGTCCGACTCCTTGACTGACTTAGCTAAACTCCTTATTTTGATTGCCAAGTCGTAAAATGATGGATTACCGAGTTGGGATTTATTTCTTGTTACGGTCATAATAGATTATCTTTGCTCACTCATTGTCAGACCGTTGAGCCTTCGAGACGCGTTCGCATCTTCTTTCGACAAATGCTCGTTAGGCTCGCCGTGGAATTGCCTACCGCTTTTTAAGCAGCTTTCCAACCGTCTTCTGAGGCGCACTCAAATCAACCATGATGATAAAGGTGCTTTCTGCTGCAGCTTAATCACTCAAGTCAACATAAATAATTGGAATTGACTGGGTCGGGGGTTGGTGGGCGGGGTGCAAAAGCTCCATAATAAGATTACAAAGATTAAATTTAATGATAGATGTAATAAAATTATACTTGTAACTAATTAACCAAATCGTTAATCCAAGCATTCAAACCAAAATGTATTTCCTTAGTTTCTAAGTCATAAATCTTTCCAAGTGATCTTTCAAATAGGATTAAACAGTAATATGCTACTTCTTTTCCAATAACATTGATATTCGAATTATTTTTAATTATTTTTCTCAAAAATTCTTAGTGTTATTATATAAAACAATTATGTTTACTGCTTCAATAAGCGTTATCTAATTATGGAAGTCTGTTTTGCTTTTTCAAAGATAGAGCAGCAGAATGTGAAACCGGAACCGGAACCGAAATAAAAATAATAGATTAATCAATTGATAAACGAATGCTAAAAGTTATTATTAATTAAATTTCTTAAGTTAAAAAACTTGATTGCAAAATATGTAGGTAAAATAAGGTTATTTATTCATACGAAGAGCTGCAATTAATATACAATTGATATATTAATTTGTATTCCTAGCCAAAGTAGGCGGCATAATATTGAGGAGCGGCCACATAGGCAGCGGAGGCAGCAGCTGGCACAGCAGCCGGGGCAGCAACTGGAGTAGCTGGGGCAGCAACTGGGGCAACTGGAGCAGCTGGTGCCACAGCCTGTGGTGCTGGGATAAACTTGGCAAAAGTCGTTGGCTGCACAAAGCTCACAGCGCCGGCAGGATAATAAACAATGGACGGGTGCTGAACGGGTACGAGGGGTGCTGGCGGAGCAATGGGTGCTGGAGCTGCTGGCGCTGACTTGGACACATCCACCTCCTCGGCGGCATCGTCAATGTCCTCCTGTGTCTCGCTGTTGGCCACCAAACGAGCGGAGTTCGCCTGAAGACGGGCGGGAGCTGAAGCTGGAGCGGGAGCGGGAGCGGGAGCGAGAGCGGGAATGGGAGCGTCAGCTGTAAGGGGTGTTCTATATAGCTGCTGTGGAGCAGCATAGCTCATCGCTGGCTGTGCAACCTGCTCCAGGTTCTGTGACCCCGGCTGGTAATTGTAACCCGACTGCTGCTGCTGCTGTCGCTGGAACTGGAACTGTTGCTGTGGATAGCGACGACGCTGCTGCTGCTGTGCATCCGCCTGCGACAGGCTCAACAGGCAACCGAGCAGCGCGACGATAATAACTGGACTGAGCTCCATTGTTGTGACTGACTGACTGACTGACTGAGTGACCGATTGGCTAAGTGACTGGGTCGCCACTCGGTTTTATATTTATTCGTGCCTTGGCGTCTGCTTAAGATGCCAAACGCGTGCCAAAAAAAATGGGATTGGCGAGCAGAGGAAGAGGGCGGAGGGAGGGAGGCGGGAACCTGCAACGACCTCAACGGCCAGCAAAACAAAATTGACATTGACCCCAAAAAGTAACCACCCAACTGAAATTGTTGCATTTGCATTTTGCATTTGAGCGATGCTTCGCTCATAACCCAAATCCAAAGCAAAACGATCTAAACAAAGAGCAAAATGCTCGACTAGATGGTGCCCTGTAAACTTTGGCATTTACATCTATCAATTTGAGCATTGAAATTGCCAAAATATATTCTTTATTTTAATAAATAATAATATAATAATACAAAATAAATTAGTATTCTTAGACTGAGTTCTAAGTCTGAGCTTGAAGTACATTTCCTGTATTCTTCCCGTTAATTTTCTATTTGACTTTCAAAGAACATATGCTTGATTTTAGATTAGAGCTCTTAATTTGATCATAAGAAATTGTTGTTAATTTTATTATTAATTTCACATATTTAATTTGTAAAACAAAAGATTTTTGAATCATGATTAACATATAATTGGGGCATACATTTTTCTTTCTCTTATTATATTTTCACAATTCATTATGCCATTTTGTTGATGACTTTGTCCGATTACAGGGTATACCAGTGCTTGATCCACCTGCTCCGAGTGCTGGTCATCGTTCGCATCGTCTGCTTGTCATCAATATGCAGCCGATGTTCTAACATTTTATTGGCCTTTTATTTTGAGTCTTTTTTTTTCTTTTTCTGTAGTTGGCCCGTTGCCCACGTGTTGCCGAGGAGCTACTTCTGCTTTTGGCGTTTTGGTCAGTCAATAGATTGGAATACATATGTGTAGCATTTGTGGTGCGACTTGCAGGCTAGTCACGTACATTGTAACACTATAAATTACGCTATCTGACATGGGGCACATGTAGTGTTGTCCACTTCGAGTTGGCTTAGACGATGGTCAGATGGCCAGTAAAAATGCAGGTGACAAAATGTGTAATGACAAACCATATCACAAATTACCGAATAACGAACTGGCAACTGCAAAACGACTGGGAATTTTAAGCATTACCTTAATCGGCATGCAGGGGACACCACTTAAAATGTATATATAGATATATATATATATATTATTATAACTGCTATAGTTATTATTAATACTCATATTCGAGGACGATTTTGGGTAACAACAAATTTCAGCTTAAGCCATTAAAGTATTGATATTTCTGTGTCAAACACAACTCGCTTTTGGTTCTTCTTTTTAAATAATTCAATTGCACTTGAAACATTAATCCAAATTAATCAAATCACATTTTTGTTAATTGAATTTTACGCGTTCTGTTGACACCCATAAAATTAATCTTGTCGAAATAATCGATTAACTATGTAATTTTTAACAGAAACTTCATAAATTCAACATAAGTATTACTGGAACCGCCTCCAGGCTTAATAGCTCAAAACTGCTCCATTTGCTGGCTGTGAAAAATGCTCTATAAATTCAATTTAAACGTGGAAAACTTGGCAGCACCATAGGGATGCGACTTTTAGCACAATATTTACAACGGTTCCCATAAAAATGATTCAACTAATTGTTGCAATTTATTTACTAAATTATATTCGCCACTATCCACTGGTAGTCAGCTTAGGACCAACGGAGTAGTCACGTGGGATACCCTTGCAGAGGATATTATAGCCTTGTCGTTAAGTTTGTAACGCATTGAAGCAGACTACAAGTTTGGGAATTTACGTAGATCAAGTTCGTTCAATTTGATCGATAACTGCCCCCGTTATGCAAATATCGATTAAAATCGATTTTTTTTTTTACTTGTAAGAGATACAGTTGTAAGATATAGTTTTCCAATTGAAATACCAAGATTTGTTGTATTATCGATTAACTGTAAGAATTACATAAATAAACTTTTGAACAACGTAATATTAGCTGGCACCCAAACTTATTTTCATATTGAACAAACTGCCAACAGCAGGATGCCACGCCACCATTTTTGTTATTGTTTTTTTATTATTAAGAGTTCAGGATATATTTTTCTAAAATTTATAAAAAGTTTGTCTCAATTCCATGATTTTGCTTTAGCACTAAAGTTGCCTTTTCTGCTTTTACTATTAACATTAAAGATTTGTATTTTGGATTTCACAAATACAAAAATGTATGTAATTTAATTTTAAGGAACTTCAAAATTTCTAATAATTTGTATTAATAACAAATAAATTAATAAAAAATTAAAAATCCTTTCTACTTATTAGCAATTTATTTCGTATATTTAGAAATTATGTGTAAAAATGAGAGACACTTTCCAGTTTTCAGTTTTTAGCAGGGTATCTGGTAGTTGCGCTGTCTCGAGTTGAGCGTTCTAACTTGTTTTTATTGCTCAACGTGAAGCAATTCGTATTCACACAGATAGGGACAGACAGGTGAACATTGGGGCACACTCGTCGGTGGCCAGTGGCCCGTGGCCCGTGGTCCGTGGCAACTTTATGACCCGTTAGTGAAAATGCAGATTTGAAGCGTTAATGCCGCACAGTAATTATCATTTAGCGTGTGCCACTCCCTAATGGCGCTATAGTCAACAATTTCTGTGGCGCAACTGTCCTTTGATTTAATGAACTCTCCGCATTTCCTTGTCGCAACTATCGCTTGTCATATTTGCACATTACGCATTGCAAAAGGTTTATTTATTTCCTGATTATGATTAAGCAATTGGCTGTTATTTTCATAACCAATTACTAACAATTAGTACGACTTCAAAGCACTACTAATCGGATTGGAAAGGCCATCTTTCATCCTACAACCAACAAATATTTATTACACGCATTTCCATCTCATTTTTTCAATCAACAGCTTCTGCTAATCAACCTAGAATACTAATTTATTTTATCAGATATTATACATCATTTTATTTATGCCTCATATAGAAAGTAATATAATACAAAATTTGATATTCACTTTGATAATTCGAGTTTTCTTTTAAAGAGTTCTTCTGATTGCCAACAGTTTGTTGTATATTTTCCATGTGCAATTAGTACACAAATGGTAGCAAGTTATAATCTCCGCCACATGCATCACAAATGCCACATTCATTTGCACCAATTTGAAAAAAAAACGAAGAAAAGTAGAAGCAAAAGGGGGGGAAAATTTGCATTTTCATGAATTGCTAGTGGGTTCTTGGAAATGTGCATTCGTATCTATTGCAGAGAACTGGGCATCATATTTCAAAGAGACAGTCACGGCCAATGGATCGAGCTTCTCTATAGAGAGTCTCTCCTGGGTTCCCGGCCCAAGCAGTGGCTCGCTGCGGGAATTATGTAGATTGTGGTTGCATTTGTTGCAAGTTGGCAGCTGGAGCGTGTTTTGCGGCGCGTTTTACAATTAATTTTCGACCAAGTTTGCCTGTTAGCCAGGCCGAAACCAGACCGGATTGGTTTAGGCGAAATAGTTTCTCTAATGTTCACCCGGTTTTTTTTTTTTTTTTTTTTCTGCCTCAGTTTTCCTTGTGATTTATTTTTGCTTTTAGTGTCTTTTATTTTATGATTTATACGGACTGCGACTGCTCCGTTCTTGGCTTCTTCTGGGTGCGCTTTTTTTGGGTCCGGTTCTGCGTATTTCTTTTCCTTAGGCCTCGACTTGTCTCTGGCTTTGGCATTGGTGATTTTTCATTATTTTCATCGTAGATCAAAATTAAGTGATTTTAATGATGCAATTTATTGGCGTATTTATTTGCTCATGATTTGGAGCAAACTATCTGCCAACTGGAACTTTAGGAGACATGTAAATTTTGTTCCGGGCGCGCAATGCCAATAAATATGTTGGACATGTGACAGATTATACTTGAAAGATAAATGATCCTATACTTTGTAACAACTTTGTAAGTGCGCAAAGAAAAAAAATTAGTGACAACTTTTTACAAGAATATTGTCTGCATTAAAATAAAAAAAGGATCACAAGTGAAACCGAAACCGGAAAGCGAAATTAACTGATTGAAATCCACCACTGAAACCGTAAAGAACCATTTTTCAAGAACCGGAACTGATTAGTATACAATATTTTTCAATTCGTATCGATTTCACAGTCTTATTAATTGTTAAGAGAGCAGTGAAAAAGAATATTTTTAAATCAAATCCGTTTAAATTGAATCAAATTTATTGACTTCCTATTTAACCAATGCCCTTATTGACAAATGGGTTTTAGATTGTCGATCGTATAGAGTGATAAATAATACATATATATAATATATACCATTTTTTTCTGATTTTATACAAACCATACTATTACCAAATGTGCTAAGCAACATTTCCCATTTGTGTCGATTAATAATGAAATTAATTACTAATTGCATGTTATGTTGCTCTTTCCATTTGACTGCATTTGTTATAAATGTGAATAGACTTCATTATTCATTCTGCGATTTAAAAAATAATTACACATACAGCAATAACCAAAATTGGATTTTGTTAAATAAATGTTTAATCATTTTTTCGCGTCAATTTGGTTTAATTATGAAAGGGGTTTAGAGACCAAATAAATATTAATTACATGGGACGGCTACAAAAAGCGAATATTGCAATTAAATTAAAATGTAAATACGCAAAATTTGCATTTAACAGTAATAATTAATTACCTCATTTGGCTTAAACAAATAAACACATAATGGGATAAATGTGCAAGCAACGTTGTAATTTGTTCTCGAAAAGAAGATTCCCTGTTTGACAGTTTCATAATTAAAATAAATACAGACAAACTATCTGCTCTTGTTGGCATTATAATAATAAAGTAATCATTTTTAATGGGCTTACTTAATCAAAATATATATGTGAGCCAACAATTTAATTTCTTTTTTAAATAACTCTGAGTACAATATATTTGATGTGCTATCTACATCAACTGGAATTAACTGTGGCGATTTGTATTAGCCTATCTCAACTAAAAGAAATTCGTTTCGCAGCAAATAATGCTGTTTGAAGTATGATTAAATATTATTGCCATAACTGCCATGACTTGCACTTTGTTGTACCACTTAAGTGGGAGAAAAACTATGCGCATAATGATCACTTTTTTATATGAATCTTAACGCATTCCACAAATCATCATTTGGACAATGTATACATATGATTAAGCGATGACTTTTTTATTACAAATGAACATTTTTTCTACTATTAATTACCATGCAACAGTGTGCAAAACTATGCAGCGGGAAAGCGTTAAAAATTATTAAGCCTAGACACAAAGAGTAATCAGTTCTTAGCATTGTCTTCATTATCTTTGGCATTCTGCTAGCGACTGCGTAAGTCGGCTAGTAAGTCATTCAATCAATCATTATCTTTATAGGAGTGATTGTTAGTTTTTCTAACTTCACTTTTTTTGCAAAGACAAATTAAAGTCTTAAGGAATTGCTTGGCTTTGGTAAATAGTTGGTTAAGCGTCTCCTCAATATTAATTATATCTAATTCAAGTGTCATTTGCGTTTAAAAGTGGAAAAACCCGTCCTTTTTCTTCATCTTTTCTTAGCTGCTGCACAGCTAATCAAATAAAATCTGTAATGAAAGCGTCAGAATCTGGTTTACGTAGCCAGCCTGAAAATCCACTTGAAAATTTAATGAAAGCCACAAAAAAAAGAAATAAAATTAAAAGCAAATGCATGCGACAAATTAATACACTATAAATGAGGAGTTCAATGATATATTTATTCATTTATATATCTATTTATTTATTTATTTTTTTATTTATTTATTTATTTACTTATTTATTTATTTATTAATTTATGTATTTATTTATTTATTTATGTATTTATTTAATGAGAAGTAAAGTTAGTCGACGAAAATTAAAAATACAAACGTAACAAATTGAATTAAATTATATTTTAAATAAAATCCAATATTATATTTAAATTAAAAAATAAGAAATATTTATAAGATTGAATAATTAAATGTAAAATGGTCCGAAATTGATTGGTATATATAAAAAAAAATATATATAAATAGGAATTTGGATGATATGTATATGTAAAAGAGAAAAATGTATCATAATTAATTATTTAAGAGTAGTTAGTAATGCATATTTTCCCCTATTGATATTAAGAATATATAATGAAAATATATACATATCACAGTGCATTAGTTTTATGAATATTTTCAACAGAAGATATATTTATATATAAACATACATATATATTATTGGTGAGCAGTTACACATTTCTCAACTATTGAAAAAATGCCAATATATGTTCAAGCTATAAGCTCAATAAAAGAACTCAAATTGCTGTTCAAAAATACTTATAAGTTCTTCAACACATACACAGATACAGTAAATGCTCTTAACTTTTTTATTTCATTTTTGTACTCTTTGACACAACAAAAGCAAACAAAAGAAGAAACATTAAAAAAAAAATTAACAATTACTCTTTGCTTCAATTGCAGTGCAGCATAAAAACTATACTGAAAAAGCAACTGGGAGAAAAAAGGGAATTTTTAAAGACTCTTTTGCACAATTTTACAGATTATGCTTTAGTTATTTCTCTTTCTTAGATAGTTGGGCATTTTAATTGGCTCCGTTTATATTTACTTGTCATTTACAGAAATATTCGACAGTATAGCAATAAAATATTGTAACTATTGTTATACAAAAATATAAATATATTTGATAAATGATTTATTTTAAAAATGATATATATATATTTGTGGAAACACATCTGGTAAGGGTATACAAAATTGTGAAAATAGCTTGTGTGTTTCCAGCTAAAACCCCAATCGGTTTTTATTTGCTTAAATGAGTTTCGCTTTTGAGAGTCGCAGACCAAATAAAAAGAAACTTCCAATTCCTGACGCGTCATGTGAATTACGAGTTTCGTATTTAACTAACCTTGAAAAAATTTTTGTTTGACAACCAAAATTTTCAACACTCCTTCCCCCTTCCGCATCTGTTCCAGGTGTCCACTTGGTGGGGTTTATTTGTCTGCAAGTTGCATTGCATTCAATGTGGAGTTTGCCAGCCTGTCCAAAGCTGAAATTTGATATCTGGCGGAACAACAGCAAACGGGCAACCTGTTGCCAGATTTGTTGCATGTTGTTGCAGGCAATCAACAGCTAACAGCAACAGCTAACATCAACAGCTAACAGCAACAACATCAACTTGCTGTTTGTCGCCAAATGTTGTGTGTTGTGTGTTGTTTGTTGTTTGTTGCTTTTGCCCACGTTGTGTCATGAACCCGCCAATCGAATTCGGTGAAAACCCGACAAGGCATTTTAAAGTTCGAGTGAAATTTGATGTTGTGGAAAGTCGTGGGACGATTTTCTCACGAATGCAGCCGATCGACGATGCAGCTAGAAATTAGTTTAAATGTCAGCGAGACGGCAGTAAAATGTTGACTATACTAAATAAAGGAGTTGCCAGCAGATATCCTCCAGGCAGGTCTTTTCTATATAATAATAATACCAAAAGTAACAAATATATTCGCATGTTAAATGCCCCAAACTTCAAATTTATCTTCTTTTTTCGTTTAGTTTAATTCTGCATATTGTTTTTTTAAAAACTGTATTTTGGCTAATATTTTTTTGGAAAAAATTGTATTACCTTACTTGATATTTTAAATTAGTTGCCTTTGCTAGAGTTTATATGAAATATCATTAAAATATATTCGGACTTAATTCTGCAGCTATAATTTGCACACAATTCAATAAATATACTTCTCTAAATTGTCTTAAAGTTCATTTAAAAAACAATTTATTTTCTATAATTTATATCAAGTTTTATACAACAAATTATAAATAGAAAAATCCAGATCAAAACATTAATTATAACAAAAATAAAATTTCTTATTGTTTAATTATTCGTACACTTTTCATATACGTGGAATACTAAGGACTTTAAGGATTCCTTTGATGAAATCCTAGGTTCCCTTATCCTTTTCTCCAGCGTGTTACCAATGGAAAATTTAAATGTTAAATGTTTCCTTACAAATTTTAAAATAATATTACTCCTATTATTTGCCAAGGATCATAAATTTAAAGAGAGAGAGAGAAAAAGAGGGAGGGGGAGGGGGTTGCACTTTCCCAAGTTAAGAGCTACTTACGCCTAACTGAGCTGTTGATAAGGCGACAAAAAGTGGTGCAACGCAGGTGGTGCAAAGCGGCAAAGAGGCAAATGGGCGAACAACACCAAACACAAAACGCAATGTGGCTTTTAATTAAGAAAAGTGCAACAGAATGAAGATGACGATTTGATGACGATGACGATGACGCTGACGCGGACGAAATGCAGTAAACCGGAAACAAGAAATGTCAGGAAACCGAACCAAAAGAGCGGTTAGGAGGGGTCTTGGCACGAGTTGCACAGTTGCTAGGATTACTTGGCTCGGTGGGTTGGCTTGGTCTCAAATAACAAAGCTGTATGTGAAGCAAGCAAATGACAAACCAAAAGCCGCACTCCCTGTGGCAACACTTGAGTTAACACGAGGGACACGTGTCATGCATGCCATGAGGCCTGCCAAGTGGCTAATTAGGGTTCAAGGGGTTAGACCCTTCATATTAACCAGCACCACTTACACTGTTACAAATTTGGTTATTCAGTTGAATATTAAATAGAATTTGTATAAATTCTCCAAGGTTGAAATTTAAAATAATGTTGCTAGATTTGTCATAGAAAGAGTAGTATATAATTTTGTTATTTATATTTGAATTTCGAGTGAATTAATATTTAAGAATGGTCTTACAAAATTTAAATATTTTAGATTAATAATAAATTAAATAAAATTAATATTACCTTTGTATGGTATTATTATATTTGTAATTTCGAAAGAAAGAGTGTAAGATTTAATTAACTTCTTTTTATATAATTTAGTTGAAGACAATTTTGATTGCATTTTTAAGAATGGCAATAAATATAATGAAAAAACTGTATATTCATAATAAGCCAGAGAAAGAATGGGTGATGAGTATAATTAAGTAAATTACGAGCAGTGTATGTGCTATTTATGAAGACAAATAGTTGCAAGTAAATCAAACTGGCAGCCTATGGAGAGACTGAGACTGAGTCTGAGTCTGGGGTTGTTTTTGCTTTTGTAAATTGTAAATTGTTGTTGCCGTGATGATAATTCAACTATTGATACAATTATGTAAAACAGAATTCCTGGTAATTTCACAATTATCGCATGTTTAAAGTATTGCAAATTCCAGCAACTTGTTATGGAAGCCCCCTTCTGAGAAATTGTTTTTAGGCACGCAACTGTGTTTTATACTCACCTTCCCAGGCACCCCACTCGTTCCGGCTGGCTAATTGAAAAACTGCGTGCTATGTGCCCCCCTCACCCCCTTCGCCCCCACTCATCCCATTTGCAGAGTTTTCTTTGCAACAAACCTGATGTGGATGTGTGTGTGTGTGGTCTTATCACTGACAGCTGTTGTCTGTGCCTCCGACTGACACCTAACACCAGGCCATTTGTGAGTGTTTCGACACTTGCCAATGCCCAATCCGCAATCCCCAAACCAAAATAGCATATTGAATTATTATTATGAAAGATTAGCTGATTTAGATTTATGCAGCTTGTAGCTTTATCTTGTTCAACTCAGCTTGGCTGATTTCTGCATAATAAGCCTTCCTCAAGTGAGATGTTCATTATAAAAAGATCGCCTCGGGAAGGGGTCTTCTCTGATTTTATGCTTAATATCTGATGTTATCCAGCAGACAATTATTTGCATTCGATTTCTTATTTGACGTATTGTTTCACCTTCAGTAAATTACAGCATTTATTTGGTCTGATTGAGTTATTTTTTATGCTTTCCCAGCAACAAATATTGGAACAATTTACGCACCCAATTTAATTTATTCTACTTAATTTTGATCTTATTTTAGACTTTAAATTTTATTAATTGTCGACTGCGAACAGTTAAAATTAAAGAACAAAATGAAACCATGATTCTTAGCTTCAACCGGATACACTGAAAGAACGGAGGCCAATTAAATATGCGAATAATCACAGTTGGACGCGCCCATAATCAGCAAACTTTTGTTCAGATTGGCTGCTAGATGCGGGGCAGGTGAATGGGTTGTGGGTTCGGGTCCGGGTTTGGGCCTGGTAAGGCAAGTGGCTGGTAATCATCGCAGGTGAGCTGCGTCATTGATGGACTGCAATTGCAGTGCTCGTCACGTACGCCCGTACGCCACAACAGGAACAACACAAAGGCTGGCTGATGATCGGAGCCTAGACCTTAGATCAGAGATGGCGATCGACAATTGAGCGCTAATTATTGCCTGGCTGCGTCTGGCGCTGGCCAGCGTGTGTCAAAGGCATTCCTGTGAGGCGTGAATTGAATTCCCCTGGAAATGATGAATGGGATCCACGAGGCAGTGGCTCGACACTCCACTAACTACTTCATCTTGCTGCAGATTTGATTTATAGCGCTTTCGACTGCATTCAACTATGTGCGCACAATGAATTGCAGGAATGCCTCGCAAAGTCCGCACAGCTCGGAGTTATCTCAGTGGCACTGTGCGGCGATTAAGTGGTTAGCTCATTAGCCACAACAATGTGTTGGTATTTGGGTTAGCTCTTCTCTTCCATACCTGCTGACTCACGGCCCTAACGGGGCAACGATCTGAACTCTGTGGCCAAAGGGAAATTATACTCCGAGCAGCAGGCGCAAGAGTCGCTGCAAAAGAAACGCGCATTCCACTTAATTATATGCGAGTCAAGTTCTAATACCAGGCCTAATGGATTGGCCATGAGCTGCCTGGAATCCAGCTATTAAATATATCAAATTGCGTTTAAGAGTTGTAGATTCATTCGGGTCCCAAAGGACCTTTATTGTACATATACAGAGAAATAGTATACACCTAATAAAATCATTTTTATCAAATTTAAAGATAGATAGTTTATAGTTTATCAATATTATGTCAAGGTTCCCGATTAAAAACTTATTAATTTAATATTGTGGTTTTTATTGTTATCGAAAATCGTTTCTTAGCTTATATTACAGTAATACAACCGAGTTCAATGGAGATTAGAATAGCAGGGTTACGGCATTGTGGCACGCAACTGCTGTTTGTGCTTGTGCTTGGCACGCAAGTCGGGCGTTTTACGCGAGAAGATGTCATCCAAGTTGACCAGCGAATAGCGACGACCCTTAAAATTCACCAGGCGCTCAATGCTGACCATCGCCTTCTGCGCAATGAGCTCCACCTCGCGCAGCTGCTCGGCGCTGAGCGTGGCATACACCACAATGGTTACATGCCGCGAATAAAAATGATGCAAATCGGTTGCTTTCTCAACACGACTAGTTGCTGCTGATTTGCGGATTGATTGACGCCGATGGACGCCTTGCGACACATTAAATTGACTCTGATCCTGATGCAGTTTAGCCTCCTTCTCGAAATGTGTCTTTCGATGTAGCAGCAGCACTCTAATGCTGTGCGCAAGGAAGTTGCAAATGAGGCACGAGTAAGTTGACGTGGGTCTTTCCTCTTCCACAGGAGGCCCAATAGGCATGATGCGTATCGAGGACTGCTGCGAATTGAATTAAATGCTTGAAAAAAAGTGCAGCAGAAACATATGCAGTTCAATATATAATACACATTGATGCTATTATGTATAATTTATGAAAATATCTTTATAATAATACACACAAAAAGGCTTACAGCTTTCTCAGCGACTTGGTCATCCATTTTCTTTTTTTTTTGCGACTAGTCGCGACAAATGCACTCAACATAAAGAAATCTGCACTCAATTTTGACATTCCTCTATTCCGTTATTTGTATTTATCTAGCGGCTTCAAATTTGTGCACACACACATATATACATGCTTTTTGAGTGTTTATATGAGTTAAGTATATAGACACTCATCAAGGAAGCAACAAGAATGTGCTGAAAGCACCAACCATTTTCGTGTTCTGCTTTGATCGGCAAGCGACGAAAAGAGACAAACACATTTGATTCCTTCTCGGACGCAAAGCAGCAATAATAGGCTGATTAGTGTTAGTGAACTGAATATTTGTCTGCATAAATTCCAGTGTTGTGTGAGTAAAGATAAGCGTAAGAATTGTGACGTCACACTATCCAAAATCTATGCGACGCTGCTAACTTATTAATATAAAGATTGTTAGTGCTTAAGGGTTATTTCCCTTGCATAAATTAATTTATTAAAATTAATGTAAATCTATATTTAAACAATTTGAATTTAATTATAGAATTGTAAACCAAATCTACGCCACTACCCAAAATTGCCAGACAGTAACTGTTCTCCCAAAGGAATCTTCACTGTTTGGATTGACAATCTGTAACAGGGAAATAAAGCTAAACAGCACAACAGAACTCAGCTAGTTAGTTGGGGTTGATTATCGGGCAATTGGGCATCGATCTATCAAGCAGCCTCTCTTGTGGCAGTGGACGACGCAATCTGTTGAGATGCAGCTCCATCAAATTGGCGACAAATGCTGTTGGCCGGTGAATACAGACGGTTAACACTCTATCAATATCTTCGGATAGGCAGCACAAGCAGCAGCACCAGCCGCAGCAGCGGCGGCGACTTAGGAGGCGGTTTGGTTGACTGAACGACATCAAAGCGAATCACCGCCGTCAGATAATAAAACAGACAAAAAGAACAGCAACAACAACAGCAACAACGACAACAAAATTGCAGGTGCCAATGAAGAGTCCATGCGACGAGGAGACGACATCGAGCAGCCGCAGGTATTCGATCTTAAGTCTCCAGTCTTCAGTGCATTGCTTCGTCTTTGGGCCTTCGTCTCGGCAAGATCAGAGTCGGAGCGTGGCTAAGATAGTGGATCACCGTTTGGCTCCACCTTTTTGTTGCTGTGGCCTGCCGCCAGCGTTTCTCCGCTTAATTGACGCCTTGATTTGCAACCGATTCGTTGCAGCACGTTTTATAGCTATTTTTTCTTTCTTTTTATTTTCGGCCCTCTCTCTTTATTAATAATATATGTAGATATATGCATATTCATTGGCATGATTTTATTCAAATATTTGCCCAATCTGCGCAGCTATCTTTGATTTGTTTTTCTTTATCATATCTCATTTTATTTTAACTGCTGGCTTGTCCACTTGAGCGCTTAATTTTATTATTAATCAATTTATCATTGTTGTTGTTAGTTATGCCCAAATTTATATGTGTTAAAGTTTTCCCCATCTCCAACTGGCAGTCGTGGCCGAGCGGTTAAGGCGTCTGACTAGAAATCAGATTCCCTCTGGGAGCGTAGGTTCGAATCCTACCGGCTGCGGAGAATTGAGAATTCTTTTTTTATTTTTTATAATTCACAGCCTTTTATTTGCTCTGAGAATTCTTAAATATCTGAATATTTGTTGTTAAAAATGCAATTTGTCAAGTCAATAAGAAGTAAAACTATTGAAATATTGGTATACTTTTAAGAACATTTTTGATTAAAATTTAAAAATAATAATTTAATAATCTGAATAATAAATAGGTAAATATTTAAGAAGACCATTCTAAGAAAAAACTATTGACAAACATTAATAAACAGAATATTTTGTTAAATCTTAATAAACAAATTACTTTTTCCACATTGATTCTATTTTATTTATTCTATTTATCATTTAAAATTTAAAAATATAGTATGGAAATTAACAAATTAATAAACTTAAATAAATCAGTAACCAGTCCTTAACTTTTTTTAACAATAAAGAGTAATATCTGTTTTAAGTTTATCGAGCTGATTAACAAAAGATCTGTGCCACATAGTTTTTTATTCATCCATTTAAATATATATTTTTAATTGTTATATAATTCTCGACAGGTTGTTCGTCTAAAATTAGTTTGTTAACGCCATTCTGCTTGCTTCAATCATAGGTTGCCTGCCACAGAACGTAGCACGTAGCACACGCCATTTGTGGCTATTTAGGCTGCCATCAGGCTGAGGATAACAATCTGTGAGTAATCTATAATTGGGCTCATTAGCATTTGGCATTTAAATAAATTGATTAACCTATCAAAGTCAATCACTGTCAGTGGTCCAAGTGGACTTCTAGCCAAGATCACGACCAAAGGCACGACCAGGTCCGCATCCCAGTCGAGTGCCCCGCTGCCAGTTATGTAATTACATGCTGGAATCGCAAATGTTGCTGCTCAAGTGGCACGATGTCCGAGGCGAAGGCATGTTGCCACCGCATGCTGCTGCACAATAATCAACGGTGGTAGGCAGCCGAGCAGGCTCTAATTAAAAATAACAGAAAATATAGGTTACACCTCGACAAAGACCATGAGCAAAGCGCTGCAGAAGCCAGAATGTGTGTGTGCATGGGAAGATGGCCAACGAGAGATGGGAAACAATTTCATCAAACCAAATACGCGGCAAGGGGCAAGGGGCAAGGGCAGCCACATAAAAAGGAGGCATATGCAGCGACTGTGGGCTGGGCATTTGGCACTTATCATGCATGCGCCAAGTGAAAGAGGCAGCAAAAGAACAGCAATACACACACGCACACACACACACACATACACACACTCTCACACACTGACAGACAAAAATTAATGGCCTGTAATTACGTGCTGCAATTGCACGAAGGCAGACGGTGCAACACTGCAAAGGGAATGCAATGGTATGCCCCAAACCGACACGATGACGATAATGATGGCGATGATGACGACGATGATGATGATAATGACGTCGTCTGCAGTTCCATGTCCATTGTCTTATATAGAAAATTAAAGCCTAAATTTGCTTGTGCAAAATTTACGATGTGTTTACAATGTCTTAAATTATTGGTTACGCTAATGCGTTGCAGCAACGCGAAGCTTCACTTACTGCGTCTACCCTCGTTTGCCTCCCTGCTCGGCATCCGTGTTCTGCTCACGAAGATTTCCCTCATATGTTGTATGTCCGCATTGGTGAAGTGCGGAAGCTCTTCAAGTCCCATCAAATTTCCATAAATATTTGATAGCTGCATTTAAAAATAATAAAGAACGGCTATCTTAGGCACGCCGAAGATTATATACCCTGACATATCTGGCTTTGAATTGATTATAATTTGTGTTCTTAGATTGCTTCAGAGACTTCAGAGAATTTAGATTTCAGCAGATTAACGCTGGTTAGGCAATCTTCGAAATGTCCAAGATAATCGTTCTTTTCTAATCATTCGACTGATTATTCCTTTAGCAGTTCCAGTCTTCAACCAAAAGATGGACATATACCAAGTTTCATCAAGATTGCCCAGTTAATTTTCCACATATAAGCCTTAAAAATCGAACATACATAATGATGCTGATCAAGATTATATATATGAATATACTTTAAGAGTCCAGCAACGCATTCAGCAATTGTGAAAACAAAATTAAAATACCATCTTAAAGGGTATGAAAACATTTCGACTTGAATACTGCTTGAGCGGAGAGGTTCAGTAAATCAGTAATTCAGTCTGAATAAGGAATTTCCACTGGAAAATTGCTGATATTTTGATAGAAGCCTAGGCACAAATGGCTAAATGTTTTCCAAAGCATTTTGAATTGCTATGCAATTTTGATATAGATTGGATAAATTTCTTTTAAGCAATATTATTTTCATAAATGCGAGAATATTATTTATAGTTTACTTATATAAAACATTTCTCTGAGTTTTACTACAAATTTCGAACTAGGTAGCCTGTGCCGAATTAGAAATATCTGAATACAAAATTTGTATAATCATTTTAATGAGGAAAACCAAAATTGTAACATCTTGGAAATCGAAATGTCCGCCTTTATAAACCCAAACATGGATGCAGAAGTCAATCAAATGAAAGACATTAAAGTGCATCCATTGAAGAATTGCAAAAAGCAAATGATGCTCAAACAGGAGTTTATTGACCAGGTTTCTGTGACCGAGCAAGTGCAACAAAGAGGCATATTAATAGAGGTATTTAGTTGTCTATACTATAGACGTGAATATATTGATCCAACTTAAGCTGCAGAAGGGTATCAAGGACCTAATTGAAGATTGCGAGCCGAAAAGACAAACTAAACAAACTGTGAAAGAAACGAGAGATAAATTAGAGAAGCAATTCAATTTAGATGCCAAGTATAGCTCAACAAGGGGTGTACTAATAGAGGTAAATATATGTAAACAAATAACAATTATATATATACATATATACAATTGCAGAAGGGCATTAAGCATTGCTTCAATGTTCAGGCAGAGCAAAAATTGGATGAAGACTTTCTTGAGAGCGCCGAGAATTTAATGGAGAAACTGAGAGAGGAATACGCTATGCAATTTAGTTCAGATATCCAGCCAACTAAAGCCAACGTTAAAGAAGGCCACAAGGAAGAGGATCTAATCGAGTCACGAAATTATGCTGAAGGAATATCACAAAAGCAAATTCATTCCTCAATGGATATGGCAACAATTATCGAAGACATTAATCACTTTTCGGAACGTTTAGAGGTTAATTGCGAAAATATCGATTGGCAGCAGTTTCGTTCCAATTTATTAAAGATCCATGGACACTATATGCGTCAACATCAGGAAACGCAGATGCTACTTAAATCTGCTCCAGAAAAATTTGACTTGATGGCACCATTAAACGATCTCGCCGTACAATCAAAGGCACTCAGCAATCATATCGAGGGTATAGAAAATAAAATCAGTATATTGAATCTGAGAGTGGAGATTTTTACAAAAAGTACAACCGAACACTGCTGAACAGGGAGAAGGCTGCCAGGGACATGATCAGCCTGCAGATGTTGCGCGAAACGATTGGACGGAAACTCACCCAAATGGAAATGGAGATTCACTCATCCAAAACACGACTACTGCTCCAGAGAGAGTAGTCCATGTACGTCCATGGAAATGAGGCTAATTTATGAAATTATGGGTTGCTTCACACAATCGCTGTTTTGGTGGAGACTACGTAGTATCTGATGTATCCAGCCTGTTAGAGTTTATTCGTGGAAATCAACGGATCGCCCAGCTTGGCCAATTTCAATTATGAGCACCATTCCAAATGGAGCAATTACTCTGATAATGGCCAGCTTGTTATAGCACTTTGCATACGCCTGTAATTATTTCGATTTGTAAAGTCATTAAAGGTGTGGCCATCTCCAAATCGATGTATGTCGCTGCGACAACTTCAACCAATAAATTTTCAAGTGTCTACATGTGGTAATTGAGTCTGGAAACAAGTTAAAGTGCTCTAGGCGAAACAGGTCAATGAGGCGGGGAATACCCTAAAACTCAGCTCTTGACTTAATAGAAGGCTTGCGGTTCTTGCGGCTTCTTCGATGTAATAATACATTTTAGTTTCTGTTTCGATCTCAATAAAACAGCTGTGGCAGTTTATATCATTTATCAATTCGAAGGCTATGTCTTTCCAGTTGTATCTCTTATTGCTATCATAAATCGATAAAGTGAAATAAATTAGATTTGCCTATGATATACCTGAGTTTCTAACTCGAATAGTCTCTGAGATCGACTTGTTTTTATAGCTGCATAGTCGAACAAGCCCAAGTCGACTCGGCTGTTGATGCTGTTCAAGAGTATATATATTTTGTGGGGTCGAAGATATCTCCTTCTGTGTGTTCCATACTTTTGTACAGCTTATGCTTTTTAGACTCATTTTCAGAGTGTTTTTTTCTAAAAATCTTTAACTATCTTTTAATACTTTTCTTAAGCAACAATTATAAATTCATTTCAATATCTTTGTTTGAACTCAGCTGGCCGCTTTTGTTTAATACTAGTTGGAAAGTGTTCACATCCAGTCAGTCGTTATTTATTTGCTCGATATAAAAACTAGAAATCCTTTCAAATTGTTTTGTGTTCTTTTTATTTTACTTTGTTTGTTTTCCTTTTTTTATCTCGTCTTTTCTGCATGGATCTGCTATGCAACAATTACTTCAATATGTGGCCAGCTCTAGGCTCAAATTTTGTGCGTGAAATCCTGGACAGCGATTCGAGCTACAGCATCACATCGCCCAGGAGCAGCAGCAGCAGCAGCGGCATTATTAATGCACCACAACACAGTCAACAACAGTTCAAGCCACTTCGTGTGGCAACAGCCAGCAGGCATGTTGCACCAAAGAGACGTGGCACACACGACTATCGTTGCTACCACAAGTCAGTTGAATCTATTGTCGACTTTGAGTGCGTGTTGCCAGTCCCTGAAGCGACTGCAGCATCTGCTCAGCTGAAACATGGCAAACGCAGTGCGTCAGCAGAGCAGCTGGAAGTCTATCGAAAATGATGTCGAGTGGACTGAATCCAAAGTCTTTTTCTAGTATTGTGTTTTAGCCATGGATGCCAGCGGATGAGAATCGTTTAATAAGTTGTGAGGATTAGGATTTGAGGCAATGAGGAAGCCTCTCTAAGTGTTCAATAGCATTTGTTCAGATTTGAGTAAATAAATGACATAGACACAAAAGATAATGCAGCATTACGGGAAGCATATACAGCACAGATATATAAAGCTGCCTCAAAGATATAATTCCATCAATTTTATAGTTTAATTTATCAACTTAAACAGCTAAAGTTTCCAGAGCTCAATCTAAAGATTCAATTCTTCCCAATCATTTATATTTAACCGTATCTATTAAGCCTCATAGCCCCTTTTTTATTAACAATTTAGAAGCTACTTCATGGTTCAGCTCTTTATGTTTGGCTCTTAAAAGCAAATCATTTATATTAATGCAACTCTTAGGAACGATAAAATATGTCGTTTTACTGTTAAAGGGGTGAAAAATGATGAAGCATTTGGAAGCATCAAAGTTGAATGAGATCAGCACAAAGCTTGGCAAGGAAATAAGTGGAGTATTCATGGCAAAGTGAAGCATTCATTCAAATTCTGCCTTGAGGCAAGTACGACGCTCAAGATATGAGTGTCCCTTTAAAAAAACTAATAATAGAATAAAGCTTTCCATTAGATAATCAAAATTGCTTGCATTCAAGTCTGGAAGAGCCATTCAAGAAATTCCCGACTCGCTGCCACAGAAACAAGTTTCCGTCTCAAAACAAAGTTTATTTTAATCCCTTTTTTTTGTGTGTGTATTTGGCTCAGCACTCGTTAAAAATGCGACAATAACAGAAATACGAGAAAAAACCCGTCTACTACGTAAGTATGCAAAATACTACACGGAAACTGTGAATCGGGCACCGCCAACAAAATAAACAATAAACAAAACCAAATTGCGGCAAGAACAAAATAAACCGAAATAAGGTGAAATACAATAAAAAAAAAACTAAATAAAAAAAAACACTGCATTCCCAAAACTCAGTCAAATGTAAAAAATGAAAAAATGCAGTTCACAAACCGAAGACATACTTCAAAACAAACAAAAAAATAAAAAATAAAAAACAACAAAAATTGAGAAAAAGAGAGAGAAAAAAGCGCATTAAGAAATCCGGTTTCGTTTTCAACCAGAACGAGAGTTGTGAGTTTTTGGAAGGTTGCGAGTAATTCTGCGCTTGCCCAGGATGGATGCAGCCAGCACATTCACTGACTGACTGCTCAGCGGATGAGCGTATTGGAGTGGGAGAGAGGATAGAGGCTAAGTGCTGAAGTGCTGTTATGAAGAGGGCTAACCGAGCGAAGTTGGCCAAAAAAGTGCAAAAGGCACAAGCAAAACTCTCTGATAAATTGCAGGAGACGAACTTGAAATTTAGATTTCGAGAGCAACCGCAAAGTGTTTGCCAGAACGTTGGCAGCGCAGCGAGCGTTGACGTCGATGTCGATGTCGACGTCGGTGCTGGCAGAGACACTGCACGCGAGCGAACGAGTTGAGAGCATTTTTAGCATTATAACTGCAGCTTGGGGGCGTTTTTGCATGTATTGGTGAGCTACCGAGAGCGAGAACGAGAGAGAGAGAGAGAGAGAGAGAGAGAGAGCGAGCGAGCGAGAGTCAGCGCGTTGGAGCAACGGCGGCTGCTGCGTCAGTGGAGTTTCTCTTATGCACACAAAAATACAGACACAAGCAAACACACACACACACATAGACAAATGTTATTGCAGTTTTTATTGCCGTTGTTAATGCCTGCCTGCCTGCCTGTATGTATGTGTGTGTGTGTGTAAAGGGTTGACTGATTCCGTATGTGAATGTGTTGTGTGTGATTTTTTTGCTGCATTGGTAGTAGTTGCAGCGCCATGCTTGTGTCTGTGTGTGAGCATTTTATTGATTTTTATGTGAGCATAAAAGTATCGCATGCTTTTCAGTTTTTGACAATGATAAAAAGTGGGGTAGAACTGGGCATCGATTCAAAAATAAGTCCTTGTTACGCGCAACGAACTTTAACTGTAAAATAAGTTGCCAGCTTGTCGAGTAGTTGGCAAGTTTTGCGAATTGCCAAGTTTATCAGGAGCAAAAGTTGCCTGCATAATTTGACAGTTGCCTTACACTATTTTTATCACCCACTCGCTCTGCCTCTCTCTTTCTCTCCTCTCTCTTTCCTTCTCAGCTGCCCAACGGTTCATGCGAAATATATTCTTTTGCTGCACATACAAAAGCTGCTCTGCACATAACTGCAGTCCTCTCTCTTTCTCTTTCTCTCTCTCTCTTTTTCTTTTTTCCTCCCACGCACAATGGAAACGCATTTTTTGCTCGCAATTTTACAATCTGCCAGGTTTTTATTCATACTTGGCCAAATTTAGTCATAGAAAATCAATTTTGAATATGGAAAATATGCTTGATAAAAGTTTTTAGTTTCTGCATCTTTTACCCTGTAAATATTACGCTTGTAAAAGTTCTCAAATCTAAGATTCGCAGTTTTCTTCTAACAAAAAGCTTTCAGTTTACACAGAGAAAATCAATTTAAAATAGGGAAAATATTCTTGCTACAAGTTTATAGTTATTGTATATTTTACCCTTTATTTATATTGTATTTATTACAGTTTCTGGCATGCAAAAGTTCTCAAATGTGAGCTTAACAATTCTCTACAAAGAAAACACAAGTTTTTTACAGTGCATATGGATGGAAGTGTGTATGGAAATGGCACCTTAAGCCATAACAATTGAGCCGGCCAAATTGTCGGAGATAGCAAGTTGACTTAGCCAACTTTTGCAACGGGCAGACAGTGCAACCTTTTGGCCCACAAATCCCACCACGTTCCACTCGCCGCTGCCACTGCCACTTAACTGACCAACTAAACCGAACCAAAACGAAACAGCGAACGACCCGCACCCAAAAAGCCAATAAATAGCCCAGCGGGCAAATGCAAAAAACAAGCAACAAAAAAAAACAATATGCAAAAAACTCAAAGATGCACAGCAAACGAAGTTCGAGGTCATTGCATTCCGCACACACACACACACACACACAACTACACTTATACATGCAACAATAAAACAACAAATGAATAGCAGCAGCGCCCTCTCAATACTCGCCGCATCTCATCTCTGCCAACATTGAGGGGGAAGCTAAAAAAGTTCAAGTCAAAATTGCAAATAAAGTAAATGGAAATGACTAAAAAAGTGAAATCCACAAAAAACGACCACGGCTGCAACAACAACAACAACAACAACGACAAAAACTGCAGTTTGTGCAGCTTTTGTTGTAGTTGTCGCTGTCGCTGTTGTTGTTGTTGTTGCAGTGTTCGCTCTGCTGCTGCCTGTGGGGGAGTTGGCGGCGCAGCGGCTGCCATTTGGCACAAAAGAAACACAAATCGTGAAAAAAAAACTTTGTGTTCGCTGAATGACACTCAAAACAAGTACAAATGGTTTTTTTCTTCTTGGCACTGCTCGACTAGCCAACTATCCTGCATAGAAAAAAGCTTAAAATATAAATTAATATACATGTATATATATATATATATATATTAATAATGTATTTATAAATATTCAAATATGTTTTTCGCTGGCCTTCAAACTCCACAGCTGACTGTATGAATACTGAATCCCGGCTGTATTCGAGGTATATATCATACATATATCTACAGTCAGCCAAGAAAATAACAATAAATTAAAAAAATAAACAAGCAAACAATAAATAAATATACAAATTACTTGCATATATGCAATATTAACAATTTTGCATTAAAGATTAATTCCCAGAAGTTCCAAATGAATTAAATAAATAAATATTCTAGTGAATACAATGATATCACAATAGCGTCTATAAATATATGAATTATATAGATATATTATTTAATTATATATTAACTTAATCTAGATGTAGAAAAATATGATTTTGACTGACTTGGTGCTAGTAAAAAACATATTTTAGATATAAAAAGGGGTCACAGAAATAGATAAATCTCAATATAGATGTCAATTTAATAGCTAATAAACTAAAAGCATTTGCTATCAAGCACGGCCTGCTTCATCATTTTTGCAATTACAGGGTATCAAAGGCACAAGCAGCAAAACAGCAAACCAAAAAGATTGATGATACCGCTCAAGGATACTTCGCTCTGTGCTTATGCTCAACAAATGAGCAGCAACAGCAACAAAAACTAGTACGAATGCTGTAGTCGAGTGAGCTCGACTATGATATACCCTAAGCGTGGCTGCTAGATATATTACAGTTTCATTGGCAAATATCCCTTTAATTACTGATCCTATTTGCGACTATAACTTGGATGTTTCTTATCCGATGATCCAGTTGCCTTTAAGATTGTTGCTATCGGTAATCGAAATGTATCGATATGCGGCAAACGGAGGCAGTTATCGATCAAATGAAGCAGACGATTGGAAATTTAGCTCATATAGTCTCTGAGATTCACGTGTTTATACAGACGGATGGACGAAGGGACGGACAGACGCACATGGCTATATCGACTCGGCTTGTGATCCTGTTCAAGAATATATATATATACTTTATGGGATCGCAGATGCTTCCTTCTGCCTGTTACTTACGTTAGCACAAAACGATTAAACCACTTTTACCCATTTCCAATGAGTTCATGGTATGACAAATGCCACGCCCACTTTTGCCCCATAACACCTATTTCGACCACAGTTTTATAGCTTTTTTAATGCACCATTAAAAAGCCGTTTATTAATGGAACTAAAGTTTGTGACTTTTGCTGAACTAAAACTTGGGCAGATATCGGTTTTCGGAATTCTGGGGTGAGAAAGTGGGCGCAACCTTTATTTATGTATTAAACTTTAATAATATTCATTTAATTTAATTATTTTAAATTTATATACCCCAACTTTAAAATAGTGGGATTTGTATGTACCTTTTTTGAGTTGAAAATTGAAATTGCGAAACTTGTTTCAAGAATATATAAATATAGAGAAACAAGCATATATATATATATATAGAGAGAGATATATAATCATAGAAAAAGAATTTTTATCACAAATTAAGTTTTAATGTCAAATTAGGAACGTGTTCTTTAAACTGATAATGAAAATGTGAAGAAAGCCGAAAAGTTACTTGATACTAGTTCTAAGAATATATTTGCTTATGGCTTAAGATTATTGGCACTCAACTGTTTGGTATTTAAATTCAGAATACAATTCTGTCCACCAACAATTCTTCTGAAACAAGACATACAAATCTATTCTTTTTATTCATTTAATACCATATAATTTATAAACAGCTTTCGCACACAAACTAAATAATAATAATATAAATCCAACCACTTAATTGGCACAGGAAATAATTATTATTTAATGTATTTTTTTTGCTTTAATTAAATTGAAATTGAACTTTTTTGGCTATAGAACAAAGTTGATGTTAACTTTTACGACTGCCTCTGACTGTCTCCATTGGGCCAAAGTCAAGGTTTTTCAATTTTTTGTTGTTGTATTTTTCACAGTTTTCGATGGGAATCAGCAACAACAATTTTGGAGGCAAGAACAGCAATTTAAGCTGTTACAACTCTTTGCTATCATTGTTGCATGCATCTGCTGCCACCATGTGTGGTAGTTGGCACCGCCTTGAGTCTGCTTCCAGTCTCAGTTTCATTATTGCCCCCACACCAACAGACAGACACACAGACAGACACACACACACACACACAGCGCTGCACACAGACATAGATTTTAATGACTAAGCGTCGCCTTTGCAGCTACTGCATAACGACCAGAGGCAGTCATGCTGCCCCCTGCAACCCCCTAGCGAACACCTACCAAAATACCCCCAAGCTCTCCAAGTATGTTGATTGTTTTTAACGAGCCCGAGACGTTAGGCCTGTTTACTTGCTCCCCCCTTCACCGCTTGCCCCACGTCGCCCCACTCTGTCAGTTCGCCTTTTGTGGCACAGAGGTGCCACAGGAAAAATGTCTAAAGCGTTGCCTGCGTAGGCGTAAACTCTGCAACTGAACTACCCCCACCATTTCCACTCCCATCCCGCCCGTTCCTCGTCCCTAGCCCTGGTAACTGGTCAGTCAGCACATTCAACTTCCAACTGCCATTTCCCAAGCTGCCAAGTGACTGACTCACTTAATGACTGAGCGGCGAAGCGTGCCCCAAAACGGCAGCAGTTACTCCTCCTATTTTGCCACCTCCCTCCCTCCCCCCACCCCTCTTGCATCCTCTTTGCCCCTGTTCGCTAGGGGCTTAATGACGCATGGCTGCGAATTTTGCATTCAGTTCGTGTTTAGTTTTGTGGTTTTTTGCCTTTTGCCCGTTTTTGCCTGTCCGTTTCCAACTGCAGACAAAGCAAGTTGGCACAAAAAAATAATAAAAACGAATCCAAAAACAACGATTTTTTTGTTGGTTTTTTCGCATACTCTTTAAGCCATAAAGATGTTTAACAATGGGTAGCATGGAGTTAATGTAACCTAAGCAAACATCTCCGGCACTCCTAGATATATATGTATATATATAAATACAGCTATATGTATTAGAAACCCTGTCCAACTAGCTGTCTGTATTAGTAAAAATTCAAGTCTGTATTTTGTATGTCTACTTGCCATCTGAGTATTCTCAAAATGATCAACAGAAATTAGTTTAGAGATGGAAAGTTACTTCAAATTCTTAAA
Organism: Drosophila planitibia; assembly: GCA_035043785.1. Lineage (NCBI taxonomy): Eukaryota > Metazoa > Arthropoda > Insecta > Diptera > Drosophilidae > Drosophila > Drosophila planitibia. The sequence continues at coordinate 1,487,557 of JAWNMS010000043.1, read as the reverse complement.
GGATGTGCAACATTTTTGCCATCAATTTAATTTTATTGAATTTCTTGCAAACTTTTTTATTAAAAGAACCGATTACAGGGTATGTGCCGGCTGTGCACGCTCTCACTGCTTAAGCTGATTTTAGTCATGCTCTGTTCTTGAGATTCTTTTATGAATTTGCGCTCGTATTGTTTTCATTTTGATGAATGCGTCGCTTCGAGTTGGCATAAAAAAGCGCAAGTGATTTCCAAGTGGAGCACAAAAAGGGGCACGCGGTGAGTGAGGGGTAGATCAAGGGGGGGTGGGGTCGGTTGGGGGGAGGAAGTGAGGCAGGTTTTGTGGATGTCTTTAGGCAACTACTACTTGATAATTGTAAGCCACAAGTCTTGCACATTGTTGCATGCTAAGTAGCTACGAATACAACACACACACACACACCAGACACACACACACACACACACAGCAGACACACACACACACAGTTATTGCTCAGACAGAGACGCCGTTTTATTGCTTGGCATGGAGCCCGGGCACAAGGTCTCTAATATGTGGATATGGGTCGTCATCGTCATCGTCGTCAGACTCAGAGTCAACGAGTTGGCGTCGTCGTCATTTGCATCTCTTTGCCAATGTGTGTGTGTGTGTGTCTCGAGTGTGTGTGTGTGTGTGTGTAGAAGTGTGTGTATTTTTCTTATTTCTTGGCATTTCTGTTTTGTTGCGCACATTCCTGTTTGGCATTTTCAACCAAACTCTGCCCTTTGCTGCCCTGCCCCAATGTCAAAGCGCAGCACTCGCATCTTTATGCCACGGTCAAGGGCAAGTGACGTCGCTGCTCTCGCAGAGCTGGAGCAGATGAGGAGCGGAGTACTTGGTACTGGAGCACTTCGGTAGCAGCTGCCATTTGTGTGCCTCAAGTTAGAAACTGCGCGCGTTTTTGAGTTGAAAGAGTTACAAGTTTTTTTTTATTGCAAACAATTATTAAAAGCAGCTATTCTCGAGAAATGGACGCAATCTTAAAGAAACAGCTCAAAGACGCCTACTGTCCACTCTCTCTGAATATTTAAAATTGGGCCCATTTCCAGGGACAGCAGTGCTTTTGAATGGTTGCCAGTAGATTAGCTACTTTCGTACTTCAACCACATTTTCTGTCTCAAATAACCGCTGCTGATCCTAGCGGTTTTTCGGCATGGAATCCAGTCGATTCTAAGCCGTTTGATAGCTGATCCTTCTTCAGTAGTTGGGTTATTCTATTGATCCAAAGACGCGCCTTTTTCTTTGATAAAGGCTTGTTGCCCATTTCACATTTCTTTTGTTGTATTTTTTCAGCAACCAGTTTTTGGATATTCGGATTTTTATATAACTCGCTGGTTTTCCGATTTAGGTTCTGGCACTGTACCCCTAAATTATGTATACGCATCTCTATCAATTGAACACACTGAAAGGTTGAGTTCCATTTATCAAGCACGTCAGAATACATCGGATGGGCATCGTAACTCCAGTCTCGTAAAGACATTCCAATTTATTGCGAGTTTACAAAAGATTTTTGAATAATTTATCGAGCGACTTTGTGTTTACTGAATGAATTTTTACTGAATTGTTAGACTGAGTTGAATAGCTCGGGAATGATGTGAATACTTCATTGATGCCAACTCTGATTGGTAGTAACAGATCTGTTGTAGATACAAATACTGTTATTCAGCTGTTCCATCCTTATTTGTTCCATATCTAATTAGAAACGGAAATGCGACAACGATAATATTGATTAGCTACAGAGACAAAAATGACAAAACAAGCTTTCAGCTTTTGGTGACATCGACATTTGGTAATTAAAATTAATTTTCGCTCGAGAAAAAGTCTACTGTAGACGGCGGGGAGGGGGAGCGGGAGTGGAGAGGAGACTGGTTGGGGGAGGGGGCAAGCTATCGAACTATCAGCGATCAACTGCAGTCAAGTCGGTCAGGCCGTGAAATCTTGTTTTCCCAGTTCGGAATGATAAATGGCGTCTGGTTAGCGTAGCGCCAAAAGAGAAACAAGTTCACTAACTGCCGAGTGCTGCTCCCCCCCGCCACTGCCACCCCCCTCCCCGCTCTCCAGCATTTACGTCGGTGCATATATATTTTGCATACCCTGCATTTGCAGAGTGAGGGTGAGGAGTCTATGAGTTGACTTGAAAGAATATATTGAGACTAGAGTCAAATAAATCAAATAAACAATTACATTAATTCAAAAGTAAAGGTTAAAGTTTAAGTTGGTGGCAAACGTGTTCTAGTTTCCAGTCCACCTTCATTCATCAACTTTCAAGACTGATAGTCGAGAGAAAATGTTAAAGTATTTTAACTACATAAGAAAGAAATTTTATGACTTGTAGAAAGAATTAATTTAGATACTAAATTACCCACAAAAACAACTAAACTAAAGAATTTTTACTGTTTAAATAAGATATTTATTTATTTTCGAGTAAGACTTTTATGCATTACTTAAAAAAACTAATTTTTGATATTCAAAATGTGCGAGTTTCATTTTTGATACTAAATTTGTAAATATAAAAATTCTCCTACTAAATTTAGTTTAAATTATT